>CM053790.1:41270647-41968147 GCA_028749045.1 Cupressus sempervirens
GGTAGCATCTAACAATCCTTTGTAAGTCTTAAATAGGGCAGGCCTTTCATAGGGTAGATCATTAAAATGGTCAAACTATGTAACCTTAATAGGTGACCTTTATTGCTACAATAGTGAGGAATTGTGGTTGTCATGCCCACCTCAATTTTACCTTCTCATTGGAGGGTTTCTAGGTAATTATATCTGGTTTCCAGTGTTTATATGGATGTATTTACTTTACATGTTATTTCAATATGTTAACACTTGCATTGTTTTAAAGTTAAAATTTTTTATTAGTTAAAGACTAGTACTCCTAATTCACCCCCCCTCTTAGAAGTATACATTTCCCATTTGTATTTCCAACATTTTTTAGGACATTTCAACTTCCATTACGTTTTTATATATATGTAAAATGCAAATATCATTACATTTTATTATTATCTATGTGATTGGTCTTAACCATTTTCTAAAACAATCATAATGCTAATCCTAAATCTTATATTGTGTGCCTCAATCATAATGGTAATTACTCTACCCTAATTGTAAATGGATAACCCTAAATCCTAACCCAAACCACAATCTTATTTATATATTCAATCCTAATTGTTTTAACATTGAACCTTAATTGTACAAATTTTCTAAGGCATAATCATAAACATATTTATATAAGATATATTTAGAATTCACATTTAAGTTGATTTATTAATATAGTTTTTTGGAGTATTATTTTATGATTAGGCTTAAATTTGATATAATGTTCAATTAGCCTTAACATTAAAGTTTACTTAAGTGTTTAACTTTATTTATTTAATTGATATGGTTTTAAATATCTATGCATTTATATAATTGATATTTTAGACCTATTTTATTAAGTAGTAATTTTATGATTTTTAATGTTATTTAAACATATATGCAGATTATATTTGATCAAGCCACCCTCATCGCCTCCCCCTCCCCCACCCCTACCTCCACCCCCTACATCTCTACCTCCACCTCGACCACCACCTTCAAGACCACCTAGTTCTTCTCCAATACCTACCACAGAGGATCTAAGGGAGAGCATGAGGCACAACCTTTGTGACCTCATGTGTGATATTGAGACCATTAAGTGTGAGGCCCACCCATCCTCCACCACCTACTTGTCCTTACAGATAGTATGCAAGGCATTGTTCACTCTATGAAGCATTTAGATTGTGATATTGATAGCTTTAAATTATGAAGGCAAAAGATGTGTGCCTTTTATTGTGATGGCCTATCCTATAGAGAGGTCCATAACCTCAAAATAAATAAATGACATTTTATAAGATATTTTATAAACCCTAAGATGTGTCTTGAGATTAGAAAGAAGAAGCCTAACATTTATATTAGATGGTGCACACATCCACATATATCAGCACACTTTTGCGAGTGGTGGTGGATGGTATTTGACCATCTGCCACACACAAATCAAAAGGTGCCCATGTACATCCTTAGGAAGCTATGGGTTGAATTTGAATTGGGTTTGAAACCCAATTATTTTGATGTTATATCATTTTAGGGGGTTGGTGCAGCGATGCCTTAGTATAGGCCTGGGGAAAAGCTAAGCAATAATACAAGAAATCACATATGGCGTCAACCTCTTGTACCTCTTCTCACACTAGTTGTCCCAGTGCCACACTATCATCGAGTAGTATCATCTTCTCTTATTGCATTGAGTTCCCTTTCGGGAAATTTAGTAGAGTAGTGGATGTAGCCAAGAGATATTCATTCACTTGGACATATTTGTACTAGTTGTGAAGATAAATGCAGAGGCCGCAAAAGTGATGTTGATGCAACACATGATGAACATTATGCTAAGGGTGCTGATTTTGATGATGATGCATACATTGCCCATGGTGATGCTAGTGATGATATTGATGTGTGATCATTTGTTGACCTTTTGCAGGGAGAGCTCGGAGATAGTCAGGAGCATTAGGTAAAATTTTGATTAAAAATTCAAGAAACTACATAATTTTTTACTTTCTACATACATGTGTAATTATATTAACCATATTTATGTATGTTGATTTTGAAATAAGAGAGGATCGATGATACTATTCCTCCTATGAGGTAGTATAGTATTTTTTTGAGATCTACAGACATTTGCATCTTTCATATGATATGCACTTTGAATTACACTATAAATAATGTACATTTTAACTTGAGTTTAATAACATGTGCTCATATGTTCTTTTTATTTGATTTTGTAGGGATTATCATTTGCTACACAATTTGATGTTTATAGAGCTCATGATCCATTAACCACTGAGGCATAGCTTCAAATACCTACGGCATGAATTTTTGAGTCAAGACAAATAATTTGTACTATTTTTATGTACAAATTGTTATTAACTTATAATCTTCAACTTTGATTCATGTATAATTTTATGTGTTTTACTTTTACAAACAAGAGATTGATTATACTTATTGATATAGGCCTCGATATAACTATTTATTTTGATATAGGCCTCGGTATAGTTTATTTTTGACTCCATCTTTTGACCATGTGAGACATGCCAATGATCGTCATGGTAGCATATATTTAGACACATCAATGACATTGACTACTAATTAGGTATGACATATATACATGTTTTCATAGTTTATAAAAAATGTAGTGCAAATTATGTACTTTTTAGTTTATGTACTTTGTAATTCATGTATATATAATTTTGATTCAATATTTATGTATCCATAATATTAAAACTATATCACTATGACTATTGCTGAGAGTATAGGACTAAGCCAAATGGTGGTACCTACATCATCCTTTGAGGTTAGTATTGTGATTTATGTACATACATAGTTCATTACACTCTTTATTAAATTTTAAAAATGTATGTATTGTAAATTACATGACCTCACCACTACCACATTTGGTAGCTTTCACATTGCACCTCCTCCTATTACAAAGGGACACCCATCTCATGTGGTATTATTTTTATTATGTAGTGAATATTTAATTTATTTTCAAGCTAGATTTTGAAACCCATTTCAATTAAGCATGTACATGATGAGACACCTCATGTTACACATGATGATCCATCTTCCTCACAAGGTATCCCACATCATGAGACAACTCATTCAACAGAGGATGATATATTTGAGTCCTCTTCATGTGGACTAAAGAGGACTGCATATCAAATAGATTAGGTCTTTTTGGCACCTTTAGATTGTGTTTTTATGATGTACATATTATTTATTTTGATACACTTTGTGTTAGGATAGTTAACTATATTATATGTATTTTCTAACTTCATAGATCATGTTAAACCATGTACTATTTTTTCATGACTTCTTATCATGCAAGTGTATGTAGTATAGATTATTATAATACCATGTAGTAAGTATGAACCATTTTCTTTATTGTGACATATTTTATTCATGTTATGACACATTTTGTAAGTATATGGTACATGAACAATAATTTTAATTATTTTAATTATTTATATAGAAATAGTGATTTAAACATGCTTGAATGTAAAAGCAATGGAAAAAAATAGTAGGTCATTACTTGAATTGACAATTAATTTATAATATCAAGTGCACAACTTTAACTTTCAAATAGAACTAAACTCCTATTTTTAAATGTTTACAAAATGTTTCACAATATATGTAAGATGATGTCAATGACATAAATGGAAGTCAACTCAAAATATAAAATTGGTTCAACACATTTCTTCAAATAGGGTCCTGCAAAATAAAATTGTAAAACTAAAACACATGTTAATAAAAGCATAAATTAATATGAGCTACCTGAACTATGTAAATATGTGTCATTTATATGTACTCACTATGTGTAATTGCACAAGATGTTGATGTTTGATCCACCTTAAATTGTAATTGAACAAGATGTTAATTTAAATTTGCATTAATTGTAACTGATACTTGACTAAGAGGTATATATAAGTTCTCTAATTTTCTATTGACAACACATACATGCATGTAATTAAATTATATAAGTACATATATAAAAATTGCACAATAAAGAAAAAACTTACATATATTTGATTTAAATGTAGTCATCACACTATACCATCTGCATCCTCTCTCTTTTGCAATGCATCTATAATTGTCTTGTACTCGTCCATTGAAATTATCCATAATATGTTATTGGCAGGTCTCCCTTTGTATCTTTCTAATTTGATATTCATTGCCACAACCCAATGAGAATAGTGTAAAATCTTCTTTTCGGATTGGTAGTCTTCATATACTAGTAAACCATTTCTTCTTGTTAGGTATGTATGTAGCTATGTGCCAACTACAATGACAAACACAATTGGATACTCAAAAGCATCATGGTCTACTTGATGACATATCATTTTTTTCTTAGGTTTGACACATCTAGCTAGCCAATACTCACTCTTTTCATTGTTATCATTGTAGACACCTAAAAATCCTTTAGAAAATAATATTTTTATTTTCTGAAATAAAGTTCCTGATGACATCATCATTTATTAATTAATTAATTATTTAATTTATTTATTTATTTTTATGCCATTAAATCTCTTTGTCTTAATTAAAAATATTTAATTAAGGAATCCCTCCCAAAAAATTTTAAATCTTATTTAAACATTATTTCCTTATTTATTAATTATTTAATTAATAAATTGACCAAAAAACCCAAAATAAATAAAAAATTTATTTTTTGCCCAAAGTTTGGCCAATTTCCTTAAGACCACTAACCTCTTCCAAAATCTTCTAATCCTTCTTTAATTTTGATTAAAGGCTAATCCCATCATTTCCTACCCCTAATCCCAACTCAAAATATTTAATCAAGATTAAATATTAATCCTCATGTTTATTAAAAATATTTTAATAAATATCTCCTCAACCCAAACCCTTGAAATAAATAAAACTTTATTTATTTCATAAAATCTTATCCTAGGAAGTTCTAGACTCTTCTAGAAAGTCTTCATCCTCATCCAAAGCCTAGACTCTTCTAGAAGATGTCTTTAACCCTAATCCTAATCCCCTCCTAACCTTGTCACATTCCCTAAACATGGGTTAAGACTTGTTAACTCAAGCCAAAGTTAACAAATATCTCCTCCTTCACCCACCCTCATTAATTGCAATCCACTTGCCATCCACTTGCCTAGTCCTAAGCCATCTCTAACCCTTCCTCTAATCATTTTTACAACCCTAAGCAAGCTTAAAACCTCCCTAAACCCTCAAATTCGAATTTCATGGTATCTCTCACAAATATCTTCAACCACAAAACTTTATAAAGCCCACAAAGTCATAAATGTTCTTACAAAGCACTTATGAAGGGTCTTTATGAAGATTTTATCTCTTGAGCCTCCTTTGTTGACTCATCCTTGCCCTTTCCTCCATCCTCTCACCCTGTGACATGTGTCATTTCCTGATTGGTTGTAAAGAAGCACAATCCATGTGCTCTCCTCTCATGCAATCTAAGCCCTCCATGAGTTTTTTCCCATCCTTGCATCTTAGCCCTCAATCCCTCAAGCCTCTTGCCTATAAATTTGATCCTTCCCCTTTGCAAAATAACACAATCCATGAAGTAAAGTCATAATGCCATTTTACATCAAAACCATACACTCACACCCAAATTCCAACTCCATTTGAATCCCTTTTTGAAGAATAAGCTTGAGCATACATCCTATCTATTTAGACAAAGCTACTCAACAAGAGAGCTTCTCATTGAGAGAGCCCATTAATGGCTCATATTCTCAATTGAGAGTTCATCTTAGTCTATCTTGAAGTTTATGAATTTTGTTTAGTTTGTAGAAGCTTTATTTAAATTTGGTCTCTATTAGCATACTAACATTGCTCATATACATTTTGGCACGCCCGGTGGGACCCCGCATGGGTCATCTTCATTAGCTTTTTTAGTCAAGTTTTGTATTTCATTTGCTGATTTTGGCTAATTTTGCTTATTTTTGTGATTGGTAGGATTGTATAAATTGGTTTTGTAGGTCGACATGAGCATGGAGAAGACAAAGGAACTCATAGTCTATCTCATAGTATTTGCAGACTTTTCAAGCTTATAGGTGGACAAAGCACTTGGAATTCTTCTTCCTCTTCTTGTCTATATTCTTCTTATTCCATCTACTTCTTCTTCTTCTTCTTATGGGAGATCTTGGCCATTTTTTTTTTTAAGGAAGAAAAATCATACACACTTCATTTTAGTGCTTAAAATGAACCCCCAAATCATTCTTAAATCCATTAAAAAATTAAAAATTTGCAAAAAAGAAAAAATCTTTTAACAAGTGAAACTAAACCAATCTAATCATTTGCATCCTTGCAACATCAAGGTTTTAAATGCATTCATGCAAAGTTAGGAACACTTCATTTTTGGGAATTTAAAAAGAACTTCAAGTTTCCATTTCAAAAGGTTCAAAATCAACACTAAGTGCACACTAAAATCTAAATCAAACTCAAAGCATCAATCAAGGATAAAATGAACCTCATTTGCAAATATGTTAAAGTTCTTTTAAAAATCTCATGAAAACTAAGAGTCCTAAATGGTTGCCAAAATTGTCCTAAAAAGCTTTGTTATTTGTTCCAAACAAATGTCTTGTTACAAAATCTTGAATGTTTCTTAGGTTTTTCATGCATCAAAACAATCTAGGAATATCATTTTTGGGCTTAAAATATGCAAACTAGAACAGAAAATCTTGAATGAAAACTAAAGTCCAAAGAGTCATTTTCACTTTTGGGTCCAAATTTTTTTAAAATGATCTAAGGTTAAAACAAAGCACTTCAAAGTTCTTAAAACAACACACAAAATCTCAAATCTTGAATGCTCAAAGGAAAAAACTTGAATGTTTAATCACTTGTCTTTGAATGCATGTTGCTAAACACACTCTTGAATGCCATGGATTAAAATCAAATTTTTCTTGAATGCATGATTAAAACAAAAAATCCAATCTTGAATGTCAAGGATCAATTAACCATTGCAATATCAAACACTTCATTTGGAGCTTTTAAAATTGAACAAAACAAATCTCTTTTCCACATGCAATTTAGGCAAAGTTTGATTTTTGGACATTTAAGAAACTTTTTTAAGTTAAATACAAATTTGCAAAAATCAATTTGAGAAGTTCCTTGGACTCACCTCTTTTCTAATCACCCATAAATTCAACCATTGGTTGCAATCTCAACGCCATCTATGGGGATGGGTCTACTTGAAAAAGGTGTTAAATGTTCCACAATATAACTCACTCACTTGGTCTTTGAACGTTTGCTTTAACTTTATCAAAATTCTTAAATGCCCAAAAATCTATATTAAATCGATCACACTTCATTTGGATACTAAAATTGAACAACTATTGACGTGGAGGGCCTCCGGGCACACGCTTGAAATTGAATCTCACACACCTTTGTTTTGGGCTTAAAATAAACTCACACTCAATCTTGAATGCCTTAAAGAAAAATCAATCGATACTTGATGTGGAGGGCCTCCGGGCACACGGGTTTACCTTCTTGTTGACCCTAACTCTTCTTCTTGTTCTCATTCTTCAATCAATTTTATTTTTGTCGACGCTTCAAAGTTGGAATAAACATTGTATCTTAAACATGAGTGCTTGCAAAGTCTAGATCAGAAAACTTAAGCGTTAGTTGGTAAAAGAACAAGCATGTTTTTTAGCCCAAGATCATCCAAGTCTTCTCTCCCCTTGTCGTCTTTCGAGGCCATCTTGGGTGCATAAGATTAGGATCCAAAATCTTGTCTTAGCTTTTTAGGAGGCCTACTTGGGGATTTCATCACCCCTTGGGACGACCTCAACTCCAGCGTTCCGGCGGAGTATAAAGATCAAGAGGTGAATCCAAAGACACCTCTTTTGGGATGAAAATTTTGTCACTCAGGCTAAGCCTCAAGGAACTTTATACCCTTGAGAAATGAAAGAGGAGAAGTGGGTTACCGCTCCTCTCGGCTGTGTGACATCTTTTTGGTTTCATCTATGGATTTGGGCCTCACGTACCTTGCGTATATCGAGGACTCCCTAGCTAAACCAAATTTCATCCTTGTAGAAAGCTTCCTAGGATGTTGGTGTGTTTGACGTGCTTGCTGAAAAATTTTGTTTGCTTGTTTGTTCATAGCTTTTGAATGAATGTTTGCCAATTTTGGTCGAAATCCTAGAAAAGTAGAAATCTCCCAGCTCAAGGCATACTTAGCGTAGTCACTGCCTTATTAAAAAATCATCCAAGCTCCCCCTCTACAACCGAATCTATCTAGTTCTTTGCCTTAGAACAATCCCAAATCCAAAGTCTCTCCAAATCATTCTCCCCTAGCCAACTAGAAACCCAATCCAAAATCACACCCAAGCCTTTAGAGAGTTGTTGTCATTCTGCTACAATTTGTTATCCAATCAATCCGACCAATCCACCAGCCTCACCACGGTTATCCTTTTGACAGAGCTTTGTCTAGGGTAATCTAGCTTTGTCACCTATTATCCCTCATCACCTTGAGCTAAAGGTTGGGATCCACAAGTGATCAATCTCGTGTCATGCCCATAGGATCATTAGTCTATTCTTAGGTTGACACAATCTCCACCAATCCAACGCATAGGAAAGCAAAAATCTCACTTTTTGATAGCATGCCCTTGAAGTCTTCCATCCACAGGAAAGCCAAAAATCTCCAGCCAATCCTCCTTAGGTCTGTCATGCAACTTTGACTCTCCCTAGGAAATCTTTCATCAGCCAATCCAAAATCTGTGCTTAACCCAAATCCAACCATGAGCTTCCATGTTCATCCATATGCAAGACCCCATCCCCATCAAACTCATCATCAAAGCATGAAGTACCAATCCTATCATGATGTGTTTGGTCGCATTGTCCTTGCTCCTGCCACCTCCTATTCCAATGATGATGAAAATCTTGTTGACTATGACGGGTATATTGAAAGCCTTAGAAACATTCCTCCAAGCATCCCCCAAAATCCAAGAGTTATTCCAAACTATCTAGTCATGCCATCTGATATTCCAGCTTCCCCTCCATCACCCCATCAACCAAGCTTCCAATCTTCCACCCCCATCACACTAGCTATTTCTGTCAATCCACCTCCACCTTCGACACACGAGTCTCCAAGGAATCTCCTAGAGGAAATATAAGAAAAGTCACCTCCAACAGTCGATAAGCCATGTCATCTAATCCAACCATGTGAAGTAGTCAGTAATGAAGCTTCCCCATCTATAATATCACCTCCATCTACCATAGCTATCATTCCCATACCATCCATCAAATTGCTTAAAATCCTTCCACTTTCCATAAGCATCAAAATCCCACCACCTGTCAAATCCCTCCAAATCCTATCCACATCGCCTCCAAGCATTTCCCAAATCTCTCGCAATGACCCTTATGCATCCATCTTCTACTCACCCATCTCCACTACTAAATCTCCCATCTATCCATCCATTGCCTTTGAAGTATCCATCCCTTCACCTCCTATCGCACCATCCACTCCAAACCAATCCTATCAAGATCCTGCCCAAAAGCATGTTGACATCCCCCAAAGCATAAATGAAGATATCATCATACCATGTCTTCCATCCATAGTGCAGTCACCATCTCCTCCATCTCCAAAACCTCGAGCCATATCTCCTCCACTACAAGATATCTTGTCATCCCACAAGCTACATCAAGATCCTATCCTTCCATCTCCCCCGCTCCATGCTTCCATCTTACCACCTATCCAAGCTATTCCACCATCTATAATCTACCCTCTTGGTTCACTTACATTCATCCATGGTGGCCCTCTCTTAGCAGAATAATTAAGAACAGTATCTCCCCATTGCAATACACCTAATAAATCACTTCTACCATTTTCTGCAAGCAAAAAGTTTCCTCAGCTTGTTCAAATGCTCAATCGATGGCATTATCAAGGTTAAGGTTTAGGACCACAAGAGCAAGGAATCAGAGAGCCTATTATTGCACAAAAAAATATAGGATTTCATGGTCTTGGATATGTATCCAAAGGCTCACCATCTAAAGGTGTTGGTACACCACACCCCCAAACCAAGCCTATCTCCAAGCCCACCATGCCAGCCTCCCATCACTCCTTCAAGAAATTTTATGTCATCCCCCTCCACCATCTTTGCAACCCAAAATAACCTACCATATCCCCCCTTCATCCGCTAAATCCATTTTGGGTCCCTATGTCCCAAAATCTACCATCCTCCATCCTCCTATCAGCCATCATAAAAATCCTATTCCATCCATTTCTATGCAAGATCAACAAAGGCACATATCAGGGCACATCATCCATCATCATCCCCCTACATGCTCTTTCATATCCTCTCCATCTCACAAAGCTTCTCCTAACCATCTTCCCAAAGCTTACCACAGCAATGTGAATGCCAACTTCAAAATGCATAAAGCTAAAAATCCACATCCTAGGCAATCATATGTCTATTCTAAAAGACATACTCCAAAAAGAAAAAATCCAATCAAAGAATGCAAAACAATGCAAAAGCCTATGAAAAAAAAATCCAAAACCATGTGGATCCCTAAGAAAAAAGTTGAAACCCAATGCATAATGGCATCCACCATTGCTAATCCCCCATCTAGTGACTCATGTCCCCCATCTCCTAACTCCATCTTGGGTGCCTATATCCCCAAGCACGCTTCCACAAATCCTCCATCACGCCCGCATCTACCATCTATCCCCCATATGTTCTTTTTACATTCCAACAACTAGCAACAAAATTGAACATTCCAACAGCCAGTGAAAAATCCCAAAAAAGCCAAAATAGATGAAGAAAGCCAAAATCATTCTAGCTAAGTCCAAAGTCAAAAAGTCAAAAAAAGAAAAGAAAATAAAAGTGTCCACTAGTGAAAACTTGGCAATTCAAGCGCCTTGGACAGGTACCATGATGAAAACTTGGCAAATAAGCGTCATGCGTAATCTCGCCATCCCCAGCTTAGCTTATCACCCTCATGATTTTGATCATCTCTTGACATTCAACTCCATCTTCCAATCTATCCACCTATCCTCCACTCTCCATCTTCCATCTCACACCATCCACTTATCTCCTGTAGCTTCAGCCAACCATCCCAGCTATCACCCATCTCCCTAGCCCCTTCAGCTTTTTCCATCCTAGCTTCAATCCTATCACATCCATCATAAGACCTCCTTCTGCATGTTATCTTCTGATTGGGGGTACTATATTCCTTCGAGATCTTGTCTTTTCCATCCTCCCTTGTCATTGGTATCTAGCTCTAGGCTATCCTCATGCAAACCCAATGTCATCTCTTTATATCCATCATAATCCTAGCTATCTACCATCCTATCTAGCCATCTCATCCTGCTCCTCTAGCTATCCTTGGTCACAAAATCTCTCATCATCATTGGATGCATCCTGCCAAATCCATATCTTTCGCTATCACCCCACCCTTAGCTTTCGCATCTTGCACAACATCGAACCATCCTATTATCCTATCATCTTGAGCTTTTTGCCTACTTGTAACTATCTTGGTTAGCTTCAACTTGTAAATATCTTGGTCCGTTAGCTTGTACATCCTCTTTAGCTTAGTATCATTGCATCTATCCAGCGTTCATGTCAGTTCGTCCTTGATCAGCATCTTGCACCCATCGCACATCTTGGTTAGCTATTCCAATGCATCCTTTAGCTAGATTTCCTATCACCAAAGTGTTATCTTTCTTAGTTCAGCTTGCCAGACACATTACTCATCCAAATCCACTAGCTTAGGTGCTCTCCGATAGGTCCTTGCAGGATATAGCTTTCCTCATGTCTGATCTTGGTCTGTTAGTACCTCATCCTACCCATCTCGTTGGCAAACGGTTCTCTTTCAGATTTTTGCTTTCTTTTGATTTGGACTCTTCCCTATTGGGTCTTGAAATATCTTTTCCAAGCAATCTCCTTGTTCCCTCCTCAAGGTTGCCATGATCTTCCATATCATGGTATACTGTGAATGGGGCAATCAGAGCGTAAGGTCTTGATCATGTCTTTTGCTTGTTTTCTTTTTTGCTTGTGGGTTACCCAGTGTCGTTTCCACACTGCTTCTTTTGGGATTCATGTGTGATACTGGGGCAATCCTTGAGTGTTTTTTTTTAGTCAGTTTGTCAGTCCTCTGGACAGTTGGTGAAAAGGCCTTGATGTTCTTGGTAACCTTGGCAATTAACCAACAGTTCTATAGCAAATCTAGTGCTCAACTACATGGTGGTACTTCTCTTTGAAGTATCTCCCTGCTCAAAAAGCTTCAATGGTTTTCCTTCATCTCCATTACCCCCCATCCATATCCAACATCTGTCTCTCCTACCCCAGCTTATGTATCAATATCTCTTTGAATCACTCATCACTCTTAGCTTTAGGGATCCACAATCCTAGTCTTAGGGATCCACCAATCCAAATCAATCCACCAAGCCTCATCTTTCGAGATCCACAATCCTAGTCCTAGGGATCTCCGAAACCCATCTTCCACCAATCTGACTCTTTGAAATCCTGTTGCATCAGCTTTATAATCCCCTCATCCATCTCCCTATCCTGGATTCCTTTTTATAGCACTCTGCTCCTTCATCCTCCACCTTCCCTAAAGTCTTAAGCTTGCTTCCTCTTGTGCATCTGATTCTCCTTTATCATTCTCCCATAGTGAGAGTTTGAGCTAATTCAGCCCTTTCTCTTTGCCAATCTGAGTTTCCTTGCTCATCCGAGATTCTTGTACTTTTCAAGAAGCCATTGAGCCTCACTTTTTCTCCTCGCTGCCTTCTTGAGGGGGCATCTCACAGTCCATTCTCTCCTCTTCTGCTCTAGCCTTGGGCATCTTATTTTCTTATCCTTGATGCCATGCCACTTGCGGCATCACATCAAAGAGGGGCAAAATGTAGACACCTAAAAATCTTTTAGAAAATAATATTTTTATTTTCTGAAAAAAGTTCCTGATGACATCATCATTTATTAATTAATTAATTATTTAATTAATTTATTTATTTTTATGCCATTAAATCCCTTTGTCTTAATTAAAAATATTTAATTAAGGAATCCCTCCCAAAAATATTTAAATCTTATTTAAACATTATTTCCTTATTTATTAATTATTTAATTAATAAATTGACCAAAAAACCCAAAATAAATAAAAAATTTATTTTTTGCCCAAAGTTTGGCCAATTTCCTTAAGACCACTAACCTCTTCCAAAATCTTCTAGTCCTTCTTTAATTTTGATTAAAGGCTAATCCCATCATTTCCTACCCCTAATCCCAACTCAAAATATTTAATCAAGATTAAATATTAATCCTCATGTTTATTAAAAATATTTTAATAAATATCTCCTCAACCCAAACCCTTGAAATAAATAAAACTTTATTTATTTCATAAAATCTTATCCTAGGAAGTTCTAGACTCTTCTAGAAAGTCTTCATCCTCATCCAAAGCCTAGACTCTTCTAGAAGATGTCTTTAACCCTAATCCTAATCCCCTCCTAACCTTGTCACATTCCCTAAACATGGGTTAAGACTTGCTAACTCAAGCCAAAGTTAACAAATATCTCCTCCTTTACCCACCCTCATTAATTGCAATCCACTTGCCATCCACTTGCCTAGTCCTAAGCCATCTCTAACCCTTCCTCTAATCATTTTTACAACCCTAAGCAAGCTTAAAACCTCCCTAAACCCTCAAATTCGAATTTCATGGTATCTCTCACAATTATCTTCAACCACAAAACTTTATAAAGCCCACAAAGTCATAAATGTTCTTACAAAGCACTTATGAAGGGTCTTTATGAAGATTTTATCTCTTGAGCCTCCTTTGTTGACTCATCCTTGCCCTTTCCTCCATCCTCTCACCCTGTGACATGTGTCACTCCTTGATTGGTTGTAAGGAAGCACAATCCATGTGCTCTCCTCTCATGCAATCTAAGCCCTCCATGAGATTTTTCCCATCCTTGCATCTTAGCCCTCAATCCCTCAAGCCTCTTGCCTATAAATTGGATCCTTCCCCTTTTCAAAATAACACAATCCATGAATTAAAGTCATAATGCCATTTTGAGACGCCATTTTACATCAAAACCATACACTCACACCCAAATTCCAACTCCATTTGAAGCCCTTTTTGAAGAATAAGCTTGACCATACATCCTATCTATTTAGACAAAGCTACTCAACAAGAGAGCTTCTCATTGAGAGAGCCCATTAATGGCTCATATTCTCAATTGAGAGTTCATCTTAGTCTATCTTGAAGTTTATGAATTTTGTTTAGTTTTTAGAAGCTTTATTTAAATTTGGTTTCTATTAGCATACTAACATTGCTCATATACAATCATTAGGTGCAATAACAACATAAACATGTCTTACAAGATAAGATAAAGTGCATAAATACTTTAATCACATGTGTATACATATAAATAATATATTAAAGATATGTACTTGAATTATATTAATGACATGTACATAAATAAATAATATAAATTGAAGCATGATCACAAAAAAATTTAATTTAATTGTGCATACTAGGTTTTATGAGGTCTAAAATATGAATATACTCTTATGCAAAAGTAACATTCTAGCCTTCATTTACTATATCATCTTGAAAATGTGTGTCTGTAGGTGCTAATGATTTTTGTTGCACAATCTTCAACCCATTCTATATTCTTGCATTCTTCCCTTTCACCTACAAGAAAAAATTGACAAAAAGAAGCAAGCTCCTTAGTCCATATAGTCCAACTATTAGAATTTGAATTGCTAAATGAATTTTGTTTAGTTGACCTGCTAATTGTATCACAATCATATCTTTAAAGGATATTCTTCTCTTCAACTAGGTATAAGAAATTTTTAATTGTAGAGTTATGACTTGATCTTATGTATAAATATTTGTTACACCATTTGACAATCTCACTTGCATTTTTAAATTTGGCTTTTTCCTCAAATTTTAATTGCTCTTTACTAAGGGCTCTCTTCATGCATGCACCAACACCATCATGTTCTCCTAGCCTCAAATAACCTTCACACATGTTGTATATTAGTTTACCTGTGTGTCCTACTCAACCAATAGAACATTCTAGTATTCTTGAATTTTCCTGTACAATTATCTGACCATATCCAATGTTGTGTTATTTTAATTTGTCTCTCTTTTAAATTATCATAGAAGACATTGAAACAATATTGGACAAACTCAGATGAATGAAATTAATTATCACTCATATAGAAATGGTACTCTCTCAATATTTTTTGATCCTCCTCTATACTATCAGGTTCATGCTTATAAACTATATGAACATAAATTGTTACTTGCAATGAATTGTAATATTGTTGTTGTACCTAATCTTGCAATGCAAGTATGTAGTTCTTTGCAAAGTCAAAAATAGAAAATATAGTACCAATTGAAAATGTATTCTTACATATCCAAAATTGTCCATCAAACTATATCACATATTAAGAGTGTTTAACATATTTTGGTATGATCACACTCTTAAACTCATCCATAAATGTATGACAACTTTGTCCAAAAGTAGTCAAAGAATTTTCTTGCAAACATTCATATAATAAAGAAAAATTGCCACACATATCACATGTACCAGAAAGATGTGCATTGAAAAGAAAGTATTGATCATTAGATGGCTTATAAAAAAAACTTGATATGAAATCCTTTATAATTTGAGATGGTATTTTTATATCACATTCCTGCAACATTTCTTTACTATGCATGGTACCACATGTAGATTGAAATACATCATAATGGTAATGAAATTGAACATGAGTTTTACAACAATATGTGATTCTTTCCTTGTTAATCCTTAAATATCATAGTTTACAATTTTCAAAAGATCTTTGACTAATGATAATAGTTAACACCTTACCATCTACAAAATTTATGAGCCAACTCTCAATTTAAGAACATCTCTTGAATTAGGTGATACTCTTGTATTATCATGCCAAAATGTTTCAACCAAACTTTTTACTTCATTAGTAAGTTTCATATGACATCTTGGGAATCTACCACTAAAAGTTCATAAAATATTTGTTGGATCAGATTCAAAATTAATGCTTCCCTTTACAGTGCTTTCTAAAGTCTTACATCACATTAAGATATCCACTTATGTTACGAATCAATCTTTTGTCAGTTGTTGATTTTTTAACTAAAGCTACTATTATTGCTCGTTGTGCTGCATTCTTATCTTTAGAGAAACTTTTCTTTTTGATAACATCAAAAGCACTAGCAACAGTGGATAAAATTTGTTTTAAAGACTCATTTATTTGCATACATTCCTAAAATTTTCAAAAAAAATTCTTTATTTTATTTTCTTAATCATCAACTGGTATAGGCTACAACTTAATCAAAATGATCCTAATAGAACTTTTATTGAACATGAAAATAAATGTCCAATTATTAATACAGGATTTTTTGAGCCAATTGTCGGTGAGCCCTATGTTCTTGCAAGCCAATCTGAGTAGGTATTTTACTCACAATGTCTACATAATTTGGGTTGGTCATTTATTTAAAATATGATATAAGAGGAACACTAATAAATTTTAGTAAGATGGAAGAAGAATATGTCGATGATGAAGAAGAAGATGATGATGTAGATGACAATCACAATTGAGATTCTGTCAATCTTGATGTTTCGGATGCAATTTTTTTAAAGAAGAAGATAATGAATATGATGATGGTGATATTATGCCTACTATTGTGGAATACCAATTTTCTCTAGATGAAGTTCCCACATCTTAATAATCCTAAAGATATGAACAAGCTTTTGATCTTGTACATCCAAGTTATCAGTGCAGATGATCATCATGGAATCTACTCTGGCTACAATGGTCAAGTCCTTGACTGATACTTCACTAATTTCTTTCAACAATTTAATCATGGAGAAGAAGGTTGTTTCCACTTCCTTCATGGATTTTTCATTCTAATCTTCATTCTCCATAATCTTGACATGGATGCATTTAATATCAGCTGACACAATTTCTTTTAGATACCCTACTTCTTTCAGAATTTTAGAGCATTCTTCTAACCCCTGTTTAATCACTATGTTTCTCCATTCCAAGTTAGCTTTGGAAATGAATAGGAAATCAACATCAAATTTGGCTTCTCAATTTTAATCCAAGAACTTATCTATGCCATATTCCTGAACTTTTGAATTGTTGATGACATACTCATCCCATTTAATGTTTTTCAACTCCCAGGCATTCATCTTTGATTCTACAGAAGTCAATAATTTGTCATCTCTTTCACTCGTAGTCATGAAGTGGGAAAAATAGTTGGTCACATGGGAATGAATAGTGTTCAACCAATCACCATATCTTGGAAAATAAAATGATTCATTTTAACCTACTCAACTCAATATTGATGACATTAATAGCAGTAGGTAGAGCTTCTTCTTGTGGGCTCTAAATTTTGTGAATGTATTCAGCCATTTTTTGCATTGATTGCTTTAGCTCCCACTTATCCCTTTGATCTTTCCATAAACACTAGATATTATGGAGTTCCCTACACTCCATACCTTTATATCTATTTCCCTAGAAGTAGGGCCAAGGATGGATTTATCAGCTATATAGTCTTGGGGTTTAATTTCATCTATACTCTTCTTAGTAATTGGCTTCATCACCTTTGCTACCCATTCCCCTATACTCTCATCAATATTCACTATAGTTTTGATCATTGTGCTTTTCATTTTTGACTTTAGGAGGTTTCCTAAGGTAGTTGCTTACCATATCACCCACTAGGAGAGTTTTTGACACTATACTCCTCTGATTCACAAACAACTCAAACCAATTAGGGATAGGCATATTCTCTTTAGGAGGAGTTTTTAACATGGGAAATGCATAGAGTGCCACTACACTTAAAGTATTGGCCCCTTGATTTAATTTTTGATTCCCCTATTCCATTTCACTGGTCGAGGCTTCAATGGAAATTTCTTCCCTTAAGTCAAGATCAAGTATTGTTGCCTTGTCACTAGTTCACTTCAAGTTGTTCACCTATTCATGTCTCTTCATGCTACGAGAATGAATCTACTTGATGGAAGGAGGAAGATGAATTGAACCTTGAACATAATTTTCAATTTTAGATCTTAACATTAGCTTTCCATAAAAGGAGAAGGGACAACTTCATTAGTACCAAGAACAACTAAGGGTGAACTAGATTTAGCATGAACCTTTTGAACACTACAAGCCACTGATTTTGATAGTCTCTTTCTTATGTGCCATTTTTCTATTCTAGTTAGGCTAGGAAAGGTTCTTGTGTTAAAGTCATCCTCCTTTGGCATTGTCCAATCAATTTCTGGCAATGGGTAAGGTTCTACTTTCTCAGTGTAACCTAGGTCAACAATTTCTTCATTTTCTTCTTTGATTACCGTAGAGATATCTAGCAGGAGATTAATATCTTTAATTTATGCTAGCAAAAACCTAGAACATAGCCTCTTCCTAACCTCAAAATCATCTTGATAGTCAATCCAATAAATTTCTAAATGAGGAACATTGAGAGTAGAGGAAACTAGCTTAGACTACTTTAGGGAAAATTCTTGAGTTTCAAAATTGGGTCTAGCAAAAAAAGTTTATAGGCTCATGGATTTAATCTTAGCTTTAAGATTGAGGGCATCTTGAATTGTCTTGCATTTTTAATTCCTAAGTTCAACAATGAAGGTGTAAGAAGAACCTTTCCTCATTATACAACTCTTTTCAACCTCTACCAATTATCTTCATATCTAATTCAATGCAAAATGGTCTAGGTAGTGCCAAGGTAACCTAAAAGGTTTTCTCTCATATCATATAATCCTCAGGTAGGTGAATTTTGGAAATTGAGTAAATAAAAAACCATAAATATCAATAAATTGAGTGGCTTCCTCTATTAACCTCAAGTTCTCTTTCCCTTGCAATTCAAACAACAATTTAGCCTACAAAGTGTCTTGGACTATTTTGAAACCTTTAGGATTTTTACTCTTTTACAAGATAGGATAACTTATAAATGGGCATGCTTGGATTCCTCTTTGAGTGTTGTAAACTCTTCCATTCTTTGCCATGAGCTAGGATATAAAACAAAGGAAGTCATATAAAAACCAAACATTCTAGAAGCTTGAGAAAGATCTTCTTGTAGCCTAGTAGCTATGATATCTACCCAATCAATGAATTTATCTTCTCCCATGATTGTTTGGATGAATTAGTACATCAAATTATCCTGGTGGAAGCATATGGGTTCCCCTTCACTTTGTCCAATAGCGTACTAACATCCTTAATCTCAAGGATCATGTGTTCTCTAGTTAATGGACACAGAAGATGGGAACCTCCTCTCTCCAATTTGAAAAGCCAACCCTTTGTCATGTTATCATTAAATTCAATGACATCAATGGAGAATTGTCTATAGGAAAAACTAATATTCTAGTCCTCATCAATTTCATGCAGAGGGACCCTTAGAGCACCTGTGATAGAAATTTGGCTAACATACACTAGAACATCATCATTAAAGGTACAAATACACTTTTTGGTTACATCACACCTATCTCTGCATGTTGGGACTAATTTACAACAAGGGAAAGCTTTAGGAAAAGTAGATGCTTGTAGTAGATCACTATCTAAGACTTTCTGAGATATGGAACCAAGTTTTGGGTTTACAAATCTAGCCAGTAATTTTCCATGTCTTCTTTAGCAAGTAATGTGCCCTCAATGTCAAGCATGATACTACTTATAACAGACTCCTTAACCTTATCAAGTAGATTAGGGAAGAATGTAGTAGCCATGGTAAGAAAATCAACTAGAACAAAATAATACAGAAAGAATTCACATCCCTTAAGATAATGCAAGAAATAAATGACACCTAAAAAGAAAGGGCTAGAGACTCACTTTGTTTAGTGCATGCAAGCTTGCTAAAAAGAATTCTTAAGTTACCTCTGTATATTGCCAAATTTTTTTTACAATCTTTACTAAAAAAAATGATAGGGAATGAAAACAAGGTAATTTCTCTTTTATGATGTAAAACTTGGACTATAAGCATGTAAATGGCTGACATGAATAGTGTTAAGACTCGTATTTACAATCATTAGAAGTTCAATCATTCACTACATGTGCCATGACATACCTTTCCATCATTACCATTAAATTTTAAATTAATACAAATCTTTCTATAGGTCTTTAATAAAATTTGTGCTTTCCCTGAGTTGTTAGCTTTGACACATGGCACTTAAGGCATCGGTCTTAGTAACCAAGCAAACTTTAGAAATTGAACTACAAAATAGTTCAATGTTCAAGTTCAAAAGTCAAAATATATTGGAAGCTATGCTCTTTGACAACAAAGAACAAACACAAAGGTGAACTCGTGGACCTTGAACCTTGAACAAAGTTTTCAATGTTCATGATCAACTTCAATGATGAGAAAAGTATCCTTTGGGATGAATGACCTTCATGAATTGATGAAAGAAAATGGATGAACCTATGAACCTAGAACCTTGAACCTTGAATAGAGTGTTCAATGTTCATGTTTAGAGATTTGTTCGACCAAAAGACTTGAAAACAAAGAATGTTGAACTAGCTAATTTTCACATAGGACTTCAATATGAGACCATCTTTTAAGATCAGTTTTAAAATACCATGACCATTTAAATAAATAAATGTGAACCATTCATGGGTAACAATAATGATGATGATGATGATGACGACGATGATGATGATGATAAAGATGATGATGTCTTAGAAAATTTAAAATAATTTCTCAAGAGGGGGAGAGGGGGTGAATCATTTATCCAAGGTTCAAATGTACCAATTGAACAAGCAAACACTTCAATAAATTTACATCTTATCATTCCATTGCTCAGCCTCAACTATAAACTATTAGAAATATTAACTGACTTTCCACTATTCTATAAATAAAAAAATTTAATAATGTAAACATAAATCAACACAACATCACAATAATAGTCACACAAGTTTGACACTAGGATTTTACGTGGAAACCCAATTTGGGAAAAACCACTAGTAACATGTCACCAATTTTTACACTTCTAAAAAGATCCTTGTTAGGAGCTAACCATGCTAAAGGTTACAATACACACTATTAAATGTAACCTTGTTAAAGGATTTAATCACATTGTTAGGAGTGGCCTTTTTATAGGACTTTAGATCATTCCATTAGAATGTCACCCATTTAAAGGATTTATATAGACTATTAGGTCCTTATGATAGTTAGCTCAATGTTGATTAAGGAATATCAAATAATCTTCACAATGGTTAGAAAGTAACAATAGGTTTAATCTATTTCGCACAACTCACTTTGTATTTTTAGATCTTTGTTCAACTCTTAATATTGATCCATTGTCCATCTTCCATTGTCATCTTCAATCTTAAATTCACTTGGAAAACCTTCAAGTAATCACCTTTGCACTTCTTCTCAATTAGGCCTTCTACTTAAATTCACCGGTCAACAACATTCTCTAACAACTCCAACTATCTGGAACTCCTTGACACACACATAAAACACATCATGATTTAAAGTTTGCCTCTATACCTCATTAAACAGGTAGTTCAAATATTTTACCACTTAATCAACACCTTAGATTTTTGGGTTTATGATTCTATCCATAAGATAAAAAATATCTAATTGTCATTTCTTTTTATCTCTTCTTTTCTAGAATCTTCTTTTTGAATTTATATCTTAGGTTTTTTACCTAACCCTCTATTGGAGTTAAATGATCCAATTGATCAATCCTTATCTTCAACACATTTTCCATATCCCAGAAAATCAACTTAGCTGGTTGGAAATTACAATTCTTTACAAATAATTCAAATAATGTTCCTTGGCCAACATTATTCCAACACTTAGTCACTACTGATTTGCTCAGTCATTATAGAATTTCTTTCTCAGTATCAAAATTATCAAAGGGTTGATATTGATGTTCAGTCAACACTAAATTTTATTAGCACTTATTGTGTCTTGGTTGACACTAGCATCAGTCAGCATGTACAACAAAATTCCTTGGTCTTTTATTCTATTACTCAGCCAAGCTTGGACAAGTGATCTATCTCTACTTACACTTTGAAGACTTGAACAATATGATCTTCTCCTCTAGCATCATGATTTAAAAAATCACTTTTTCTTGTCAAATCTTAACTAATCAAATGTCAATTTGTAGTTTCCTCTTAATAACTCAACCTTTCCTCTAGATGCTTTTATTATGACAAAGTTCTCAAATCCTCTTCAACAATCAAATAGATATGATATTTAGATCAAATAGAAATCTAGCCCATCAATAGATTTAACATCAATGATAACACAATAATTATTTTGATTGTAGTTGCCAAAAATCACCCTCTTTTGAATTGATGTCAACACTTCAACATCTCAACAAAATATAACATAAATACTGAAGGTTACAATACAATTTAAATTGTATAGACTTCAAGTAACACTCTCATTGTATTAGATATTTGATTAATATTCTTAGTTTTTGATAGGGAAATATAGCCACCAATACCTAAAGGCACTCTTTCCTTAGGTCCACACTAGACCTACACTATCTCCTTGCTTCTTAGGGTCTCTTTCTTCACCCTAACACAAGGGATAATCACTCTTCTATCCCTCTTACTCTTGGACCCTCACCAATAAACTCAAAATACTCTTCTACCCTTACAAACACACCCTTTCCTCATCGTTATTCATATTATATATATATAAAAGATTAAATTTATATATATTCAATCCATTTTAGATTCTTTTTTTTTTCCTTTGGCATTTTTTAATCTCCCAATCATTTCCTCTATCTGTTCAATGGTGGAAATTGGAAAAAAGAAGGGCAGACAACAACAGAAGAAAATGAGAGAGACATTCAACTGTCATAGTAAAATCATTGTGAAACTCATGCTTCATGGAAAACTTGCAAAGCATGTCATATTTGAAGGGGTCAAGGTTGTTACCAAGTTTAGCACTAAATAATACTAGTTAAGATGTTTAGGGTATTATCAAATCTAGCAGTCACTGATTTAGTATTTTTGAGTTAAAACACTCAGGGGTTTTCATATACACAATATTTAGGGTTTTATGTTAAGTAAATAAGTTTCTTTGTGACAATGGTGGTGATGGTTTGATATAAATGGTTTATACATTAATACTATGTTTTTCTCGAATAAATATCAACATTATTATTTATAAGTTAGCACTTTGTGTTAAAGACATTCAATAAAAATCAATGTTTTTGTGTTAAAGATGTTTAATGTTTTTGTGTCAAGGATGTTTGGAGTTTTCTACTAAGAAAAAAAAAATTCTCATTTATTTTAGTTAGGAATTAATGTGATTCATATTTTAAAAAGTGAATGGAAAAAGTGGGTATTTTTAATGTTTGTAGAGGTTGAGGTTCTGAAAAGAAATAACTTAAATGAAATCCTAGATCATGAGGTTTGTTCATTACATCAACATCATCTTATCAAAATCATCTAATTATGGGGAAATTTGTTTATATATCTTTAATGTTAAATTCATATTTTATTCAATGTAGTAGATATATTGATGATGCTTTAATCAATAGTGACAAACAATATTGTCGAAAACACCATATTTCAAAGTTGTTTAATCCATTTCAGATTTCTAGAAGTGTATGGATAGAATGCATACAAACTTGGCCTTCCTAAGGAGTTTTCCATGTCACTTATCTTCAATGTCTAGTACTTAGTCAAATACAAAGGACCTAAAATAACAAAACATGACGCCATCTCAAAAATGGAGAAAGATGCGAAGGAGTTCAGTGTACCTAAAAAGATCAAGTTACAAGAAAAGGAAGTATTGAGTTCAAGGGTCAAAAAAATAACAAGACACTAAGTATACCTGGAGCACCTAGAGAAATGGAGAGACAAACCTAAATCAGATGGAACTATGGTGGATGAAGGTAAGTTTTAAAATTTGGGCATTAGGTTAGACCTCATTTCCATTAGTGGTTAGTTTTCTTTGTTGTGACTGAGGCAGAATGGTGCATAAGCACCAAGGTTTTTAGCTTCTCCCTACCAAAATTTTGGCTTGTAAAATGTCTTACTAAAACTATTGAAGAGTAAGGACTTAGAATAGACCATGAGGTGTGTCTAAATAGGTTAGGAAGGGTTAGAAAGAGTTGTTGAGTTTTTTTTGCAAATGGGACTCAAATTGGATTTCCGTGGGAAAATGTTGCTTAAGGGTGAAAGACTAGTCAAAGTTGTTGACCATGACCAGAAATAGGTGAAACTAAGTAAAATATCCTTATTGGGACCTAAGGGATCAAACTGGACACATTTGTGGTCCTAGGAAAAATTGGAAAGAAAAAAAGAAAAAAGTTGCTCATGACAACATTTCATTTTCGCAAAGTTGTCATGACAACTTTGAAAACTTTTGTGAAAATTTGCACATAGTCATTTTTGGGTAGTTTTTACAACTAGTACATGGGTAGGAGGCCTATATAAGTATATTCCATGCCCAAGCCAAGGGTTGGCATTCATATTATATGGAGCCATCAGGGATTCTTGAGCAATTTTTGAGCATTTTTACCACATGTCCATTCAAGTTTTAATGGATTGAACTAGTTGATTTCTTAGTGTGGATAGTAATATTATGTTGTTTATTTGTTGAATCCTTAAAAAAAGTTGTAATTTGAATCATTATTATTAGGGTTACAAAAATAAGTTTGTTGTGGCCAATTTGTTGGTCTGTACAGAGTTGCTTGTAGAAACATGGCTCTAACATGATCTCCAATGGTTAAAATCTCAAGGCCACTTGGAATAAAGTAATGAATTTTACATATGCTATAAATATGCATTTTTGGCTTTGTTGGAGTTGGATGGCTAATTTTCCCACTAAGCCCTAACAAAGGTTTGGTGTTTTGGGCAAGGTAACTTGGTATTTAGAAGAATAAAAGAATGGAGGAGGTGGATTGGTTTGTGCCAATCAGTTAATGATTTGTATTCTTCATAGGGTGAAGGAGCCTAGGACTAAATGTGGGCAAGCATTGAGTCCCTTAGACCAGTTCAAAGAACTAGAAACAAAATTGACTACAACAAACCCCCAAACCCATAAAAATAAATGGTCATTTTGGGCATTGGGTTGTACAAATGAGTTGAGGGCTCTAGACTAAAGAAATCTCAGATTTTTTCCAAAATGGTATCAAGATACATAGTTATTTTATGGACTTCTTAAGGAGTATTTGGAATTAAGAGTCAAATTCCCTATTAAGATACCTAATTGGGGGCTAAATGGCTAACAAGAAAAATGTGGGCTTTGAAGAGATCATTAAGAAGTTAAAAAATATGGCCATCAAGAAAACCTCAAGAGGCATTGGAGGGTTAGTTTTGAAGTCTTTAAAAACTCACTTGATCAAAGAGGGTTCTAATTACTTTGGATAGTAAGATGACTATTCCTACAATGATGTTTGTCATGATTGATTAAAGCATCATCAATATATCTACTACATCACATAAAATGTGAATTTAACATCAAATAAAATGTGAATTTAACATTGAAGAATATATAAATAAATTTTCCCATAATTATATGATTTTGAAAAGATTATGTTGATTTAATGTATAAGCCCCATGATCTAGGATTTCATTTAAGCTATTTCTTTTTAGGACCTCAAATTCTATGAACATTAAAGATACCTACTTTTTTCCATTCAATTTTCTAAGTATAGTCACATTAATTTATAACTAAAATCAAATACAATTTTGTTTTTCTTAAGAAAAAAACCCTAAAAACCATCTTTAACACAAAGTGCTCATTTATAAATATTAATGTAGATATATATTCGAGAAAAGAATAGTACTAATGTAGAAACAAGTACTATCAAACCATTATCACCATTATTAGAAGGAGACTTATTTACTTAAAATAAAGCCCTAAACATCCTTTATGTGAAAAATCTTTACTCTTTTAAAAAAAATACTGAATTAGCAAGTTCTAGATCTTATAACACCCTAAATATCCTAAACACAAAAACCCTAAACTTCCTAACTATTATTATTCAGTGCTAAAATTGGTAACAAAATTGACACCTTTGAAAATGGCATGCTTTGCAAGTTCTCCAAGAAGCATTAGTTCCATAGCGATTGTGTTGTAATAGTTGAATGTCTCTCTCATCTTCTGTTTCTTTCTACCCTTCTTTTTCCCACTTTCCACCATTGAATGGATAGATGAAATGATTGGGAGATTGCAAAAATAAAAGGTGAGGGATCTCAAAAGAAGATAGCAAGGGACAGAAGCACCACTTTTGACTAATGAATTAGAGGCAATGAAGATGTAGAAAGAAATGGCAGACCAATGCTAGTTACTATCCTATTAGTGTGAAGTGTTATGATTGTCTAGAAGAATCCAAAGAAGAGGCTCCCTAGAGGCTTCCATTGTATAGTCTAAATTAGATGTAGAACATTCTAGGATATAGAATACTCTAGAAAATGAGTTTCTAGATTTTGGTATTACATGTATAAATATGTGATGTGCACATACCAACTATGTATTATTAGAAGATATTTGAAAGTTTGATGTATGTAAGCAAACTATATTAATATATTGTTGTTTACGGATTATATAGCTCTATTTTTTGGCTTTTTTTTGCCCTTCTTTCTACATTACAATAGTTATTACATTGGTTTTTATGTTTTTTATGGCCTATATTAACATGGTATCAGAGCTTAGGCTTAGATAGAAATAAATTTTTGTGTGGTTCAGATGGGGATTCATTTAGAGGTTCTACTAGATTCAGCTAGAAATATCTCTAGAGAGATTTGGTGTAGGAAATACACTGCTGGAAGTGGTTTCTTTGCAAGGCTAATTTCTTTTTGCTAACATGGGATCTTCAAATGAAGTTTTACTTATATTTGATGGATGTGGTTTTGAAAATTGGAAGAATGTAGTCAAGAATGCTTTGAGAGAAAAGGCCATATGGAGGATAGTGAATAAGGAGATTGGTGAACCCCAAACTAATAAAGAAAAAGAGAATTGGAGATGCAAGTTGGAGCAAGCTAGAGGTATTATTGGTAAAGCTTTATGCGCCAATCTCAATAGAAGGTTTGTTGATATTGATGATACAATAGTGTTGTGGGATAATTTAGAAAAATATTATAAAGATTCTAATATTGCTAGCACATTTAGCATAGAGGAAAAATTGGTGAACTTGGATCCATCCTATTTTGAAAAAATGACTAATTATTTCAATGAAGTTACTTTCTTAAATTCTCAACTAAAGAAAATAGGTGCTAAATATGCAAAGAAAGATTTTTGGTTAATTGCAATGGTTGAAGGTAAGCTTCCCTAGCCATACAAGGTATTTAAGGATCTAGGAAAAGTATTATTCAGCTAAATCAAAATACTCCACACAAAAAAATGATCAATCTTGTAAGTCAATTATACATGAAGAAGTCCAACTTATTAAAGAAGGGTATATGAAGAAAAATCATGCATATGCAACTAGAAGTAATTTTTTTATAAATGATGGAAAGAAGAATTGGAGAGGATATAATAAATTTCAGAATAATAAGAGTTTTAACAAAAAAATTTGAAATGATGGTGTAGAGAGGTGAGGTGGAAAAAAACCCATTATTTACAAGTATTGTGGTGTTGAAAATCACATGGAGAAATTCTGTTTAAAAAAGAAGGACAATTAAAGGTAGAAAAATAAGCCCAAGCAAGGAAAGTTTAAGGATGGAAAGAAGGATAGATACAAATTTGTAGCCATCTCCCAAAAAGAAGAAGAATATAATGCATTAATGGAAAATAAAACTTGGGATCTTGTACCTCAACCCCAATGTAAGAGTGTTATTGGTTACAAATGGGTTTACAAAAAAAAATTTAGATCAAATGTTGAAATATAGAAATTAAAGGCCAGATTGGTTGCTAAAGGATTTAAACAAAAAGAGGGTATTGATTGTGAAGAAACATTTTCTCCTATCATTAAAATGAATACAATTAAAGTTATTTTATCTTTGGCTACAAGTCTTGGGTGGCATGTTCATAAAATGGATGTAAAAAATGCTTTCTGAAATGGAGATTTATATGAAGAAATCTATATGGATCAATCTCCTGGTTTTATAGATCAGCAACATCCTAATCATGTTTGAAAATTAAAGAAGTCACTTTATGGACATAAGCAATCACCAAGAGCATGGAATGAGAAGATTGATATGTATTTTTGGCTTAATGGGTTTTAAAAATGTAAATCAGATCCAAATCTTTATGTGAAGATGGTGAAAGATGACATCATCATTGTTGCAGTTTATATAAATAATTTACTCATTTATGGACCAAATATTAGGTTAATCAATGATTTGAAATTTACTCTCAAAGGGGCATTCTATATGACTAATTTGGGTGAACTGACTTATTTTCATAGCTTGCAAATTAGTAGGCTTCATGGTGCTTTGTTCATCTCTCTAACAAAATATGTTTTGGATCTTTTAGAGAAATTTAAAATGCTTGATTGCAAGCCATCCACTACCCCTTTCCAATTTAGAGTCAAGCTTACTAAGAAATGTACCTCCAAGAAAGTAGATCCTACTTTATATAGACAACTTGTTGGTAGCTTGGTTTATCTAACTCATTCTAGACTAGACATTTGTTTTGCAGTCAATCTGGTATCTCAATTTATGCAGGAAACTAAAGAAAGTCATTGGATGGCTTCCAAGAGAATTTTTCAATATGTTCATGGAGTAATGTACTATGACATACATTAAAATTATAATTCCCCAATTTTATTTTCTTGGATTTACAAATTTAGACTAGGGTAGTGATATTGATGGTGAAAAATTTACTAGAGGCTATATTTTTAAGCTTGGCTCAAATCCAATCACATGGAGCAACAAAAAAAAGCCCACTAAATTACTATCTTCATCTAAAGTAGAATATAGAGCAGCAAAATAAGTGGAAAAAGAATTAGTTTGGCTTTGACATCTTTTATGTGAGCTTGGCTTTGAAAAAAGTTCAACAACTACTTTGTATTATGGTAATCAAAGTTCTATACATGTTACAAGCAATCTTGATTTTAATGCTAAAACAAAGCACATTGAAATTGATGATCACTATATCAGGGATCTTTTATAAGAAAACATTATTAATCTTCAATTTTTGTACAAGTGAAGATCAAATACAAGATATATTTGCTAAGAGTATGCTTGAAGCTAAATTTATCAAGCTATGGAGTATTCTTGGTATGATTGAGGTGAACATTAAGTGAGGATAGTCATATAATGTTCCCCTCTTCCCCTATCTTTTGTATTTTTTTGTAGCCAATCTTAAGGGGGGATGTTAAGGGTTAAGATTGTGTAAAAGAATCCATTGCGTAGTCCAGATTAGATGTAGAACATTCTAAGATATAGAATACTCTAGAAAATAGAGTTTCTAGATTTTGGTATTACATGTACAAATATGTTTAGAAGACATTTTAAGGTCTGATGTATGTAAGGAAGCTAGATTAATATATTGTTGTTTATTAGTTAATTTTTCACTTTGTTTTTCCCTTCTTTCTACATTACAACAATTATTACTTTGGTTTTATGTTGTTATGGCCTATTTTAACAATTAGTTCTTCAATTTTCTTCTTAGGTTCAACTGTATTGATAAGAAGCATGACATGCATCATAGAGATACCTCCTTAGATCCAAATATGGTGGCATTCAATGCCTACAATTTTTCACATCCCAAACAATCTCTCAGAAGTCAGCAACACACTCCTTACAAACCTTCTAAATCTTCTTATGGTTATAGAATAGTCATGAATCTAAGAATCACCATATTGATGATCATAAGGAGATTTAGAGGTTTTGTAGCAAGTGTCTTGCTGAATTGAGAGATATTGTGGAGCATGTGAAATTTTTTAAGTGCAAGATACAATGAGAAGGCATGTTCTTCCACTTCTTCTATAGAGATCCCTCGCCTTATTTTTCTAATCTCCCAATAATTCTCTCCCAACATCATAATTATGGTTTCTTTTAATAGGAGTGAAATATTTTTTTCCTTAATATTCAATTGTTCTAAATTAATATAGGTCTTTTAGCTTATTAATTTTAAGAAAAAAATAACCATACAAAGTGGCATGTCTGAGATATAATAACAAACGAAGCTTTATAACATACATTTTACCGTACTTTTCCTATTTTCACACAAATATTTATTCTATATATATATATATATATATATATATATATATATATATATATATATATATATATATTCTTTTGTAGAGATCCCTCACCTTATTTTTTTAATCTCCCAATAATTCCTTCCCAACATCATATTTATGATTCCTTTTAATAGCAGTGAAATATTTTTTTCCTTTATATTCAATTGTTCTAAAGTAATATAGGTCTTTTAGGTTATTAATCTTAAGAAAAAAAGTTACCATACAAAGTGGCATGTCTAAGATATAATAACAAACAAGGGTTTATAACATACATTTTACCATACTTTTCCTGTTTTCAAACAAACATTTTGTGAAATTTTTTAAGTGCAAGATACAGTGAGAAGGCATGTTCTTCTACTTCTTCTACAAAGATCCCTCACCTTATTTTTCTGATCTCCCAATAATTCCCTCCCAACATCATATTTATGGTTTTTTTTAATAGCAATGAAATATTTTTACGTTTTTATTCAATCATTCTAAAGTAATATAGGTCTTTTAGCTTATTAATCTTAAGAAAAAAATTACCCTGGGATATAATAACAAACAAGTGTTTATAACATACATTTTACCATACTTTTCCTATTTTCACACAAACATTTATTCTTTTGATGATATATATGTTGACCATGTCACTTTCATAAAATGAAAATTGAAAAAGTTGGTGAAGTGCATTTAAAAGATGGTAAAGTACACAGTGTATATTATGTGGCATAATTATAATGAAGATATGTTTTGGCATATATAACGAGGTTATATTTTTGAAAATATGGCAATGTGAAATGTGGCAAATTGAAAGAAAACATTAATATTGATTTTTGTAGCAGAAGGTGTATATTACTGACATAGGTAAGTAAAAGGCATTCAATAGTAATATGCATGTTCTGCCAAGTGTTAAGTAGACTTGAAATTATTATCAAAAACATTTTTCGGTTGTGGGTGTTTTGAAAGGAATTCTTATCTCTATGGATCCCATTGTGAAGGCTTTTTAACATTTTTGTTTCACAAGCTTATAATATCTTTACTTTATAAAAATTTGAAATGCAAACTAGGATATATCTCTATTTTCGAATGCAAATGTTTAGATGTTTTCAGTAGAAACTTGAATTCATTTTGCTTAGCAAGTTTGAAGATCTACTTGAATTCATTTTGCTCAGCAAGTTTGAAGGATCTTGCTGTCTTCATGTGTGGATTCCAGCATGGGTAATAATATAATAAAGTTTTTTTTGACACTACAAATGTTGTAGAGTCATATGGCTTAAAAAGAACAATTTCTTGTGTTGGTATTTGATCAGTTCATTGTATCTATGTACTCATTTTTTTCTTTACCTGTGCATGCATAAAATTAGATGAATAGTGGAGTTCATCTTTAAAGAAGAAATAGGGTTTTTGAGGAAAAATAGATGTCCTCGAATGCATAAGGTTTTTTAGAACAATGGAGGTAACTTAAAAGTATAGACAATACCAGGTATGTCATTGCAATGCAATTGCAATCCATTCATTTTTTGAAAAAGAGATTAAAGGAATGAAATGCATTTTTATTCCTAGCTTTAGTTTTAGAAAAAGAAAAGTTTGAAGAATTTTCTTTATCTTGAAAATAAAAGATAGTCAGGTTCTAAAAATGAAAAATTAGATTTTTAGAAAAAGAAAGAAGAAAAGTAAAGTTTTCTTTTGAAGACGAAATGTTTTTTGGTTGCTGAGATAACTAAAAAAATCCAGTTGTGTTTCTTGAAAAGATTTCTTTTGAATCTCATATTGTTTCTTTCTAGTTTCAAATAAATTTGATGCTATTCAAAACAAAATTATTCTATGAATAATGTGGAAGTTTCTTCAAACCCTAATGCTTTGGAACAAAGTTTAAATCTTGGGTTTCTATTTTTCATACGCTAGATGATAGTTTCTTGAAAGTATTTCATTTATTCAAAGAGAAATGTTTTTGAAGGGATTTCATTTGTTTAAATGGCAATTTTTTGAAAAATATTTAAAAGAAGATGTGGAGTTCTACTTGCACAATTTGGAACTTATATGGCTATCAGTTTATGAGACATGGACAAATCCAAGGTTGGTTTCTAAACAACATTTCATGAAGAGGTTTTATAAAATGACCCTAACTGGTTCAAATTGGTTATGTAACTATTTTATTTCAAAATCCATCTCTATATATATAGAGATCATTGTAAAATTAGATAGAGATGTGTGATAAAAGGCACTAAAAGAGACACATATATATTTGTGAAAGATTTGAAAAAAATTGTATTTAAAAGCTATATTATAAGCTTGTATACATGTATAAATGCAACATATATACATTTGTATGTGTATATGAGATTGGAAGAATAGCAAGAGATAGAAAGGGTTGAACACACTGAGCAATTTTTATTGCTGATTGTAAAGGAATTGAAGCTTAATAAAGATTACAACTTTACAGAGTGGTTTTATTTTCTATGACAAATCCTATTTGAAAAATTTTGAGGGTTTCCCACTCAACAAAATACGTGTCTCTATACTTTGTGAGTTGGTATTTCTTTTTGTTCAAGGTCAATGTTTTTAATTTCTAGCACTATTTTATATCCAGCTATGAATGGTTAAAGGATAGAAATTAGTACTTTGAATTTAATTTATGTAGTTTTGATTCACTCCCCTCTCAAAATTCTAACACTTCCAACAAGTGGTATTAGAGCATAGGATTCCTCTTAGGAATTGTTCCCAGAATTATTTGAAAGTTATGGCACAGCCTAAAGGAGCTTCCCTTAATAGGGCTCCACTATTTAATGGAAATGGTTATGTTTTCTATAAAGTAATGATGGAGGCCTTTATAGACTCTTTAGATGTAAGAATGTGGGATTTTTTTATTACACAGTGTACTATCCCACCAATAGTCCCTACTGATGCAAATGATAAACTAACATTTGAGTTGGATAAAAAGGAAAGATATGCCCTTCTTTGTGGTCTCACAAAAGATGTTTTTGCTAAAGTTGTGTATTCCAAGTCAGCAAATGAAATTTGGGTCAAACTTGAAAAAATCTATCAAGGAGATGAAAAAGTAAAAGAATCCAAACTGCTAACTCTCAAAACACAGTTTGATAGTCTAAAAATGAATGAAAATGAAACCATTGCAGCATACTTCTTAAGAATTGATGAAGTAGTAAATGCTAGAAAGTGTCTCAGTGAACATATAAAAGAACGCGATATAGTTTTAAATGTCATTAGGTTACTATTAACTAAATTTGAAACTAAAATATCTACATTAGAAGAAAAAAAAAAGCCTTTCAAAAATGACCCTGCATCAATTACAAGGGACTCTAACTGCATATGAAATGAGGATTAGCAATCAAGCTAGTTACTCATCAAAAGAAACAACTTTTAAGGCTAAAAAACATGATGAGAGTGATTCAGACCTAACAGATGCTTTAGAAGCATTGATGGTCAGAAGAATGAGAAAGAAGTACAAAGGAAAACCTAAATGTTTTAGTTGTGATCAATTAGGACATTTTTCTATAAAATGTCCAAATGTTGAACTTGAAGACTATGATGAGAAAACTAAAAAGTTTTCAAAAAAGAAACCTTGGAATTTAAAAAAAAAATTCAAGGATTTCAAAAGAAAAGACTTCTATCGAAAGAAGATTCAAATGAAGAATCTAGTGATATTGATGACGAAGGGGAAAGAATGTTCCTAGCTGAAATAGTTCATGACCCTAAACCTGAAACTAGTGAATCTAAGTCTTCATCTGATTCAGATAAAGAAATAGATCTTGAAGAAGAACTTCAAAATTCTTTGCAGGAACTTAAAAGATTATAGAAGTTAGTTTCAAATCATGAAATTTTAAATAAAAAACTTAAAGAAGAAGTAAAAGAAGCAAATATGATTATAAAAATAAAAAATTCTTACTTGAAGAAAAGGATAAGAAATTGATTTCTTTGCAAACCTCATTAAAGAGTCTTCAAATCAAAAAACCAAAATTTTCTTCAATGGTTATTGTTTCAATCGTAATTTTTTTGGGCAGAAGGCTATTTTCTGTAAAAATGTCATAAATCAAGACAAAAGAAAAATTATCAGGTGCTTTAAATGTTTTCACTATGGGCATTATGCAAATCAATGTAAATTGAATTTGAGACCTAAACAGATCTGGAAACAAGTAAAGACAATTGAAAAGTCTTTAATTATTGAAGCAGCCCTATTTTCTCAAAAACCTGCAACATGGGTTTTGGATAGTGGCTACTCACACCATATGGCTCGGTGTAAAATCAAATTCAAAACCTTGGAAGATTTTGATGGAGGGTTTGTATGATTTGGTGATAATTTAGGAGCCTATATAATAGGAAGAGGCTCAATAATTTTAAACAAGGATACACCAATTCATGATGTATACTTTGTTGAAGGTTTAAAATGTAACCTTTTGAGTGTTAGTCAGATTTGCGACAGTGGGTACTCTATTTCTTTTAATGCAAAAGGATGCTATATCAAAAATGGAAGGGATGGAGTCATTGCAAGTGGGTTAAGAATAGGTAGAAATCTTTATAACATAATTGATTCTACTATTCAAGAAACTTCATTTGTTAATACTTGTCTTATGATTCAAGTAGAAGAGAATTGGATGTGGCATAAGAGATTGGGACATCTAAATTTTGATAATCTTGCTAGAATTAGCAAGAACAAAAAGGTCAGAGGACTACCACAAATAACCAAACTAGCAAATATTTGTGAAGAATGTGTTAAAGGAAAACAAATGAGAGTATCTTTTAAAACAAAAGAATATTCATCAAATAGACCACTTGAGCTAGTACATATTAATCTGTGTGGTCCAACTAAAACTGCCTCTTTAAATGGTGAAAAATATTTCATGCTGTTCATAGATGATTAGTCAAGGATGGTTTGGGTAACATTTCTAAAACATAACTTAGAAGCCTTTGACCATTTTAGATTTTTTTAGAAAAATGGTAGAAAGAGAGACTGACTTAAAACTAAAATGTTTAAGATCAGATAGGGGAGGAGAATTCACCTCTCAGGAATTCATTAGGTATTGTGAAAATTGTGGCATAAAAAAACAATACTCTACTACTAGGACACCACAACAAAATGGTATTGTTGAAAGAAAAAATAGAACTATAAAAGAAATGGCTAGGACCATGCTTAATGAAGCAAAACTTTCGGCTAAATTCTGGAAAGAAGTTGTTCATATAGTTGTCTACATCCTAAATAGAGCACAAATCAGAGTTAGAACAACTCATATACCATATGAATTATGGAATGAAAAAAAAAAAAATGTCAAGAATTTCAATATTTTTGGATGTAAATGTTTTATAAAAAAGAATGATAATTCTCTAGAAAACTTCAACTTAAGATCTAATGAAGGGATTTTTCTTGGGTACTCCACACATAGCAAAGCTTATAAATGCTGTAATAAAAGGCTAAACAAAATTGTAGAAGTCATAAATGTAATATTTGATGAAAATTTTGTGTGCAATAATGACAAAGAAGATCATGAAGATTCATCTTTCCATAAATCAGAAACTTTACATGATGAACATCTTGAAAATGATAAAATTGAAATTGCTGATGAAAATGAACTTGCTAATGAAATTGAACTAGAAAACTATTCAAGTCCCAAAATAACAAGTGTTCATTCAAGAATAAAAAGTTCTTCTAGAATACTAGCTAAGAGACATCCTGAGTCTGAAGTTATTAGAGATGTAGAAAAGGGAATTTTAACTAGAAGAAAAGCCAAAATAGGTGAACAAGAGAACATTACTGAACATATTTGCTTGATATAATATTTTGAACCAAAAAGTGTTGCTGAAGCCTTATCAGACTCCTATTGGCAAAATGCTATGCAGGAAGAAACAAACTAAATAGAGAAAAAAAAGACATGGGAACTTCTTCCTAGACCTAGTGATAAAAATGTCATAGATGCAAAATGGATATTCCATAACAAGCTGAATGAAGATGGAAAAGTGATGAGAAATAAAGCTAGATTTGTATGCAAAGGATATGCTTATCAAGAAGGAATTAATTCTTGTGAAACATTTGCACCAATTGCAAGGATGGAATCAATCAAAATCTTTCTTGCATATGCTAGTTATACAAAATTCACTGTTTACCAAATGGATGTTAAAACTACATTCTTGAATGGGTATCTTGAAGAGGAAGTCTATATGGAACAACCAAAAGGATTCAAATTTCCTGACAAACCTAATTATGTTTACCGACTCAAGAAGGCTTTATATGGTTTAAAACAAGCTCCTAGAGCTTGGTATTCTAGGTTGAATAAGCATTTAATTGTAAATAGATTTTCTTGTGGAAAGGTAGATAGTACTTTGTATATTACAGTCATAAATGATGACATTTTGGCAATACAAATCTATGTGGATGATATTATTTTTGGGTCTGCTAATGATGAATTAGCAAAACATTTTTCAAAAATTATGGAATTTGAGTTTGAAATGTCATTGTTGGGTGTGCTCACATTTTTTCTTGGTTTGCAAGTCTCATAGCTTGAACATGGACTGTATCTTTCACAAACAAAATATGCAAGAGAAATGTTGCAAAAGTTCAATATGGCTGACTATAAACTAGTATTTACTCCTATGGAGATAGGCTGCAAACTAACAAAGAATGATGACTCACCTTCAGTAAATCAAACTCTCTATAGATCCATGATTGGAAGTTTGTTATATCTTACAACTTCTAGACCTGACATAATGCAAGTAGTATGTATGGTGTCAAGATTTTAATCTGATCCAAAACGGTCTCATCTAAATGCAGTAAATAGAATATTGAAATACATTTAAGGCACACTTGATTATGGTTTATGGTATCCTCACAACAATGATTTTACACTTTTTGGTTATACTGATGCAGATTGGGGTGGATATGATGATAAAAAGAGCACAAGTGGTGCCACCTTCTTTCTTGGTGAGTGTTTAGTTGCCTGGCATAGTAAGAAATAGGATTGTGTCACTTTATCTACTTGTGAATCTGAATATGTTGCTGCTACAGTATGTTATACCCAGTTAATTTGGATGGATTATCAATTATCTGATTTGGGCATTAAGGTTTCAAAACCCATTTCTATCATCTGTGATAACATGAGTGCTATTCAATTGAGAAAAAATCTAGTAATGCACTCATGCACGAAACATGTAGCCATTAAAATTCATTTCTTGAGAGATAAAGTTCTTAATATTGAATTCAAACAGGTTTATTTGCCTACTCAAGGACAGGTAGCACACATTTTTACCAAAGCTCTACCTAGAGAATTGTTTTAATAGTTAAGAACTCAATTGGGAGTTTTCTCTCAATCAATGCTAATATAAAATCCTTGCCAATAAACATTCTATGTTAGGTTTTCTACTCATTTCATAGAACTTGTTCATGAAAAGCATATGGTCAAATTTTTTGATGCAAAAATTTTGGGAGAGAAAGGATTTGATGATGATATCATAATTGTATTAGATAATCAACATTTTCTTATTGGTTCAGCATAGCATGGAATAATCAACATTTTTTTGTGGTTCAGCATAGCATGGAATAATCAACTTTTTTGACTGTTTAGCATAGGATGGAATAATTAACATTTTTTGATTCATTATCTTGTATATATAAGTTGAAACTTGTTTTCAAAATTTTTATATGTTTCACTTGTATATATGAGATGGTAAAATTTTTGCCTCAAAAATGGCAGAGATTGTTGACCATGTCACATTGGCAAAATGCAAATTGAAAAAGGTGTTGAAGTGCATGGCAAAGATGGTAAAGTACAAGGTGTATATTATGTGGCATATTTATAACAAAGATATGTTTTGGCATATATAATGAAGTTATGTTTTTGAAAATATGGCAATGTGAAATGTGGAAAATTGAAAGAGAACATTAATATTATTTTGGTGACAAAAGATTGTATATTAGTAACATAAGTCAGTACAAGGCATTTAATAGTAATATGCATGTTCTACCAGGTGTTAAGAGGACTTGAAATTATTATCAAAAACATTTTTGGTTGTGGGTGTTTTGAAAGGTATTCTTATCTTTGAAAGAGAACATTAATATTATTTTGGTGACAAAAGATTGTATATTAGTAACATAAGTCAGTACAAGGCATTTAATAGTAATATGCATGTTCTGCCAGGTGTTAAGTGGACTTGAAATTATTATTAGAAACATTTTTGGTTGTGGGTGTTTTGAAAGGCATTCGTATCTTTGCAGATTCCATTGTGAAGGGTTTTAAACATTTTTGTGTTGTAAGCTTATAATGTCTCTGCTGTATAAAAGTTTGAAATGCAAACTAAGATATATCTATGTCTTCAAATGCAAATGTTTAGATGTTTTCAGCAGACCCTTTAATTCATCTTGCTCAGCAAGTTTGAAGGATCTTGTTGTCTTTATGTGCAAATTCCAGCATCAGTAACAATATAATAAAGTTTTGTTTGGCACTACAAATGTTGCTGAGTCCTATGGCTTGAAAAGAACACTTTTTTGTGTTGGTATTTATTCAATTCATTGTATATATATACTCTTTTTTTTTTTCTTTACCTATGCATGCATAAAATGAGATGAATAGTGGAGTTCATCTTTAAAGAAGAAGGATTCTTGAGGCAAAATAGATGTCCTTAAATGCATAAGGTTTTTTGAAATAATGGAGGTAACTAAAAAGTCTAGATAGCACCAGGTATGTTGTTGCAATGTAGTTGCAATCCATTCATTTTTTGAAAAAGAGATTAAAGGAATGAAATGTTTTTTTATTCCTAGCTTTAGTTTTAGAAAAAGAAAAGCTTGAAGAATTTTCTTTATCTTGAAAAGAAAATATAGTCAGGTTCTAAAAATGAAAAATTAAATTTTTAGAAAAAGAAAGAAGAGAAGTAAAGTTTTCTTTTGAAGACGAATTTTTTTTTGGTTGCTAAGAAAACTGAAAAAATCTAGTGGCATTTCTTCAAAAGATTTCATTTGAATCTGATACTGTTTCTTTCTGGTTTCAAATAAATTTGATGTTGTTCAAAAGAAAATTATTTTTTGAATAATGTGGAAGTTTCTTCAAACCCTAATGGTTTGGAACAAAGTTTAAATCTTAGGTTTTTGTTTTTTCGTACCCTAGACGACAGTTTCTTGAAATTATTTCATTTGTTAAAAGAGAAATGTTTTTGAAGGGATTTCATTTTCTTAAATGGAAATATTTTTGAAAAGGCTTGAAAAGAAGATGTGGAGTTCTACTTGCATAGTTTGGAACTTATATGGCTATCAGTTTATGAGACATGGACAAACGCGAGGCTTAAATATTTCAAGTTGGCTTCTAAATAGCATTTCACAAAGAGATTTTATAAAATGATGCTAACTAGTTCAGATTGGTTCTGTAAATGTTTTATTTTGAAATCCATATATATATATATATATATATATATATATATATATATATATATATAGAGAGAGAGAGAGAGAGAGAGAGAGAGAGAGAGAGAGAGAGAGATCATTGTTAAAACAGATAGAGATGTGTGATAAAAGGCATTGAAAGAGATACATGTACATTTGTGAAAGATATGAAAAAAATTGTATTTAAAAGCTATATTATAAGCTTTTATACATGTATAAATGCAACATATACATTTGTACGTGTATATGAGATTGTAAGAATAGCAAGAGATAGAAAGGGTTGAACACCCTGAGCAGTTTTTACTGCTGATTGTAAAGGAATTGACACTCAATAAATATTACAGCTTCATGGAGTGATTTTTCTCCCTATGACAAATCCTATTTGATGAATTTTGAGGGTTTTCCACTTGACAAAATACGTGTCTCTATAATTTTTGAGTTGGTATTTCTTTCTATTCATGGTGAATGTTTTTAATTTTCAGCATTGTTAAAGGATAGAAATCTGTATTTTGAATTCAATTTATATAGTTCTGATTAACCCCCCCTCTCGGAACTCTAACACTTTCAACAATACACACACACACACACACACACACACACACACACACACACACACACAATTTCATAGTTTATTTAAATATATATTGAATTTGAAATCTATTTGTAAAGTCTAGAAAAGTTAACCACAAGTCTAAATTCACAAACTAACTATACAAAATAATTAATATATGCATAAATCAGATAATATAAAACATAATTAAAAAGCTCTATATTATAACAATTATTATATTCTTGAAGAAAGTTATAGATGAAGATAATGTGAATTTGGAAGTGAATAAGATTAAGAGGCCGATTTTAGATGATGGGATAATATTCAGTGGTAGGTAATGGCTAGGTAGAGTTTGCGACTTTTATCACACATCCTTGAATTAAATTAATACAGATATATTGGGAAAAGAGAATGAAAATATGAGTTAAGAGATGTGTAACACTTTCCACATGCTTATGAATTTAGATTGTGATCCATGTGTAAAAAGATTGATGTTTAAGAGAGGGTTAAGCATAGAAGAAGGGGATAATAAATTATAGTACATAATCAAATAGATAAATATAGTTAATTATTTATTTACTACTAGAATAAATAAATAAATTATTAAATTAGTTTAATCTATTTAAATCATAGATAAATTATGATTGAATGATTTTAAATATAATTATTTTTGAAAATAATTAAAGGTAATTTTACTTGTCTATAATATCAATAAATGATTAAATAGGGATGGTGACCCTTATTTGTGGTCTCACCAATTCCTACTCATACAATAGCATTTATCCTCTTCAAGAAATACTACACACAATTGAATTATGATAGCAATATTCTAATACTTTGTTTTGTTTACTTTTATAAATAAACTTTATTATGTCTATCATATACAATATAAAATAAATATATTGCATTTGTGAAGTACAATCATGATACATGGAGGAGAGTATTCTAGATAGAACTATCAAAGCTAATGAATTTGAACAAGTCAAATAAGTTATCTCTCTATCTTTTATGGGTGAAACAATTAAAAAAGATATTCTAGAATATATTCAGCACAACCCATTAAAGATTTTTTAATTCCATGCTTTTTTTATATATGTTTCTTATTATTTTTTCAAATAGCTAGTTAGATAGAAGAAGCCAACCTATTTGACTTAATATGATCAAAGAAGAAAAGTATTGTAAAAATGTTAAAAAAAAAAAAAAAAATTGATATAAAAGAGCCTTAGCAACTCTTGTCCTTTTTAAATTATTTTACTCAATCCCAACACTTTGTAGCTTAGGTTGGAGAAGGATTAACATGATTATATTTAATCACCAAATGAATAATAGGTTCATGATTATATTTAATAATTAAATAAGTGAAATGTTTTTAAAATATATTTTAATAGATTAAAAGGTTTGTTAAACCATATAAAATAGGTTATAAAGGGATAGAAAAATGATTACAATAGATGATCCAAGAAAGACTACTTGAAAGGAATGGATGAAAACTAATCTGGGGTTTATACCAAAAATATTCTACTTTCTCTAATAACAACATCCAACCAAAAATAATAGAGAGGACTAGAGAGAAATCTATCCCTAACACATACAAAAAGGGAGAAGTTAAGATTTTCCTTCAACCTTTCTTTTGTGAGATTAAATAGTCATATCATAAGAGGGAAAAAACTTCTTAGACTTTTACCATTTTACATAACCTATCCCTCTTCCACCTTATTAGAACTATCCATCTAAACTAAAGAATCCAGTGATAGAGTACCCACATCCTCATAAGAAATTCCAACTCTAGCCATAAAATAAAGTTTTTGTAATAACTTGAGAGAAAGGGTGAGGAGAATATTCTAAAATTGAACAAGAAAAGATTCATCGACACTATCCTTCGTAGAGATTAAAAACAGAGCCAAAAAAATCCACCTAAGGCTTGCTAATTTCAACATGACCAACTTATAACTTTGGACCAGCTTGAGAAGATGACCTAAGAAGAGGAGGATATACAACTAACTCAAAGAAATATTATTTCTCAAATATATAGTGCTAATTTGAATTACCTTTCCAGTAAGAGGAAAATTGTTTCATTTGCTCTTATCCATATTAAGTTGCTATATTGTGACTATTAAAAAGATTCTAATGATTACATCTAGCCATCTTAAGGGGAATTAAGTTTAACTTTTATAGGAAGATCTTTAGAAATATCTAAATTAGTTCCAATATTCCAATATAGGTGGAGTGAAAAATATCAAAAGATTCTACATCTCCATAAGAAAGTTACCAAGAATCTCACCCACTACCTCTAAGAGAGAATCTACCCATAAATGAAATAGAAGTTAGGAAATTCTAACCTAATAGAATTCTTTTTTTGAATGTAATTGAAATATGAAGACTTTATTATTAGTATAAATCTATTGTCTAAGATAAAAACATGATAAAAAAAGATATTGTTTATATTTGCAACATTTTCAAATTTAGGAAAAAATTAACCCTTTGATGTAGAAAAATACCAATATTACTAGTGATAATAGGCTCCCAATGTTTAAATTCATGAGTAGAACCCTGGGAGGATGGGTAAGAGCCTATGAAACTATATATCATAGTAATAGAGGAGAATAAAGAGGCAATCTAATCAAAATATATTTCACCATATCGACATCTAAATTGATGAAAATAGAATTAGAAATAGTGAAGGGACCCTTGTCAACAAACTCCTTTAATTAACCACTAAAATCCCAAGAAAATATATCAACAATCAAAATCATCGCCCCTCAAAATGGTAATTGCATGGGAAAGGCTATCACCGTAATTTGATATTAAAGATGCATTTTCATTTAATGCAAATTGAGAAGTTTGATAGGCCTCTAAAAAATAATTGTTAAATTGAGGAGGAAGTAAAGGATTTTAGACAAGTAAGTGCCTTGGTGGACGATAAATTGTCATTTGTGGATTAGTGGTTTGAAGTGACCATGTAGAGGGTCTTGATCATGGCATAGAATAGAATATGCATTCCTTTCAAAACCATAATTGAAATGCAAGTAGTTTGACTTTGTTGTGGAGGACTAGACATATACTTGTATAGTTAGCCATTTCTAGAGCCACTTAATACAAAAGAGGTCCTTCCAAAGGACACATTCATTACGACTTATGTTAGATATTACTGAAAACTACATTGATCGTATGTATGTATCAACATCGGTTAGGCCATACAACTCATACAAGGTTTACAAGTCTAGTTTGTAATTGTAAGACAACAAAGCCTCATGATCATTATTTTCAAGGCAATGCAACAAATGGTTGATGGTACCATTACATAATTTTGTTGAACTGTATCGCAGATGGAATAAGATCTGGAAAGAGTCAAAAAGGAAATATCCTATATTGTATGTAAATGATTTGAACCTAAACATGTTAATGTCTTGCAAGACTTTATCAATTGTTAATTGTATCATATCTTTGTATGGAGGTTCATAGTTTTCTGCATCTATCACATGCTTCTCTAGTTCTGTTTGTTGTAGCACTGATTTTAGTTTGTTCATGATATGTATAGAGCTTGACAGAAGAAACAACAAACTCACATTGTACTGTTGCTGCTACATGTAGTATATTATAATGTTTTCCATAGTTTGAAATACTAGATGACAGGATTTTAATAGTTTGAAGGAAGATATGATAGTTGGTCATTAGTCAAAGTCTTGGAAGCATTTGTCAATTGATGGGGATAATGAGTGTATAAAAGGAAACATTAATTTAAATGGCTTGTAGAAATGTAGGTGTACTCATTGACAAGGTGTGTTCGGAAATGTCACCAGATGCTATGAAATGTTGTTTAATATGGAGGAACTTAATATAGCATTCTGAATAAATCACATTGCTAAATCATTCACCTTTGTAGTTGTATTGGAAAATGTAAGAGAATAATGTATGATATTTTAGAAACCTACTAGATCAAAAAGGAGAATAGGCACAGTCTTCCAGTATGATCATGATACAGTAATATAACATGACTTAAAATCCAAGTGTTTACAAATAATTAAAAGCATAAAATAAAACTAGAATAAAATACACAAACAACAACATCTCATTCAACTATATAAGAATTCATGTTAAAACAAATAACTCACAATGGATATAGAATTGAAGTACAATATTCAATAAAGTAGAAGCTGGTGATCAGAAGTAGATGACTCTAATACTAATTAAAAAATTAAATCAATACTAATATTTACACAAGAGAAGACCTTCTCACTCGAGAGATACTTGAACTTGCATGTGGACAAAAAAATACTTCACCAAAATCAATCCTAAAACACAATTCCAATTTAAATTAATATTCCATAAGATGTAGAGCATGCCTCTCTATGAGACTGAAGGAGCTTCTAGACTAAAGTCTCTTCGCTTTAGCCTCTAGGATATAGAATTGAAGTACACTATTCAATAAAGTAGAAGCTAGTGATTAGAAGTAGCTGATTCTAATACTAATTGAAAAAATGGAATTGTTACCAATATTTGCACAAGAGAAGACCTTCTCACTCATGAGATACTTGAACTTGCACTTGGATAGAAAAATACTTCACCAAAATCAATCCTAAAACACAATTCCAATTTAAATTAATATTCCATAAGATGTAGAGCATGCCTCTCTATGAGGAAAGATTTTCAATATTGGAAAATTGGCATTGATATGTGACAACTATAGTATGTAAGAGGGAGATCAAGACTTAAGATTAGCAACACCATGTCGAAATGGACTTTCCATAGAAGCCAATCCAAGGGAATAAGTTAAAATTTGTAATGTCATACACAAATGTCCCAAGGTACTTTAATGATTCAAAACTAGCTCATACCACCGTTAAAACAAACATATTTATAGACAGATGCTACACCTTTACAAAAAGGCATGTGCATTTGGCCAAGGGTAGACTAAGTTTTGGTATAAAAGCTTTCAATAGTATAATATATAATAGGATGTAATAGTAAATGCATATTTCTTGCTGAAATCAAAGTGTGCAAAATCAAGGTTTTCTTGTTAGCATGATTTTCAAATTTTTTGGTTAATTTATTCAAATATCATAGGTCCTAAAAAAACATAACCTATGGCATATCTTACTTTTGAAATCAAGCTAAAAATGAGATGTCAGCCAACATGGAAAATTAACTTGAGCCCCATTGAATTATGTGCAGTTGTATTCAAGATGAAGTCTTTGACAAGCCTAGAAAAGGGTTGATGACTTTTTAATTAGATCTTAGATTGAAAACTCTATGCATTAAAAGCCAATTTGGTTTTAAAAAATCTATTCTTAAGTGAACTATTTCCTAGGCTTTACTACATAGTGGTCACCTTAGTAGAGCTTATATGTCCTAAAATTATTTTGTGTTTGATTTGCAGTATACACACTTGAGCTCTGCTCAAATAGTGTGCAATTGTATTTGAAATGAAGTCTTAACGAGCTATATACATATTATATATATTTATATAATATATATAGAGGAAGCCAACAGATATCAAGGCTTTAATTTTTTAATATGAATACATATTTCTGTGTGAGTTAAAACCTTGATATATTGGCTTTCTCTATATATATTATATAAATATATAATATGTATATAGCTAGTAGCATCCAGAGGGGATGTTAGACGAATAAAATTCTAATATTTATTATATTATATTATATTACTACATAAATTTTATAATATTAATTTGTATAATTCTATTATGTATAAGAGATTTTTTTTGAATTTGACAAATAGGTCTAATTTAATGTAGCTTTGGGGTTGTAGTTGCTTCGTATAATACTAAAAACTGTCAAGGCTTTAGAGTAGGTTTAGAGTTTGAGTTTATTAAGGTTTATATTTAGGGTTAAAATTAATTTAGTGTTAAGGATATGCTTTTTAGTTGATTTAGTGTAATGTTTAGGATACATTATCACTTATAGCTTTATTAGATTTAAGGTTACATATTCAATTTGGGTCAACATTTAATCACTAATAGGGTTTACTTTTGGCTAGGATTATTATGTAAAAATTTAACAAAGGTTCAGCATTAAATTGTATTTAAGGATATTTTGTGGTTAGAGTTTAGTTTGGTTTAGTTTTGGCTCTATCTTTGAATTAATGAAAGGTTTAACATTAAATTGTATTTCAAGTTATTTTGTGGTTAGAGTTTAGGTTGGTTTACTTTTGGCTCTATCTTTTAAATGTACTCTCTCTCTCTCTCTCTCTCTCTCTCTCTCTCTCTCTCTCTCTCTCTCTCTCTCTCTCTCTCTCTCTCTCTCATGATAGTTTATCTTTACCAATGCCCATCAACTTGTCCCTTTTATCCAACTCTATCTTGTGCCTCTCCCCCCCATAATCCCCCCCTCTCTCATCTATCTTTATTTCTAATGCCCTCATTTAGTTATCTAACTCATGTCTCAACCTGAGCCCTACCCCAACCCATCACCCCCCCTCTCTCTCCATATCACCATGCCTATCTATTTTATGTCACATTCATTTTCTTTTTTGCTATACCTCATCTATCTTCCCATTAGTGATATTTTATCTTATGATACCTTGTGTTTCTATAATTACCCTCTAACACTTTGTCCCCTATAGATTGTCACTATTTCTTCTCCCTTTTAATCTCATATCTGTGTCTCTCTTCCACCTAATCACTATCTCTCATTCACTCCTCTACCTTATCTCACTATCTCTTGCACCTTATTTACCCAACATCTCTCTCTCTCTCTCTCTCTCTCTCTCTCTCTCTCTCTCTCTCTCTCTCTCTCTCTCTCTCTCTCTCAACCTACATTATATATTTATCTTTTTGATTTTATAATTATTTTATTTTCTTATGTATTTCCTCTCTCTACTCTCTCTTTTTTCTATGAAACCTAACCCCCCCCCCCTCTCTCTCTCCCTCCCTCCCTCCCTCCCCCCTTGATATTATCACATACTCTCTACCTCTCTCTCTCATGTACCTTTATTTCTAACCACCTCTTTTAGTATCTAACTTGTGTCCCAAGCTTAACCCACCCCACCCCACCCCACCCTCACACACACACACACACACACACACACACACACACACACACACACACACACACACACACACACACACACACACACACACACCTTTATTCCTAATGCCAACAGTTAGTATCTAACTCTTGTCTCAAGCTATATCTACTATATAGCTCATGTCCCATTATATCCACTATATCTTGATAATGCACAGACAAAAAATACATACATAGTGTGTGTGTGTGTGTGTGTGTGTGTGTAACTAGACAGACATAACTATATAATGGTGCTACATTTAATACTAATGTTTCATGAGTGAGTAAAATAGTTATCATATTTTGTTTATGAAGATCTTACACTACTAATTCTATATAAATTTTAATTTATTAAAAAATATAAAATATGAGAATATTGATTTAAGTTCAAGAAAATTTGACATTTTATTAGAATTCATAGTAACTTTTTCGTTGTATTTTTTAAATTATAGAGGCATAACTATATAATGGCAGTGCCATTTACTATTGTTATAAAAATAAAGAGAATAAACTTTCACTTGTTTTCTTATCTAGTTAGAAATGACAATTTTCTTTTCCCTTAAGCTCTTTAATGATGGAAAATAAAGAGCAACTAGGGGCATTTGAGTGTGCTTGAGCTAAGAGCTTCACTTAATCATTAGTGAAAGGCTAGGACATAAACACCAATTTATCAATTTAAAAATTTGGTTTCTTGTTAATAGACTTTTGATTTATGGAAGAGGTCCTCAACCTCAAAAAAATAATAATTGCCCACTCAACAAAGTGAGAAAAATGATACCATCTCTAAAATAAATATTAATTATTAGAGTAAATTTGATCAATATTATTTCAACTTTGTTTTAGACTAGTTATGTGTCATTATCAAGACTATAGAGGTGGTATCAGAGAGAGTTTTATGTTAATATCATTGAGGTATACTTGACATAAGCTCACATATCAAGTAGTTAAAATAACTTAGTGGATTGAAAAATATCTATAAAAAATAGAAAAAATTCAAAAGATAAAATTGTTGTAATTATTATAAATTATTTGATTTGTTGATCTTAAGGAAATTCTAAACATTCTGTATTTAAATAAAGAAAAAAAAAATTAATTAATTCTATAAAAAAAATTAAAAGAAAAATTAATAATAATTTTTTGAGCTTGGACCAATTTAGAAATGAAGAAAAGTCACAAAATTGGTATGAGAGTGATTTGTTATCTCATCCGCAAACTTACATGCCTCCTAGACATGGTGCAAAACAAATTCCACATACTATTGGGATAATGTGAGAGTCTCACTCCCTATCACATTTGTAAATATTTACTTGAAATATTAATTTTTTAAATTGTAGAAATTCACAAAATAAGATATTAAAATCTTTTTATCACTAAAATTAACTACTTATGACCTCTCTTCTCTCTAATATAATTTTAGTGCTACTCAACAATATTTTAGACAATGAAAGTACAACTTGGATATTTATTTTAGTATTGTGCAAACTATTCAAATGGAGAAACTTAATCCAATAAATTCTTGTTCGAAAGAAAAACACATATACAAATATGTGTACACATAGTAACAATTTTGGAGATTATCTCATCCTGTGAAAAAATATTCATAAAAATTCCATACATTTGTGAAGAATAGTCGAACACATTGTGAAACTATTAATCATCTTTAAAAAATCCAACAATATAAATATGCATTTTTATTTACTATTTTAATGTTTCAATATTTAACATTATAAACATACATTTTCTTATTATCATTTAAAAAATTCAAATAAAAATAACTACCTTAAATAAATGTATTTTTAAGTCATGTCCACTATTAAAAGAGCCTTTTCTTTTTCTTCAAGAGTTGGTCACGATTGATGAATAATTAAAAAGATACAATAGTAAGCATAAAATGATTTGATATAAAATTCTACTTGCCACTATGTTCCACTCTATGTACCGACGTTGCAAGAATTGAAACATTTACAAGTTTAAAATCACCTTTTGAAAATAACTTGTAAGAATAATTTATAGATTCTAAGGGAATTTCCGAGTAGCCTAATTTTTCCTAGAGGATAAGTTTGAAGATCTTTCTTTATTGGGAATTTTTTTTGCCTTCAACTAAGAAATTATTTCATTTTATAAGAAATTGTTATGACTACTAATGTATAATAAACATTTGAATGCTTGCATAGAAGAGAGGGTAAACATCTTCTTAAACTCAAGTTCTATAACAACTGTGAGTATTTACATATGATATAAAGAAAAATTATTGATATGTACCCTCTGATTGAGGCCCTTATCCACTTCTTACAGACTAAAAGGTGAGAGTAGAGTATAAATGATTGGAATTTTAGAAGATGTGGTGTTTTCTGTCATAAATCTCTATGAAAAACTAATAACAACTTCCCCTTCTTTAATTTGTTTCACATTTAAATGCACAATCTTATTACCCTCAACTTTTCTTGTCACTAAAATTGCCATCTTGTAATAGAGGGTTTTGTTCTCCACTTCAGCCAATCCTTTTCAATAAAGGCTTCATCACCAATTTTATTCTCTATTTCAAACTACACATTGTCAAAAGTTGCAGCTGCAACTTGAGCTTTTAACAATCTATTTGATATTTTCTTCTTGCCATGGTTATGCAACCAAATGCTATACAAATAATTGGTAAATGTCATGCCCAAGATGTATATGGGCGAAACACAACAATTTTTTTTTTTTAAATTAATAATTAAAAGTCTCTAAGTTTGATGTGTTTAACTCACAGTTAAAGTATAGGTTCTTTGCATAACATCTTAAGTTTAAAATCTTGAGGATGAATAAATCGTTAAATTTATACTCTCGATATTAAATTGATATTGACATAATCTAAATTAGCTACATACTTAATACTAATAAATCATAACTAAACTAAAACTAACCAATGCATGCTACATTTAAATTTAAAATTTTCTCTAACATACCTATAACAATCTAATTTATTGATTTACTGCTTACAATTAAAGTTGAAGACTAGACTTAATTCAATTAAATCATTAAGTAAATCTAAACTTTATTTAAAAATTAATATAAATTTCTCTCCACATTGATAATGCCAATAATAAAGATTAATCTCATTAACTCACAATAGTATAAAACTAATTAATAAAACATTAAAATTATTTTAATTAAAATATTCTAATTTCAAATTAAAACTTTTAAATTAGAACTACTTTAATATTCTAACAACTAAAACACTATTATATACTAACATCTATACTAACATAAAAAACATTATATTACATCCTAATATTATCAAAGACTACTAATCTAACTATAGATTTAATGCCATTTTTAATTTAAAATATAAACATAAATCTAAATCCTAACAAACATTTACTAAATTATACATACTAACTAATACTAATAACTATACTAACAAAATAATACTACACTACTAACCTAATACCTACCTCCTTTATACCTAAGCCTAGTGTGCCTATCCCCACATGCGCCTTCACTTCAAAAAGGATAGTGCACTGCCCAAGGTTTGCATGTTGTAGACCTGGTTCCCTGTCCTTATGTGAGGGAGATCTCATGTAATGAGATGAGCACTTGGGGAGTAAAGCATGTTGGGGGGGGGGGGGGGGGGTTTAAAAAGTAAATGAGTTATGTTTTATGTATGTATATATATATATATATATATATATATATATTATAAAGACTTACCTTACTCCCCTAAAGATGAGAGGACATGGTCATCGAGTGGCTAAAGTACCATGGCAAGTGGAAGGGAAGTCCTAGCCTTAAATAGGAAAGTGGAAAAAAAGTAAGAGATGGGGGGGGGAATTAAGTGGGTGAGCTTTTCTTTTCTTTTTTCAAATTTATTATAAGAATTGACATGGAGTCCTAGGCAAAAACATTGCCTCTTGTCCCAAGGAGTTCAATGCTAATGGATTTAGCCAGATCTGCACCCAAATTTGGTAGGAAATGATTTGAAACTAGATTTAGTGATGGGCTAGATAGCTATAGGAGTAAATGCTAAAAGTTTTGTTGTTGAGAGAAAACCATAAGATTTGCATTAACATATGCATTTATATGTTTTTTATTTTATTTTCAATATATTTAATTTATATTGCATAAGGAATTAGCAAATGATATTTGTTAAATTTCAAAGAGGAATATTTTACAGAATATTCTCTATGAAATTGGTAGAATTAAAATTTTCCCCATACATTTTCCAGAGAGGTTTTTACTTCTGGGAATGCACATTTTTTTTGTGAAGCCAGTTTTTGTCTAAGTGTTGACATTTTTTTTCTATATATATATTTTTTGTGATTTCTAACCTAATGACCACATTGATTTCCTTTCAACAATATACCAGTACAAGGATGTGCATTATGGTTATTCTTTTCCTTCTCCTATAATTATGTTTAATCAATCAACATATGACAAGGATATATGTTCCTTTTTATTTAGAATACAAGGAGATGCATAATTATTAAACAAAATTTGATTTTGTCAATTATATAATTTAACAAGGAGAGGAATAAATATGTTGTTCACAATGTAGGATTGTTCATTTCCTCTTAATACATAAAACATTGAATTAAAAACTTCAACATATCCAATTTACTCATCCTTAACATATTTGAAACCTTGAACTTCATAACTCAATAACATTATCCATTAATCTATTTTCTCACATACATATGCATAGTTTGAAAACACATAAGATCAATGCAAGGAGGTTTTCACAATCTTTTCCTTTCTCTATTATTTAACTTGGTTCAAGGCTCCATTGGAAAAGAACCAATAAGAAAATCTGACGTCTTTGCCAATACATCAAAGTTTAAATTACAATTTTACAAATATTACAATTCAATTGAATTCTCTTCAAGGCCTTTCATAAGAGATCTTTACCAAAATCTTCAATGCATCAAGGAAACCATGGGGGAGACAAGAACCAACATGGAGGTAAAACAACACAATAAGATGAATAATTCAAGCATGCATTCCCAACCCAATTTTGCACAATAGGTTCAACAATGAACCAAAATAGGGGGGGAGGTAGATTTTCTCAATAGGAGATGTCAATCACCATACCATAACATAGCCTTTTCAGAGATAAAATTCAAGAACTTCTATTCTTCTACAATTTCCCTTTCAGGGCCAATATAACAAGGGTGTTCATTCCTTCCCTTCTTCAAGAATTCAATACTTCATACGAGGTATGGGATGACAAGTAGGGGCCCATAAACCCTACCCTCTTTCCCTCCTCACACCATGAGAGGAGGCTCTACACTATTGAGGTCCAACTAAGGCCCTTCCCCCATACATGGCCACTTCTTCCCTATCCAATGGGTGAGTGATGCCAAAACAATCCCCATCAAATCCCCTCAAAACACAAAACATCAAAGCATGCAAGAGAATAAAATCAAAAGAAAAACAAGTGAAGATCCCTCCAAATCAACCCCAACACACAAGCAAGCAATACAAAAATAACACAATGCCTTATGCATGATTCAAGCAAGATTTAAGCATGAACGAATGAAGAGAACAATTCAAAGAAGTGAAGAACTCCTACCTTCACCAAAACGAGATATGGCAAAAATGGTGGGTTGAGAAGAGCTTTTCCTTTTCTTCCTTCAATCTTCAAACTTTCTCTAAAATTAGAGATTGGGTAACAACCCCAAAACTACTCCAAAATGCCTCTAAGTATTATCCTTAACTCAACTAGACTTCAAGAAAACTCAAGATGGAGTTTGAGTCACCAACACATGGAAGATACAATCAATTTTCGCAATCATCCAACAGTAGGGTTTTTGAGTGACTCTAAAAGTCAAGCAAGGAGACTAAGCGGTTGGAAAGTGCTCCCCACCCACATCCTTACCCTTAGGGTACTTAAATTTAATGTTTTTAGGCCTTAAGGACTTAATAGGAACAATTGAAAGCTAGAAGAATAGTAAGGCCAAATAACAACCTTTAAAGAATTACAATACAAAGATAGCACAAAATTAAAAAGTGGTTTAGTTCCATCTTTCCATTGAGTTTTGTTGGCTAAATTTCCTATACACTCATTGCATACATCAGTAGATCAAGAAATCACATGCATTATGTAAATTACGTATCAGAAAAATCATATAAATTAAAGCATCCATTTTCTAATAATCAATTTTTTATGTAATTCTACTCATATTTCTGACCATTAGACTTGCATAATCAAAGTGTTAGTTTTGCATTCATTTACTTCATCATTGCACATGTTCATAAAGCATTAAATGATGAAATCAAATAACTAAAGTAGAGCATCACACAACGTGAAATAGCATAATAATGTTTAGTGCATCAAATAATGTTCTGACATATCGAGTCATGAGTATCAAAATAATAATGTATCATCGATGCTAGGATGGGTTGGGGCAAGGCCTCACATCCTATCCTTGAAAGCATGAACTACCTCCTAGAGTCCATCAAAAAGATATCAGTAGTGAGATCGCATTTGTGCCGCATCCTCCCATGAAGCCGTAACCTCATCATAGCAATCCCACTGGACTCTAACCTAGTCCAGCTCTTGACTTTGAAGTGTTAGGGTCCATTGGGAAATAATACGGATAGGCTCTAGCGCTAACTGACAATCTATCTCCACCTACAAGGCATCCCAATATATAACATGAGACTCATCATAAATGTATCCCCTAAGTACTGAAATGTGAAACACATTGTGGATGCGTGACAGGCTAGGTGGCAAGGCTAAATGGTAGGCAACTGGTCCTATCCTCTCTAGGATCTCAAATGGTCCAATGAACTGAGATGCCAACTTAGAGCCCTTTTCGAAGCGGATCGGACTCTTGTGCGATCACACCCTCAAGAAAACTCTATCTCTAACCTGATACTCTCGATCTATCCTCTTCACATCAGCATACTTCTTCTACTGATCCTAGGCCTCCCTCAGGCACTATCTAATCACAGTCACCTACTGCTCCATCTCCTTAATTAATTGAGGGCCAATATATACTCGATCCTCGATCCTGTCCCAACTCAAAGGCATCTTGCAAGGTCTTCCATACAAAGCCTCATAAGGTGGCATACTTATGGAGGAATGGTGCCCATTGTTATAGGAAAACTTGACAAGGTGTAGGTATTCCTCCCACTTGACCTGATGGTCCATCACATACATAAGCTACATGTCCTCTAAAACTTGATTCACTTGCTCAGTATGACCGTCAGTTTGAGGATGATATGTTGTATTGAAATTAAGCCTAGTGCCCAAAGTTGACTACAATTATTTCCAAAACAATGAGGTGAATAGTGAGTCCCTATTAGAGATGATCTTATGGGACACACCATGGAGTCTAAAAATATCCCATAAAAACACTTGAGCTATGTTTCATGTTGTGTATGTAGTATGCATGGGAGAGAAGTGGCCAACCTTGGTCAACGTGTCAACTATCACCAAAATGGCATCATGGTGACTAGATGACAAAGGGAGACCAACAATGAAGTCCATAGATATAACATCCCACTTCCACTGCAATCTCATGAGGTTGGAGGAGCCCACTGGGATGATGATGCTCTGCCTTCACCCTTTGACACTCAAGGCATCTTGCAACTAAGTTAGCAATCTGCACTCTCATGCCTAGCCAATGATATAACTATCTCAAATCTGCATGTAACTTCTTAACACCAGGGTGCGTTGCATAAGGTGCTCTGTGAGCCTCAAGTATAATGAGCTCGTGCAAACCCCCAATGGAAGGTATATACATACATCCTCTATGATGTAAGAGCCCATCAGACTCCAAAGAATACTTTGAATACTTCCCTTCTAAAGGTCTCTGAGAATGCACCACCTAACTAACCTCTGCATAAAGCTCATTTGCCGATAAGTCCTGGAGGATCTGCTCTCTCAAATTGGTACTAGTAGTCATAGATGATAACTCATGGCACCTTCTACTTAAAGCATCTGCAACTACATTCTCCTTCCCCTTGATGTAATGAACATCAAAATCGTATTCACAAAGGAACTCCATCCACCTTCTCTTCTTAGCATTAAGGTTCAACTGCGTGAATATGTACTGCAAGCTCTGGCGATCAAAATGAAGCTCAAATCTATGATCTAGTAGGAAGTGTCACCACCTCACTAAAGCATGAACCACTGCTACAAGCTCTAGGTCATGAGTAGGGTAATTGAGTTTATGATTCTTCAACTTCTGAGACTCAAAGGAAATAGGTTGGTCATCCTACATAAGAACTACCCCTATACCATCCAAGGATGCATCAGTGCACACCACAAAATCTACAAATGGATCTGGTACTACAAGAAACAATGCACTCGTGAGGGCTCTCTTGAGCTCTTGAAAAGCTCTATCACACTTCTCTATGCACTCATACTTCTTTCCCTTCCTCTGAAGAGACATGATAGGGTGTGCCAAACTAGAGAATCCTACAATAAAGTGTCAATAATAGCCTACTAGTCCCATAAAGCTCCTCACCTCAGTGACACTAGTGGGTGCTGGCCAATACATAATGTCCCTAATCTTTGATGGGTCTATTGAGACACCATCGCCTGATATGACATGACCCAAATAATGTATCTCAGGCCTAAAGAATGCACACTTCAACAAGCTACCAAACTATGTATTCTCCCTCAACTTCTATAATACGTGTCTTAGTTGCTCTTCATGCTCCTTTTCATCATGAGAATATATTAGGATATCATCTAGGAAGACAACCACAAACTTATCCAAAAGGGTACAAAATACTCCATTCATGAGGCTCATGAATACAACAAGAGCATTCATGAGGCCAAATAGTACCATGGTGAACTTGTAGTGACCATACCTAGTATAAAATGCAGTCTTAGGGATATCACTATCCACAATCCTCAACTGATGATAGCCTGACTTGAGATTAATCTTCAAAAATACTCAAGCACCCTGCAACTAATCAAAGAGGTCTTCAATCCTAGGAAGAGGGTATCGGTTCTTGATGGTTACTTTGTTCAATTGTCGATAATCAATACACAACCTAAGTGATCCATCCTTCTTCTTAATGAAGATCACTAGTGTGCCCCAAGGTGACACACTAGGTTGACTATGTCCCTTCTCTAAGAGTTCTTCCAACTAAATCTTTAGTTTGCTAAGCTCATGAGTAGTCATCCTGTAAGGTGCTCTCAGCACTGTCTCCACTCCTGACACAAGATCAATATGAAAATCCACTACTCTAGGTGGGGGCCTACCAGGGAGTTCTGAAAGAAAAACCATCTACAAACTCCTGCAATATAGGAAAGTCATCGAGGGATGGCTCCCCCTCTGAATCTTCCTCCCTATCACTGATGGTGATAGAAAACAACTGACATCCCTTTTGCATGCACTTTCTAAGGTACATAACGGAAATCATACAAAGGGGTATGGGTCTCTTAACCCTAAGAATCACTCTAGAGATACCATCCACATATACACATTCCACCCTCTTCTATTGACAATCCATCTTGGCATTGTGGGCATAAAGCCAATCCATCCCGAGAACAACATCATAAGAACCTAGAGGCGTAATGCATAGATCAGACATCATGGACATGTCTCCAATCTGAATTGAGCAACTATGCACCATGAAACTAACTGACACCCTAGCTCTTGAGGCTAACTCGACCTCCCAACTGACATCTTGTCTAACTACCACTAGACTGCAACACTCTGCAACAAAGGAAGATATAAATGAGTTAGTAGCTCCAGAATCAAATAAAATAGTAACCATGCTACCCTGTATACTACCTATAGCCTCAATAATTGTAGCTTGATGCTCAGCTTGGTGGTTATCAACCATTGCAAAAACTCTATGGGATTTGCCTACATCACCAACTATCGGCTCTGAAAATTCCCCTCTCTGACCACTAAAGGACTATCCCTAAGGACACTCTCTAGCTATGTGACCCATGCCACCACAAGTGTAACATGATCCTCATGTGTAAGATCGTGTACCCTGAGATCTAGACTATTGTGGACCTCCTGACCTGCTAGATCCACTAAAACCACCCCTAGAAGACTACTGATTCCTTGTTGGCTATGACTGTGGGGTCTGTACTTTCTAATCTTGCCTTAGACCCTGCAAGTGCCACTACTTGGGCTTGGAGCCCTGATAACCCTGTGAGATTTTTTGTTGCTGCTACTTAGGTTTCTGTTGCTAAGACTGTTGGCCCTTAGAGAACCTTGTTGTGTAGTTTTGATTCCCTTTCCAAGGGGGTTTCTGTTGGGTAGAGCTTCTATTCTGAGACCGATCCTATGACACCTATCTACCCTGAGTATCCTCCGCAACCAGTGCAACCTCAACTACCTATCATAAGGTAGTAGGAAAGGCTATACAAACTAGGCCCTGAAGGGAGAAATTTAGGCCCATGATAAATCAATGCACTCATAGTTTCTTGACCTTCATGTACTCAACATATGGAAGGAGCTCGAGAAATCTGCTCTCATACTGAGCTACAGTGAGACCCCTCTAATGTAGAGAGTAAAACTCCTCAATCTGCTTTTGTCTGAAGTGCTCAGATAGGTACCTCTCCCTAAATCTCTCTAAGAATGACTTCCATGTGAAGGTATCCATGCTCACTCCTCCTATAGTCTCCTCCTAATGTCACCAATTGGAGGTATCTCTCCTCAAGTGATTAACTACAAGACGTGCCTTCAAATTACTTCCATAAGGACGTAATCCAAAGCATCGTTGAAGACTCTATAACCAAGCCTCTGCTACTATCCCCTCTATGGCACTAGTAAAGTGTAGTGGTTCGAGTCGTATCAACTCTCTGATATCATCTCCATATGTCTAGGAGGTCTATCGAGTGGTGCTCATCTCTGATGTATTGACTCACCGTCATGCTCACCCTGACCCTCGACCTGCCTTGGTGGAGGACTCCTACTCCTCTCTCTATCTTCGGCCCCGCCTCCTCTGGGAACCTATGCTTCCCCTCTGGGAATATGCTGCCCTAGCTATACTATAGGTGCTACCCTCTGCTGGACTACACCAATCAATGCCTGCAAGGCATCCAAAATATCTTGATTCAGATTTGGTGGTGGGGGTGGTGGTGGAGGTGGTGGTGGTGGCCGATCCTCTTTTCCTACTCTACCACCTCTCACCCTATGACCTCTACCTTGTCAGTTGCTCTGAGTAACAAGAGGCATCCTACACAATTAAAGCTTTAGTTAAGTTCATAAGCATAATGGTTTAAGGTTTCTAGTGTTGAAACTAGGCTCTGATACCAAAATGTCATGCCCAAAATGTATATGGGCAAAACACACAACAATTTTTTTTTTTAAATTAATAATTAAAATTCTCTAAGTTTGATGTGTTTAACTCACAGTTAAAGTATAGGTTCTTTGCATAACATCTTAAGTTTAAAATCTTGAGGATGAATAAATCGTTAAATTTATACTCTCGATATTAAATTGATATTGACATAATCTAAATTAACTACATACTTAATACTAATAAATCATAACTAAACTAAAACTAACCAATGCATGCTACATTTAAATTTAAAATTTTCTCTAACATACCTATAACAATCTAATTTATTGATTTATCACTTACAATTAAAGTTGAAGACTGGACTTGATTCAATTAAATCATTAAGTAAACCTAAACTTTATTTAAAAATTAATATAAATTTATGTCCACATTGATAATGCCAATAATAAAGATTAATCTCATTAACTCACAATAGTATAAAACTAATTAATAAAATATTAAAATTATTTTAATTAAAATATTCTAATTTCAAATCAAAACTTTTAAATTAGAACTACTTTAATATTCTAACAACTAAAACACTATTATATACTAACATAAAAAATATTATATTACTTCCTAATATTATCAAAGACTACTAATATAATTATAGATTTAATGCCATTTTTAATTTAAAATATAAACATAAATCTAAATCCTAACTAACATTTACTAAACTATAAATACTAACTAATACTAATAACTATACTAACAAAATAATACTACACTACTAACCTAATACCTACCTCCCTTATACCTAAGTCTAGTGGGCATGTCCCCACATGTGGCTTCACTTCAAAAAGGACAATGCGCTGCCCAAGGTCTGTGCGTTGCAGACCTGGTTCCCTATCCTTGCATGAGGGAGATCCCATTTGGTCCATCATGAAGGCTATCTATTGTTTCAGTGATTTGGTAATGTATATTTGGTGTTGGCATTGAAATTGCAAGCAAACTATCATTTTTTGTCACAAATATGAGATTTCTATTTTCTGCTATAACTTTGGTTGGTACTGAAATTAGTTAATGTTTGCATTGAAAGCTACTTAGCCATATGCATTTGTTATGGTCATATATACTTGTTTTTATTTATTGGTGATTTGTCTATACCATTTACACCTCCCTAGCACCCACATAAAAAATTAAAGGAGAGAATGATAACATTAGACACTAAGGGAAGACCTTTACAAAAATTGATGTTTGGAGGATAATTGCAACTCCCTCTACCATGTGGAAGACTCAAATGTCCACCATCATCTCTTTACCCAGTATTCCTTCATCAACAACATGAGAGTTGGAATGTGACCACCTAGTTTAGTATGCTTATGGAATGTATCCCCCATATCTTTCCAATTTGTTTCTACTCCATTTCTTGTTGCAAAAAAGAGATATGTGCTATCATTTATGTCCACTATGGTCCAGAAGTTCAGTTCAATAGTGTTCCAAAGTGATGTAGCATTGGTAGTATACATATGTGTTGACATTGATGCATGGAGATTGTTGGCAATTATTGTAGATAATATATCCAAATGTTTCAGGTTTATCCTAAAATTTTGAAGTATTCAGGTGTATGAAGGAGAAATTAATATGACTTTCGGTGAATAATCTATCAGATAGGGTTTGGTATTTTGGTCTGCACCATGGTTCATTGAATTATATCATTTGGCAATTGTAATATGGTGTTGGTGGATGTGAAAGGATATGAAGACATCATCAATCTGCATGTCAAGTATGTGACCAAGGATTTGGCATACAAAAATTAATATCAAAACCATGAGGGCTACTCATTATGATATAAACTACATTCTAGCTGGTAATTGAAGGCCAAAATTTTGACCTCTATGAGCTTCTATGATAGTCGTTGATGGACAATTCAGAAAAGACTATAAATACCAAATACAAATTCAAGTATGGATCACTGAAAATTTTCTTACCACTCACGTTCATGAATGAGCTTTTGAGAATTAAGGTTAAATTCCAAGATAAGTTTATCTCATTGGAGTTCAGAAAAAATAGCACATTAAAAGCTTTAATAAGGATGCAAATGCATACATCACTTTATATTGGGGATAGTTCAATAATGTTCAAGGGAAAATGCATGAGGAAGAGATAATTCCTTGAGAATTGGTGTATAAATATAAGGATGAAATCACATTTCTAGTCACCAAGGACCATTGCTATATTGAGGTAAGTAGGAGATATACTTCACAACAAGTCAAATTGTGATATTGCTATCAGACTTTAACTGTGTATTTTTTGAGTCTAAACATAAATATTGGACTCAATTCCTCTACTAATAACCAACCTACATTTCCACTTTGCCTTCTCTATATCTATCATATCAGAAAATGAAGGGATTATGTTTGCAAAAATGAAAGGTCTCAGTTTGATGCCAGATTTATGCATTTCAAAAATTATTTCTAAGGCTTTCAAAACATGTCTATTCTTGGTGCATCTTGATATCATAGTGTCCCAGATTGACAAAGGCTCTCAAATATCCAGATCCATAGTTTTTGTACATGTATAATAGTCATGTCCATATCTTCTTTGTTTTCTTTACTAGCTACAATAGAGTTATCCATACACAAAAGCTCATTGCCACTTGCATTGTGCAAAAAATTCATCAAAGTCTTCTTCCTTTTCTCTGAATATGCACAGTTTTTTCCTCCTCAAATAGTTGTCAAAAAACATCAAAAGGCTTTGGATCTATACATACGAAAAAAATACTAAACTAATTGCTTAAAGATTCCTCGGGCTCCCCAGCCAACTCCAAAGAATCTTCTTTTTCCTAAAGCTCTTGACTAGCTAGATGTTAGATCTATTTCTTTGTAAGCACGTAACAAAATATTTGAGTCCCCAAAAAACAAAATAGGAGGCTCTATTTCAGAGCCATCAGATGCATAAAACCATATTCAATATTATCAATTCCTATACACGATAGTTCTCAAGTTGATTTACATTTTCCGACATCTTATAGATACCTTGATTTAAAATATCATCAGACTCATATCTAGATCTAAAATAATCCATCCAGATAGTATTTTCTTGTGGATCAGATGCATTCCATATGTTATCTTCTTGTGGAGAAAATTCATTCCATCCAATATCTTCTTTCCTAGAAGATCCATTACATCCAAAATCTTCTTGTAGAGTAGGCTCAATCCATTCAATATTTTTTTGTGAAGCAAACATATTCTCAGGTCTCTCTGTTGTAAATGAATTTTTATCTTTAGCACAAGATGGCAAGATTTCCTAAGTAGGAACATCTACTTGAGAAATACAAATTCATGATCTCCGTTTCCCCATAAAATTTACTTTCTTAATGGTTTTGTTATTATTATTCAACTTTTCTTTGTGAGATGATAAGGCTCTGTAACAAGCCAACAAGGCCTTTTCAACTATTTGTTTAGTTGGATTTCATAGAAGCAAGTCAAAAAATGGTTCACAAACCATTGAAGAATGACAATGATTACAACATAAAAATATGCTACACAATTGTCTACTAAATACATGATCCACTAGAGTTACTATATCTGGTGTACTAGGCACATGGTCTATGTTTTCATCTGCATTATCCTTATGCTCAAACAAAATCTGTAAGATCTCTAGATCCTCTTAAGACCACAAAGTAGAGACCAACTAGCATAATACATGATTCAATTGATCTCAAACATCATTGATGTTAACTACAACAATTAGAAACATGATTTTTAGGACATAGAAGCCTTGTTGAATAGTGATGACTATTCTACTTAATATACAACATAGAAATATTGCATGAAAGGGAAGCCATGCTAGAATCTATATCATGTCTACTTGTTCACCATAGCATACCAAAATAAAACATAGCTTGATGCATCTTTTAGTCTTAAAACTTTTCAATATACCTATTTTATGCATATTGTGCAATCTTCCATCATTTGCAGTTACAGTTCACTGAGGCATGCTATCAAGCTTTTCACAGATCCATGTTTGTGCTTCTTCATTTTGCATGTGTTTACCAAAATGTTGAAAGATTCTAAATTTTTTCAATAGATCCATGTTAAGATAATCCCACGATCATAGCATACTGCGGTGCGCATTTTGTAAAACTACATTCTCTTTGAGGCATTTTGTCAAATATTTCATACGGTTCCTCCATGGATTCACTTTTTGCTCACATCTATACCAAGGCAAATACAATTGCAACATTTGATAAAAAAAACCCTTTTGTCATGTTTTGAGGAATGTTAAATCTAAACTTATATAATTTAGGGTACAAAAATCACTAATTACAATTTGAAATCATTCAAGAGCGAGCTTGTCCATAACTTTTGTGAAGGTTGTGGTGATCAAAATTGGAACTAGGACTCCATCATTCTGGAAGAATCTTCTTTCATGTCTGATTTGATGGACGATCATGTCCTCTTCCAAAGCTCGAATTTGAGCCGCAACAGGGAAGATGTAAGTGAAGGCTGAAAGATGAGGGTTTGGGTTGTATTGCCCTTTCTCATCCATAGTCCCCTGTAGCACCTCTATAAATGGGGCAAAGTCACTGCCTTTGGCAGAAAAGATTTCGAGAACCCATATATATGAAACTTGTAGTGGGTTTCTCAAGTTTGAAACATTTTTTGAAAGTGTCCCAACATATGGAAGGGTGAAATTTAGTAATTGCAGAAAAGCTCCTCTACTGTCGACACCACGTATAATGAATTATGACTTCCTTCTCTCCACGCAGACCAAAAATATGAGCCAAAATTGAAATTATCTTTACGAGGAAGGTTTGTCCTAAAAAACATCACCACAATCGACAAAATTATCTAATATCATGTGCTTGTGCTTTAGCTTTATTTTATGAGTATGATATGATAGGTTTTAAATGATTTGAAAATATGTGTTATTGATTTGTGAAGTGTGTAATATGTGTATATATTGATTATATATAAATAGAATAATGTCTCTATTTGCACTATAGATATTATATTATACTATAATTTTAATTTTTGATAATATAAATATTATTTATAATATAAAAGTATGTAACTTTATAGAGAAATATTGATTATTTATAAAATAAAATAAAAAATCTATAATACAGTATAATTTGTATTATATATTTTCATTAATTTGATATAATAGAGAATTTTTGCATATTTTTAAAATTTAAATGTATAGTGATAGTTCTTTTTTTTTTCATAAATATGTATTAAATATTAATTTATAGTATTAAAGTACTTATTAAAAAAAACTTTAGAATAAGAGATCAATCTTGATAGCAATAATGTGAGGGATGAATTCCAAAGTGAAATAGTAAAATTAATATTTATAGATAATGTATTGATCGTATCTAGTTGATTTTATCTAACAATTTTTTTTAAAATTTGAATTTATGAATACTTATTAAACAAGAGTTTAGATATTATATGTTGATCTAGATATTTTACTTAATTTATTACAATAGGATAACCTTGCCTAATAGATCATTTTAGGTCTTATTTGATTTACATTTTGATATATTTTCTTTCATTCTCCAACATCTTTATATTATTTGGTTCTACATGAAGATTTCATTTAGGAGTATGTCTTATATGAAGATTTTACACTATAATATATTATATTTCTATTCTCTCATAAAATTGAATAGTACTCTAATTGTTAATGAGATTATAAAATACTTAATTGATAATTAACCTTTTTAAAGTGTAGTGATAGACTTAGAGTTTTCTTTTGAGTGCACGGAGGGTTTTTATTTTCTTAAGAAATTCATAGATATATTTTTAGGAGTTTGAGCATAGATTGGGGTGATTTTAAGTTCATTCTAGTTTAATGTCAGCGAATAAGACATTTAAGGAAATTAACTTCTAATGGTGGATTGATAAGACAAAAACTCCATCATAGTGTAATAAGAGTTATAAAAATGTTAAAGAATATATTAGTATGATAAAAAAAATCATCTATCATTCATTTAGTCATTTTTTTGGGTGACTAATTATTAGTGACCAATTCCTTAGTCATTTGTTTGATCATTTATTTAGTCACTTATCTTATTTCAACTTTGTGATTCTAACCGGTGACCAAATTGGTCACTTATTTAGTCACTTATACTTATAAATTGGAAAACATGACAAGAATTTGATGACTTTAAGTCACGTGACTAAATGTTTTAGTCTTGTGACTAAATTTTTTAGTCACGTAGTCATTTATTTGCCAAAATTCTACTAGTGTTAACATATTTGAAAACTTGAACTTCATAATTCAATAACATTATCCATTAATATATTTTCTCACATACATATGCATAGTTTGAAAACACATAAGAGCAATCCAAGGATATTTTCACAATATTTTCCTTTCTCTATTATTTAACCTGGTTCAAGGCTCCATTGGGAAAGAACCAGTAAGAAAACTCGACGTCTTTGCCAATACATCAAAGTTTAAATTACAAATTTACAAATATTACAATTTAATTGAATTCTCTTCAAGGGCTTTCATAAGAGATTTTTACCAAAGTCTTCAATGCATCAAGGAAACCATGGGGGAGACAAGAACCAACATGGAGGTAAAACAACACAATAAGATGAACTAATCAAGCATGCATTCCCAACCTAGTTTTGCACAATAGGTTCAACAATGAACCAAAATAGCGGGGGAGGTAGATTTTCTCAATAGGAGATGTCAATCACCATACCATAACATAGCCTTTTCAGGGCTAAAATTCAAGAACTTTCGTTCTTCTACGATTGCCCTTTTGGGGCCAATATAACAAGGGTGTTCATTCCTTCCCTTCTTCAAGAATTCAATCTTTCATACAAAGTATGGGATGACAAGTAGGGGCCCATACACCCTACTCTCTTTCTCTCCTCTCACCATGAGAGGGGACTCTACACTATTGAGGTCCAACTAAGGCCCTTACCCCATACATGGCCACTTCTCCCCTATCCAATGGGTGAGTGATGCCAAAAAAAACCCCATCAAATCCCCTTAAAACACAAAACATCAAAGCAAGCATGAAAATAACATCAAAAGAAAAACTAGTTAAGATCCCTCCAAATCAACCCCAACACACAAACAAGCAATACAAAGATAACACAATGCCTTATGCATGACTCAAGCAAGATTCAAGCATGAACAAATGAAGAAAACAATTCAAAGAAGTGAAGAACTCCTACCTTCACCAAAATAGTTATGGCAAAAATATTGGGTTGAGAAGAGCTTTTCCTTTTCTTCCTTCAATCTTCAAACTTTCTCCAAAACTACTCCAAAATGCATATAAGTATGATCCTTAACTCAAATAGACTTCAAGAAAACTCAAGATGGAGTTTGAGTCACCAACACATGGAAGAGACAATCAATTTTCGCAATCATCCAAAAGTAGGCTTTTTGAGTGACCCTAAAAGTCAAGCAAGGAGACTAAGGGGTTGGAAAGTGCTCCCCACCCATATCCTTACCCCTAGGGTACTTAAATTTAATGCTTTTAGGCATTAAGGACTTAATAGGAACAAGTAAAAGCTAGGAGAATGTTAAGGCCAAATAACAACCTTTAAAGAATTACAATACAAAGATGGCACAAAATTAAAAAGTGGTTTAGTTCTATCTTTCCATTTAATTTTCTTGGCTAAATTTTTTGCACACTCATTGCACACATTAGTAGATCAAGAAATCACATGCATTATGTAAATTACGTATTAGAAAAATTATATAAATTAAAGCATCCATTTTTTAATAATCAAATTTTTATCTAATTCTACTCATATTTCTGACCATTAGACTTGCATAATCAAAGTGTTAGTTGTGCATTCCTTTACTTCATCATTGCACATGTTCATAAAGCATTAAATGATGAAATCAAATAACTAAAGTAAAGCATCACACAATGTGAAATAGCATAATAATGTTTAGTGCATCAAATAATGTTCTAACATATCGAGTCATGAGTATCAAAATAATAATGTATCATTGATGCTAGGATGGGTCAGGGCGAGGCTTCACAGTAAGCTCAAAATCCATTTTAATTAATAGTACATAATATTCATTAATTAATTTTATTTATTATTTATTTTTGTTAAATATTTTATAAATTATACAGATATTAAATTGTTGCACAATTTTGAGATCTCTCTTATGAGACTGAAGGAGCTTCTAGACTAAAGTCTCTTCGCTTTAGCCTCTAGGATATAGAATTGAAGTACACTATTCAATAAAGTAGAAGCTAGTGATTAGAAGTAGCTGATTCTAATACTAATTGAAAAAATGGAATCGTTACCAATATTTGCACAAGAGAAGACCTTCTCACTCATGAGATACTTGAACTTGCACTTGGATAGAAAAATACTTCACCAAAATCAATCCTAAAACACAATTCCAATTTAAATTAATATTCCATAAGATGTAGAGTATGCCTTTCTATGAGGAAATATTTTCAATATTTGAAAATTGGCATTGATATGTGATGACTACATTATGTAGGAGGGAGATCAAGACTTAAGATTAGCAGCACCATGTTGAAATGGACTTTCCATAGAAGCCAATCGAAGGGAATAAGTTAAAATTTGTAATGTCATACACAAATGTACCAATGTACTTTAATGATTCAAAACTAGCTCAAACCACCATTAAAGGAAACATATTTATAGACAGATGATGCACCTTTACAAAAAGACATGTGCATTTGGCCAAGGGTTGACTAAGTTTTGTTATAAAATCTTTCAAGTGTATAATGTATAATAGGATGTAATTGTAAATGCATATTTCTTGCTGAAATCAAAGTGTGCAAAATTAGGGTTTCTTTGTTCTGATTTGAAAGCCAATTGTTTCTAATTAAGATAATAAGGCATGAATGTCAATTTTTTGGTCAATTTATTCAAATATCATAGGTCCAAAAAAAAACCCTAACCTATGGCATATCTCACTTTTGAAATCAAGCTAAAAATGAGATGTTAGCCAACATGGAAAATTAACTTGAGCCTCATTCAATTATGTGTAGTTGTATTTAGGATGAAGTCTTTGACAAGCCCAGAAAAGGGTTGATGACTTTTCATTTAGTTCTTAGATTGGAAATCTATGGATTAAAACCCAATTTGGTTTAAAAAAACCTAAAGTGAAATATTTCCTAGGCTTTACCACATAGAGATCACTTAGTAGAGCTTATATGTCCTAAAATTATTTTGTGTTTAATTTGCAGTATACACACTTAAGCTCTACTCAATTGTGCGCAGTTGTACTTGAAATAAAGTCTTAAAGATGCCAAGTAAAGAGTTGAAGGCCTTATAAGAGAAAAATATATAATTAGTGAATAAATAATTTAGCAATAGGTTTATTGATTATATTATAAACTGTATTAATACTATGAATAAGTTAGATTTTTAAATTTTTTTTTGTATGAATAGCTATTTTATTGTCAAATTTAATGAGATCAGGTGAAAATATAGAAGTTGTAGCAAGTACAAACTAGTTAACAATTTAGTTTGTAAGGAGAAAACTCATTTTCTCAGAGAATAAAGGGTTAGAGAATAAAAAGGTTGTCATTTGAAATAAATTCATTGTTGTTGGAGAAAGTTGGAGTGTAGAAAAAGGGAGGTTTTATTAGAAGTTGTGGCTAAAAATTGAGTGTCTACAAGTTTATGTTTGTGTTGTATTATCTTCAGTAAACACTTTTGTTGCATGTTTTGAAGAACATTATTGTAGAATGCAAAGTCATTTTCAAAATGATGGGGAAAGATATTCAAATTGTCTAATAGATTCTGCGATTTCTTTTATTAAATCTGATATGACTATTTAGGTATAGTAGTGAATATATATATTATAGTTAAGAATGAAATGAATGGTAAGACTTATTCAATTTTGAAATATAATATATAAATAGTAGTTTGGTATTACTATATGAACAAAGTATATGTTTAGATATAATAGTTCTAATATATATTATAGTTCAGATACAAAATTATAGCAATTTTGATAAAGAAAGAGAAGTATAAACATAGTATATATTTAGATATACTAATTCTAAAGTACAACAAGGAAGATTGTTGAATGAAATTCTAACACAATGGTAAAGAAGGAGATTTCATTTCCCAAAATATGTTGAGAATACAATAAATATTACACATTAACTCTAAATTGGCTAGTTTTTCTATGTTTTCACTTTTTATTTGAGATTGTCAAATGGTTTCTTGCTACTGTTGGCTGACTTCTTCCAAGAGGCTCTGTTCAACAACTTCTTTGACCCCAAAAAGATAGAGACTTAACATAGTTGACTTGTTCAAATTCATTATCTTTAGTAGTTTTGTCGATAATTCTCTCCTCCATCTATCAAGATTGATTTTATATTATATATAATATAGAAATTTATTTTTATTGGAATTCAATTTCCTCTATGTGTAATATCTCTTGAAGAGGAGAAATACTTTGATTGAGTAAGAATTGGTGAGATCATAATAAGGGACCTCATACGTATTTAATCATTCATACATATTATAGAAAACTTAAATGATCTTTAATTACTTAAATAAATAATTATATTAAAAATCATTTAATCATAATTTATTTATTATTTAAATAGATATTAACTAATTCAATAATTAATTCACCACTTCTAAGATTATGTAAATAATTAATTAGACTTATCTATTTATTATCCCCTTCTTTCTATTGTTAATCCTCTCTTAAACATCAATCTTTTCACACATGGGTCACATTCTAAATTCATAAGAATGTGGAAAGTGTCACTCATCACTTAACCCATTTTCATTCTCTTTTTCCAATCTATCTATGTTAATTGAATTCAAAGATGTGTGACAAAAATAAAAAACTCTATCTAATACTTACCTACCACTCAATATCATCCCTTCATCTAAAATCAATCTCTTAATCTTATTGACTCCCAAATACACTGTTATGCTAGACACTAATCAATTATCATTATCATTATTTGCATCATTAATTTTCATCAAGAACATTATCCTTCTTATTATATAATCTTTTTTAATTATGTTTTACATTTTTTGATTTATACTTATTATGTTGAGAGGCATTCTGTATAGCCACAATAGAATAATATTATTTGTCAATAAAAATTCTATGGTTTTAAATTGTTATTTTATGACCTGAGTGGTAAGTATGTTTCATCTTTATGCTACATATTTTTAAATTATAATATATGTTACATATATTTAATTTCTATTTAGATTTTTTTTTAAAATTTATTATTTAGAATATTTATATAAATTTATCAAAATATTATCTACAAGAATTTAGAAAATATATTTTAATATAAACATTCAAAACTATAGATTAGAGAAATGTTTTAATACATATGTAGAAAAAAAATATAGAAATGCTCTATATCTCTTTTAAATTAATTATTTCTCATATTAACATCTAAACCTAAAACAAAACAAAAAATTGAGACTTAACTCTGACACTAAATTAAATTGAAACTTAAATTTAATTATAAACCTAACTCTAATCCTAATTAAATATTAATAATTATTTATCTTATATATATATATATATATATATATATATAGAGAGAGAGAGAGAGAGAGAGAGAGAGAGAGAGAGAGAGAGAGAGAGAGAGAGAGAGAGAGAGAGAGAGAGAGAGAGAGAGAGAGGATAAAAAATATAACATAATTAAATTTTAAAATAATAAAATACTATGTCTACAATATTTTTTAAATAAGTAAAAGTATAATTTGAATTAATAACTACAATTTGAACCTTAACCATGGTTGAAACTATATTTATGACAAAGTTTTAAAAATAAAAAATTAATCTTTAAAAAAATTTCTTATCAACTAGATTTATATAAAAGTTTCTTCCATGGTGCACAAATGCTACTAGCTTATTAAGCCTAGAGGCATCAATCTTCAATATAAATATTTTCCATTTTGAAAAAAATTGACATTCATTTACATATCAAAAAATCTAGGAATAGACTAAATATAATTATAATTAAAATCATGAAAATTACAAAGGAAATGGAAGTAAAAATGAGGTAGATCAAGAGTCTCGAAACATTTCCTCATGTTTGTTAGACTCACATAAATATGTGATGATGGCCCCTCAAGAAAAAATATCTTGGCTTATTATATATATATATAATATATAAAAGCTTATATATACTTATATATACTATGATGAGAGTAATCCCACTCAATTGAATTAATGAAAATTGAATAAACAAGTAACACTAACCCAACTTTTAAATGTAAGCATTTCCCCTATCATGCATCATAAGCCTTACATCTAACCATAAATCAATTAGTAATATAGGTCCTAACCATGTTTTTCTATAAAAGGAGATCATATAGATAGGAGAAGAGAGAGATATATGATGGTGACATAAATGAGGGGAGAGAGTGTGGGAGATAGGGAGAGAGGTTATATATATATATATATATATATACACACACACACACAAAGGGAGAGAGAAGCAAGGAGGGTTATTAGGGGTCATATCTATAGTTAGAAGGAAGGAAGAGAGTGAAGTGATTAGAGGGTATTTAGAGAGAGAGAAGAGATTAAAAAGTGGCCATAATTCTACCCATACTTTTTAAACCATAACCTATATCTTAACTCCAACCCTAATCCTATCTCTAAACTCAACCTAAGACCCTTGAGGTAGTAGAGGTGTGATATGGTGTACATTCAAACAATTTTTCAAGAGGAATAAAGAGTTTTTATGAGCATTTTTTTTTTTTTATAGAGTTGTATAGATTGGGAGACTGGACCTATTATTATGAATTGAAGATCTCTGAGACCTCATTCCTTTGGACTTGGTTTTGTTCATATTGGTTAAGTTTGAAGCGAGATATTCTCATTTTACTATGATTGGGTCAGAAAACCCTGAAATTGAGGGTTTTGATGGAATTTTCTTCCTAACTTGCATTTCCATGGTTTGATTTCCATAGCCTCCTAGGATTTGCAATGTTTGTTTGATGGAGTTTGGGCCCTAACTTGCATTTCCATGGTTCAATTTTCATGGCCTCTTAGGATTTGCAATATATGTTTTAATAGTGATTTTTGAAGCCAAAAAAATGCATGGATTGAAATCCCAACATCATTCTTTGAGATATGTCCTAACCTATGACAATATGAACATTTTATAGTCTTCATCCTTGAATGGATTTGCATGAACTTGTGTTCATCTTTCCTTAACTTGCATAATATCTAAGGCCTTCATACATTTACCCCCTTCTTTTCTCAATTGAATATTTCATTCCATGTCCATCTATTTTGAATTCTTTACCTTAAAAACTCATTTTTTTTATAATCTTCAAACCAAAATTATAATGAAAAAAACTTTAAAAAATTGTACATGGTAGATTCATAGACATCATTGAGAATATTCAGCATAATTGTTTATGGTCCAAAACTAAAGGAAGGGCTAGAATGAGTTTGGTAAGTTGGGAGAATGTTAGTATAGCTAAAGCTTATGGAGGTTTGAATTTAAGAAGAACTAGACATCTAAATAAGGCCCTCTTTAACAAAATTGGCTAGAGGTTGGTTAATTCCTAGAGAAGCTGGAGTAACATCGTAATGGCTAAGTACTTTGTTGGATTGTCTTCCCACCAATTTACATGGGCACGGGATCTAACCTAGGGCTCTAAGATTTGGAATAGCATTGTTAACACTCATAAGATTCTGAGAATGGGGTGTCACTGGATCATGGTGAATGGTAATTCTATTGAATTCAGCGAAGATCAATGGATCCATGATATCCCCCTCATATAAACTAAGTTTTCACCTCTGCATGAGATGTGTACTGGAATGCATGGCCCCTAGACACGAAACTTTAGCACCTATGGTAGACAATGGATTAATTTCCAAAACCTTGAGCCAAGGGAGTTAAGAGTAGTCATGGAATTGTAGGACCTCCTACATAACTATAGGATTCCCCTCACCTCGATTGAGGACTTGTTAGTGTAGAAACTCACACCCTCAGTGGAGTTCATAGTCAAGTCTTCTTATCTTTGTGATCTGGTAGAGGAGGTGGCATAGACTAATTAGAAAAAAGCTTGGCACCCTTGGATACTACAAAAAATAAACTTCTTTTGGTGGTTAGTTATGCATGGCTCAATCCTCACTATTGATAACCTCCAGCGTAGAGGGTTCCAACTAGCCAACTGGAACTTATATGCCTCCAAGATGTTGAATCTATTTTTCACATTCTCATCTATTTCTCCTTTGCCATGGATGTCTAGAGGGAGGTTCTTTCTTTATAGGAGATTAGTTGATGTATGGATAGTGAGTTGAAGCAATTTGTCCACTAGGATGGTCCGCCTACCCACCCTTACCTCAAAAACCTATGGTCGATTCTCCCATCATATGTGTCATGGAAAATCTAGAAGGAGAGGAACAATGGGATTTTTAGGGAACAAGCCACAACCTTCTTGGGGGTGGCCCAAAAAATTATTAGGCTCCTAAAAGAATGTAGTGAGATCTGGAATTGGGATAGCCCCCCTCGCCCCCTCGACTCCCTCATCCCCCAAGTGAAACTAATATGAAATGCAGCTTGGAATATTAGCTCGATGGTGGTACAATTTGACATTTCCAAAATCTTAGTTAGGAAGAAGATAGTTTGGCACCCCCTCCCCCTTGAGTCCTAGATCAAGCTAAATTTTGATGGTTCGACAATGATGGGCGGCATTGCTGTGGGTGGTATCTTTCAAAACAACATGGGAATTTTGGTAGTCTCTTATATAAGTAACTATGAAGGAGGCTCTAATATTGAAGTTGAAGTGCTTTATACTTCTCTCGGGAGTAACTAAGCTAGCCATAGTGGGGGACTCTATGCTAATCATCAAGGCCACAAAGGGTGAGGGTAAATGAAAATGATCGCTTAAAACCATAATTGATGAAATATGAAGGTTGATGGAAGATTACAATGATATCCACATGGCACACATATATCAAGGAGGGAATAGTGTAGAGGATGACCTTGCCAAATTTGGTCATGGTGTCATGCGGTTAGTGGAATGGGATGATGGTAGTCTATTGCCATCTTCAACTCAAGTTGTGATGGAAAGGGAGCATACTTTTAATAATTTCATATGAACTATCAAACTAGGTAGCAAGTCTCCTTTTTCACATATTTGTATAGGAATGTGGTGCTCTATAAAGGGCTTTCTTAGCATGTTTAGATGCTGATAAAAAATTATTTCTCATCTACTGTGATTTTTAATTATGACTATAAAAGGACATAGAGGGGGGATTCGTCGAGATTTAAAGATCGATCTTATAATGACCATAAAGAAAAGTTGGTTAATTATCACAATAATTATAGTTGGCAGTGGTCATTTGAAGATGGAAAGAGATTGCCCACATGTACCATGTTGGGTGGTTTTTTTTTATTTTTATGGGAAACATTATGGATTGATGATTACTATGCAATGCCCTTTCATTTTCTGCATTGTGGCATTGTATTTTATATTCAATAGCTCCAAAACTTGGTGCAAGGCTATGTCATCAGAAGAATTAGTGGTGGACCCATGGGCAATAATATGGGCACTAGCAATCAAATTAAACCTATGGGTGTGGATGAGTGTATCAGTAGCAGTGAGGCGATGATGATCTACTTGCAAGAGGGTAGTCTTTTACCTTATATGGAAGGCATAGTTAACCTGACAAGCTCATCTTGATGTAGATCTTTCAAACCTAGAAGCATAGAAAAGTTATCCTTACTAGCATGAGCTTTGAAATTTTTAAAGAAACCATTGTGAGGGCTGAGGATTTTCCATTGGATGGGAAGAAATGGCAAAGGTAGTTTAAGGTCAATGTGAAGGCAAGCTTGCAAAATAATTTCAAATTCAATGAGGAACTAAAGAGATTGTGTGGTGGATTTTCATGGGATACCCTTCCAAAGCCTTGGGATGTTATTTACTATGTGATCATCAGATATATTACCTTGGAGGATCCCTACTAGGTACTATACTATTACCACTTTCCTATCCTAAATCATTTCAAAAATCTAGACCATATCTCCTTTCCATTTTTATTATTGCATTCACTGGAGGATAGCATTTTTAAGCCAAGGATGAAACATGAGGAGGGGAAACCTTTTACCTTATCCAGCAGGGTCTCATGAATAAGCTTTTCATTCAACACCTGACCTAGAATCCTCCACTCCTAGTTAACCCCTTGGCATCTATCACCCCTCAGGACTCCTTGGACCTTGACCCTAGCTCTACCCTTAAGAATTCCAAGAAAGCCCATGCAACTAAGGTCAAAATAAGCCTTATTGAGTTAGATTGGGACACCAAGAAGGGCACAGAGTGTGCTAGGAGAACAAGAAAGTGCCTCTAGCTAGAGAAATTTAAGACCCCCTTGAAGTACAACTCTAGTTTTGACTCCTCTTATGGTGACATTAAAACTGCTAAAAAGAGGAGAGTACACTATGACATTAAACCTATCCCCAACTCTATCAACCCCTCCCATGTCTTTGACACCCTTGAAGCTACCCTGACTTGTACTGGGTGGGAAGACATCACCTCTGCTAGGAAGGAAACCCCCAAGGGTGCTAGGAAGAAATGTAAACATAGCCACATTAAGGCACAGATGAAGAGGCTCGAGAAGTCCATGAGGGACTTGATGGATAACTATACTTCTATCTACCATAGATTTGATTCGCTAGTTGAGTTCTCCACCAAACTTATGCACTCTACGGCCACCACCCTCTACTTTTTACTTACTAATAAAGAGGAGAAGGACTTGGGAATGACAACTATGAAAACCCATTCCATCTATGGCTTCTTGGAAGAGGACTAGTTGAAGACCATCCTAGATAGAATGATGAAAGTTGAGGAGGAGGATGTGGTAAGGGAAGCACCTGAGGAGTTGAAGAATGGAAACCAGGGGAAGGAAGATGGTATCTTGCCTGGGGTTTGTTACTATTTTTATGATCACGTCTCTAAACTTACACCCCTCTAGGTTTTTGGGACTATGTCGATAATTTAGACTAATACTAGCAATGTATTTAAATGCTACTGGTTTATTTTACAATTTTTTATGCATAGTTGTTTAAGGACAATTTGGCTATGGGCATATTATGATTTTTGAAATTTAAAGTGGATATAGGTTAGATAACTAGGAGGTAATCTTTGGTTGAATACTTAGCCATTTTGTACTCCGAGGCTAGCCCTCCATCTTTTTGGCTGCTATCAACTACTTCAAAATCATTACACATTACATGTTCATCATCACACACATGTTTACGAACATCTCTATCATAATCAACTTTATTAGATGATGAACTCCAATCCTCTATGCCACAAGAAACATCATGAACCAATTTGGTTTCTCTTAAACATTCATTCTCTTCTTTCAAGAAATGATTCTCCTCTTCTAGTATCTTAATTTTATCATCACAATCAGTATTTTGATTCTTAGTCTCATTTTTTTTTCCTCTTGTGAAATTTTATTCCTTCTCTTTATATCATTAAAAAAACTTCAACTTCTCTTTGAAATGTTAATTTTTATTTTGAATCTCATCAAACACTTTTATCTTTTCCTCTAATTCCTTGTTTTCTTCTTCAACTTTCCGCAAATCTATCAAAAGAGTAATATTTTCTATTTTCAAAGACTTCTTTAAACTTGCACTTTTTTTCCCATTTTTCATATTGAAATAATAAAATCAACCTCACCTTATTCAATTGAACTTTGACTTCTATTCTTTCTTGATATCCTTTCACACGAATCCAACTTGATTAGGAGCTTGAGCTTCAAACAAGCAACAACAACAATCTCCTGGCAATAATCATTAAATGACATCAATATTTTAATCATCCCTTCTCAAATTTTGTGCATGCAACTTGTGTTCATCTCTGAGACTACAATCTAGTTCACAGATATTTCCAATAATCTCCTTTCCAATTTTGTCCTAGCTCCAATGTGATCATCAAATCTAGCAAACAAATTGTGCTTTCACAAATTATGCTTCTCTCCAAACTCTTCTCTTTGAATGACTCCTAACAACATCTTCACAAACACAATGATTCATTCAACTTTTCATTCTACCTCTCCAATATCTTCTACCATGAGCTCTGATACAACTTTAAAAGAAAATAGACATAAAATAATAAACGTAAATAAAACACCATACAATAAAATCCTTCACTGTTCTGCTACAGCAGAATTCATAGAATTCTTCTACAGAGAATTAAATTACATCTCCATTGCTTAACACATTTCAATCACCTCCACTAAATAGATAAATTAACTAATGAAAAGACGTGACTAAACTAGCATAAACACTAAACCAAACTCGGAAAGCTCTGCCATCGAAGAGAGACTGAACTTATTAGCGTGAATGTAAACTTTGAGTATTGAACAACCAATTTATCGTATATGAAAATCTATGTGGAGTAGCATGTGATTATTCTCCTTATTCAATGTATGTTAAAAAAGTATCGACATTTTTAATTTTGGCTTCTTTATTCGGCGATTGTATTTAAGGTGAACAACCAGTTTAAACGGCGCACGGAGAAAATAGTCTTCTAATAGTTATATGTTTGGATTATAAGTTGTATTAACAAATAATTCGAAGTTATAACTGCAGAGTTGGTAAGTAGAACCCAATATTATTCTGGCTGAATGGTGATATTCTTAAATATCGAAGAACATTCACATTCACATTGTTAAACACAAAATACAACCTTGAACAAAATATTGCACACAGCTCTCCTACAATAGAGAAGAAAACATTTTATTCATTCGCATACACATTCAATTACATCATACCTGATTATAAAGAAAGTTTCCCACCATCCATGATGGGAGTTCTAACTAGTTTAGACAGCAGAGTCCCTTATTCTTAAACAATATGCAAACTACCTAATTTAATTCTTCACTAAAAGATGACAACGAAAGAAACATTATGAAACTTGTAATAACTGTCTAAAGTTCTAAGTTCACTTCCACGGTGGAGACAATTATGCAGGCATAACCTCTTTATTCAATGGATTTATATTATTAATTGCTAACTATCGCATGATTATTCTGCTCCTTATTTAGTTGATGGAAACTGAAATGAACTGTGCGTTCATACCACTGCATAAAGAAATTAGTCTTCTAACAAATGTCAGCTATTTTTAGTACAATGGCTAGGAAAATATGTGTTGATTTTCTCTTCTATTGTATTATATTTTATAATTAAAGTTAAGATAAATTATTAAATAGGTTGGTTAAGCGTGAGTATTATTGTTTCTATCTAGATTCTAATTCTTGTTGGGCCATTGCGATCTCACTGTTTCATAGCTTCAAACTTCACATGTATAATACTAAATTATAGTTTTACTTCTTTTCATATTAACAAATTTTAATATACAAAACTGAATGTCCAGTTTGATGATATCCAAGAAAAAATTGGAAGTTTTTCTTTTTAATTGCCTAGAAAACTGCAGATGTAAAGAATGGAAAGATTGCAATAAATGAATATCACAGCTAAAAGTATCACTACATTAGACACATACCTCACTGTTATTTAGTCTAGTTCTCAAGTTTGGCAGCTCGCTGTTATTTAGTCTAATTCTCAAGTTTGGCAGTTTGCAGAGAAAGAACTATTGTTATTAAATGTAAAAAGAAATTACTAATTTTCTAAGTCTCGTTTTCAGCAAACCTTAAATTTTTTGTATTGGCTTGATTGGAATTAATGTGTAAATAATGGTTGACATGGTAGTTGAGATTTACAGGATCTCCATTGCTCGGGCAACCATTCTATTTTACAAAACAAATCAGTAATAGCTTTTCTTTATACCATTTGTAGTAAGAGATTTACAGGCTCTCAAATAATATACTCAATAATATACTCTTCTTATTGTGAAAATAAAATAATTTAAGTTTTGTCAAACTCTGTTTTCTTTTATTTCTTTTCAAAATAAAAAAGAATCGCAGTTTACCTATTTCTAAGGAAGGGGCGTGTCAAACGATTTTTTTGATGTTACTTTATTTATTTAGTCTTTGTGTGTTGATTCTTGAGCCGAGAGATATTATTGATATTTTTATGATTTATTTCTGTCATTGAATTCATTGGTAGTAAATATTGTTCGTAATTCTTTTGAGCACTATTGATAAGAACAGCGTAGCTCGTCGAGGTGAAACAGTGAAACAGTTCATAATCATCTTGTGGAACTTACCAGAGAAACCAAACACCATTTCACTCTATCATAAGCTTTAGAAATGTCATTCATAGAATGTAAGATTTCATGAATGGCAATGACCGCATCTATAATATTCCTCCCACCAACAAAGCCTTTTTGATTATTTGAAATAATTTTTCCCAACATCAATTTCATCCTATTCACTAAAACCTTGGCTATAATTTTGTAAATAGTTTTACAAAGACTAATAGAGAAAAAGTCTTCCATATATATGTGGTCAATTTTTTTTAGGAATGAGCATATCGTAGGTTTGATTAGTTTAATTTTCTACAAATTACCAGTTTGAAAAAGTGACAACCAACTTTGAAAACATCCTCTACGACTATGCCCCAATATTCCTAAAAAAAAGCTGGGGGACCCATCGAGGCCTGGAAATTTGAAGCCTTGGAAGGATAAAGAAACAAATCTGACTTCCTCTCTATTAAACCTTTTTATCATAGCGGCATTTTCCTCAGGAGAGACAAGCTTGGGAAAGTAGATCATGAGGGTCTTCGATCCGATCATCAATAGCTCCTGTTTGAAAAAAGTAGTTAATGCCCTCAGTATTGTTATCAGTTTGGTCCATAACAACCCTATCATTATCCAGTTTAAGATACCTGATAAAGTTTCTTTCTGCACCGAGATAGAGAGCCATTGGTTTCTATAGGATCTCTCCAATTTCTGGGAGTCTGGGTCATTTAGATTATCCTCAACTTTCTTCTGGTAGATCACAAGTTTACTTTCCAAGTTCTTTTTATTTTCAATTATATCACCAAAGGATAGTTTATTCTACTTCTTTACCTTATCTCTGACAACTTATAGCATAAAATTAAAGTTTAATAGAGAAGAATAATTGACCAGAGTCTTCCACCATCCATCTATCAGGTCCCTTAAATTGCCATTGGATTGCTAGATTATCTTGAGTCTAAAAGGACCAACTATTCCTTTTCCATCTTTTCATTCCATGAGCATAGCACTATGGTCCCACCCTGTTCTAGGTTTAGCCTCTAGAAAGAAATCATCAATATTACTCGATTTGGATGATAGAGATCCAATCTGACCTAGATAAGGATTTTTCCATGACTTCGATTGGACCAGGTAAACCTCGCCCCTTTGAGGTCTCAATCTAACAAGCTAGTTTCTTCGAAGGAATCTTTAAGGTCTTCCATACCATCAGATAAGTCCTTTGAGCCCCCTAGTTTCTTGGACGCTAGCATTCATCTAACATTCTGGTTATTACGCATCATATTTTCAAAGAAGTCCCATTATTTCTTTAGTTTCCCTTTTGAGTTCAACGCATAGATAATCACCATATTCTAAATTGGAACCAATAATAATGTCATGGCATGATAAAATAATGAAGTTCGCATCAGAATAAAAATGAGTACCTGATATTTTGTTTGCATTCCATGCAATAGTCATTCCTTCAAAAGCACCATTGGCCTCTTGAGAGACCCACGAGGACAATGGCTAGATGTAGGACATTGCTTTGTCCAAGTTTTCTTTACTCATCTTTATTTCATGAACGAGAAAAATATGAACTTTAGAATCAAGTAACACACTTTTTCAGCATATTTTGTTTTAAACTGACTGTTCAATCCTCTAACATTCTAGGAAAGTATTTTGACCATAACGACAAAGGTGAAACTGCTTGAGTTTCTAACACGACATAACCCTTCAACCCAAATACTTGGTTAACCTCCTAGAGGGGCTCCATCACCTACCAAAATCTTATGGGGTTCCCTCACTCCTTTAGTGGTTCCTTTTATGTCTGGAGGTTTACATGCTCTTGTGTCTCCACTCACATCTATTTTATTTTTCCTTTTGTTATTCTTATCTACCATTGGCCAGATCACCACTTCCAACATAATAGACTCGAAATCCCCATCTAACCCAAAACTTGGTTTGGGGGAAACTATATTAGCTTCTTCCATGTTAAAGAAAACAATAACTTTGAAAGGAGCTCCAAAAGAGGACACCGGCCTAGAGATAACCACATAGATATAGGATTTACCAATAAAAAATAGGTCAATGGATGGGGGACTTATCACCCCAATATATTTAGAGGATGAGGCACAAGAAGTCTCTACAGACATGTACATAATCTTTTGTTGTGCTGGGGTCAGCAGGGAATCTCCACCTCCTTTTGAGGGAGGAACCGTACATTTAAAGGTATGCAAAGAAGAGTCCCTAGAATAAAACCCTTGAGCACCTAGAGGTTTAAAGAGCTAAGGACAGACTCAAAAACCTTGCAATTCATATCCTCAAGTAGCTCTATGCGCTCCTTCCTAAATAGGTTTCTCTTGGGGTTCTCCTTCTATAAGGAAGGGTTAAGATCATATATCCCAGATTTGGGACCATAGAAGTAGACTCTAACTTTGAAATCAATAGTGACCTCCGAAGGAAGAAATTAATTTATTGTCACACTAACATAAAATCATGGCAAGCAAGAGGTGGGATTTTTTTGGGGTTACCTTGTCAACTACCATCAGTGCTATGAAGGATTCTGCTATGCCTATACAAACCTCATTATTCAAAAACTCCATGAGTAAACTTGGCAATCATACTAGAGCCTGATTACCCAAGTTAATGGTTGAGTCCAACTTAGGCTTCCACTTGCAAATTTTAAGGATATTTCTTAGGCTCACTTCTAGAGTCCAAAGGCTAGGGTATTGATTTTATTACTTCCTTTTAGGAACTAGATCAAAACCGCCCACTACCTAATTGGTTCCATAGAAGGTCTAAACATGGAGAATTTCCCAACAAGGGTAAGCCCCAAATCATTCACTGTTGCATCAATAATCTTGTCAAGAACATAGATGGTATGGATAGAGACCAAGAAAGAACTTTTTCCTTCGGATGAGGGTGGGGAAAAAGAACTACCCAATACTTTCTTAGCAAACAAAACATGATGGATTGAAGGAGTAAGGATTTTTCCTCCCAAATGCAGTGAAAATGAGTTAGGAAGGGCTTAGCCCAGTGAGGGAGCTACTAAAAGAGGACATCTTGGGAAACTACCATGGCCAACCAGGAGTGGTATATTGCAGAGCAATAGTTACTTATGGATTGTTACTATGATAATGGGATATCCATTATAGATAAAAATATAGTTGCTAATATATATTAAAAGCATATAAAATTTTCCTTATAAACTATAAAGTACTTTGTATTATTATTAATATTTTGCTCCATTCACAATTCAACCATTAGTTCAATTCCCTTTTCCATCCTTAATGTATTCTAGTTGTTAGAGAAAATTATTTTGAATTTTCATTTACATAAAGTGTACATTTATAATAAATTATTATTTGAACATGAATTTTCCCCTTTTTTTTTCCAAAGGTTTGATTTGGAAAGATGAAGAATGTTAGTGAATATTGCTCACAAGATCATGTTCAATTTAAAGGACATTAAAGTCCTTTTTTGTTAGTTCTTTATTTTTTAAAATAAAATTCAATTTAAGAAACCTATGAGAAAAAAATCAATTTAAGAGATTGTAGATGATTTTAAAGAGTTTGAAATACACTTATAGGTGTACCCATTAAGAAGGTGATAGAACATTTTGTGAACATTCCAAAACTTTAAATGATCTCCTAATTAGATGTCTAGTTCAAATGGTACGGCCTTGATATGTGTAGGTGAACAAATTTGTCATTTAATAAAAAAAAATTAAAGAAAAATTTGATGCCCAAATTCACAAGTAAAATGAAATTTTCCAACAGTTGAGGAATCTCAACTTCTTCAATTTCTCTCTCAATTTTCATAAGGCTTAGCTTCCTTATTAGATGTTCAATCAAAACCACCTCCTAAATGAGAGCTACTTTTAACCAAAAAGTATTAAGGCTTCCCATCTATACTTAGGTAGAAAGATAATCTGATAAATAGTGATTAAATGAACAAGAACACAAACAATGGAGAACTCATAGTTTCTCTATCAATTACATCCTAAAGAACATTCAGAACTAGAATTCATCTAGCATAAAAAGAAATAGATCCTGCATCAAAGGAATTTCAATGATTCAATATCGATTCAATACTAAATCAATAAAGAACAAATTTAAAACATAACATCTTGGAACATTCAAACATCTTCCTTTTCAAAAGAACAATACCGATCAAATGCAATGTTGGAAACTTAAAATTTTTGCATAGTTATAAAACTTAGATAGAAATGGTCATAGAATGATAACCATCAAAAATTGCCAACCTTAAATGCTAATGAGTTTCAAACTTAAATAGAGAGCTATCCTAGAATCTCCCTAAAAACTCGATTCTCATATAGTTAAAAGTAGTTATTAAAAACCAACATAAGGGTAGGCATACCTAGATTTTAACTTTTAAAAAAAGAAACTAAATGTCTTGAAAGCATTTAAAAGATAGCACTAATCACCCATAGATTGGTCAAGTGGTTCTTCTTCATCCTCATCTTTAGAATCACCCTGTCCACATGCTACCTTCCATGTCCTAAAAATGTTCATAAATTTGGTCATGGTAGTTGCATTCGAGCTCTTGATCCTTTGCAGTAAGTTTTTCCAGATGTGGTTATCCAGCTTCATCTTATTCATGGTATCTAGGTACCTAGGGAGTCACAGAGTGTACATGCCTGGCATTACCTCACCTTAGGCCACCTTAGAGAAGTCAAACAATATGAGATCATTTTTACCTTACACAAGCTTCATGCAGTCTTCATATTGTTTGATCATGGTCTCCAAATAAAAACTTCCTTCCTTAAGAGAATTGGAAAAGGTTGAGCTAATGGATTGAAAATCCTTGCCTACAAGTTCAAGGTATGTTTTGAATTCCCTTTCACATGATTTCATCCTAGAAATAGTAGAATTTTAATTAGATACCCTCCATGCTATGTTCTTTCTTAAAAATTGAATCAATCTCGCATCCACATGCTACAATGGGTTCTCCTTTAGAAACATTTTTGGCTTGAAATCTTCTACTTCTACTAATTGGGTTACCATGGTAGAAAATTTCTCAACTTCACCTTTCCAAACTATTGACTAAATGTGAGATTCAGTTCTTTCTTAAAAATTGAATCAATCTCGCATCCACATGCTGCAATGGGTTCTCCTTTAGAAACATTTTTGGCTTGAAATCTTCTACTTCTACTAATTGGGTTACCATGGTAGAAAATTTCTCAACTTCACCTTTCCAAACTATCGACTAAATGTGAGATTCATCATGTTGGTCCTGTCCAGAGAATCAATCTCATGCAAATTTTACATGAGTTTAGTGACTTGATTTGTCACTACACTAACCCAACTGATCATGATAGATATCATCATTTTTCCTTTCTTTAAATCCTTTAGCAGTTGTTGTTCAGGACCACTAGGGTCAAAGGTAAGCTATGATTGGTTACTAGGAACCGAAGTCTAACCTTTCAATGAATTTATATATTTGGCCATTGTGTTATTCTCAATTTTTAGCTTTTCCTTTTCAATCTCATCTTTTTGTGATTGTAGAACAATTTTTTTGTAGATGCTTCCACCAAGTGCTCTTTTGTTCCATATCTCATCTTTTTGTGATTGTAGAACAATTTTTTTGTAGATGCCTCCACCAAGTGCTCTTTTGTTTCATGGTTCATCACCCCTAGATTTGTGTGTGATTTCAAAATTGCTTAAATCTAATTTATCAATTTATTCATTTTTATTATAGGTGGCTACCTCAGCTACAATCCTCCCCATTGCACTATCAAAAGTTATCTTGGTTGTGCTCTTGGTCCTCTTAGGTTTTGTGGCCTTGTTGATGTATTTTCTCACGATGTTGTTAGTAGGGAAAGAAATGGGAACCAAACTCCTCTTCCTATTTACTAAAGCTATGAGCTAGTTAGGAGTGGTAGCATCTTATTGCGACTCAGTACCTTTTTTAAGAGTGTTCACGACTTGCATCCTTGGAGGAGATGAACCCACATTCATCTAAACTCTATGTTTGTTATCAATAAGCTCAGTACTTAGGTCTTTATAAGGCTTTCCATCTACTTGGACTACCTAGAGAAGTTTTACCAGTACTAACATTTTGGTTTTCTTGTTCGAACAAGCATTTTGCACAAGAGGGGGATTAAGGATCTTCTTCTCATAAATCTTTGACAACCTTCTCCTACCTAAAATTACAAGACCAACATTAGAAACATGGTTAATCTGGTCACTAATACATGTGTCATTTTTCATTCTCAACCAAGACTTTATCTTTTCAATCACATTTGTTGCTATTTAAAGAATATTATCCTCTTCTTTAGAGTTCCAATCTATAATAGTTGTGTTATAATTTACAGGTTTAATTTCTTAGGGAGCTAGGATATCTGTTCTATTCTCTTCTATGTCTATGATATCTACACATAGTTTGAATTGAAAAAGATGGACTTGTGTAACAATGAACCTGGATAACCCTATTATTTTCACTTGCAACTCATCCATAAAATCCTCCCAAAAATGTTCCACATTAGGGACATGTACAATCCTTGCATGAGTGCCAAATAGGATATGAATAATTCTCTTACTATCAAAATTTGGTCTATTAGAAGCCAAAACCAAGTTTAACCAAGTCAGAGCTTATATATGTTTCATCTTCCATGCTTTAACATGTCAACTTCCCTAGCTTAAGTAGGAAAATAATATCACATGCTTCTTTAGCTAAGAATTTATTTCTTACAACAATTAATCAAGAGCAAACCTAGGTAGGCATATAGACTCTTCATCAAAATCCCCCTACTCTTAGATATTAAATCTCAAGAATTGGATGTATAGGCTACTAAAAGATTGAATCATCTTTTGAGACTCAAGGGACAATCTATGGTGCAAGGGGCTTTTCAATTCAAAACATAACTTTCCAAAAAAGATATCATGGGCCCTTCTAAAATCTTCTAGAACCTTATGTTTGTGCAACAAGGGATAATAATTATATATGGTAGTATTCTTAGTCCAGGGTTCATGTGGTACATACTATAAATCCTAAGTGTTAGCTAGCATTGTTAGGATTAAACCACACACAGAAATAACAATTACATGCAAATATAACTAATATTAGAAAGTAATAGATCACATAGAAAAGAAAAGAACACGAGATACAAATATTTACAGTGGTTCACCCAAAACTAGGCTATGTCCACCAAATAGCATGTCTAATATTTTTACAATACATTGATTGCAACCTAATTACAATATGTAATCCCTTATAGCTCAATACCGCTGCAAGAACCAATTTTTACATCACCTTATGAAACAATCCCTAACCCTAAGCCCTTTTATATAAGTATTTTTACTACTTTACAGGTATTATTAATAATTACATGTTGGCCCAAAATCATGATAAAATAGGGCCAAATTTTTTTTTGGCTACTATATGAGGCTCCCACTGGATCAAACCACCCTAGACTCTGTTATTTTTTATTCATGTTTAGTCTCGCAGACCAACCAAAGCTAAAGAGGAGATTAGCTTCTCCCTTGTTACTACCTTTGTAAAAATATCTATTGGATTGTCATTTGTATGTATCTTTTCCAACTTTAATTGTCCATCCTCCAAAACTAATTGAATGAATTGGTACCATAAATGTACATGTGTTTGGTCTTTGAATGCAGGCCTTAATTCTTTGCAAGATGAATGACACTTTGACTATCTATAAACAAATAAATATCCTTTTGAGCGTGTCCCAATTCTTTAAAGAAGAACTAAAGCCATATCATCTCCTTGGCTACCTCTGTAGCAGCTACATACTCTACTTCTGTAGTGGATAAAGCATTAACCTTTTGTAATCAAGAAACCTAGCTCACAACTGCCCCACCAACAATAAAGACATAACATGTACTACTCCACTTGGTATCAATATTCCCTACCAAATTTGAGTCAACATAGCCCTATAAATTAGTAGTAGAGCCCCCAAAGTGTAGAAACTTATTGGATGTTCCTCTTAGATATTTGAAAGTCCATTTAACTACATTTCAATGCTCAATTCCTAGATGACTCATATACCTGCTAACAACTCCCACTACATGTGCAATATCTTGCCTAGTACATACCATAGCATACATCAAGCTTCCTACAGCTGAAGCATAGGGTACCTTGGACATCTTATCCTCCTCTTTTTGTGTCTTGGGACACATCTCCTTAGTCAACTTCAAATAACTAGGTAAAGGCCTGCTTACAACTTTAGCATTCTCCATAGAGAAACATTCCAACACCTTCTCAACATAATCAACCTAACTTAGCATCAATTTTATGTCCTTTCTATTTCTTCAAATCTTGATACCAAGGATTTGTTTTGCTGACCCCAAATCCTTCATAGAAAATGCATGTTCTAACTAGCATTTCAACCCCTTAGTATGATCCATGTTAGACCAAGCTACATGCATATCATCAACATATAAACATAAAATAATGAAGCTATCATCATCCAACCTCTTAAAATAAACACAATGATCTGAATGACACCTATTGTATCCATGTGCATGCATAAAATAGTCAAATTTTAGATATCATTGCCAACGTGCTTACTTCAAGCCATATAAACTTTTCTTCAATTTGCACATTAAGTTCTCCTTACCTTTGACCTCAAATTCCAGTGGCTGAACCATATATATCTCTTCATCTGAATCATCATGAAGGAAGGTTTTTTTAACATCAAGCTACTATAAAGTAAATCTTCAGTAGCCACAAGACTTAAAACTATATGGATAGAAGTCATTTTAAGAATAGGAGAAAATATCTCATCAAAATCAATTCCTTTTTTCTGTGCAAAGTCTTTTACAACTAACTTGGCTCTAAATCTTTTCTTACCTCTTTCCTCTTCTTTTAACCTGTAAATCCAGTTATTTTATAAAGCTCTTTTACTTGTAGGAAACTTTCATAAATCCCATGTCTTATTCTTTAGCAAAGAGTCCATTTCATCTTTAATTGGAGACTCCCAGTCAATCTTAGTATCCACTTGCATAGCTTCATCATAATATTCAGGTTCACCAACATCAATAAGTAAAATAGAATACAAAGAGGGAGAAAATATTTCTAGAGGTCTAATTTTCCTTATTGACCATCTAACATTCACTGGTGTATGTGGTATTTTTTATTGTTGCACATCATGACGAATGGTGGGAACAACATCTTTTGGCGTATCACCCAACACTACATAATCATCTTCTTTCTTCTCATGTTGTTGCAATAGATCTTTTTACAAGACTTTCTCATTGAATATGACATCCCTACATATTACAATTTTATGATTTTAAAAATTCCAAAGCCTATAACCAAATTCATTAATGCCATATCCAAAAAATAAATATTTGTTTGACTTAGCTTCCAGCTTGGTTCTATTTTCAGAATCTATATGAGAAAAACCTTCACAACTAAAGGTTTTGAGAAAAGAATAACTCACCTTCTCATCAGTCCATGCTTCCTCTAAAATACCACAACCCAAAGGAGTAGAGGGACCTCTATTAATCAAATATATAGTAGTATTGACAACCTCCACCCACATGTGTAAGGGATACCTAACATGCAACCTCATGCTCCTTGCACACTCTATTATAGTCTTGTTCATGCATTCAAGCAATCTATTTTCCTATGGAATCCTTGGAATAGTTTTCTGTCTACAAATACCATTAGTGGAGAAATAATCTTCAAATTCATGACTACAATACGCACTGCCATTATCAAATCTAAAACATTTTAATTTTTTACTAGTCTCAATTTCAACCAAGCAATTTCATTTCTTAAAAATTTGAAATACATTAGATTTCTCTCTAAGGAAATAAACGTATACTTTTCTAGTTGCATCATCAATGAATGTAACATAGTAATGAGAGCCACCAAGGGAAGATGCCTAAGCTAGTCCCCATACATCTGTATGCAGAAGCTCTAATTTCTCATTTTTATTTTCCTTCTTGGTCTTCACAAAGCTCACTCTCTTTTATTTTCCATACACACAACTTTCATAGAAATCCATATTAACACATTTTAGACTTGGTAAAACTTTCTTTGAATGAAGTATTTTCATTCTTTTCTCATTCATGTGCCCAAGTCTATTGTGCCACAATGTTGTATCAAAATCTACAACAATTATGTGTTCTCCCTATTCAACTACAACAATTGTTCCTAAACATTCATTTTTCTCTGAAATAATTAAAGTAGAAGGAACAATATGAATTGTACAAAGATATAAAGTGCCTACTTTCACAACTTTTTCTACTACAAGAGAACCTTTTGAAACCTTCCATTTTTTCTCATTAAAAGTAACTACACAACCCTCATCATTGAGTTGCTCTACTAAAATTAAATACACACTCAATCTTGGAATAGGTAATGATTCCCATTCTACAACTTAATCTTAATTTTTCCCTTTCCAAAAATTTGATAGGGTTCATTATCCCCCAAATAAACAAGTCCAAAATCCCCTTGGACATAATCAATGAAATAACCTCTATGAGGTATAGCATGAAATGAAGCACCAGAATCTAAAATCCATGAATCATCAACACTTTATAAAGATAGAAGAAAACCATCCTCTTTGAATTTTTTACTTACTACATTTCCCTCCTTGTCTACATCTAGTTTATCTACTTCATTTTTCTTTCAATTTCAACAATCTTTCTTTTTATGGCCTAGTTTCCCATAGTACCAGTAGTCATTTGGTCCTCTCAATTGAGACCTCCTCCCTTTTGACTTTCCTCTTAATTTTTCATGATTTCTAGAATTACTTCCTCTCTCAATCATTCTGGCTCTTCTTTTTGTGTTCAAAGCATCTCCTGATGTAGATCCACTTGAGGTTTTCTTATGAGTTTCTTCACTCAAAATAACACCAATCATATCATCATATCTTAGGGTACTAGATCCAAGAACAAAATTACCAAGCCATTCCAGCTTTCAAACAGAAAACACAAAATCAAGAGAGCCTAATTTCTTCATCAAAATTAATTCCCACAGAAGATAACTGACTAGTAATAGTATTAAACTCATTTAAATGATCTACAATAGATCCACCTTTTTCTATTTTCATATTAAATAAAATCTTCTTGAGAAATACCTTGTTTGAAGTGGAGGGCTATGCATACAATGTCTCTAGAGTTTTCATCAACTCTTCTTATGTCTTCACTTTTGTAATATTAAATTCCACCGATGGTGCTAGGCATAATCAAATGCTTCCAAGTGTCTTTCTATCTAAAAGATCCCATTCATCATTTGACATAGATCCCCGATTCTTGGTTTTTCCTTCCAATGGCTTCCATAAATCCTTCTGATACAGATAGTCTTCCATTTGGATCTTCCATAACTAAAAATTCTTCCCATTAAACCTAACAACCCTTAGCTTACCCTCATCTGCTATCACTCCCACTCAACCATGAGACTCCACTTAACCGTGAAACTTTCCTGCAGAGGATAACTAAAAAAAAAACCTCACTCTAATACCAATTGTTAGGATTAAACCATGGATAAAAATAACCATTACATGCAAATATAACCCATATTAGAAAATAATAGATCACACAGAAAAGAAAAGAACACAAGACACCAAGATTTAATGTGGTTTACCCAAACCCTGGGCTACATCCACCAAATAGCAAGTCTAATATTATTATGATCCAGTGATAACAACATGGTAACAATATGTAATCCCATACAACTCAATACTGCCGCAAGAAGCAATTTTTTAATCACCTTATGAAACAATCCCTAATCCTAAGCCCTTTTATACAAGTATTTTTACTGCTTTAGGGTTATAATTAATTAGTACATGTCGACCCAAAATTTGAATAAAATAGGGCCCTAATTTTATTTTTCTACTCCATGATGCTCCCACTAGATCAAACCACCCTCGACTCTATTGTTCTTCTACTCATGTTCAGTCTCGAAGACCAACTAGAGCTAAAGAGGAGTTTAGCTTCTCCCCTATTACTACCTTTGTAAAAATATTTGTTGGATTATCATTTGTATGTATCTTGTCCAGCTTTAATTGTCCATCCTCCCAAACTAATCAAATGTAATGGTACCATAAATATATGTGTTTCCTCTTTGAATGTAGTGCTAAAATATTTGCAAGATGAATGGTACTTTGACTACCTATAAACAAATAATTATCCTTCTAAGGGTGTCTTAATTCTTTTGAGAAGAACTAAAACCCTATCATCTCCTTGTCTGCCTCTATAGTAGCTACTACTCTACCTCTGTAGTGGATAAAACATTAATCTTCTATAATCTAGAAACCCAGATAATGGCTGCCCCACCAACAGTAAAGACATAACCTATAGTACTCCACCTAGTATCAATATCCCCTACCAAATTTGAGTCAACATAGCCCTGTAAATTAGTAGTAGAGCCCCCAAAGTGTAGACACTTATTAGATGTTCCTCTTAGATATCTAAGAATCCATTTAACTGCATTCCAATACTCAATTCTTGGATGACTCATATACCTACTAACAGCTCCTAGTGCATGTGTAATATCTTGCCTAGTACATACCATAACATATATCAAGCTTCCTATAGCTAAAGCATAGGGTACCTTGGACATCTTATCCTCCTCTTCTTGTGTCTTGGGACACACCTCCTTAGTTAACTTCAAATGACCAAGTAAAGGTGTGTTGATAGCTTAAGCATTCTCCATAGAGAAATGTTGCAACACCTTCTCAACGTAGTGTGTCTGAGATAGCATCAATTTTTGTTCTTCCTATCTCTATAAATCTTCATACAAAGGATTTTTTTTTTGTCCCCAAATCCTTCATAGAAAATGCATGTGCTAATTTGCATTTCAACCCCTTAATATTATCCATGTTAGACCCAGCTACAAGAATATCATTAATAAATAAACATAAGATAAAGTAGCTATCATCATCCAACCTCTTAAAATAAACACAATGATCTAAATGACACCTATTGTATCCATGCACATGCATAAAGCTATCAAATTTCATATACCATTCTCAAGGTGCTTGCTCAAGCCATATAAAATTTTTGTCAATTTGCACACTAAATTCTGCTTACCTTTGACCTCAAATCCCTATGGTTGAGCCATATATATCTCTTCATCCAAATCACCATCAAAGAAGCTATTTTTAACATCAAGCTACTCTAAATACAAATCTATAGTAGCCACAAGACTTAAAATAGTATGAATTGAAGTTATTTTAATAATAGGAGAAAATATCTCATCAAAATCAATTCTTTTTTTTGGTGCAAATCCTTTTACAACTAACTTGGCTTTAAATCTTTTCAAACCTCCTTCCTCTTCTTTTAACTTGTAAACTCACTTATTCTGTAAAGCTCTTTTACTTGCAGGCAACTTGCATAAATCCCATGTCTTATTCTTCAACAAAGAGTCCATTTCATCTTTCATTGCATACTCCCACTGAATCTTAGTATCCACATGCATAGCTTCATCATAACATTTAGGTTCACCAGCATCAGTAATTAAAATAGAATACAAAGAGAGAGAAAATCTTTCTAGAGGTCTATTTTTTCTTGTTGACTGTCTAACATTTATTGGAGTGTGTGGTATTTGTTGTTGCAGTTGTTACACATTATGAGGAATGGCTAGAACATCATCTTTTGGAGTATCATCCAACACTACATAATCATCTTCTTTCTTCTGATGTTGCTACAACAGATCTTTGTACACAACTATCTCATTGAATATGACATCCCTACTTACAATTTTATGATATTCAAAATTTCAAAGTCAATAACCAAATTTATTAATGCCATATCCAAAAAATACACATTTATTTGACTTAGCTTCCAGCTTGGTTCTATTTTCAGAATCTATGTGAGCAAAAGCTTCACAACCAAAGGTTTTGAGAGAAGAATAACTCACCTTCTTACTAGTCCATGTTTCCTCTAGAATACCACAACCCAAAAGAGTAGAGGGACCTCTATTAATCAAATATACAACAGTATTGATAGCCTCTACCCACATGTGTAAGGGCAACCCAGCATGCAACCTCATGCTCCTTGCACACTCCATTATAGTCGTGTTCATGCATTTAGCCACTCCATTCTTTTGTGGAGTCCTTGGAATAGTTTTATGTCTAAAAATACCATTAGTGGAGCAATAATCTTCAAATTCATGACTACAATACTCACTGCCATTATCAGATCTGAGACATTTTAATTTTTTACCAGTCTCATTTTCAACCAAGCATTTCCATTTCTTGAAAGTTTGAAATACATTCAATTTCTATCTAAGGAAATAAACCCACACTTTTCTAGTTTTTTCATCAATGAATTTAACATAGTAAAGAGAGCCACCAAAGGAAGATACCTAAGCTAGTCCCCATACATCTGTATGTACAAGCTCTAATTTCTCCTTTTTATTTTCCTTCCTAGTCTTCACAAAGATTACTCTCTTTTGTTTTCCATACACACAACTTTCACAGAAATTTATATTAACACATTTTAGACCTAGTAAAACTTTTTATGAATCAAGTACTTTCATATCTTTCTCACTCGTGTGTCCAGGTCTATTGTGACTCAGCGTTGTATCAGAATCTACAACAACTATTTGTTCTCCCCACTCAACTACAACAATTGTTTCTAAAGATTTATTTTTCTCAAAAAAAATTAAAGTAAAAGGAACAATATGACCTGTACAAAGATATAAGGTGCCTACTTTCATATATTTTACTACTATAAGGGAACCTTTTGAATACTTCCAATTTTTATCATTAAAAGTAACTACACCAACTCTCATCAACAAGTTTTCCTGCTGAAATTAAATTCCTACTCAGCCTTGGAACATGTCTTACCTCATGTACTAGACAATGATTCCCATTCTGCAACTTAATCTTAATTTTTCCCTTTTCAACAATTTGATAGGGTTCATTATCCCCCAAATAAACAAGTCCAAAATCTCCTTTGAAATAATCAATGAAATAACCTCTATGAGGTGTAGCATGAAATGAAGCACTAGAATCTAAAACCCATGAATCATCAACACTTTCTAAAGATAGAAGCAAAGCATCCTCTTTGAATTTTTTACTTACCACATTTCCCTCCTTATCTCCATCTAGTTTATCTCCTTCATTTTTCTTTTGATTCCAACAATCTTTCTTTTTATGCCCTAGTTTCTCATAGTACCAGTAGTTGTTTGGTCCTCTTTATTGAGACCTCCTCCCTTTTGACATTCCTCTTGATTTCCCATGATTTTTGAAATTACTTCCTCTCTCAGTTGTTCTACCTCTGCTTTGTGCATTCAAAGCATTTTCTAATGTAGATCCACCCGAGGTTTTCCTATGAGTTTCATCACTCAAAATAACACTAATCACATCATCATATTTTAGGGTATTAGATCTAGGAACATAATTACTCACATCCATTACCAAGCCATTCCAACTTTCAGGCAAGGAACACAAAATCAAGAGAGCCCTAGTTTCTTCATCAAAATTAATTCCCATAAAAGATAACTGACTAATAACAATGTTAAACTCATTTAAATGATCTACAAAAAATCAAGCTTCTGGCATTTTCATATTAAATAAATGCTTCATGAGAAATACCTTGTTTGAAGTGGAGGGTTTTTCATACAGTGTTGCTAGGGTTTTCATCAACTCTTATGTTGTCTTTGCTTTTGTAATATTAAATGTCACCAATGGTGTTAAGCATAATCAATTCCTTCCAAGTGCCTTTCTATCTAAAAGATCCCATTCATCATTTGACATAGATCCCTGATTCTTAGTTTTTCCTTCCAACAACTTCCATAAATCCTTCTGATATAGATAGTGTTCCATTTGCATCTTCCATAACTGAAAGTTCTGCCCATTAAAGCTATCAACCCTCAGCTTACCCATGTCTTCCATTTCTCCCACTCAACTATGAGACTCCCACTCAATCATGAAACTTTCTTGCAAAGGATAACTAAAAAAAAACCTCGCTCTGATACCACTTTTTATGATTAAACCATGGATATAAATAACAATTACATGCAAATATAACCAATATCAAAATATAATAGATCACACAGAAAAGAAAAGAACAAAAGACACCAAGATTTAATGTGGTTCACCCAAACCTTAGGCTACGTCCACTAAATATCAAGTCTAATATTTTTACAATCTAGTGATTACAACTTGATTACAATCTGTAATCCCTTACAACTCAATACCATCACAAGAACCAAATTTTGCATCACCTTATGAAACAATCCCTAACCCTAAGCCCTTTCATACAAGTATTTTTACTGCTTTAGGGTTATAATTAATTATTACATGTTGACCCAATATCTTGATAAAATAGGGCCCAAAAAATTTTTTTGCTACTCCATGAGGCTCCCACTGGATCAAACCACCCTAAACTCTGTTGTTCTTTTATTAATGTTCAGTCTCGAAGACCAACCAAAGCCGAAGAGGAGTTTAGCTTCTCCCTTGTTTTACCTTTGTAAACATATTTGCTAGATTTTCATCTATGTGTATCCTCTCTAGCTTTAATTGTCCATCCTCCAAAATTGATCAAATGAAATGATACTGTAACTGTATGTGTTTGCTCTTTGAATGCAGAGCTGAAATCTTTGCAAGATGAATGGTGCTCTAACTATCTGTAAAAAAATAACTGTCCTTTTGAGGGTGTCCCAATTCTACTAAGAAGAACTGAAGCCATATCATCTCCCTGGCTACCTTTGTAGCAGCTACATACTCTACCTTTGTAGTGGATAAAGCATTAACCTTCTATAATCTAGAAACCTAGCTCATGGGTACCCCACCAATAATAAAGACATAACCTATAGTAATCTACCTGATATCAATATCCCCTACCAAATTTGAGTCAACATAGCCTTATAAATCAGTAGTAGAGCTCCCAAAGATTTTATGAAGTATGTATAGTACTTTCCTGATTAGTCGCCATAGACTAACTAGCATATACATCAAATTAGATGACATGAAAAAGTTCTTTTCCAAGTTAAAAGCACCACTTAGCTAATCTCTGAGAGAGCTAGCTATCAATTATGCCCAATCTAGAAATTGTGAGTTGTTTAACACAATTTGGATACAAAAATACATCCATTCTTCAAAAAAACAGACAAATAAAAGACCCATAAATTCTATGCAATAGAACCATTATGTCCTTGACCTAAGTGGTCATTTGGCTTTTCTTCAAGGTTTTGGGTAACCTAGAACCACATTTGTAGAAAAACTTAATCCATCTCTTTGCTATGGTGTAGACTATAGACATTTTCTTGTTTTGAAAATCGAGCTAAGAAAGAGGCAAGAGTCAAGTTAGTAAATTGTTGCTCTTCCAAAAGGAATAATCTAGATATGGTTAACCTATTGACACTTAGAAAAATTATTCTATCTTTCTTCAATATATTCCCCTTAGACACATTATAGATATGAATGTGCTCTTGAATTAGTTTTGGACAAGGGTAATCTAGTGGGAAAGTGCAAGCCATGGGGAGGTTAGTATCAAACAATTTAGTGGAAAATGGTTTGACAATTCTTTCACACAATCTTTCTACAATACCCACCCAAATCAACCCCTAATAGGTTTGTGTTAGATACTATTGGTGATTTACACTATAAACTATGATTGTTACCAGATAGATGCAATGTAGACTTCATGGTTTAGGATTTTTACTCATTTTTTAAAACAAAGAAACAACCACAAATCATTTCCTAATTTTGAGATGCATATAAAGAAGGCATTAAGTATTTTTTTCTTTCCAAAATAATTAGTCATAGGAAAGTCAGAGAGAGCAAGCCTTCTTCCTACCTACAATGGTCATTGTTGTTTAGGTAACCCTTCTTCTTTCTAGTTGTTTTTATTAGGTTCTTTACTTAATTGTATTGTGGTCGATGCAATTTACATTATACTGAGTTTCCTGCGGCATTAGTTGCTAATTGACCAAGTATTTCTTAATTAAAATTGTTGCTGCAGTAGAAGTTTAGGAATGCTCAGAGTCATTCCATTAATACCCAAGCCTAATTCATGGAATGACCACTATTAACATGTATTATATTATTAACTAACAATGCATATGCAGAGTTGAGTTGATTGGAGGTGATCACAGCCAGGATAATGGGAAAGTTATTAAAATTAAATGCCAGGTGTAGTAGGGTATGATCTGTCAATAGAGTGTGTATATATATAATGTTTTGAAATAGTTTATGATGCTGAATTGAAGGTGATTCAATTACCAATTTTTTGTGGGAGAGTGTGGAGATAATAGTTTGAGGGAACCATAGTCAAATCGGGTTTGGAATCAACATTTAGTCATTTTGGTGTTGAAGGGTTTGTGAGACAAATTGCCTTTGGATTTGAGTGATTGGAGATATAATAAGTTACTATCGAAGAGTTGGAGGTGCCAAGAGGTTGTGAACCTGCACTTCCTTTGTAAAGTGAGTCATTTGTGCATTGAGAATAGGGGGTCAATCACGGTTTTGTATATTGATCCAAAACAAGCATAGGAAAGTTTTTGATATGTCATAGAACTCTAAAAAGGGTATCCTGAAAGGCTATTATCTTATTAGGTTTTTTGAATAAAAGTAAAGCTATGTCCATTTTTAGTTTTCTATAGGGCTACTAAGTTGCTATATTAGGTTCCTATGATAGGTTGGGAGAACCTTACCAAATGTGGAGCATGGGTTTTTCATACAACCTTAGAATACATTGAATCATAGTTATTAATATCCTATAACACCAACAATATCATTTAGGAGTATTTTGGGAAGCCTTGATGAGCCTAGTCCTTATAGAATTTAAGTTGTTGAATAGGCCCAAGGGCCTAAAACCCCTTGAAAATTATCAACTTTCTTCATGATTTGAATACCACCACCTTTCCTCTGCATCACTAGGGTATTTAGTTCATTCAATGACCTAAGAGAAGAGAATCTATTGGGAAAAAAAGCGAGAAGGCTTAAGGGTATGGATGCTTGAAGGGTGAACAAGCTATCAGAGCTAAAGAGTGTGAAAGCCAAGCAAAATGGAGGACTGAAAGAGAGATCTATAATTTGCAAATGGAGTTGTAAGTTGTTATCAAATCAAGCCTTACTATTACTATCTAATCATTTTATCAGTGTAGGGTAAATCCTTTGATTAAGGTTGACTTAACAGTCATTTGTAAATCCTTTAACTGGGTGACATTCCAAGTAAATGATCTAAAGCCCTATAACAAGGCTCACTCCTAACAAGGTGATTAAAATCCTTTAACCAGGTCACATTTAACAATGTGTATTGTCACCTTTAATAGGGTTGGCCTTTCACATGGCATCACTTTAGAAGAGTGAGAATGGGTAGCATGTTACTAGTGTTTTTTCCCAAATTGGGTTTCCACATTAACTCATTGTGTCAAATGTGTTATTGAATCTGTTATGTTTCATGTTTACATTTCTACAAATTTATTTGATAGTAACCTACAAGTTTAAGTGATTTCATAATGTAATGGATGCATGCATAATGCAAATGTTTTATGGATATGGGTTCATTAAATTGTGAAAATTTTTAATTGTACATTTAGACCTTGGATAACTGATTCCCCCCCGCTAGTTATTCTAAAGAATTCCAAGATATATCAAATCTAAGAAAGAGTCTAAAGACTAGACCAAGAGTTGCAATGAAGTTTCAAAGCTTAAGAAAGAGAATGAGATCCTAGAACATTAGTTAGAGATTACAAATCCAAAGTTGAGATTGAAGGATGATGATAAGAATATTGAATCAAATTTGAGATCTAAGATCTAAACTTGTGAAGATGACATTCGAACTTAAATCATCAAAGTCAGAGTATGCAAAGCTTGAGAAGTATAATGCAATTGTGAAAAGAGAGTTAACACAATCTAAGCAACATATTGAGAAGTTGTATTCTAGTAGTGAAAAATTTGTTGAGCAAATTTTAATGCAAATACCTTATGATAAAAGTGGTCCTAGATATTTTGAAGAATAATCATCTAAGAAAAAATAGGTTACAAAGGAATCAAATATTGTGATCCAAAATCCTGAGCATGAAAAGGAAGATTTGAACAAGGTTGGGTCAAGTCAATCTCAAGATGTACCTAAGCAACTTGAAAAAGATGAAATACCTAAAGAAGTAAGGAACTAATTCAAAGGAAGATGTTATGCATGTAGTGAATTTGGTCACATGAAGAAGGACTCTACAGGTAATCCATTTAAACCCCTTTCTAGTTGTTGTCATTATTGTCATGGTTTTGGTCATATAGCTATTGAATGTAAGAAACCTAAATTCAATAATGATAATAGTAGAATGTTTAGAGGTACTGAACCTAGAGATAATAGACCTATTAGATGAGCCAATATTATAAGGAATGACATTCTGTGTTATAAGTGCAATAACTTTTAGCATATAGCTAGAGATTTCAAAGTACAAATCAATTAGTGAAGACCTAGATATGGAAACAATGTTATAGTTTTTTCATATTCGTAACAAATTGGGTCATATAGCAATATTTTGTATGATGAACAATATGAGAATGCCTAACATCATGAGAAAACCTAATCCTAGAAGGAATATGAACAAAAATAAAAGGAATGATAATAATAGTAATAGTTAGAAAGAGAATGTGAAAGATCTTGTAGGAAACCTTGACGAACCATTTGTTAAAGCTAAGGAACCAACAAGTTCATATGTTATGTTGGAAAGTTAATCAAGTGAAGCATCTAGAAATAGATTAAAGTTTTTTATAGTTACCAACCAATCACAATTTGATTGAGTAGTTCATTTCATCAATTAATATAACATGATTAACATCAAGACAATATAGAAAACCTTGGAGACGAAATTGCAAGTTGCGAAGTTAGTATAAGGTAGAAAAGGATGTAAGGAAGCTATGGTTAAGAGCGCATGAGATTTACAATTTATATGTGAGTGCATGAAGTAAAAGAAATTTAGTAGTAAACAAAAACAACTTTTTATTGCCTTTGTACTTGCACAATTAATGAAAAAGTTGACTGAAAGAGATTTACAGGTTGGAATCAAAATTTTGAGTACCATTTGATTGTGCAAGAAGTTAAGGAGTCCTTGGACTAAATTTAAGAGAAAAGTTAAAGTGTTTGAAGTAGTTTGAAAGAAAATTCAACAAGCCCTAAGTTTTAAAAATTTGAGGTATTTATTTCTTACACAGTCATAATTTGAAGTTTAATTTGGAAAGATTGAAATCCCAACTTTTGTTATGTGAGTGGGAGATCTAGATATAAATTTAAAAAGAAACCATATATTTCAGTAGGAGATGAATCACTAGGAGCATTTTCACAATTACTAATAGGGTTTTTCACATACAAAACATCCATGCCTACATTCATTGTAAGTTTCAGTCAATTGGAGACAATGACATTCACAAAGACATGATACAATAATGACCTAACACTGAAACAAGAGTTTGAACATTTGGGAGACCTAAACCTCACTAAGCATATATTTTATTTAGAATTTTATAACCATGAGTGGACAAAGATAATTTTGAGTCATATACATGAATATATGTTCTACGTGTTGTTTAGTGTGGAGTCTGATTAGTCCCCAAGTGGGAGATTGTTAGATTGTGGTGATTGATTAAGGAAGTACTATACATACTCCATAATTCCTTGATGAGGTTTGAGACTAGGCCTGACCCCAAGCAGGGGTTTGGGAGTGGAGCCCCTAAGAATTTTTTTTGGCCCTATTTATTGAGATTTTGGGCATACATGCAATTATTAATTATAACCCTAAAGTAGTAAAAATACTTGTATAAAAGGGCATAGGGTTAGGGATTGTTTCAATGTAGATGATGCAAAAATTGGTTTTTACAGTGGTATTGAGTTGTAAGGGATTACAAATTGTAATTAGGTTGTAATCATTGAATCATAATAATATTGGACTTGCTATTTGGTGGACATAGCCTAGGGATTGGGTTAACCATGTTAAATCTTAGTGTCTCGTGTTCTTTTCTGTGTGATCTATTATTTTCTAATATTATTTATATTTGCATGTAATTTTTATTTCTATTCATGATTTAATCCTAACAAGTAGTATTAGAGTGAGGTTGTTTTTTCGTTATCCTCTGTAGGAAAGTCTCATGGTTGAGTGGGAGTCTCACACTTGAGTGGGAGCAATGGTAGATGAGGGTAAGCTGAGGGTTGACAAGTTTAATGGGCAAAAATTTTAGTTATGGAAGATGCAAACATAAGACTATCTCTATCAGAAGGATTTATGGAAGCCGTTGGAAGGCAAAACCAAGAATTATGGATCTGTGTCAAATGATGACTAGGATCTTTTGGACAGAAAGGCGCTTGGTAGTATTCAATTATGCCTAGCACCATCAGTAGCATTTAATATTACAAAAGAAAAGACAATAGAGGAGTTGATGCAAACCCTAGCAAAACTGTATGAAAAGCCCTCTACTTCAAATAAGGTATTTTTCATGAAGCATTTGTTTGATATGAAAATGAAAAAAGGTGGATTTATTGTAGATCATTTAAATGAGTTTAATACTATTACTAGTTAGTTATCTTTTGTGGGTATCAATTTTGATGAAGAAATTAGGACTCTCTTGATTTTGTATTTTTTACCTAATAGTGTGAATGGCTTGGTAATGACTGTGAGTAAGTATGTTTTTAGATCTAGTACCCTAAAATATAATGATGTGATCGATGTTATTTTGAGTGAGGAAACTCATAGGAAAAGCTCAGGTGGATCTACATCAAGAAGTTCTTTGAACACAAAAAGTTGAGGTAGAATGACTAAGAGAGGAAGTAATTTTAAAAATTGTAGGAAATCAAGAGGAAAGTCAAAGGGGAGGAGGGCTCAATTGAGAGGACTGAATGACTGCTGGTACTGTAGGAAACCATGGCATAAAAAGAAAGATTGTTGGACTTGAAAGGAAAATGAAGGAGATAAGGAGACAAGGAGGCAAATATGGTAAGTAACAAATCCAAAGAGGATGCTTTGATTCTATTTTTAGAAAGTGTTGATGATTCATGGGTTTTAGATTCTGGTGCTTCATTTCATGCTACATCTCATAGAGCTTATTTCATTGATTATGTCCAAGGGGATTTTGGACTTGTTTATTTGAGGGACACTGAACCCTATTAGATTTTTGGAAAGGGAAAAGTTAAGATTAAGTTGCAGAATAGGAATCATTGGCTACTACATGAGGTAAGACATGTTCTAAGGTTGAGTAGAAATTTTATTTCAGTATGACAACTCGGTGATGAGGTTTGTGTAGTTACTTTGAATGATAAAAATTGCAAGGTTTCAAAAGGTTCCCTTGTAGTAGAAAAAGGAGTGAAAGTAGGCACCTTATATCTTTGTATAGGTCATATTATCCCTTCTACTTTAATTACTTCAGAGAAAAATGAATGTTCAGGAATAGTTGCTGTAGTTGAGTAGGGAGAACAAATAGCTATTATAGATTCTAATATAGCATTGTGGCACAATGGACTTGGGCACATAAGTGAGAAAGGTATTAAAGTACTTCATTCAAAAAAAGTTTTACCAAGTCTAAAATGTGTTAATATGGATTTCTATGAAAATTGTGTGTATGGAAAACAAAGGAGAGTGAGTTTTGTAAAGACTGAGAAGGAAGATAAAAGGGAGAAATTAGAGCTTGTGCATATAGATGTATGGGGGTTGGCTCAAGTATCTTCCATCGGTGGCTCTCATTATTATTTTACATTCATTAATGATGTAACTAGAAAAGTATGGGTTTATTTCCTTAGGCAAAAATTTGATGTATTTCAAACTTTTAAGAAATGGAAATGCTTGGTTGAAAATGAGATCGGTAAGAAATTAAAATGTCTCAGATATGATAATGGTGGTCAGTATTGTAGTCATGAATTTGAAGATTATTTCTCTAGTAATGGTATTCATAGACAAAAAACTATTCCAAGGACTCCACAGGAAAATGGAGTGGCTAAACACATGAACAGGACTATAATGGAGCATGCAAGGAGCATGAGGTTGCATGCTAGGTTGCCCTTACACATGTGGGTGGAGGCTATCAATACTACTGTACATTTGATTAATAGAGGTCCATCAACTCCTTTGAGTTGTGTTATTCCAAAGGAATCATGGATTGGTCAGAAGGTGAGTTATTCTTTTCTCGAAACCTTCACTTGTGAAGCATTTGCTCATATAGATTCTGAAAATGAAACCAAACTAGAAGCTAAGTCAAAGAAATGTGTATTTTTTGGATATGGCATTAATGAATTTGGTTATAGGCTTTGAGATTTTGAAAATCATAAAATTTTAAGAAGCAAGGATGCCATATTCAATGAGAAAGTATTGTACAAATATTTGTTGCAGCAACATGAGAAGAAAGAAGATGATTATGTAGTGCTAGATGATACTCCAAAAGATGATGTTCTAACCATTCCTCATGATGTGTAACAACTACAATACCACACACACTAGTGACTTTTAGATGGTCAAGAAGGCTAATTACACCTCCAAAAAGATTTTCTCCCTCTTTGTATTTTATTTTACTAAAAGATGCTAGTAAACTTGAATGTTATGATGAAGCTGTGCAAGTGGATACTAAGATTTAGTGGGATTCTATAATTAAAGATGAAATGGACTCTTTGTTGAAAAATAAGACATGGGATTTATGCAAGTTGCCTACAAGTACAAGGGCTTTATAGAATAAGTGGGTTTACATATTAAAAGAAGAGGATGGAGGTAAGAAAAGATTTAAAGTCAGGTTAGTTGTAAAAGGATTTGGATAGAAAAGGGTATTGGTTTTAATGAAATATTTTCTCCTGTTATTAAGATGACTTCTATCCATATTATTTTAAGTATTGTGGCTATTGAAGATTTTCATTTAGAGTACTTTGATTTTAAAACAACCTTCCTTCATGGTGATTTGGATGAAGAGATATATATGGCTTAGCCATAGGGATTTGAGGTCAAAGGTAAGGAGAACTTAGTGTGCAAATTGAAGAAAAGGTTATATGGCTTAAAGCAAGCACCTTGGCAATGGTATCTAAAATTTTATAGTTTTATGCATGATCATGGATATAATAGGTGTCATTTAGATCATTATGTTTATTTTAAGAGGTTGGATGATGACAACTACATTATCTTGTGTTTATATGTTGATGATATGCTTGTAGTTGGGTCTAACATGGATCAGATTAAGGGGTTGAAACATCAGTTAGCACATGCATTTTCTATGAAGGTTTTGGAGGTAGTAAAACAAATCCTTGCTATGAAGATTTTTAGAGATAAGAAGAATAGGAAATTGATGCTATCTCAGGTTGATTATGTTGAGAAGTTATTGTAACATTTCTCTATGGAGAATGCCAAAGTTGTCAGCACAACTTTACCTGGTCATTTGAAGATGTGTTCGAGGACACAAGAAGAGGAGTATAAGATGTCAAAAGTACCCTATGCTTCAACTGTAGGAAGCTTGATGTATGCTATGGTATGTAGAAGGCCAAATATAGCACATGCAGTGGGAGTTTTTAGTAGGTATATGAGTCATCCAGGAATTGAGCATTGGAATGTAGTTAAATGGATTCTTAGATATTTGAGAGGAACATCCAATAAGTGTTTACACTTTAGGGGCTCTACTACTAACTTATAGGGCTATCTTGACTCAAATTTGGTAGGATATATTGATACTAGGCAGGGTACTACAAGTTATGTATTTACTATTAGTGGGGTAGCTGTGAGATGGGTTTCTCAATTACAAAAGGTTAATGCTTTATCCACTACAATGGCAGAGTATGTTGTTGCTATAGAGGTAGCTAAGGAGATGATATGGCTTTAGTTCTTCTTGGAAGAATTTGGACACCCTCAAAAGGATAATTATTTGTTTACAGATAGTCAAAGTGCCATTCATCTTATCAAGGATTTAGCTTTGCATTCAAAGATCAAACACATATAGTTGTGATACCATTTCATTCAGTCAGTTTTGGATGATAGACACTTAAAGGTGGACAAGATACATATAGATGACAATCCAACATATATGTTTACAAAGGTAGTAACAAGGGAGAAGTTGAAATCCTCTTCAACTTCAGTTGGTCTTCTAGACTAAACATGAATAAAAGAAAAGTAGAGTCTAGGGTGGTTTGATCTATTGGGAGCCTCATGGAGTAGTGACATAGCTATAGGATTAGTCTCCAAGTGGGAGATTGTTACATTATGGTGACTATTCAGGGAAGTAAATTTCTCAGTGGGGTTCAAGTTAGGCTAGACCCCAAGCAAGGGTTTGGGGGAAAAGCCCTTGAGATTTTATTTTTTGCCCTATTTTATTGAGATTTTGGGTCAACATGAATTATTAATTATAACTCTAAAGTGGTAAAAATACTTGTACAAAAGGGCTTAGGGTTAGGGATTGTTTTAGTGTGGGTGATGTAGGAGCTTTGTGGGTGCAAGGGCAATCTTGCATCACCCAAAAATATTTTATTTTTAGTCTTTTCTATTTTAATAAGGACTTGTAGACAAGGTGGTTACTATTTATGGGAACTTACTATTTTTAGTAAGTTTTTCATACGAGCTTAGAATATTCTCATTTTCTACAAGAAGGTTCATTTTAGAGTTGTAAGCCTATCATAAAAATCTCATTTCTCAAGCATTAGTAATAGAGAAGTTATTGCAAATTTTCAGTAGAAAAATTGCAAAAATATCTTCAGGCTCACCATTAGAGGCCTTAGAGTGCCTGGATGAGTTTCAAAAACTTGATGGAAGAGCACTAGCACAGTTTTAAGCCTATAGATCAAGAGCTGATGTTTCCAAAAAGTGTTTATAATAGCCAATCAAAGAAATAGTTTGTGAGTTATGGCCTTCAAAAGTTGGGCTACCAAAATTTATAAGATAATTTGTTAAAGATGTGTTTGGCTGACTCTATGTGTATTGTTAGGGTCTATTGACCCTAGGTATTAAGTTTGAGCATCTAGAACCTTCCTAGGCAGCACAAAACTACCTATTTAAGAAAGGCTTGAACATTGTCTAAGACAACTCTAGGTGATAGCTCACAACTTGTCTTGCAAATTAATGTACTGAAGGTGCCCATGTGGGTTAGCATATTGTACTTATGCATTTTTTAATTCCACATTTGTGGTGCAAATGAGAAGTCCATATTTTGTTCTCACATTTTGTATTGTTTCTATGTTTCTATTATGAGTTATTATATTAAAGGGAGCTCCATACATCAAGTGGTATCAAAGCTAGAGTTCTTGAGTGTGTGGATAGATCACCAACTATGAGGTAGTTCACACCAGGACAATGGTTTGGGCTGAGTGTGTAGATAGATCACCAATTGTGAGGTAGTTTGCACTAGGGTTTCAATGGAAGTTCAAAAATGCCTCCGCGAAGAGATCAGGGCAGGAGAGTTGTAAGTGTTACACCTGAAGGTTTTTGAGCCCTCCAAAGACAAATGCAAGCATTGGAAGAACAAATGTGTAGAGGAATGAATCTTCCCATAAGAGATTAAAGGTAGGATAGGATGAAGTAGAAGAAAATGCTGAAGTAGAGGCAGTTCTAAATCCAGAGGAAGAGAGGCTTTTTAGGGCCATCTCTAAAATTAAAAAAAGACCTAAGTTTGAGGTTCCCACATTTTTGGGAAATCTTAACCCAAAGGAGCTGATTGATTGGATCAATGCACTAGAGGAGTACTTCGAGTATGAATATATCGATGATCCTAATGGGGTCAAGTTTGTGAAGGAAAAAATAAAGGGACATGTGAAGATCTTGTGGTAGGAGGTTTAGTTGGAGCAAAATAGAAAGGGAAAGGAAAAAATAACTAGATGGCATCAAATGAAAGATAAACTAAAGTGACACTTTATTCCTGTGGATTATGAGCTTGATTTGTTGAAGAAGATGCAAGGGTTGAAGCAAATAGAAAAATCTATTCAAGAGTATACTAAAGAGTTCTATCGAGTTCTCATTAGAACTAGGCATGCAGAAGTTGATAAGGAGAAAGCCACCCATTATCTTAATAGGTTAAGGCCCAACATTTAGGATGAGCTAAGTCTAGTTTGAATGACTAGTATTGAGGAGGCATACTAGTTTTCCCTAAGAGTTGAAGAGAAATTGTGAATAATTTGATAATAAGAATAGTGGAAGAGGTCATGGTGGTCATAATGATGATCAAAAGAACAAGGATAAGGCTAGAAGTAGTACTTAGAACCAAAGGGGAAACAATTTGAATCATTTCCATGATCAAAATAATAGAGATTAGAGAGGAAGAGGTAGAGGACAATGATCTGGAAGAGGAGGCTTCCATGGAAAATTTTTTCACTATGGAGAAGAAGGGCATAGAGCATTTGAATGTACCCATCACCAAGGAAGGATAGATCGAAGAATAGAAGGTCAGGTGAGAGTTGCACATGTTGATGAGGATGCAAAATCCTCACATTCTGAACATGTTGAAAGAGGAGAAGTTCTAGTTAATCGAAGAGTCTTGCTGAGTGGAGAATGAACTTGAACAAAGAAGGAGCTTGTTTTACACAAGGTGTAGATGTGAAGATAAGTGTTGTGATGTGATCATTGATGGTGGAAGTACTAACAATCTAGTATCTGAAATGATGGTCACCAAGTTGAAGCTAAAAAGGTAGAAACTCCTACATCCATACTATATTTCTTGGGTGCAAGATGACCATAAGGTCATGGTCAATTAGTAGTGCTTAGTGAAGTTCAAGATTGGAAGCTACTAGGATGAGGTACTATGTGATATCATACCTATGGACATGTGTCATATGTTGTTGGGTAGGCCATGGTAGTTTAACAGACATGCTATACATGATGGGTGAGCAAATACCTACATTCTAACGAAGGATGGAGTGAAACATAAGTTGAAGCCATTGAGAGATAAAGAAGAAGAGGTATGTAGTACTGTCAAAATATGTTTTGTTGATGGAAAATGGTTTCTTAAAGGTATGAAACATGAACATGTGTGTTTTGCTATAATTCCCAAAGATAGTAAATAAGAAGTAGATGAGGTACCTACATAAGGTGCATATATGTTGGAAGAGTTTTTTGATATTGTATCAGATAATGTACTTGATGGATTACATCCAGTGAGGAAGACCAATCACCAGATGGATTTAGTTCCAGGAGCCACTTTGCCAAACAAGGCAGTGCACAAAATGACACTAGTAGAAAGTGAAGAATTGAACAGGCAAGTTCATGAGTTGTTGTAGAAGGGGTTGATTCAAGAGGGTTTGCATCCATGTGTTGTACTAGAAATATTTGCACGAAAGAAGAATGGAGAATGGAGGATGTGCACACATTTGTGCACTATCAAAAAGATCACAATAAAGTATAGATTTTCATTGCCAAGGATGGATGATATTATGGACTGTTTGAGTGGAGCTAAGTATTTCACAAACATAGATATGAAGAGTTGGTACCATCAAATTCATATAAGAGAAGGTGATGAGTGGAAGACTACTTTCAAGACAAGGGAAGGACTATATGAGTGGTTAGTCATGCCTTTTGGGCTAACCAATGCACCAAGCACTTTCATAAGGTACTGAAGGAGTTTCTAGGTAAGTTTTTCATTGTTTACCTAGATGATATATTGATCTTTAGTAAGACATTAGAGGAGCACTTGATTCATATTTGCAAGGTCTTTGATAAGTTGAGGGAAGAAAGGTTGCTGATAAACCTAAAGAAGTGTAGTTTTGTAAAGAAAGAGTTGGTGTACTTGGGATTTGTAATCTTAGGAGAAGGTTTGAAAATGGATCTAGAGAAAGTGAAGGCTATCCTTGAATGACCTTCTCCAAGGAGTGCAAAAGAGATAAGATCTTTTCATGGACTGGCTAAATTTTACAAAAAGTTCATAAGAAGTTTTAGTAGTATTTTTGGTCCCTTGACTAAAATAATGAGAGGGGATATGAAAGAGTTTAAGTAGATTGTAGGAGGAGATAAGAGTTTTAATTTGTTGAAACAAAAAGTTTCTGAGAAACCTATTTTAGCACTTCTTGATTTTAACAAGTTGTTTCAAGTAGACTGTGATGCTAGCGGTACTACAATACGACCTATCTTGAGCCAGGAAGGTAGACCTATTGCTTATTTTAGTGAGAAGTTAAATGATGCAAAAAAAAAAAAATTCTATTTATGATCTAAAATTTTATGCTATAGTTCAAGAATTGAAGAAGTGGAGACACTATCTTCTTCATAAGGAGTTTGTTTTGTATACCGATCATCAAGCTTTACAATATTTGAATAGTCAAGGAAAATTGAACCAAATGCATTTAAAGTGGGTTGAGTTTTTGAAGAGCTATACATTTGTTTTGAAACACAGGAGTGGGAAGTCTAACAAAGTTGTAGATACTCTTAGTAGAAGGCAACTTTTGCTGACAAAAATGTAGATAGAGGTGGTTGGGTTTAAGGTACTTAGTACATTGTAACTAGATGATCCTAATTTTGGTGAAGCATGGAAGGCTTGTATAAAACCTATTATACTTGACAAGAAAAAGTGGTTGGATTTCATGATCTAGGATAATATGTTGTTTAAAGGAAGCCAGTTGTGCATTTCTAGAAGTTCAATAAGAGAGAATCTCATCAAGGAGAAGCATAGTGGAGGATTGGCTAGATATTTTGGTAGAGATAAAACCATAGCTTTAGTTGCTGAAAATTATTACTGGCCATAGTTGTAGCAAGATGTGATAAAATTTGTACAAATTTGCAGAGTATGTCAGATGGCAAAAGGAGTGAAGAAGAATATAGGGTTGTATCAACCATTACTTGTACCAGATAGTCATGGGAGGATATCAACATGGATTTTATTCTTGGATTATTGAGGACACAGTGTGGGCATGGTTCTATTTTTGTGTTGGTTGACAAGTTTTCAAAAATGACACGTTTTATTCCTTGAAAGAAGACTAGTAATGTTGTTCATGTAGCATAGTTGTTTTTTAGAGAAGCGGTGAGATTACATGGTTTGCTAAAGAGTATAGTTTTAGATTGAGATGCCAAATTTGTTGGGTATTTCTGGTGTACATTATGGCAGAAGTTAAAGATAGATTTGAAGTTTAGTTCATCATATCATCCACATATTGATGGACAAATAGAAGTTGTGAATCACAGTTTGGGAAACTTGTTAAGATGCTTGGTTGGAGATAAACTAAAAGGATGGGATATGATTTTACCGTAGGTAGAATTTGCATATAATAATTCTATCAATATGAGTACTGGTAAATCATCATTCCAGATTGTATATGGGAGTAGTCCCAAAAATGCTTTAGAACTGAGGTAGTTGGATAAAGGAGAGATAAGTGGTGCTGAAGCTGAAGATTTTGCTAAACATTTGAAGAAAATCCATGAGGAGGTGAGGAAGTACATCATAAAGATGAATACACAGTATAAGGCTAAGGCAGATGTGGAAAGGAGATATAAGGAATCTCAGATTGGAGATGAAGTCATGGTTCATTTGAGAAAGGAGAATTTTCTAGTGGGTACATATAATAAGTTGAAGATGAAGAAGTTTAAATCATTCAAGATAGTGAAGAGACATGATTTTGGAAATGTGTATGAAGTAGAGTTGCCTGCTGAATTGAATATTTCACTAGTATTTAATATTTCAGATTTGATAGAGTATTATGAAGGAGGTGATGGAGACAAAGTTGCAATAGCACAGTGGAGCATTCTAACATCTAGTTCAACTACAAAGGAGATACTAGATAGTCACATTGAAAAAAGTACTAGAAACAAAAATTATGAGGAATATCTAGTCAAATGGAAAGGGAGACTAGTTGAGGATTTATCATGGCTAGCAAAGGAGGAGGTTAACTATCTTGGTTTTCCTCTGAACACCTAAGACATGATGGGGTCACTTCTCAAATTACCCTGAGTGTCTGATGCAGGAGCATCCTAGGTGCAAGGGCAATCTTGCATCACCCAAAAATATTTTATTTTTAGTCTTTTCTATTTTAACAAGGACTAGTAGACAGGGTGGTTACTATTTATGGGAACTTACTATTTTTAGTAAGTTTTCATACAAGCTCAGAATGTTCTCATTTTCTATAGGAAGGTTCATTTTAGAGTTGTAAACCTACCTTTAAAATCTCATTGCTCAAGCATTAGTATCAGAGAAGTTATTGCAGATTTTCAATGGAAAAATTTGCAGAAAAATATTTAGGCTCATTGTTGGAGGCCTTAGAGTGCTCAGATGAGGTCTAAAAACTCAACAAAAGGGTGCTAGTGCAGTTTCTAGCCTATAGATAGGAGCTGGGATTTCTAAAAAGTGGTTATAATAGCTAATTGAAGAAATGGTTTGTGAGTTATGGCCTTTGGAAGTTGGGCTACTGAAATTTCTAAGTTAATTTATCAAAGATGTATTTGGTCGACTCTATGTGTATTGTTAGGGTCTGTCGGCCCTAGGTATTAAGTTTGAGGATCTAGAACCTTCCCTAGTAGCACAAAACTACCTATTTAAGAAAGGCCCAAACATTGTCTAGGATAGCTTTGGGTGATAGTTTGCAGCTTGTCTTGCAAATTAATATACTGAAGGCGCCCATGTGGGTTAGTAGATTGTACTTATGAATTCTATAATTCCTCATTTGTGGTGCAGATAAGAAGTCCATATTTTGTTCTTGCATTTTATATTGTTTCTATGTTTTTGTTATGAGTTATGATATTAAGGGGAGCTCCCTACATTAGTGGGCAATGCAAAAATTGGTTCTTGCACTAGTTTAGAGCTATAAGGGATCACAGATTATAATCAGGTTGTAATCACTAGACCGTAATAATATTGGACTTGTTGTTTGGTAGACGCAGCCCAACAATTGTGAACCACATTAAATCTTGGTGTCTCATATTCTTTTTTGTGTGATCTATTATTTTTTATATTGTTTATATTTGCATGTAATTGTTATTTCTATTCATTGTTTAATCCTAACACTAGGTAGGAGACATACTTGTTATGATTGACAATAAAATGATTCAAAAAGTAATTGGATTGAGCAATGAGAGTAGAAAACACGTAAATTTTAAGAATGTTAAGAAGTTAGTAGAAACCACAATGTCAAATGGAAGAAACATGAAGTTGGATATGATCAAGGAAGTTGATGTTAGACTTATAAGCAAGATGATTGGATATAAGATGAGTTATAGTTCCAGATTGAACTCTATACCTACTGGATTCATCCATGCAACATATATGATGTCTGTGAAAAGAGATAAATTTAACATTTGTGAAGTTCCAAGATAACAACTACTAGACAACATAGATAGACTCAAGAAAACCAAGAATGCAACATTCAGATTTGAATCTTTAGTGACACATTTATTTTTCCAAGTAGTAAGAAATTTTCTTGGTATGTCTAATTATGAATGGAACTCCAAAAAATATACAATGGACCTAATCACATATACTTTAGAAAGAAACTAGAGGATAGAATGACAAAAGATATCACTAGGATGATGAAGAGTTTTCAAGCAAAAATGAAACAAATATTTAGGATCCCACATCCCTAGTTGAGAAGTACAAATTTTTTACTTATTATTTATTTTTATGGTTGAAACTGATGTTACGTGCATGGAGGCACCTATGAAGAAAAATCCAAAGAAGTGGATAGTCAACTATATAGTAAGGATATCAAGAAGAAAGTTGATAAGAAGATAGATAGTATGTTGAAGGAATCAAGTATGAACAAAGAAGAATCCAAAGAAGCCATGAGAATTACAATGGAAATGGAGGCAAGTGGGAAATTTGACATTCTTATTACCATGCCATTATCCATTAACAATGCAATAGAGGGAGTAACAGTAGTAGTACCATCCATGCAGATGCCTATTATAGCTCTTGTAGTAGTTGCACCTATGCAACCACCATTTGTTCCACCAATTTAGTCAAAAGATGAAGAAGATGTCAGTATAATTAAAGTTCAATTAACCACTCCACCTAGCATTAAAAGTATTAACATGATTTGTAGAAGTAAAACAAGAACTAGTTGCACCACCTAAACACAAGAGAGTGAAAGAAATTGCTAGTGGTCTTGGGAAGAAGAGAAAGACATTAATTACTTACATGGGTAAGAAAAAGAAGGGGAGCACTGAACAAGAGAAAAAGAAATCAAATTCAAAGAAAGAAAGTGTAGAAGAAGAACCTAAGAGAGAAATAGATAAAGGAAAAATAGAATTATCTTCTAGAGAAAGGAAGAAATGGAAGCCAATTATTGAAAAGTTAAATTGTATGATCATAGATGATGGAAATTTTGCACAATTAAATTTTTTTTTATGACTTACATAACAACTTTGAGAAGTTTGAGCTAGAGAATGCAATAATAAGACATGTGATATATATATATATATATAAAAGAGGGGTAAACGCTTTGACCTAGAGCTATGAACCAATGAGGCCACAAACGAAGGACCTCATCCCCATGATATTTGAACCTTGATGGCAAGGATAACAACACAACAACTTAACCATCACAACATGCCACTATTGGCATAAGACATGTGATATTGAATAGCAAGAAATTCAGTAATATACAAGGACTTATTTGGTGTAGAGAAGTCAATAAATAACATGAGAAACTTCTTTATAAGGTCATAGGAGGTTAGCAAGTAATATATAATATGTTACATGTCTTGAAAATACAAAAATGTATGAGCAAGGTATCTATTGGTGCATTATAAACCTTGGATCTCCTTGGGTCACCATAGGATTTCAAGAAATTTTCAATTTTTGTGGTTAGAGTAAAGTTATATTAGCTTATTAAGTTAGTTCATACTTGTCCAAACCAATCAAAAGGTCTTAGAGGAATTAGTCAAAAAATGTAAAAGTTGTCAATTTTGCACTACCAAAAAGATGCAACTTGTAAGCAACTTTGCAAAAAGCACTTGTAATTGACCTTGGTCTAATTTGACCATTGGGGAAGGCCTATTTAACCATTTTGAATATCTTTAAGGATAGAGAAGGACATATTGTACTGATTTGGAGTTTTTGAGAGCAATAAAATAGAGTTTTACTTGAAATTCTATTATTTCTTGAAGTTGTATAGACCTGTATGGATTGGAAAGTCTAATAAAAGGACATAATTTGATAAAGGGATCAACTAGATCATTAAGGCAATTGGTTTCACATTGTTTTAATTTCTCTATTATAAGTTACATCAATTTTGTTTTAGACAACATCTAAACCTTCACCAATTGGAGTGGGTAACCAAGATGTGGGCATAACTTGCTTTTCCATAGACAAAATTTAACAACTATTTGGAGAAAGAAAGTTGGGATGTTTTTCTAATAGATTTTAGAGTTTGGAGGTTGGACTTAGTGGTTTTCTATTTTTCCTAATCAACCCTAGGTCAAATATCTCTATTTATTTGACCCCAAGAAATGTAGTAGCAAGCATTTGATGGATATAACAATGTTAGTAGGACATGAAATGTGGTAATTAGTGTTAATTAGTATGGAGTAACATATATAAGGGGTTATATTGGTCTTATGCACCCATTTTCTTATACTTTCTTTGTAAACCAAGCCTAATCAGGCCTATTAGGTTTGTGTACAAGGTAAAGGTTGGAAGTGCTAGAGTAGGTTCAAGCCTTGATCCCTTGATCTCTTGGAATCTTAGGTGAAGTAAAAAAGCTTATTTGAAACTATAGCTTTTTGGGTTGTTCATTTGAATTTTTTTTGAGTTAGGTAGTGTTGTGGTCACACAACACACGCCCCATTCCTAGTTGGGAATGGGGACTCCCTACTTTTTTCAAACTCTAGAACTCATGGTTCAAGAGTCAAGAAAAGACATTAGAGTCAAAAGTGTTAGACTCAAAAAAAACCAAAAAAACCAAAAAATTAGAAAAAACCCAAAAAAAATTGAAAAATTAAAACTTAAAAAAATAAAAATAACATATATATATAATAAAAAAATTTATTGACGTGCGCGTGTGCACGCAAGCTCACATCCACACCTGCGCACTAGTGCAAGGCCATGAGCGTAGGGGAAGGTTATAAAATGCTTCCCCCCTTGCATAAAACTTCAACCATTTTCATATTTGCATGTGTGAGAGCGTTGAACAAAGGTATGTCTGAGTTAACAACCTCACACACCCTTTCAAGCTATGGGCTACACCTTGCGGGTTATGTGTTGCAAGTTGCATGCCATGGGCTGCGTGCCCTTTGGCATTGTGCACCATGGGTTGCGCCTTATGAGCCACACACCCTTCGCGTTGCATGTTGCGGGCTGCGTGCCATGGGCCACACCTTGTGGACCACATGTCGTGGGTCATGCCCTTTGGTGCCATGCACCACATGCCATATAACTCCACCATGCATCGTGGATCGTGGACCCCTTCTTTACCGCCTGCCATGTAATATCTACATGCCATATAACTCCTTCGTGTTCTATGTAATGACTGTGTGTGCATCATGAATCATGCTTTGCGCTCACGCACCTCCGTGGCACCCTCGTGCTTGCACGATCCAAAAGCCTCCTTTTTATGTTTTTTTAATAAACCTAAAAAAATAAAAAAATAAAAATAAATAAATAAATAAATAAAAAATGATTAAAAAAAGGGATAAAAAATAAAATTAAAATTAAAATGCCCAAATTGGGCATTTTATTTTCCTTTATGTTTATTTAAATTGAGAGCTTTTGCATTTTATTTATAGTCTTTATTACTTTGAACTGATAAACATTTTTTCTCTCTCATGACGTGCAGGTGATCAAATGGTGTCCACATCTAGAGTAGCACCCAAACCCATAGTTTTCAAATTCCAAGGCATTCCCTTGAAGTCAAGATTTCATGATGACCACGCAGAGATCAGAGATACTAACCCTAGACACACAGATTCAGGAGAATTCCTAAGAATCTGCAATATGCCCATAGAGAGGCCAACTTTGGTATCTACATTGATCTTTTCTGAGTTGGTGAATGCAACTTCACATCCCATGTTAGTATAATCAATGGAACTAAACATGGCCTTGGCACAACATTTTGTTCCGAAGAAAGGGTAGTCAAGAGTGTCATTGGAGAAGTTGTATTGGACCTAAGACCTGACAATATTGATAGGGTCTTCCATCTCCCAAGAGTAGACTAGTTCATAAGACTCTCATATGAAGTAGCTAAGAGATGGTATAGGGAACACTAGCTAGAAGCCATAGACATCATACAATCTTCTTACCTCATTGAGAAGCCTCCTAGGGGAAGGATAATAGGAAAAGTTGATATGACTCGGGGATACATGAAGGAAGACATTGGGTACTCTATCATTCTTTTGAGAAGAGTCATGGGTTTACCTGTAGTGGGTCACCTCAGCACATTCATGGTCAACTCTATTGAGAACATCAGATAGGTGAATATAATATTGGATTGGGCCACCACACTAAGTGAAAAATTTTGTGAACAATTGAGGATGGTGAAGGATAAGAAGAAGTTTTAAATGACTTCTTACATGGTGTACCTACTTGTAGAAAGGGTGACAAACTATCCTGATTTGTACAAGAGAGGTAGTATGCAGGATCCTAATGCCTATCCATACATAGTCTACCCTCAGTTGGTGAAGAAGAAGCTCTCAGCATAGAGCAAAGAATACAGAACTATGAATGATGCATTCATCTTTGCGATCATTTGATTCATTGAGGGGGAGTATGTGAAAAGGTTATCCGATGAAGCCAAAGCGCAGGTCACAGTTCTCAGAGCCTACTTCATCTAGTTCAAGACATTCACATATTTGTAGGTAGTTAGTGCCTTTATCAATCCTAAGAAGCTCCCAAGATATCCTAGTGACAAATTGGTGCTATTGGAGATTTCTTGACAGATTGAGTCAGCATATAAGAAGGTAAAGAGACAATGAAGGGGCATGGCCATTGGTTAGTAGACCATATCATGTGAAGAGGAAGCAAGATAGTCCATCCTTTGAGTGGGAGTGGAAGAATTATCCCCTTGAAGAATACAACTCTCCCTAGCTCTATTTTGACAATATTGGGAGAGTGGAGAGTCTAGCAAGAAAAGACTTTCACCATGAGGATCTTGTTGAAGATCACTGGATGAATGTCACAAATGACTATGATTTCCACATTAGGGACTACTATAGGATGACATTGTATCTAGAAAAAAAGGCTCTCCAGTTGAACATCCCAGAGGAGATAAGACAACATAATTCAAAGGAGTTACTAGACCCCTTATTCAACATAGAAAAAATTGGTGAAAGACCCATTATAAATGCTAAGGTTGACATGAGGAGGCTGATGATATTAAACATCGAGCTAGGCATGTCATTAGAATGACAAAGGATTGGATCAAGAAACCTTTTCCACTTGATCTAGTTCCTGAAATAGTAATCTTCCACACACATGCCCACCCAAAAAGAGGTAGAGGGAAGAAAGTAACAATTCCTACCTTTGTGACTCAGTCTCCCATCATGCAAGAAACTGTGTACTAGCTTGATCACTTGATTGGATATTATCACCCTCCTAAAAGGAAGGGAAAGAATAAAAGAAAGAGGACCTCTCCTCAGAGGATTCAAGTAGAACAAGTTGTAGAATAGGTGCCTCCCCATCAGCAAGAATAGAATGCCCAAGGGTTTGATGATACTAGAACTACTCAAGTCCATGATGAACCTCAGTTTCCTCCCATTGTGTTCAACCAACTGGAAGAGGGTGAGATTCCATAGGCCTCCATTCCTCCTATGTAAGAAGAGCTAGCTTCTCCTTCTACCTCCAAGAAATAAAAGAAGAGGATTAAGATTTAGATGAAAAAGAGGCAAAGGATCAACAAAATATTGGTGCCTTCCCCATCTATTCCTAAAAGTATTCTAGAGGGAGACAAAGAGGAGGAAGAAGAAGAATCATAAGAGGAAGATGAACAAGTGCCCCTATAGAGAAGAACTCAACTAGCAAGAGCCCTAGAGCTACAAAAAAGAAAGAGTGCTATGAGTACCTCACCATCTAGTCAAGTAGAACCCTTAGAACTCTCTTCTTCAAAAGATGAAGTACAATAGTGGGTGGATGAGAAAAGTGAAGACGGTGATGATTTTTTCTCAATGTTAGATTTTGATTTCATGCTATAGGTACATAGTTGATTGGAGATAAGATTAGGGAAACCCCTATAGGTGAACCTCAACAAGAAGACTGGATGCAAATATTGCCAGATATATAGGGTCTTGATCTTACTTCTTCATCTCCACCATGAGTTACAGTAGTAGAATAGGGCTCGGTGACTCCTCCACCTCAAAGTTTGGAAGAAGAGTAGGTTTAGAAGGAACTATCACAAGAAGAGGAACCAAAACAAATGACCATCGATAAAGTGTCGAACGAGGTACAAATAGTGCAATATTCTCAATTTCCTTCCTAAGACATTGAGGTTTAGGCTATAGGGTCTATTCAGACTGAGGCTATAGAAGAAAAGCCCTCCCAATAGATTACAACTCTAAGTAGGAGTGACAAAGGGAAAGAAGTTGTAGAACATACTCCTTCATCATCAAGAGCCAGGTCCTTCGTAGGACGCATCCCTAGATGGATCTGAAAGGAAATAATGAGGAGTACTAAGCCTTAATTCCATGCTTCAAAGGAAGATATTTGTGACATTGTAGAGATTTTGAATAAACTTGAGCCTCCATCACACGAGGCAATGCCTTTGGTGTTTGTCACCAGCACATGGAACCAGGAATTGTTTGCACAAGTGGCTCTCCCTCTTGAAGACACAAATGCAGAAGGCCTTGGTCTTGAGGATTATGAACTGAAGGATGTTATGTTGGGGAGGCCTACATAGGATTCAACTTGATTGATGATGACCCTGGGAGTCAAAGAAGTCCTCAAGTACATGGAATAGGATGAGGCCAAACTCCAAGCACTTTGAAGGCAGGTTGAGATATTAAAGGGATATCTAGCCAAAGTTGTTGGTCCTCTTGATCTAGAGAACCCCGAGAAAACTCTAAATACCATACAGAAGGGGGAGTGGCAACATTGATCCATTTTTGAAATCTTGTTAGCAATGGTAGGAAAGTAAATCTAGCCAAAGTTGTTGGTCCTCTTGATCTAGAGAACCCCGAGAAAACTCTAAATACCATACTTATAGAAGGGGGAGTGGCAGCATTGATCCATTTTTGAAATCTTGTTAGCATTGATCATCATAGGGAATTTGAAGTTACTGCATGCTACGTAGGAGAATGTGAATAAAATCATAGCAATTTTGAAGTAGGACTTTAGTATTATGGATAAAGTATGATCTTGGAGTAAGGATTTGCAAACTCTACAAGCCATAAAGGGGCAAAGATACTGGGTTTTTATTGATGCATATACCTTAGAAGAATTGGATATGATTGATGACTAGATAGAAAAGATAGAAGATAGCAATAAGGTAATGGGAACATTACATGAGGAGATTCATTAGCTCAAGGACCAAGTTTGAGAGTGAATTTTCCAAGTAGAGAGACACTACAGTGATGCATGCTTGGATATTTTTGAAGATGAGGAATGAGAAAAGTTATTACCTATAGAGATAGTAGTGGAGAATTTCAAGAAGATTTTTGTGGAGGTTGCTAATGACTAGGAAATTTGACAAGCCTTTAGGACAGAAGAAGCCTTGTTAGAATTGGATACCAAACTTAGGGATTTTGTTGACACTTGAATTGAGGTAGACAATTACATATAGAAGGTAAAAGATAAATATGAGGCTTTAGATCTTTTGGATGTGGCTAAGATTACTAAGATGATAGAGAAATTCAAGGGCAAACATCCAAACATAGCTTTGGGATGAAGAAGAATAAAACCTAGATGCCAAAACTTCAATTTTGACACTTAGTAAAATTTTGAGGTTTTGACCTTATTGAGGTCTGCAGCTCTGCAGCTTCGTAGGTCTGCAACTCCATAATTTAGAGGTGCATCAACAGTTTACTACTTGCTCCAAAAATAATGCTTTCCATGCATCAAAAATGCATTTTTATTGTAGTTTAACTTCGACACATGCCTAGTAAAGGAATAGCTTCTATTTTTGGCACTTCCTGACACTCCTACTTTGACTGAAGGCTTCCTCCTATTTCTTCTCTCATATTTTCTTTGTTTTTGACATGTAAAGGGCTCATGCATCCAATTAATGAATAAAATATGGATGGAGTCCATCTAAGCACTAGATTAATTGTTAGATTGTGTATATTTAGTTTGTTTTAATGTTTTAAAAGTATTTTATTGAATAAAGATATCTCTCACTCTCAACACAAATTAAGGAGATGATTTCTTATAAATACCCCATTGTAATATGTAACAAAGGCTATCATTATTATGCAATAAAATTATGCTTTTGGTGCTCGCATTTGGAGTGTAGTGATTCTTGCCTGAATGTGTCATTGTTTTGTGAATTTTGTTCATGAGATTGTGACTGAGCCAAAGGTTTATTGAGTAGTTTCTGGTTGTGCAATCTTTTACTTCTGGTGTTTGCTATAGATTTACAAATTTTGTTGATGTATCTAGCTCAAGGAGAAATCACCTAATTGTGCCTGCATAACTCTTTGTCTCACATGAGTGCACTTTCCATGGCCTTGCAATTTGATGAAGAGTGAAACATCATTTGGTTATTGAATTCCCCATCAATGATTGCATCAATGGAATCTAGGAAGTGCTGCTCCTATTTTCATTGGTTTTCTACCAATTTCTTCAAAATTTTAACTCATAGCGTGTTATTTTATGTAGCTTATTTTTGTTAGGTTTTCAATTTCATGTTATTTACTTTCAATTTTTTTATTTTCTTTGCTAACCTATTGTTAGAATAGGAACTCATTTTATTTGCATTGTTACATTGCATCCATTGAAAAACAAAAAATACTACATAGTTCTTTTGTGTGTTATTTTGAGACAGCAAACATATTTTACTTCATTCCAAAATCAAAACAAGACCATCAAAGACCTCCTTGTGAACAATCACTTTTATCTTCAACTGAGTGGATTTTGGTATATCACAAGATAAATATAGAACCTTGGATTCAATCCTAAAAGATTAGCTTTTCAAGACAGGAATTGTGCGAAGGATTCTTGTTGTTGGCCTTATGTAGAATGACCACCCAACAAGTAGGAAAAACTAATTGGGAAGGCCTAATTGACCTACTAGCCCAAGTTGGGTTTGGACCCTTATGAGGAGTTGGGAACCAAACTAGTAGTTGAATCATCTTATTCTTGTGCCTAAGGTACCATCTCAAGGTTTTAGATGAGTTGGTGAGAAGCTTAAGGTGAATTTCCATTAAACCACAAGTTTAGAAACTAGAGTCCCAAAAAGCCAAAAGTGCAGCAAACTTCAAATCTTAGTCTAAGTTGTTGGGAATATTTCAAGTGAGTAAGAGTTGTTGAGGGGAGTAATTTGGAAACCCTAGAATCCATCCTTAGTAAGAGGGAGACTGAAATTCTCTTTTGGAGAAGTGGGTGAGGGATAACAAGGAAATCACTTTTCTTGTTGTGCTCTCTGTATTAGGTGGTATCAGAGCAGCAAAGGTCTTAGGAGAAGACAAGGATGGAAGATAAAAGTGAAGATGTTGGGGAGGATATGCCTTCAAGAGTCACCAATGCTGAGTTGACCAAAATAATGAGGGGTCACATGGACAAGACCAATAAAATCAAAGAAAAGATCAGAAAGTTGGAAGAGATAAGAGGTATTATAAGAGATGTTGAAGAATCAAAAAAAGAGGTGGAACCTAAGGAGGAACCAACATAAATTTGTGACTTAGAGAATAATATTTTCATTGAATCCCTTAGATATCTAGGAAGGAGGGAATCCAAAGTGGAGCTACATGTGTTCCATGGGAAGATGAATCTAGAGGGATGCATGGATTCGCTTGAGGCCACAAAGAACTATTTTGAATGTGAAGAGGTTGTAGGAAACCAGAAGGTGAAGTTTCCCAAATCAAAACTCAAAGGACCTACCCTAAGTTGGTGGAAATTCTTGCAAAGTGAAAGAGTGGAGAAAGAAAAGAATCCTATTTCTATATGGAAAAGGATAAAGATGGAAATCAAGAGGCAATTTGCACTCGAGGATTATAAAGCATTCTGACATAAAAAGTTGTAGAACCTAAGGAAAACATATATGGATGTAACTTCTTGCATTGAGGAAGTCCATAGGCTAACTCTAAAAAAAATTCAATGAGAGTGAGAAGCAAAATTTGGCCAGATATTAGAATGGGCTGAAGTATAGAATACAAGATGAAATCAATTGTTTAGGCTAGATATTATGCACAAGTGCTATCAAATGGCACTAAGAATAGAAGAGAAGAAAAGGAGGAGAGGAGAATAGTAGTCAAGAGGAAGAGGAAGGTTCAATGGAAAAGGAACTTCATATAAGACATCAGATGAAAATAATAAGCCAAATAAAATGGGAGAATCTAGTCAGAGAGGAAGCTTTAAAAGAAGGAGATCAAGTAATGGAGGAATATTTGGGGGTAGAGGACCAAGTGTCTTCACTGGAAAATGTTTTAATTGTAATCAGGTTGGACATCAATATTTTAGGTTCCCTAAGAAGCTTGGTTCAAATAAGGAAGGAGGAGAAAGGAGGGTGACTCAAGAAGATGGGTATGATAGTAAAATTTCTTACCATACCACCATGAGAAAACCAAAAGAGCTAGAGCATGGAGAACACTTGGTGGTGCAAAGGATCCTATTGAAGGCAACTGCAACAAAGGAGCCACCCCAAAGGAAGACATTTTTCATGACAACATGCAAGGTGAATGAAAAGGTACATAAAGTTATAGTGGATTCTAATTGAACATATAATATTGCTTCCATAGAGATGGTAGAAAAGTTGAAACTAAAAATATTACCCCACCCATACCCCTATAGAGCCTCATGGTTAACAAGGGATAAGAACACCTTGATAAATGAACAAGTATGGGTAGAATTTAACATAGGGGAGTATAAAGATAAGGTTAGGGACTACATGACATATGTGAAATGGATGCATGTCATCTCCTATTAGGGAGGCCTTGGAAATATGATGTGAAAGCTAGATATGAGGGAGAAACCAATGTGTATCATATAACAAATGGGGGAGTTAGGTACACCATAAAACCTCTACCTGAGGAAGTGAGTGATAAACTAGTCAAGGGTAGTATCATGTTGGTGGGAGAAAAATAATTTATGCAAAACATTAGGGAGAAGGACATCCCATACTTGTTGGCAATAACAATGGGAAACTAAGTTTCGAGAATGGGGGGGTGGGGGCGGGTGGGGGGGTGAATCAACACTTAATTTTTGCCTCTAAAACATATCACCAACATCCATCTCATAACTTAATATGTAAACTAAAATAACATAACATGCATCACATCCATAGCATAAAGTAAATAACACATAACACAATAAATTGGTTACCTAGAAACCCTCCAATAAGAAGGTAAAGCTGGGTGGGGTGACACCCACAAATATTCACTACTGTAGTTGTAAAGTGTGGCTTATTATGACTACAATGTGTTTGATCATAATCTATGATCTACCCTGTGAAAGGTCTGACTTGTTAAAGGCTTAAAAAGATTGTTAGGTCTCACCTTGTTGGAGGATTTAAACTTAAAATAAAGGAAGCACTCGGTTAACAAATTTACAAAAGTCTGTAAGGACTACTTGGTTAAGAGATTTGATCTATATCACCTATTAGAATGATTTAACACCATGATCCTTCGATTGACACCTTTTTGCTTGATGTCAGATCTTCTCTTTACTGAATAAACCTTGATCCTCTTGATCAGATATGTCTCTTCTATCCTTTCACTTCTATATTATATTCTTCTCAAATTGATTATTTAATGTATAGCTCTATCATATCCATCTCAACCACCATGAATTCTCTCTCTACCCTTAACATTCATATTCTTGCACACACAAACTCTTTATGGTTTTCCTTTTTAAATGAGCATTGGTTGGGATGGAATAGGTAAGAATTAATGATTATGGTTGATCCATATTGCCACCTTAATCTTCCCTTTTTCTAATTGGTTGCATGTACTATATAGGGATTCACAATATACCTCCATACTTATCTTTTATAATCGTAAAATATGATTATGTCATTCTAAAAATGGTTTACATAGAATTTTGTGCTATTACAAACAATTATGACAAAAAATGTTCACTCAAAAATCGAAGACTCTCATGCTTGGCCTTTATTGTGCTGCCAATGCTGTAACCCTAGCTTTTGAATAGCTCAACACTCTCAATTTACTCGACACTTGAATCACTTAGCATGTATAGTCTGCTTGATACTTGAGTGACTCAGCACTAACTATCCATATTGCTCGACATGTATTGGATGACAAATTATGCTCGACATGCTTTGATCACTTGACTCATACTGATTGCTTGGTTCACTTTGATCACTCAGCATACACTATGTGCTTAGCTTGCACTATAATTCAGCTAGATCATGACTAAGTGTTTTGTCATTACCTTGTCAAAACTAATCTAAGATTAATAATCTCCCACTTTGACATGAGTGGAAAAAAACACTTTTTCATGGCATATACATTCATACATTATGCATAAGTTAGACAACATATTCTTCATTACTTGGTTCAAATATAAAAATTAAAAATTTCAAAATTTTGCAATATTTTTGTGTCTCCCATACTTTATTACTCCCCTGAGTAAATGCTTTATTTCTATCTCTGCTCTCATAATCCTTCTGAGTAGATATCTACCTTGACAAACATTTTCCCTTAAAAATTTCATAATCCCCCTTTTGACACTTATGTCATTTGGATTGTACACTAACTGTGTGTTTGTCCAAAAATAGATTGTGAAGCTCCATGATTATCTTTAAATCTACATCCCAGTTATTGCATGCTACCTATAGAGATTGATACTGAATGTCTAGCTAGGTGGCAAGGTTAACTAAACCATCATGTGTTGAAAGATGAGAATATTTATTCATCAAAGTTTCTACATAGGCTAGTTCCTTATGCAACACTTCCATGTGAAGAGTTAGCATTGACTAGATACTAATTAGAGTAGATCTAATATTAGCATCTTTTTCTTGCAACCTAGAAAGCCTACTCTGAGTAGTCAGTAACCTTTGGAAATGTATTTGAGTTTGACTAGGAGATAGCTTAATGGTACTACTTGTGAGCTGTAGATCTCCTTGCAACTGGTCAATAGCCTTGTGGGTTTTTTGTGTGAAAAATTCAACATTGCATAACTTAGTGTATAGAGAGATGTTCTTTAACACTATTTTCACACTCTCCATCTTGGTTGCTAGATCAACCTATCTAAGTGAAATAACACTAGATATCTTTTCTAGTACCTTGGTATGAAACTTTCTTTTTGACCATTCTAATAATTTGACATTAGAATCTAGGTCTTCATCCTTTATCTTGTCCACAATGGTGACAAGTTTCTCTATGATAGGCTTATTTTCATTTAGCTCTAGGAGGATGAAAGCATCAAAGAATATGTCTTTAATGTCATGTAGGACTTTCTTTTTCTTGTATTCCCTCAATATTTCTTGCCTCTTTTTTCCTTTGAAGAGCTTCATATAGAATGCTCATTTCTTCAATAGTGATTATGTTTAAATCAAACTTTGGGAGCTCAATCACTTCATCTAAACTTATGTCATCAAATGATGTAACTTAAAGACTGTTGGGTGTGCTGGTACTCAGCCTTAATATTTGCAATGGTGTTTCCTAGGCATTCGACTATTGATGATTGTCACTACTAAGAGGAGAAATAGAAATTGGTAATGTAATTAGTGTTTGTATAGAAATCTATTCCTTATGCCTAGTAGTCAAATCTAACTTTTTAATCCTGACATCTTCCTTTTGTACTTCACCCTGTTGTGGTGGTATAGGTACAAGACTTGCTTCTCGACCTATGTGAACTTTAGTTCCATCCTTTTCGATAGTTACTACTATTGATAAACCCAAAATTTTTAGGTTTGGCACTGATGTATCTACATGTTGTGCTTCTTCCTCTTTCATCTAGAATATAATTATGGGCATTTCAAATGGTGTCATTTGTGTGACCTCTTGCTATTCCTAGTTTTTACTTTGATCTTTTGATAGTGTTGGGATAAAACCAATGATAGAAATAAAAATTATATGCAAATACAAACAATAACAAAAAATAATAGATCACATAGAAGAAAATAAAAGACACCAAGATTTAATGTGGTTCACCCAATCCTTGGGGCATGCCTACCAAACAACAAGTCCATTATTATTACGATCCAGTGATTATATCATGATTACAATCTATAATCCCTTATAGCTCAATATTGCTACAAGAAGCAATTTTTGCATCACCCACATTGAAAGAATCCCTAACCCTAAGCCCTTTTATACAAGTATTTTTGCCACTTTAGGGTTAAAATTAGTTATGACATGTTGGCCATAAAATGTCGATAAAATAGCCCAATTTTTTTCTCTTGGGGGCTCCACCCTTGAACCCCCAAATAGCTATGGCCTAATGGCATCATTTGTATTGGAGGCTACCACTCTCAAGCTCCCTCTCAGGGCCCAGCCCAACCACAAACCCCACTGAGGAATTATGGAGCATGTATAGTACTTTCCTGATCAGTCACCACAATCTAATAGATAGATCTTGTGACTCCTTTTCTCTCACCTCTATGGATGGTGAGGGAATTTTGATGTTTCTTTTGGTTTCTCCCTTGCAGATACAAGTTTTTCTTTCTAAAATTCATTAACTCTCACCAATATAGGATTTTTGCATAAAATTGTTGCATTGGTAGAGTCCTTTAGGATTTTCTTCAAGTCATTCTCAGTCAAAGGATATACATTCTATACTAAATTATTAGAAACATCCTTGATAATAACAATTGAGTCCTATTGAATCTCTTTATATGCAGGTGGAGGACTAGTACTTGAAACTTGTATATCCTGTACATCTTACATATAGCCTTTGCATACATTTCCAAATGTTCCATTGTTTAGTTGAGTCTTCATGATGTCAAGAATGTCTATTAAATGATGATTTCTAGTTGGTATTATCTATAGGTTTCATGTTGTAAAAATCAGTCCTATAGCAACTACTGTCTAGTTTTAACAATCAGTCTTGTAGCCACTACTCTTTGATTTAATAGATAGTCTTGCAGTAGCTATTGTGTGACTGAACAATTATTTTGTAGAAACTACTACATTCTTAGAGGGACTTGTCCATTATTCAATAATAAAGGGACCTACACTTTCAACTTGTTGCAAAGTTTGAAGCTTCTCACAACAATAAATGGTACTATATTTATGATTTCTATTTATTCACAATATTTATCATTTTTAATAATTTATTATTTATACATTGCATTTTTTTTTCAATTATCATTATTGTAATTATATGCTTCATGAGTGATTTGATGCTACCCTCATACATGCATTATCGTTTGAGGACAAACAACCTTTAGTTGGGGGGAGCACATACATGCCTTGTGTTATTATCATAGACCATTTGAGGATGACCTTTCATGACTATTTTTAGGCTATTTCCTATATTCTTGGTGAAAAATATGCAGATAATAGAGAAAAAAAAGTATGGAACGTTAATCACTTTCATGACTATCTAATGCCCATCCCTTGCTTGACGACACAAGATTTCAACTAGGGGGAAATGATGAACCTATGAAATTTCATATTTATATTCATCTACTACAAAAATTTACCCCATGATTGTAATATATTTCCAAGCCATTTCCATACATGAACTTGATTTATGAAGTAGTAACTATCATAAGTGATTTATTGATTAGCATTTGCATGTGTATCTAGTTAATGCTGAATTGTGATAATTTATTGTGATAAATGGTTATTCTTGAAGTATAATTATCTTTAGGTGATTAACATGTTTTTTGTGAGGTATTTGAGTCATTCATGCAGCTGGAAAGAAGGAGAAGCAAGTTGACACTGGTCAACATTCAACAATTGCAGAAAATGCAGAAAAAGTCAAAAGTTATTTTCAGAAAAATAGGCACATCTTACTCAAATCTTAATGAAATTAAGAATGGATTATGGATTTGGGAAGATAAAAACAAGGAGCACAAATATTTTTGAGCATTTGAGTTGGTTTAGAATAGTTAATAAGCACCACGGATTAAAAGTTGACTGAGGAAAAGGTGGCACATTTTCAGGCAGTAGGAAAACCACTTTTAGTAAAATGATCATAACTTCCACATTTCTTAATGAAATTCAGATTTTAAAAATGATTTAGAAAGAGAAAAATGAGGATCACAATTTGGTAAAAGTGTTTGATATATTTCAAAATAATAAAGGAGAACCATGCGCTTGAGTGGATGCTGAAAATGTGGAACTGAAAATCAGCACACTTAGTCATTAGTTTTGTAATAAATCTCTTCCTTTTTTAAAGGAATGATGAGACACTTGTTATATGGTTTTTAGAGATTAAATAATATTATATATTTGAAATTTTAATCAAGTATTTGATATGTAGACATACATAGAGATATAGATAGATTAGATAGCTTACAGTTCCTGTAGTCATTACTATGCAGTTTCCTACAACCATTACTATATACTTAGATTTATTTTCAGCATTGTTATAGTTTATGTTTTTCAACAATAGAATAAATTAGAGAGATTTATAGTGCATATAATTTGTATACTTTTTTCAAGTATACATCCTCGGGTTGACAATTTAAATGTACCTTCTCTATTAGAAAAATAATTGCTCATTTTGGATGTCCAATCCATGAGTTGTGTTTGAAAACCAAGTTATTCATCTAATTGGGAAGACAACAATAGTCTCACTCAACCATCCAGCCTCTAAAATGTGTTCTCATGCAATTCTTAACAACATGTCCATATTCTTGGCAATAGTGATAATTGTACCTTGTGTTGTAATCCCAATCATAGGATTTTCCATTTTGTTGTACCTTTGTCTGCTTGTTTGATGTCCACTTGGTCTTAGATCTGCACTTATATGCTTTGTGTCCATACTTTTGACAGTTGTAGTAGTATCCTTCAAATCTCTGAGTGCTCATGGTCTTGGTCTTGTATTCATTTTCCTAATGTCCTTGTTTGTTGTAGTCGTAATAGTATCCTCTGTAATTCCACTTGGGGTTCTAGTTGACAGATTTTCTGTTGCAAACATTTTCTATATGATCCAATTTTCCACAATTATGACAAGTGGGTTTGTAGTTTTTACCTTTTTTATTCCTTTTCTCTTCACTCTTAGATGATTCTCCATCCTTAGTATTAGTGTATCCCAATCCAACAATATCATTATTGGGTCTTGGAGATTTCATCAATTTCTCAAAGAATTTGATGACTTCACTTGGTTTGTTGAATCTTTTAATGAATTTCTTCTCTAATCTTAGTTCATTTCTCAGATGATCATTCTATAACTTTAGAGTTATGATCTCAATGTTCTTTCCATTTAATTCATGGTTTGCAAGCATCAATTGATTCATTGTATCCAATTACATGTTAGCAAGATTTTACACATCTAATATCTTCTCTTCAAGTCTGTTAGTTAGTATCATTTTGTCATCTTCAATCATGATTTTTTCTTTCTCAACTTTCTTTTTCTGTTTAGAGACTCCACATAGCAATATTGAATGGGCTTCTTGTTCTATCTTAAGATTTTTGACCTCTTCAATTAGGGTATTATTATTTTCCATTAGATTTACAACTACTGCATCAAATTCATTTGAATTGCCATCCTCAAACAATCTAGTAGTGTCTTCTTCTTAGTACCGAGCGTCATTTTTCTGGATAGCTAGTTCCTTTCTTCTTTGCAATGAATGTTGCAATTCATCTCTTGCCTCCTTGAGTTGATGTAGGTCAAGTTGTATTTTAGTCTTCTAGTTCTCAATAGTCTTTCCCAACTTGTAGACTTCCATCTTCAAGATCTTACCTCTAAAGCTATAAAAATTTCCTTTCTAGAGAATAAAGCTCTAATACCAATTGTTGAAAATAACAATGGGAAAGCAATTTATGAGAGGGTGGGGGGGGGGGGGGGGGGGGGGGGGGCACGGGGGTAATCAACACATAAAACTTTTTCCTCTAAAAAATATCACCAACATCCATCTCATAACTTTACATATAAATTGAAATAACATAACATGCATCACATCTATAGCATAAAGTAAATAACACATAACATAGTAAATTGTAAATTGGTTACCTAGAAACCCTTTAGTGAGAAGGTAAAATTGCGATGGGAATGACACCCAAAAATCCTCACTACTATAGTTGTAAAGTGTGGCCTATTATGGCTACAATGTATTTGATCATAATCTACAATCTACCTTGTGAAAGGTCTACACTGTTAAATGTTTAAAAAGACTATTAGGTCTGACCTTGTTAGAGGATTTAAACTTACAATAAAGCAAGCACTTGGCTAAGAGATTTACAAAAAGTCTATGAGGACTACTTGATTAAGAGATTTTCTCTATATCACCCATTAGAATGATTCAACACCATGATCCTTTAGTTGGCACCTTTCTACTTGGTATCAAATCTTCTCTTTACTGATTAAACCTTGATCCTCTTGATAAGATATGTCTCCTTTGTCCTTTCACTTCTATACTATGTTCTTCTCAAACTAATTCTTCAATGCATTGCTTTATCATAGCCATCTCAACCACCATGAATTCTCTCTCTAATCTTAACATTCATCTTCTCTCTCACACACACAAACTCTTTCGGGCTTTCCTTGTTAAATAAGCATTGGTGGGGATGGATTAGGTAAGAATCAATAACTATGGTTGATCCATATTACTGCCTTAAGCTTCCCTTTTTCTAATTGGTTGCATGTACTACATAGGGATTTGTAATATAAATCCATAATTATCTTTCATAATCATAAAATATGATTATGTTAGCCCAAAAATGGTTTACGTAGAAGTTTGTGCCATTACAAACAACTATGCCAAAAACTATTCACTCGACATCCAAAAACTCTGATGCTTGGCCTTTACTATGCTCCTAATGTTGTAACTTGAATTCTAAATAGCTCAATACTCTTAGTTTACTTGGCACTTGAATCACTTGGCATGTATAGTTTGCTCGACACTTGAGTGACTTAGCGCTAACTATCCATATTTCTCAACATGTATTGGTTGACAACTTATGCTTGACATGCTTTGATCACTTAGCTCACATTGATTGCTCGACTCACTTTGATCACTCTACATACACTATGTGCTCAACTTGCATTGTAATTCTACTAGATTATAACTAAGTGTTTTGTTACTGCCTTGTCAAAACCAATATGAGATTAACAATGCTTTGGACTAATTGTTAGACCAAAGAAGGAGATAATCACTAAAGGCATAAATAGTAAACAGGGTAGGAATGTTGGACCCAAAAAAGTGAAAGAGCTTGTGGATTAGTATGAGGGGTTGGTTGTAGGTAGTAGGTCAAAGAATTTTCCACCACATAGGGAGATTAGCCATTGCATAGACCTCATACCAGGAGCCACATTGCCCAATAAAGTAGCCTATAAAATGACCCCAGAATAGAATGAAGAGATAATAAGACATATAGAGGAATTGTTGAGAAAAGGGTTACAAAGAAAGAGTATCAATCCTTGTGTAGTCCCTGAAGTCTTGGCACCAAAGAAAGAGGGCACTTGGAGACTTTTCACCAATTTTAGGACAATCAATAGAATTACAATCTGATATAGATTTCCCATCCCTAGGATTGAGAACTTGATTGATTTCTTGGGAGGAGCCAAATACTATTCAAATGTGGAAATAAAAAGTGGATATCATCAAACAAGAATAGGAGAGGGGGATGAGTGGAACAGAACATTTAAAACAATTGAAGGACTTTATGAATGGCTGGTAATGCCTTTTGGGCTTTCCAATGCCCCTAACATATTCTTGAGGTTGATGAATGAGGTCTTGAAACCTTTCAATAACAATTTTTTTGTTGTACATTTACATGATATACTGATTTATAACAGGAACAAAAGTTGAGCACTTGTTGCATTTGAATCAAGTTTTGAAGAAGTTGCATGAGAAATTGAAGATAAATATGGAAAAATGTCTATTATTGTAGACTAAATTGGTGTTTTTTGGCTTTGTGATCTCTCATAACAAACTTAAGATGGATTCTACAAAGGTTGAAGCCATACTTAACTAGTCCAAACCTAGGATTGTCTAAGAGGTAAAAATTTTTCATGGTATGTCCAATTTTTATAGGAAATTTATAAGAAATTTCAATGATGTTTGTGCCCCTATTATTGACACCATTAAAGGGGGAAGAAAATACAATTTTGTTTGGATAATTAAGTAGATAGAGCCTTTGAATACCTTAAAACTAGAGTTGCACAACAAATAATCTTCATGCTACCTGAATTTGATAAAGTTTTCATAGTTGAATGTGATGCAAGCAAGAGGGCTATTAGTGGAGTCCTAAGTTAGGAAGGGAGGCATGTTACCTTCTTTAGTGAGAAGCTTAATAAGGCTAAGAAAAAGTATCCTACATATGATCTTGACATGTATGTCATGGTGCAATCTCTAAGAAAGTGGAGGCATTACTTATTGCCTAAGGAACTCATTGTTTATACTAACAACCATTCTTTGAGTTTTTTGAATAGGCAAGAGAAGTGATGTAAGACAAGGTAGGTAGCTTGCTTATTCGTTAGCTTCTCAAGGACTTTCTTAGGATTTCTCTTAGCCTGTTAGGGTTCCCTTTGATACCCTATTTCCTAGAATATCTCTACCCTATCCTCTAACTACTCCTGACCTAGATACACCAATGGAATTGCCTCTTGGACTCATCAATGCCTCTTCAAGACACTTTGTCAATTGTAATTTTTGATCTTTCTTCACCATTCTTGCCACTATAAGGAGTGAGGGGTTCCATTATGAAGTTTTGGACATCATACAACCTTCTAGACTCAAAACCAATAGGGTTTTATATTGATCTTTGCAAAACTACCCAAGTTGCACTAATTAGGCCTAATTGAATTAGCCCTCCTACTTAGGTTTTTGGGTTTTAACTCCAATTTTATATAAACAAGATGACAAAAAAAATTTATACTTGAGTACCCTTTTGTAAAACCTCAAGGATTTTGTGGGTCTCAAGTCTCCAAGTCAGCCATACACCTGAAAGCAATTTTTATGCCTATAATTAAGGGTTTCACAATAAAGATGACATGGTTGACTAGGGTCTAATCTTCTCTTAAAAAAACTTATAATGAGACCTTCTCATTTGACATATAGTGACATCAGTCACCCCTCCTCCTTTTGTAACTCTTGGTTTGAAGTATCCTTTACATTCAAACCCGAAAACCTTTGTCATACCCCCTTAATTAGCCAAATTATAATTATAAATTGTTTAAAAACATTTAATATTGATACAAAATTTATTGATTAGTTTATCATTGATACTAATAATATTGATCATTCCTCTTATAATTATATTACAAATATTTTACTTTTAATACTAATCCAAAATATACTAATCACTTAACTCTCATAAACTATAAATACTTTTCAATTAAATATAATATAACTCTTATAAATTATATTACAAGTATCCTTATTATATAAAAATGCAACATATAATTAACATACTTAACTAAAGCAATAAATAACACATTCAATAAATAACTGATAAAACATAAATTTAGATGCATCCCCTCACTCACATCTATCCTAGCTAGGTCAAGCGGTATTTATAAGGGTGAGGAAGGACTTCAAAGATCATCATGAGTTTTGACATTAAAAGGATGGGAAAAAGTATCAATACCAAACATATACACTGTTCATTGAGTTTTGCATCAAGATTTGCACCAAACTTCATTAGGTTCTACATCAAGATCAACACTAAAATCTCCATCGGGCTTCACATTGAGGTACAGGCCGTGGTACATCAAAGGACAACATCTATACATTTTAAATGTTAGTATGAATAGTATATATTCCATTTCCATTAAAGTGTACATTTATCCAATTTAATATTTAAGGGATAAATGAAATTAATAGTAATTAATATTAGTTTCTTACTAAAGGAATATATTAAGATGATAATTTAATAAAGGGAATTAATATTAATTTCTCAACTAAAGGAATATATTAGGAAAATAATTGAATAATGGTAATTAATATTAATTTCTCTACCAAGGGAATGTATTAGATAGTAATTGAATAAAATTTAAATTTAATAAGATCATAATTCTCCAAGATGAGATAAGGCCTATAGTGGAATGGGTTGGGTGACACCACACGAAGGTACTAGGTAAAGCCTGCAGTGAGATGAGCATTTGGCTTTATTGTCTAAGGGAACTAGGTAAGGCCTACGACAGAGAAAATATCCTAGGGTACATCATACAAGGGCACCATCTTGGGAATGATGATCAGAGAGAGGTAATGATAATGAGGGAGAATAGTAAGGCTGACTAATTGGGTAACAAGGCACCCTATTATGGTTTCTCCTCCTATAATTGAATGATAAATTAAGTATTTGATATTACGGAAATTATGCTTTTAACAAGACTTCCTATTGAAAATAGTTTGATAGAATCACCTTAAGATTAATCTCTTTGTGTTTAAGAAAAGACTTAAGAGTATAAACACTTTTTCAAGAGTCTATTATAGGAAGATTAAAAAAGGGGACATTACAACCTTCGTGCCAATCCTATGATCACTTAACCAAGTATCAAAGACTTACTTAAGGCATCACTTTTGAATTGATCAATAGAATTTCTAGGGCCCCAAAACTATGCACATTATGTACACTAGAACTACTCCTATTTTCCCTAAATCAATGAAGAACTCATGGTAGGAACTCATGGGGGAGCCATTCTTGTACAGATGGTCAAAACTAGACCAACACAGAGTATTTACAAATGAATTTCAAAACCTACTTGAATGAACACCTAAAAACTTGCAATATAAAATGAAAAGTACTATAATAATATGAAAAACAAGAATCCAACACTAGAATGAGATTTTTAATCCATTATTCCATACAAGAAATAAGGAAACTCAAAAATAGTTAAAAACTAGACTATAATTCATGGATTCACTTCCAAAAAAAAATTTCATTACAAATTCTAACCCTTTGGATGGGTCTCCTTTGTGGTTTTATAAGTTCCCCAAGAGGTTGTAGGAAGTTGGAATAACTATCAACATCTTTCTTGTGTTATACAACTTTTCTTGTCAAAAAGTTGTCAAGCAACTTTTTTAAAAAATTGCACAACTTTGACAACTTTTTACATCTTTGTGCAACTTTTCTTTCCTTCACTTGGTAAATTCAATACCTATCCATTATGATTGACTAATGGTGTCCAATAATGATTCATCCTTTAGGACATCAATTTTTATTATTTTTTCCATTCTTTTCCTTTTGACAACTGTTGCACAAATTACATTTTTTTGACATATTTTTCTTTTTTGCTCCAAATGACATGTAGGTTCTCCAATCATTGCAATAAGATGTAATAATATCATGGAGGACAAGATAGGTTAACACCTACATCTTCCTTATGCTTTAGGGTCCTAAATCCATGACCCCCAATACAAACAACACTTAAATAATCAAACCAAAAACTCCTAGAATGGAATTTTCATCTAGGAACCAACTTGAACAAAGAAAATACCTAACAATGCCCGAAACCACCCTCCTAACTTGGCTAGAGTTAGTACATGCCAAAAAAAAAACAAAAAAACTAAATCCTAGGGAATTTGATTAAGGTGCTCCTGCATGATACTCTCCCCCCCACCACACACACACACACAAATAAGTTAATCCAGCCTTGGATTAGGTAAGGTGGAATCAATACCCAACCTCTTGAATTTTTCCTCTCTAATACAAGTAGCATCAAAATCATCCTTGCCAAGCCATTTGAAAAGATGTTCTAAGTAGTCCTTCTTCCTAATTTTCTTATAGATCCTTGAATCCAGTATCCTATCTTCTTCTAGAGTTAGAGTAGGGGTTAGGTAGAGGTTTGCTACATCTTGTGTGACCTCTTGAAGACTTTGATTAACAAGTGGGATAGGGCCTTTGTAGGAAATCAAATCTACAATATTAAAAATGGGTGATAGTCCAATGTCATTAGGAAGTACCACCTTGTAAGAATTGTTTCCATACTTGGAAAGTATTTTGCAAGGACCCAACCTTCTCATCTAGATCTTGTGTGGTATCCCTTTTGGAAATATTTTTTTGTTCAAGTGCACCATCACAAGATCCAATATTTGAAACTAAACATCCCTCTTTGTTGCATCCACTTTTTTTTTTAGTTTGTTAGTATTTTCAGCTAGTGTCTTCCTCACATTTTCATGGACTTTCCTCATGGATTGGGAAACATCCTCAGCGTAGCCACTAGCTTGTACTCCATAATTCAACTCTCTCAACTCAAAAAACCCTCAAAGATGAAAACCATAAATTATTTCAAATGAACTTTTACCTATGGATCTATTCACTATGTCATTGTAGGTATATTCAGCCTACCCAATGAGTTGGTCCCATTTCTGACCATAGTCCTTTGTGAGACACCTTAGTAGGTTTCCAAGACTCCTATTAGTCACCTCTATTTGTCCATAAATCTATGGGTGGTAGGTAGATCCAAAAGATAAGTTAGTCCCAAGCCTTCTCCAAAATGTCTTCCAAAAGTGGCTCATGAATTTGGTGTCCTTGTTTGAAACAATGATCATAGGTAGACCATGGATCCTAACCACCTCTTTGAAAAGAAAATTTGAATTCTAACAAGTATCATGTATGATCTTGCAAGGTACAAAATGGGCCATCTTACTTAACTTATCCACAATCACATAAATGATATCATACCCCTGCCTTGTCCTTGGTAGACCAAGTACAAAATCCATACTTATACACTGCCATGGCTTGCTAGGGATTGGAAGTGGTTGGTAAAGAACAACATTTGAGGATGTTCCCTTGGCTTTTTGGCACACTATGCAACTCTCACTATACTGTCTAATATCTTTAGTCATCCTAGGCAAAAAATAGAACCTAGTGACTAACTCTTGAGTCTTATTGACTCCAAAATGACCATTAAGTGCCCCATTATGCTTTTATTGGATTAAATTTTCCCTCGTTGACCCTCTATGAACAAAAATTTAACTTCCTTTAAATGATAAGTCATTCTACAATGTATAATAAGAAAACTCACCATGAAATTTGTTTTTGAACTCCTTACATACCTTGTAGATTTGAGAAAAATCTTCATTATCAACATAGAGGTCTTTGAATCTTTCAATGCCTATGCTTTGGAGTTGAACCTCTTGGACTATGGGGAGTCTTCTATTCAATGCATCAACTACCTTATTCTACACCCCCTTCTTATGTTTGATGGTAAATGTGTGGGATTGTAGGTACTCTATCCATTTCATATGCTTACTGCTCAGTTTGTCTTGGGAGTTAAGAAAGATGAGAATGTTGCAACAAAATCTTGATCAGTGTAGATGAGGAAGCAAGAATTTATGCACCCTAAGCCAAGGGGTGGTGTAGAAGGCCGAGAAAGCCTAACTATGACTATAGTTAGTGTCATCTTCCTTGGCCTCCTCCCCCTCTAGACCCATTACCTTCATCCTCTGGAAGGCACACACCTTGTAGAATAATGTTTCCCTTGCATGTATAGGGAGAGGGGCGAGGCCCTTGAGTACAAAAAAAATTCCTTTGGAATAAAATAGTTCCTCCACTTCCTTAGGGCTTGGACTAGAGCATACAACTCTAAGTCATAGGAAGAGTACTTCCTCTTTGCATCATTGAGCTTCTCACTATGAAATGATATTAGCCTTCCTTCTTGGCTTAGAATAGCCCCAATAGCCACATTACTAGCATCTCAATCCACTTGGAAAATTTTATCAAAGCTAGGGAGCACTAATTTAGGTAGTTTTTCTATCTTCTTTTTGAGTCTCTCAAAACCATGATCAAATTGTGGGGTCCAATAAAAATTTTCTGTCATACCTCCTTTAATTATCTCCAATGTAGGAGCACATATGCCACTAAAATGTCTGATAAAATTTCTATAATACTATGCCAAACTATGGAATCTTCTTACATCTTATGTAGTCTTGGGATTAGGCCATTTAGAATGACATCCACCTTCTCTTGATCCATTTTGGGTTACCTTGAGACAAAACAAAGCCAAGATAAACTAGCTTCTGTTTCATGAAGTCACACTTCTCCAAGTTTATCATTATCTTTTCTTCATGCAATTTCTTTTTTTTTTTTGCAAATTCTTGATATACTTCTCTTTAGTTTTGATAAAAATTAAGACATCATCTAAATAGACAACAAAAAACTTACCAACGTAATTTGTCAATACCTCGTTCATTAGCTTCATGAAAGTAGATGGAGCATTCGATAAGCTAAATGGCATTACAAGCCATTCATACAAACTTTTTGTAGTCTTTAAGGCTATTTTCAATTCAACCCCTTCATTTATTCTAATTTAATGGTGGCCAATTTTCAAGTCTATCTTGGTGGAATACTTGGCCCCTCCTAGACAATCCATGAGGTCTTCAATTCTAGGTATTAGGAACCTATACCTAATGGTGATTCATTTAATGGCTATATAATCAATACAAAGTCTCCAAGTTCCTCCTTTCTTGGGTGCTAAAACAATAGGGATTTCATATGAGCTAATGCTTTTTCTAATCAGGCCTTGGTTTAGGAGCTCTTGGATTTTTTTGATAATTTCCTCATTTTGTTGAGGGGTCATCTTATAGGTAGATTTTGTGGGTTGGGTAGCTCCTAGAATAAAGTCTATTTGGTGGCTAACAAGTCTCTTAGGAGGTCGGGTGATAGGTTTTCCATCACTAACAATAGTTTTATAATCCTCAAGTAATTCTTGTACCTCCCTTGGGATCTTTGATTTTTTTTACAACAGTTTCATCCTTAAGTTTCAAAACCAATGCAAATACAACTCCATCTCCTTCCTCTAGGGTATTCAAAAATTCCTTCTCACCAAATAAGAGTGAACTTGGGCTTTGGGTCTTCAACTCTCCTTATTTTAGCAAGGATTGGATCTTGAAAGTCACTACATTCTTCTTGAATGAGTAGGAATTTTTGGTTCCATCATGTATGGCTTGGTTATCAAATTTCCATGGCCTTCCAAGTAGAAGGTGGCATGCATCCATGGGAAGAATATCATGTAAAATCTTATCCTTATATCTCCCTATGGTGAAATCTACCCATGCTTACTCTCCAACAAGATTATGTTGTCCTTTATTGAGCTCAGTGACCTTCTATTGGTTGGCATGTGAAGTTCTTTTTAGCTTCAACTTGCTAACTGCCTCTTCGTTGATTATGTTGTTAGTTGAGCCTAAGTCAATGGTGACTCTACATACCTTTCCCATGATTTTTCATCTAATCCTAAAGAGTTTTCTTCTCTGACTTGGTTCTTCTTTGATTGGATCCTTAATCAATGTTCTCCTTATCATCAGGTTCTCCCCTTTCTTTGATACTAGGGGTATCTCAAGGTGCTTGTTGCTGCTACTAGATTCTTCTTGTACATATTTGACCCTTTTTGTATTTCCCTGGGAATTTGAGCCTTTTTTAGGGCACCTATATATAGGGTGTCCTAGCTAATTGCAATAATAGCACTTCATGGTGGCAAAGTAGGATACTCTCCCTTTTTTGTTTCTCCTTCCTCTCCAACTAGTGTTAGAGCCTCTACATTTGTTGAAACCTCCTCTTTCTTAACTTCCTTCTTGTTGTTTAGTTCCTTGTTGTCTCCCTATAACCTAAAATCTAATCCTCTTCCACCATACCCTCTTTGACCTCTTCCATCTTTACCCTTACCTCTACCTTTGAAGTTTGAGTCTAGCTTCTTATTCTTCTCTTCCACTTTCAAAGAAAATTGGAAGCATTTATGGACTATTATAAGAGTCCATAGGTTGATGTCTTCTTGTATATTCCTTTCCAAACTTCCTAGATACCTATCCACTTTGATAGGTCCATCTTCTTGTACTCTTGATCTTAAACACAACTTTTGAAACTCTTCAATATAAGTTGTCACATCCATGTCCTTTTGTTTCAAAATTTTCCTCTTCTTGTTTAATTAAACCTCGTAGTCCTCTGGTAAGTATTTTTCCTTCATCTCTATTATCATGGCTTTCTAATTTGCAATGGGCTTCTTCCCCACTTTTTCCCTCTCTTCTTGGAGGTACTTCCACCATGTTAGGGCTGATCTCCTTAGCCTAGACTTGGCCACCTTAGCTCTTTATGCTTCACTTTACCCTTCACACTCAAAGTGATTCTCCATCCCTTCAATCCATTCCATCACCAATTTAGGGTCCATCTTGCCACTAAATAAAGGAATTACTTCTAGGAACTTTCCACCTAATTCTTTTATGGCTTTTAGGAATGGATCTTTATTGATACGAGGGTCTAGTTGAGAAATGAGATCTTCCTCATCCATCTTTTCTTTACCCTTACTACTACTCTCACCTTTTTGGTCTTTCTTCTTAGTTACCTCAACAACTTCTTCCAACTTGGTCTTCATTTCTTCTAGGAATTCTTCAAGGATTCTATTCCTCTCCTTCTATTGACCCATCTCTTTGGTTAACTCTACATTATTCACTATATTTGATTCTCCAACAGACTTTGTAGTCTAAAACATCTAACCTCAAACCCAAATCTTCTTGCTTTGATGCAACTCTAATGTAAGACAAGGTAGGTAGCTTGCTTAGTCCTTATCTTATCAAGGGCTTTATTAGGATTTCTCATAGCCTATTAGGGTTCCATTTGATACCCTAATCCCTAGAGTATCTCTACGCTATCCTCTAACTACACCCTACCTAGATAGAGAAATGAAATTGCCTCTTAGACTCATTGATGCCTCTTCAAGCCACTTTGTCAATTACAATTTTTTTAGATCTTTCTTCATAATTCCTACCATTATAAGGGGTGAGGGGTTCCCTTATGAAGTTTTTTCCATAATCCAAACTTTTGGACTCAAAACCAATAGGGTTTTCTACTGATCTTTGCAAAACTACCCAAGTTGCACCAATTAGGCCTAATTGAATTAGCTCTCCTACTTGGATTTTTAGGTTTTAAGTCTAATTTTCTCTTAACAAGATGAAAAAAAAAATTTAGATTTGAGTATCCTTTTGGAAAACCTCAAGGATTTTGTGGGTCTTAGGTCTCCAAGCCATTTGTACACCTAAAAGAAATCTTTATGCCTATAATTAAGGGTTTCACAATAAAGATGATAGGGTTGACTAGGGTCTGATCATTCCCTCAACAAAAAATATTATGAGAACTTCTAATTTGGCATATGGTGAGATCACTCACTCCTCCTCCTTATGATACTCTTTGTTTGAAGTATCCTTCACATTCAAACCCCAAAACCTTCTTGCCAATACTGTGATAGCCTAACCAAGTATCAAAGACTTGCCTAGAGCATCACTTTTGAATTTCTCAAACAACTTTCTAGGCCTCCAAAAACTATGTACATTATTTATACTATATCTACTCCCATTTTCCCTAAATTCATGAAGAAATCATGGTAGAAACTCATGGGGGAGCCATTCTTGCATAGATGGTCAAAATTGGACCAACACATAGAGTAATTACAAATAAATTTCAAAACATACTTGAATGAAGACCTAAAAACTTTCAATCTAAGAGGAAAAGTACTATATTAACATTAAAAACAAGAATCAAACACTAAAATGAGTATTTCAATCCATTATTCTGTACAAGAAACCAAGAAACTCAAAAAATATTAAAAATTGGACTATAATTCATGGATTCACTTGCACAAAATTTGTTGATTACAACTTATAACCCTTGGGATGGGTCTCCTTCATGGTTTTATAAGTTTCCCAAGAGATTTTAGGCAGTTTTAATAACCATCATCCCCTTTCTTGCATTATGCAACTTTTCTTGCCAAAAAGTTGTCAAGCAACTTTTCAAAATATTTGCACAACTTAGACAATTTTTTGCATCTTTGAGTAACTTTGCTTTCCTTCACTTGGGAACTTACAAATATGTCCACTATGATCCATTAATGTTGCATAGGCATGATTTATCATTTAGAACATCGATTTACATGATTTTTTCCATTATTTCCTTTTTGACAACTTTTGTACAAATTACATCTTTTTGACATCTTTTCCCTTTCTTGCTCCAAATGATATGTAGGATCTCCATGAAATATGATGTAAAAACATCATGGAGAACAAGATAATTTAAAACCTACATCTTACTTATGCTTTATGGACCTAGACCCATGACCCCTAATACAAACAACACTTAAACAATCAAACCAAAACCTCCTAGAATGGAAACATCATCTAGGAACCAACTTAAACAAAGAAAAGACCTAGAAGGCCCAAACCCAACCTCCTCACTTGGATAGATTCAGTACATGCCAAAACCAAAAAAAAGTAATAAATCCTATGGAGTTTTATTAAGGTGCTCCTACAACAAGAAGTTGAACATTAGGCATATGAAGTGGGTGTAATTTCTTCAATCCTACACTTTCATCATCAAATGCAAGAAGGGAACCTGATGGGGACACAACCCAAGAACAGAATGGACACAACAGAAAAGGGAAATTGTATTAACTAAAAAATAAGCTAGTACATTCAGTATAGAGAAAATAAACTTCAAAACATGCCCTAAGGGCTTACAATAGCATAAATGTGGAGATAATTTCTCCTTTCAATACCTCCTCTCAAACTCCACTCTGAACTGCCTTTTACAATGCCAAGAATCTCCTTAAATAGACCCCAGAGGGTTATGGACTAGGAATACATTCTAGAAGGTGCTAGTAGGCATCCAATGACCAAATAGAAGGCTCCAAAAGCTGCGTTAGAAGTCAGCGCAAATCTAGAAGAATCTAGAAACGGTAACCAAACTTTCGGGAGGCATAACTTTTGAACCGTAGCTCCGATTGACGAACCGTTTACATTTTTGGAAATGTCTCGAAGTGCTCTATAGCCCTATGGAGGAGCTTTGTTAATCCCCCATTTTTTTGGCCCTTTTTGAGGTCATTTAATGCCCCTAAATTGACTTTGAAGCATTCTTAGGAGGTCTCCAAAACTCAAAAAATTGCAATAACTTTCAAACCGTGGGGCCTTTTGACTTGATTCTTTTTCTGGAATGTTCTAAATCACAATTACATTCATCTGGCCAATTCACACCTTCTAGTTTACCAAAATGATGGCCCAATTACATGCTGCTATTTTTTCAAGATTTTCTAGCACACTGATAGTGGAACTGTGAGAGTTGGAACCTTTATTTGACCCAAATGGGTGTCCAAAACTGAAAACACATGAAACAGAAACTAAGTCTAAGTACATTTTTTGGGTGACATAGGATTACCCTTATACCTCTGGATGCTCCTGCATCAGACACTGAGGGTAGATTGAAAAGTGACCCTGTCACTTTATGAATGGTAGAGGAAATCCCAAATGGGAAACCTCAGCTGCTGAAATCCAAGTTGAGTCCTCGATCGATTGTCCTTTCCATTTGACCAAATACTCTTCATACTGCCTATTTCTGGTACTCCTACCCACATGATGATCTAGAATGTCTTCTATCTCCTCCTTCTTAGAAGCAGGAATTAGACATGGCTCTAACACCAGCTCCTCATCTGCACCATCATCATGATACTCTGTTAAATCTGCAATGTTGAAAATGGGAGAAATGTGAATACCATCTGGAAACTCCACTTCATATGCATTTCCTCAGTCATGTTTCTTCAAAATTTTGCAGGGGCCAAATTTCTTCATTTTCAGCTTGTTGTAAGTACCGGCTAGAAATCTTTCTTTTCGTAAATGTACCATGACTAGATCCCCTACTTGGAATTCCTTATGTCTTCTCCTTTGATCAGCCCTAGCTTTATACTCTTGATTCATCTTGGTAATGTGTGCCTGAACCTCCTCATGTAGACGCTTGATATGTTTAGCAAATTCCTCAGCTTCAGCACTTGTCCTCACCCCTTGTTCTATCTTCCTCAATTTTGGTGCAGTCCTTGGGCTATTCCCATATACAATTTGGAATGGTGATTTTCCAGTACTCTTATTTATAGAGTTATTGTAAGAAAACTCTGCTTGTGGTAGAATCAAATCCCATCCCTTGGGCTTATCCCCAACTAAACATCTCAACAAATTGCCCAGACTTCTATTTACCACTTCTGTTTGGCCGTCAGTCTGCGGGTGATGCATTGAACTAAATTTTAGGTCTATTCTCAACTTCTTCCACAATGTCCTCCAGAAATACCCCACAAATTTAGTATCTCTGTCAAAAACTATACTCCTTGGAAGACCATGTAGTCTTACCACCTCTTTGAAATACAAGTCTGCAATATGGACAGCATCATGAGTTTTGTGGCATGGAATGAAATGTGCCATTTTGGAGAACCTATCAACCACCATGAATACTAAGTCTTACCCCTTTGTGTCCTTAGAAATCCAAGAACAAAATCCATACTTATGTCCTCCCATGGCCTTGATGGAATAGGTAATGGCTGATATAGGGCAGTATTGTGACTAAACCCCTTGGCAACTTGACAAACCTGGCAACTCTGTATAAACTTCTTCACATCCTGTGAAATTTGAGGCCAAAAATAATGTTCTCTAAGAATGACAATGGTCTTATCTTGACCAAAATGTCCTACCATCCCTCCCCTGTGTTTCTCCTTAATCAGATTTTCCCTCATGGAACTCCTTGGAATGCACAATTGACTACCCTTGAACACCATGCCATCCTGAATCAAATAGTCTAACCACTTGGTTCTATCTACAGCAACAGGTTCTTTACAAGCTTTCCATGCTTCAACAAAATTAGGATCCTCAAGGTACAATTTCTTGAGTTCATCAAACCCAAATACTTCAACCTGTATTATTGTAAGCAACAATTGTCTCCTACTTAGTGCATCTACAACCCTGTTAGATTTTCCACTTCTATGCTTCAACACAAATTTATAGCTCTGCAAGAACTCTACCCACTTCATATGCCTCTGATTCAGTTTACCTTGGCTATTTAGGTACAGTAATGCCTAATGATCAGTATACAAAACAAATTCCTTTGGCAATAAATAATGCCTCCATTTCTTTAAGGCCTAAACTATTGCATAGAACTCTTGATCATAAACAAAATACTTCTTCTTTGCATCATTGAATTTTTCACTAAAATATGCCATAGGCTTACCTTCTTGGCTTAATACAGCCCTAATAGCACTACCACTAGCATCACAATCCACCTGGAAAACCTTTCTAAAATCTGGAAGTGCCAACACAGGCTGTTCTGTCACCTTCTTCTTCAACAATTCAAAACTTCTCGTAGTTGCTACAGTCCATTTGAACTCTTTTCTATCCCCTCTTATTGTGTCAGTTAGGGGTGCACATATGCCATTGAAATTCTTAATAAACTTCCTGTAAAAACTAACAAGACCATGAAATGATCTTACCTCAGTAGTAGACCTTAGAGTAGGCCATTCCAAGATGGCTTTTACCTTCTCTGGATCCATTTTGAGACCTTCAGGTGATATAACAAAACCCAAATAGACTAACTCCCTTTTTGCAAAGATACACTTCTTTGGATTAATTAACTGTTTCTCTTCCCTTAGCCTTTCAAGGACACTACGAATATGCAATAAATGTTCTTCCAACGTCTTGCTAAAAATTAAAATATCATCCAAATAAACAATAACAAATTTTCCCAAGAACTTCTTAAGTACCTCATTCATGAGCCAAATGAAGGTGCTTGGGGCGTTCGTCAATCCAAAGGGCATGACTAACCACTCATAAAGACCCTCCTTGGTCTTGAAGGTTGTTTTCCACTCATCTCCTTCTCGAATCCATATCTGGTGATAACTACTCTTCATATCTATCTTTGTGAAGTACTGAGCTCACTCAAGCAGTCCATAAGATCATCCATCCTTGGCAAAAGAAATTGGTACTTGATGGTTATCCTATTTATAGCTTGAGAATTTGTACACATCCTCCACTCTCCATCCTTCTTTGGTGCAAGTACTGTAGGTACTACACATGGACTCAGGCTCTCTCAAATCAAGCCCTTCCTCAATAGCTCCCAAACCTATCTATTTAGCTCCTCTGTTTCAGCAAGAGTCATCCTGTGAGTAGCCTTGTTAGGCAAACTAGCTCCTAGAATTAGATCTATCTAATGACTGATTTGCCTTACTGGTGGCAATCCATCTGAAACATTATCAGAGATAATATCTCCAAATTCCCCTAGTAAATCTGAAACTTCAAGTGGTATTTCACTACTACCTTCTTTATCTTTCCTAGGAATCAAATCATAGCACATATGCTGATGTTTCATGCCATCTAAAAACTTCCCTCCATCAACAAGATGAATCCTAGCACTGCTACATACCTTTTCACCTTCCTTTTTCATGGGTTTTAATTTGTGGTGAACTCCATCTTTTGTCAGAGAGTATATGTTTGCATGCCCATCATGTACTGCATGTCTATCAAACTGCCATGGTCTACCCAAAAATAGATGGAAAACATCCATCAGAATAACATCATAGAGAACTTCATCATGGTAACTCCCAATTTTAAATTTCACTAAACATTGTTCACTTACCAGGACCTTATGATCATCTTTTACCCAAGCAATCTAATAGGGCTGGGGATGTTTCTCCCTCTTGAGCTTCAGCTTAGAGACCATCTCTTCTGATACCAAGTTATCAGTGCTACCACCATCAATGATCACGTCACAACATTTATCCTGACACTTGCATCTAGTATGGAACAAACTCCTCCGTTGTCCTGGGTCAATCTCACCACTTAGTAGGACTCTTTCATTTACCAAGGTCTCTCCTCTTTCTGCATCCTCTGAATGTGATGAGTGTGCATCCTCATCCACATGAGCAACCCTAGCTTGGCCCTCAGCTCTCCTATCTGTCCTTCCTTGTCATTGAGGGCATTCAAAGGCACGATGACCTTCTTCATTGCAATGGAAATAGGTACCATGGAAGCTTCCTCTTCCTTGTCCATGTCCTCTACCTCTTCCTCTCTGATTTCTAAAGTCTTGATCATGGGAGTGGTTGAAACCCTCATTCCTCTGGTTCCTGCTAGTACCCACATCTTCATTTTTCTTTTGGGTTTCATTGCGACCTCCAGATGATCTACCGCTTCCCCTTCCTCCTTGACTGCACCCTCTTTGTCTTCCTTCAAAGCTTTTATTCAACTTCTCTTCAACTCGTAGGGAAAACTGGTATACCTCTTCAACGCTGGTCATTCTTACCAGACTTAATTCCTCCTGGATGCTAGGTCGTAACCCACTGATATAATGAGCAACCTTCTCCTTATTTGCTTTTGCATGCCCCACTCTAATCAAGAGTCGGTAAAATTCCTCTGTATATTCTTGGACTAATCTTCTTGCTTGCTTTAACCCATGCATCTTCTTAAACAAATCAAGCTTGTAGTCCACAGGAATGAACTGCTTCTTCAATTTGTCCACCATGAGATCCCATCTTGTGATCTTCTCCTTTCCTCTTCTGTTTCTTTCCAATTGAACCTCTTGCCACCAAATTTTGGCATGGCCTTTTAGTTTGGCCTTTGCAAACTTAACCCTATCTGGGTCCCTGATATCCTCATACTCAAAGTATTCTTCTAGTCCATTGATCCAATCGATCAACTCATCTGGTTTCAGATTTCTTGAAAATACACCTACTTCAATTGTAGGTCTTTTCCCAAACTTATTAATGGCCCTAAAAAGGCTTTCTTCTGCATGATTCAGAACTTCCCCATCAAATTCCCCTTCTGGTCCCATTTCTTCTTCTTCATTGTCATCCTCACTGTCCTCACCTGCGACAACATTTGCTCCTCTATGGAGCTCCTCTTGCAATGCCTGTACCTACCTTTGGAGGGCTCTAACCTCCTCAAGATTAATAGCTCTGGCCCTTCCACCATGCTCTCTTCATGGAGGCATCTTCTAACTTGAACCCACAACCACATGGTCTTGGTGCAAACTGCCCCACAGTCGGCGCTCTGTCTACACACTCAAGAAAACCAGCTTTGATACCACTTGATGGGGACACAACCCAAGAACAAAATGGACACAATAGAAAAGGGAAATTGTAGTAACTAAAAAATAAGCTAGTACATTCAGTATAGAGAAAATAAACTTCAAAACATGCCCTAAGGGCTTACAATAGCATAAATGTGGAGATAATTTCTCCTTTCAGTACCTCCTCTCAAACTCTACTTCGAACTGCCTTTTGCAATGCTAGGAATCTCCTTAAATAGACCCCGGAGGGTTAAGGACTAGGAATACATTCTAGAAGGTGCTAGTAAGCATCCACCGACTAAATAGAAGGCTCTAGAATCTACGTTAGAAGTCATCACAAATCTAGAAGAATCTAGAAATGGTAACCAAACTTTTGGGAGGCATAACTTTTGAACCGTAGCTTCGATTGATGAACTATTTACATTTTTGAAAAGATCTCAAAGCGCTCTATAGCCATGTGGAGGAGCTTTTCTCATCCCCCATTTTTTGGCCCTTTTCGAGGTCATTTAATGCCCCTAACTTGACTTTGAAGCATTCTTAGGAGGTCTCCAAAACCCAAAAAACTACAATAACTTTCAAACCGTGGGGCCTTTTGACCTGATTCTTTTTTTGGAATGTTTAAAATCACAGTTACATTCATCTGGCCAATTCACAGCTTCTAGTTTACTAAAATGATGGCCCAATTATATGCTCCTATTTTTTCAGGATTTTCTAGCACACTAATAGTGGAACTGTGAGAGTTGGAACCTTTATTGGACCCAAATGGGTGTCCAAAAATGAAAACACATGAAATAGAAACTAAGTCTAAGTACATTTTTTTGGGTGACACAGGATTGCCCTTATACCTCTTGATGCTCTTGCATCAAAACCTCAAAAAAGGTTGTTGATTCCTTGAGAAGGAGGAATGTCATGGTGTAAGAGATCAAGATGGAGAATATAGGGATTCATTCCATAAATGATATGTATTAAGAGGGTGAATACTTTGGGGATGCTTATAAAGTTTGTGCAAAACAATTAGATAGATACCACACTAAATTTGCAAAAGATTTGTTGCAGGAAGGGATACTCTTTAAAGGGAGCCAATTATGCATTCCACAAGGATTAATAAGGGAAAACATCATAAAAGAGAAGCATTGTGGGAGCACAAAAGGATAATTTGGAGTAGACAAGACCTTAGAACAAGTGAGGAGACACTATTTTTGGCCAAGGTTGCAAACATATGTAATAAAGTATGTAGAGAGTTGTTTGATTTGTCAAAAGGCCAAGGGTTATACTTAAAATGTAGGATTGTATACCCCACTCCCTATTCCTAGTAAACCTTGGGATTTAGTTAGTATAGATTTTGTACTAGGCCTACCTAGAACCAAATTAGGTTATGATAACATCTATGTAGTTGTTGATAGATTCTCTAAAATGGCTCTCTTTATTCCTTGTAAAATAACACATCATGCATCATACATAGTAGGATTATTCTTTAAAGAAGTTTTCAAGTTGCAAGGATTACCATTATCAATCATCTTAGGTAGAGATCCAAAATTTATTGGGCACTTTTGGAGGACATTATGGAGGAAGCTTGCCAAAAACTTGTGCTTGTCATCAACCTACCACCCTCAGTCTAATGGAAAAATTGAGGTAATAAAAATATCTCTTGGAAACCCCTAAGGTGTTTGACAAAGTAGCATGAGACAAGTTGGGATAGTATTCTAGCATAGGTAGAATTCTCTTACAATGATTTCATAAACAAAAGTATAGGGATGACACTATTCCAAATAGTCCGTGGATGACATCGAAGAGGTATTCTTGAACTTAGAGATTTGAAGGATATGGAGAAGAGAAGTGCTCAAGCATAGGAATTTGTAGAGATAATGAGAGAAATTTATGAACATGTGCAAGATAGGTTGAAACATACCTCAATCAAATACAAGGAACAAGTAGATAAGAATAAGAGAGAACTTCAATTTAAGGTTGGAGATATGGTGATGACTCATCTCAAGAAGGAAAGGATTCCAAAGGAGAAATATACCAAACTCATGATGAAGAAGATTGGACCTTTTAGAATCATTTGTTGAGATAATGGGTGTTGCACACATTGCATAATATTGCTTAAATTTTATTATTTGATTTTATTATATATGTTGTATCTAGGAGCACCTAGATGGAGGTGCAACATGAAAAGATTCCCATGGGATATACTTGATGAGTTATTTTATAACACTGTGATAATATTTGATGTAATTATTTAATATTGGGGAAAAGAATTAAATGCCCAATATTAAATGTGGGGTTAGTGGGTTAGGTAGCACATGATTTATGTAATACCACTTGGTGGTTTTGTGGAACTTGCTACTATATAAGTAGCCACAAGGGTAGTTGATGACAAGAAAGAAGAAAATAGGAAAGAGTTGAGTGGGACAAGGCTTGACATGTTAGCCAAGGGAGCATTTGTAAAGGTTAAAAGCATGGAATGGGATGTGTGGATTCATGCTTGTTTACATGGATTGCTCAGTGGTGGCTATGGCTTTAAAGAATTTCATGGTTGTATTGCAATGGTATTTTTTGTTGAATAATACATGGTGATGAATGCTTTTGGAGGCTAGGTTTTTCCCTCGACGAGGGTTTCCTAGGGTATATTTTGAGTCACATTTTTGTGGGTATGTTGTCTATTCTCTTGCATGTGGAGTTTAATTGCATATTTATTTTAGATCTATTATGGATTATGTGGGAATGGTTATATTCTTGGTTGCTAGTTTCCTTACAAGTGGTATCAGAGATATGGTTTTATTATGGTAACCCTAGATTGAATCCATGGGGATGCATGAGAGGATGAAGGAAAGGGAAAGATATATGAATTTTTTATCACAAATATCAGAATTTTGGTTTTCTATTATGATGGGATGTTGGTAGATTTTGGGCATGTGAAATTGTTAGACAAATGAATTTTTTGGATGTTTTATTTAAATGAGGGATTTTGGGGGAGCTTGTAGAAATGACCTCTTGGGTAAAAACAAACCTTACCATTGGATCTAAGTCGACATTTCCATAAATTTTGATATATAATATGCCCTAGTTTGGCCATGTTCAAAGGAAATGAAGAGTTTTTTAGTTTTAGCCCATGATGACCATCAAATTAAATCCCATCAAAAAATTTGTCACAAAAATAAATAAATGAAAAAATCACAGTGAAAATGGTAAAAAGACTATCTTAGTAAAATGGCCATAACTTTCTCTCAGGATATCAAATTTTAGAGTTCTTATAGGCATTGAAAAGCTAATTTAGAGCACTAGAAGTTGGTGTAGGTTTGGTTTTGTGATTTTGATATTTTTTAAGGTTTTAAGAGCCCTAAAGTTAGATGTTTTTTATCTAGAGCATAGACTAGGGCATAACTTGGGCATACAGAGTTAGATTTTGGACTTCGAATAGTCAACGAAAAGCTCTTGGAGATCTCTACACATTGATTTAGATTTGGTGTAGGTTTGGCATGGTTTATTTAGTAATATATTGATCTAAATATTTTATGATATATATTGACTATGGTAGCATTGTGAGTTTTTTACATTGTATATTTTGGAGATTTAAGTTTTGATGTCATTGTATATTTAATTCATATTTTAGAATGGTCTCATGATGATATGGTTATCAGTATTTGGTTTGGATATGTATGATGACTTATTGGGTCTACAAGTTATGCAGTGTTGTAAGCGGTTTATACTTACAGGTTGCATTTATGGCTTAGTTATGGGTTGTCTTCGCCCATTGATCTTTCATTATTGATGCATATTCGGATTGGTGGCTTGGATTTGTGTTGTCTATGTCCTAAGTCACATGATTTTCTAATTTTTCTTCATGTAGAAGGGATGAGATGTTGTTACCAGGTACAATCATAGTGGAGGATTGTGGTTGAGTATTTTATGCTGACAAGTTGGAGATATTGAGAGTCAGATGCTTGATTCATGGATGCAATCATGGTGCCATGGATTTTGGCATGACATGATTAGATATACATGTACATCCTTGAAGATTGGTTTGGATTTCTAATTTGGTTATTGTGGTATATCTTCTTGGTTGAGAATCATGGTTATTTGGCTTTTTTAAGGAGCTCATGATGTGAACTTTGAGTTCTTTGATGGTTTGATACCTTGGTTGATTCTCATGATGTCATGGATAGCTTGGATACATGGTTTAGTGGAATCTTGTGATAGTGATTAGGTGATACTACAAGGTTATTTCCTAGTTCAATTTGTATCTTCTTGGTTTGGAGATCTTGGTTTCACTTGGTATTGAAAATTTGGTTGTGTGAGTGTAGACTTGGAGGATCTTCATGTAGGAGATGGATTTTATAATCTCATAGGTGACTTGGTACCATGGTACCTCATAGGTGACTTGGTACCATGGTTGAGTGAGAGTTATTGGCATTGATATATTTATTGAGTGTTTGCAAATGTTGGAGGTTAATCATAGATCCTATTGATGCAAAAATGTCTTTGACATTTTCATGGTGCACTTGGTTATCTTCATGGTGTGTGAAGATGGTTAGATCTTGAAGACTCATGGAGTTCTTAATTATCTTCATGGTATGTGGAGATGGTTTTCTTCATGGTGTGTGGAGATGGTTGGATCTTGAGGACTCATAAGGTTCTTGGTAAAGGTGTGTTTTATGCTTTTATTTGTCATGTTATCCTTGGTGTGAGGATCATTTTCATTTTTATGTCATGGTATACTCTTGATACACATTTAGAGTTTTGAGATATTATGGTATGTTCATATGAAGCATGTTATCTCTTTGGTTGAGATGGTTAGATCATGTTGTCATGGTTATGTTCTTGAGGCCATGGTTGGAACTTTGACATTGATCTTGGTTTAGTTTCTTGGTATAGAGTACACTAATCATAAGCTGGATACTTCATGATATTGCCATGTTGCATTTGGAGTTGGCATGGATTAATTGATTACATGTGCTCATGGATACTTAGAGATGGTGGTGATGCTGATTTCTCTTGGATTAGAGAAGTATTTGTTGGGATGGTTGATGGTTTTAGTAGGAATTTCAAGGGGTAGTCACTTGATATGGACTCGAGAGCAGATTTTTCTTAGATGAGTCTTGGTTGGAGACTTGGATTCTTGATGAGAATTCTCATTTCCCACTCTTGGTCTACTCAGTGGTTTGCTACTTGAGAGGTATAACCCATAATTTTTCTTAAGTGCATTATGTTTATGTTTGTCTTTCATGGATATGGATCTTGAGCTATGGTATATGAGTTAGTTCTAGAGGGTTCATTTGAGAGATGGTTTAGCATTGGTTATCTCCATGTGCATATGTTGTTATGCTGGTTGAGTTTGGGAGATGGTTTTATATTGGGCATATTCTTTGGATTAGGACTGGTTTATGAGTTTGATTTTCTTGTGAAAGGCTTACATTCATAATTAGTTATATGGTATGGTTTGGGTATTTTTGTGGCTTCTTTGTTGGGGTTTTTTTATGAAGGAGATCATACTTGCATGGTTTTTATCTAGAGGTGTGGTGAAAGGACATGATATAGGTCATAATTTGCATGGTTTTTTTTTGGTCTTGGTTATCTTCCTAGATGTTCATTTTTACTTACATTGGATTTGAGATTGGTTAGAGATTGTAATAACTAATTTCTGCTCATATATGTCTTGTGAGAGATGACATGGTTATTCCTTTATCTCTTCCCTCTGTTGGCTATGGAGAGCTTGGGATAATGTTGGAGACTTGTTATGAGAGTTGTTTTTGCAAGATATTAGTTTATGCATTGTGGATTTCCTTGAGACTACATGGATTCACTTCTTTGCGATGTTGTGAGTGAATTGGTTATAGATTTGACATTATCTTTTGTAGTGGAAGATTCTTGGTAAATATATGGTAGGTATTGCTCTTGAGGATTGTGATTGTAGGTTACAAATTGGATATGTTGATGATGTGAGATTCACTTGGTATACCTTTAGAGGTATGGATAGTTGGATGGATTTTGCACTTACTGTGGGTTTTATTTCAGCTATAGATATTTTGACAATTATGGATACATGTGATTACCTTTGGATCAGGTTTTTTGTCCTTGGCATTTTAGTTGATACAGGATTTTATGATCTTCTAATGCAACAAGTTGGGTGGCTTTCTCTTTAGATGGCTTCTATGTATGTCCAATGGCAGTGGCATAATAGGAGGTGAGATCATTCATGTTTGATATGTTGGATACTTTGATTTTGTTGTAGGTACCAAGATGGAGCACATAGTGTACATTGATCCATGATGGTGGATGTGCTGGGAGGGATTGTTCTCTTGTTCATTAATGTGGCTACAGATTGACCCTATGCAATGCATACAACAAGTGGGAGAATGTTGAGATAATGGGTGTTGCACACATTGAATAATATTGCTTAAATTTTATTATTTTATTTTATTGTGTAATGTTATATCTAGGAGCACCTAGATGGATGTGCAACATGGAAAGATTTCCATGGGATATACTTGATGAGTTGTATTGTAACATTGTGATAATATTTGATGTAATTATTTAATGTTGGGGTAAAGAATTAAATGCTCAATTTTAAATGTGGGGTCAGTGGGTTAGGTAGCACATGGTTTTAGCACATGGTTTATGTCATACCACTTGGTGGTTTTGTGGGACTTGCTATTATATAAGAAGCCACAAGGGTAGTTGTTGGTGACATTAAAGAAAAAAAAAGGAAAGAGTAGAGTGGTACAAGGCTTGATAGGTTAGCCAAGGGAGCATTTGTAAAGGTTGGAAGGATGGCATGGGATGTGTGGATTCATGCTTCTTCACATGGGTTGCTCGGTGGTGGCTATGGCTTTGAAGGCTTCCATGGTTGTATTGCAATGGTTTTTTTTGTTGAATAATAAATGGTGATGAATGCTTTTGGAGGCTAGGTTTTTCCCTCAGTGAGGGTTTCCCAGGGTATATCTTGTGTCACATTTTTGTGGGTATGTTGTCTATTCTCTTGCATGTGGATTTTAATTGCATATTTATTTCAGATCTATTATGGGTTATGTGGAAACAATTATATTATTTGTTTCTAGTTTCCTTACATCATTCATAAGTGCAGAGATAATTCTTATAAGATTTTTACATATCCAATCTTTAATGTAGAAGAAAACTTTCCTTACAAAGGTGATATGGAAGAAGTGCTGGAAGCTATAGATCAATGTAGTGAAAATTTGGTGAAAGTTATTCCCAAAGAGGCACCACAGATTAAATGCATCTTTACCAAGAGGGTAAACAAAAGGATTAGAAGGAAAACTTACTATGACTATTTGATTAAATAGAAGGATCAATCAACAACATATGCAACATGAATGAATGAGAAAGCCATTTCGCATGCAAGATACAAAGTTGCAAACATTCCAACTCAAGAGACTTGAGTTTTTTTGACTAGGGGAGTATGGTGTAGAGAACCCAAGAAATAATATGAGAAACTTCTCTATAAGGTCATAGGAGGTTAGAAAGTAATAGATAATATGGTACATGTCTTGAAAATCCAAAAATGTAAGAGCAAGGTATCCATTGGTGCATTATAAACCTTGGATCTGTTAGAGTAAAAGGTTAATATAATTTCATTAATTAAATTACCTTTACTCCCTTCTTAAGATTTCCCATTATGTAATTGCATTTCCATTTAATAATTAATTAGTAATTATTAAATGAAATTTACCTCTTAGGGTTTCCCTTTTAGGCTTTTTTGATCTATTTCTATAAGGATTGATCTTTTGTAATTTTTTCTTATCTTTTTAGTTTGATAATATCGTTATCATATTTTTAGAGAAAAACCCTTGCCTCTTCTTTTCTTTTTCTTCTCTCTGATAGGTTCTTGCATGTAAGTGTTCTTTGGGTTTTTTTGATTTGTATTGTCTATTGCTCAAATCCTTCATGGTATCAAAGTCTAAACTGTCGTAGCTTGTTAAGTATTTATAGCAAAAAATAGACCAATGTTATGAATTCTACACCTCCACCTCCTGTTCAAATTCCATCTATGACACATAATTACTCTTCATAATTTCCTACCATTGTATCTCTAGTCATCAACCCACCTATTATAGTTGTTAAGGATATATCAGAGGACACACATCTCCTCTTAGATGATAGATTCAGCACACCTATTATCCCACCTCCATTGGAGATTCTATTTTAGGATTCTCGTACATTCTCCCTTGAGAATCAACTAGGACTTCTAGCTTCAACTTACATTCAATGGTTTTACTCTCCTTGTCCATTGCCTTTATTTCTTTCAGATTGGAGCCACATTGGTATGTTCATCAACATAAAAGTTTTGCCATTCTAGGGGGGCTATGGAGTGTCAAGCTTCTACCATAGGGTGTTTTATTTTACTTATGGTCTTGAGAGAGTCTCTTGAGATATTTAATTTGTGCATCATTTTCTATCTCTTATTAGAGTAGATTTTTTCCACCGGGTTTTCTCTATTTCTTCATCTCATAGAGATTTGGTTGTGATTGGGTACCTCATCAGGCCTTGTTACTAGGACCCAAGTTTGTTTTTTGCATTATTGACCATCTTAAGGAGGAGTTGTTAGAGTAAAATGTTATTTAATTTCATTAATTAAATTACCTTTACTCCCTTCTTAATATTTCCCTTTATGCACTTACATTTCCATTCAATTATTAATTGATGTTTACCTCTTAGGGTTTCCCTTTTAGGTTTTTTGATCTCCTTCTATAAGGATTGATCTTCTATAATTTCAAGAATTTCAAGAATTTTTTTTTATTTTTGGTTAGACTAAAAGGCTTATTAATTCATTTCATACTTGTCCAAACTAATCAAAAAGTCTTTGAGAGCAATTAATTTTAATAATGTAAATTTTGTCAATTTTGCACTAATGAAAAGATGCAACTTTGAACTAACTTTTCAAAAAGTAGTTGCAACTAACCTTGGTCTATTGTGGCCATTGAGGAAGGACTATTTAACTATTTTTTACATCTCTTAGGATAGAGAAGGACATATTGTAATGATCTGGAGTTTTAGAGAGCAATAAAATTGAGTTTTTCTTGAAAATCTATTGTTTATTGAAGTTGTACAGACCTATATGGATTGAAAAGTTTGATCAAAGGACATGATTTAATAGAGGAATCAACTATATCATTAAGGAAATTGGTTTCAAATTGTTTTGATATCTCTATCAAAAGTTACATTGATTTTGGTTCAGACAATATCTAAACCCTCACTAATTGGAGTAGATAACCAATATATGGGCCTAACTTTCCTTTCCACAGATGGAATTCAACATCCATTTGGGTAAATCAATTTGGGATATTTTACTAATAGATTCCAGAGTTTGGAGGTTGGACTCAGTGGTTTGCTATTTTTCCTAATTAGCCCTAGGTTAAACATCTCTATGTATTTGATCCCAAGAAATGCAAAAACAAGCATTTTATGGATCAATTAATGCTAATAGGACGTAAAATATGGTAATTAGTGTTAATTAGTGTGGAGGAACATAGGGTTTATATTGTTATTATGCACCCATTTTCCTATACTTGTTTTATAAACCAAGCCTAATTAGACCTATTAGGTCCGCATACAAGGTAACGGTTAGGAAGTGTTGGAGTAGGGTCAAGCCTTAATCTCTTGGAATATTAAGCAAGGTCAAAAAGGATATTTGAAACTATAGTTTTTTGGGTTATTCATTTGGAATTTTTTGGAGTTAGGTAGGAAGGACTAATTAGGAAGACCTAATTGACCTACTAGCCCAAGTTGGGTTCGAAACCTTGCGAGGAGTTGGAAACCAAACCAATTATTGAATCATATTATTCTTGTACCTAAGATAAAATCTCAAGGTGTTGGATTATTTGGTGAGAAGCTTAGGATGAATTTTCATAAAACAACAAGTTTAGGGACTAGAGTCCTAAAAAACCAAAAGTGCATCAAACTTAAAATCTTAGTCCAAGTTGTTGGGAAGATTTGGAGTAAGAGTTGTTTAGGGGAGTAATTTGGAGACCCTAGAAACCATCCTTAGTGAGAGGGAGACCAAAGTCCTCTTTTTGAGAAATGGGTGAGGGATAAAAAGGAAGCCACTTTTCTTGTTGTGCTCTCAACATCATTATTCCTAAGGACTTGTACACAAGACATGCAAATAGAAAGAAGAGAGTTGTTTTAGAGGATAAAGGAATAAGGGAACTATGTTAAGTATAAGATGATAAAATTTTTTAAATAATAATGAAGAGTATTGAACCTTTACTGAGAAATAAGACTAGAGCCATATTAATAATGGGAAGAAATTATGAAGAAGTCAATAAAGAAATTGAAGAGGCTATTGCTAAAGTTATGAATTCTATAGAAGAAAGCTCAAGCAAGGAGAACAAAGTGATATGGGTAGTAATCCCTACTCACTCTATAATAGAGGTACAAGTAGAGGAACAAGATAGATTAGTACCTACACCAACATTAACAGAAGAATAAAAAGATATAGAAATGAAAGAGACAACAAAGACATCAAAAATCCCACAGGTCACAATTGGCACAAATACAATGCATGTGAAAAAAACAAGCATTAAAATGGACACAATAAAAGATCCTTTTAAGGATTATGACCTTAACATTGCTGAAAATTTGGTAGGATATACAAGTTTAGAGAATGAAGAGGAAGGAAAAAAAGAGGAAGAAAAAGATAGAAGGGATGAGGAAGGTGAGAAGGAAGAGGAGAAGAAAGATGAAAGAAATAAAGATTAGGAAAAGAAAAATAAGAATGAGGTAAGAGAAGAGAAGGAATATGAGAAACAAAATAAAGAAGATCAGAAGGAGGCAGAGGAAGGAATTTAGACAAAGGAACATGAGGACAACTAGGATCAATGAATTCAATTGGTTACACCTGTTCAAACACCTAGAACTAAAATTGCAAGTACCAACATGCCTAAGACTCTAATGGAGTTACTATTTGAAAATATATCAACAAGCACACCATTAGCACCTATTGGTGATCCACAAATTGATATATTTAATTAGATTACTATAATAGCCACTAACAAAATAGTGGAAAAGACAAAGAGCATTCAAAGAACACAAGAAGTCCTTGGCAAAGTGACGAGTAAAATTCAAGATATTGCACATATAAATGTCACTAAGGATGCACCAGAGAAGAAGGTAGAAGATGTAATGAAAGTGTTTGATAATCAATCCAAGACATTAGAGGAAGTTACAACTACAAACGTGCAAGTGAAGCATGATGCATAATTATTTAACACCATGTGCAAGAATATCAATAATGACTTAGCAAGACTTGACTCTTGTATCAAAGGGTTAAGGAGATGTTTAGTGGAAGGAAGAAATTTGTATGGAAAATATACTTTATCATACAAATTTATCATAGATATTAATGAGAAGCCAAAAGAGAAATAGGCAGAGCTATTAAACATGGTAAATGAATTGTAGCTACCTAATATGAAGATTGAGGACTTAGAGAGCAGAATTGGAAATATTCATGATGACATAAGTCTGATAGAGTTGAACACAGATAGAGAGAGTAATCATATGGTTCTCATTGTTGAGATAACATTTAACCTTGAAGATTGGTAATGTGCAAATGTAGATGCATAAATTATTAAGGCTAAGGCATCATATGAAAAGTTTGTATATATTTAGATTTAAATGTAGTAGAATTAGCATCATTATGTGATATCATAAGTATATATGAAGCAATCCAAGACACTTGGGAGAAATATTTCAAGATTCTAAAGACAATTTTTGTTGATTGCATTTCATGCATATCAAACTCAACATGAAGAATGAAGGTAACAATTTTTTTTGACTTGTCTATAGTTTTTGACTCACCTTTGTCCATGATGTCAAAGGGGGAGTAGAGTAACAAAATTTGTATATACATGAAAGGAAGTATCCTTATGTAAATAATTGCATAAGTAAGAGAATAGTAAAAAGGGGAGTATCCTTATGTAAAGATGGTATAAATAAGATAGTGATCCACATTTTGAAATTTTTGTAATGGCCATGTAACAGATGTTACAAGTTTTGAAATTTTGAAATTTTGAGTTATTGGGACAGAGCTAATTTTCCCATATGTTTCTATCAATGCTAAAGGCATATATTGTTGAAATTTTGAATAGGTTAGATGATATAAGGTTTTCATTTATGAAAACATATATTTAGGTTTAAGTTAGAAAATCATGAAGATGAAGTTTTGATAGAAGGACTTAGGAAATTGTCTAAGTATCACAAAGTTTATCTGTTAGCACAAGAACTATTTTGATTGTTGCAGTTAATAGATGTAACAATGACATGTGCAAACTTGAGGATAGATATAACAAAGTGTGAGGATTCCAATTTGAGAGTATAGTTATATGAATAAAGTTATTATAGTTTTTCTAGTTTTAGTAATGAGGCAACAAAATAGGATGAAAACAAGGAATCGAGTATTTTATGTTAATGAATTTCTTTTTATCAAAATAATTATTTGATCAATTAGGGATGACATCCTAGATGTTAACCCTAAGTGAGAAATATATAATTTTGTATTTTGGTAAGTCTGTAAAGGTATGAAGGTCGACAATGTAGGTTAGTATGAAATAACATGGTATAAAGGAATTTTTTTTGAAAGGGAAGATGAGTGTGGTTATTGTGATAAATATGCAATCATTTTGTGATGTGAACTTCGATAGTAAAGTAGAAAAAGGAAGAGTATGTGAAGTTGATACAGTGAACTAAAAAGATCATATTAGATAGTGAAGATATCAACATCTGTAAAGAGGTTTTTGTATCTACTCTTTTGTATACTAAATCTCATTACATATTGCATGTTTGGGTAGTAGACTTGGATTACATAATTTTTTAATTGGAATAAAAAATCCTAAATAGGTTTAAGGCTTCTAATAAGGCCTAGTCTTCTAACAAGCACTATGATACTATACATATGTAATAGATCCTAACAGGGTCAGTATCTTTCACTATATACTTTTGATTAGTGGATCATTTTGTGGGTATTGTATGTAGAATTATGTGATCATTCCTAAAAAAATAAAATCTAAGAAATAAAAAACATTCACAATGAAGCATTTCAAATCAAAATGGAACTTTTACCTTTCTTTACCAGCTACAATGTGCCTCCATTGTCCTCCTAGTCTTGAGTTTCCTGATTGTGATCAACTCCCTTCTTCAAGATGCTTCAATGTGTTAGAGATTGTTAACTTCAATATAAGTGTTAGAATATTTAGAATAACTAAGATGGGGAGGGTGAATCAATTATCCAAGGTCTAGATGTACTATTTGAACAAACAAACACTTAAACAAATTCATATCTTATCATCCCAATGCTCGATCTCTATTGTAAACTATTTGCAACATTAGCTAGCTATCCATTATTCTAAACTAATAGAAATGCATAATATTAACTTTAATCGATAAAGCATCATAGTAACATCCACACCTATTTGACAATAGGATTTAATGTGGAAGCCCAATTTGGGAAAAACAACCAAAACAATTTCACTAATTTTCACTCTTCTTAAGTGAGCCTTGTTAGGAGCCAACCCTTTTAAAGGTTATAATACACAGTGTTAAATGTGACCTTGTTAAAGGATTTATTCACCTTATTAGGAGTGGCCTTGTTAGAGGAATTTAGAACATTCCATTAGAATGTCACCTGGTTAAAGGATTTACATAGATTGTTAAGTCCTTCTGACTATTAGGTCAACCTTGATAAATGATTTTAAATACTATTCATAATGGTTAGAAAGTAACATTAGGTTTTATCTATTAAGTACAACTCACTTTGCATGTACAAATCTCTGTTTAGCTCTCATGTACCGATTCACTATCTAGCCTCCATTTTCATCTCAATCTCAAATTCACTTGGTAACCATTCAAGAAATCACCCTTCACTTCTTCTCAAATCAATTAAGCCTTTTGCTTAGATTTACCAGTCAATAATATCAGTAACATCTCCAACTCTTTGGAACTTCTTGACACACACAAGCTCTTTGCACTCTACACTCTCTACAAAAAGTTCACTAAAATAGGAAATTTTGATCTTTTGCTGCTTAAACAACACCATAGATCTTAGGGTTCATCATTCAATTGATTAGATACAATGTATCTAATCACCATTCTATTTATCTCTTCTTTTCTAGAAACTTCTCCTTGAATTCATCTCTTAAGTTGATTACCTAATCCTTTCTTGGAATTATAGATCCAACTCATTAATCCTAATTATCTTCAACACACTTTCCATATCCCAAGAAATCAACTTAGTTGGCTGGAAATTACGATTCCTCACAAATAGTTAAAATGATGTTCCTTGGCCAACACTAAGTTCTCACACTTAGTCATCATTGAGTTACTCAGTCAACACTAATGCTCAATCAACACTAAATTTTTTTGGTACTTACTATGGCTTGGTTAACACTAGTATCACTTAGCATGTCCATCAAAATTTCCTAGAATTTTACTTTGTTACTCGTTCAAGTCTACACATTTGATCTATCTTTGTTCACACTTCCGAGACTTGAACATTACTATCTTCTCCTCTTGCAACATGATTTTAAAAATCATTTTATCTTTTCAAAGTATAAGTAATTAAATGTTCAATTGTAATTTCTAGTTCAAACTTTTCCTCTAGATGCTCTTGTTATGAACAACTTCTCAAATCCTCTTCATTAATCAAATATATATGACATTTAGATCAGATAGAAAATTGTCTCACCAATAGATTTGACATCAATGACAACATAACAATTCTTCCAATTGTAGTCTCCAATAGTAAGATCAAATGGAATGATCCTAAAATGACTAAATGAATATGGATATGGATGCTAAGAGAATTGAGATGCAAATGGATCTATGGAGTTGATGACTAATTGCTTGAGAATGCTTCTAATGCTTCTAATGCTTCTAATGCTAATTTAAAATTCTACATTTGAGTATGATTCTAGATGCTAGAATGATAAGAGAGAGGTCCCTTATAGAATACATTCTTGGATACCCATTTGAGTTGTCCTTCTAGGTTGGTGAAAAATGAAACTTCAAGTAGTAAGAAACTAGTTTGAACATCATCCTTACTTTCATCCTTCTAGTCTAGCATATATAAATCCTAAACATCTATCACCAAATTTATAGTGTCAAAAAATCCCATCCTAGTGAGTTTCCTTATCAGGATTTATCATCCTTTATCTAGAAACATACTTAGATTTGACATTTTGAAATCTCTTTGTCCACATCATAGTGAGTACTTGATGAAGGGTGCTCCCCTTAATACCATAAAACATAATAGAAACAAATAAATAACAAAAAATTCAACAACAAAATATGGACTTCTTATTTGTGCTACAAATGCAGAATTACAACATTCACAAGTACAATATGCTAACCCACATGGGCACCTTCATTACACTAATCTGCAAGACAAGCTGCGAACTATCACCTAGAGCTGTCCTAAAAAATGTTTAGGCTTTTCTTAAATAGGAAAGTTTATACCACCTAGGAAGGTTCTAGATGTTAAAACTTAATACTTAGGGCCAACAGGCCCTAGCAATACATATAGAGTCAAGTAAATACATTTTTGACAAATTATTTTAGAAATTTTAGTAGCCCAACTTCTAAAGGCCATAACTCTCGAACCGTTGCTCCGATTGGCTATTATAACCACTTTTTAGAAATGCTAGCTCATGATCTATAGTCTTGGAACCACACAAACACCTTCCATTGAGTTTTTGGACCTCATCTAGGCACTCTAAGGCCTCCAGCGGTGAGCTTGAAGATTTTCCTACAAAATTTTCCATTGAAAATCCCCAATAACTTTTCTGATACTTAAGTTGGAGAAATGAGATTTTTATGGTAGGCTTATAATTCCAAAATGAACCTTCATGTAGTTTATGAGAACATTGTGAGCTCGTATGAAAAACTAACTAAAAATAGCAAGTTCCCATAAATAGTAATCACCATGTTTACTGGTCCTTATTAAAATAGAAAAGACTAAAAAGAAAATATTTTTTGGGTGATGAAAGATTGCTCTTACACCCAGGATGCTCCTGCATTAGACACCCAGGGTAATTTGAGATGTGACCCCATTATGCCTTAGGTGTTCAAAGGAAAACCAAGATAGTTAACCTCCTTGTTTTCTAGTGATGATGAATCCTCTATTGGCCTCCCTTTCCATTTGACCAAATATTCCTCATAAGTTTTGTTCCTAGTACTTTTGCTAACACAATTTTTCAATATCTCCTCAATCTCCTTTGTAGCCAAACTAGCTATTGGAATACTCCACTGTGCTTCTAATACTTCATCTCCATTACCTCCTTCATAATACTCTATCAAACATAAAATGTTAAATATTGATCAAATATTCAATTCAGTAGGCAACTCCACATCATAAGCATTTCTAGAATCATGCTTTTTCTCTATCTTGCATGGTCCAGACTTCTTCATCTTTAGCTTATTATATGTACCCACTGGAAAATGCTCCTTTCTTAAATGAACCATGACTTCATCTCCAATTTGAAATTCCTTATACCTCCTTTTCACATCTGCCTTAGCCTTATACTATGTATTCATCTTTATGATGTGCTTCCTCACCTCCTCATGGCTGTTCTTAAAATGTTTAGCAAACTCTTTTGCCTCAGCACTACTTATCTCTCCTTTATCCAACTACCTCAATTCAGAAGCATTTTTGGGACTATTTCCATATACAATCTAGAATGGTGATTTATGATTACTTATGTTGACAAATTATTATATGCAAATTCTTCAGTGGTAAAATCATATCCCATCCTTTTGGTTTATCTCCAACCAAGCATCTCAGCAAGTTTCCCAAACTATGATTCACAACTTCTGTCTATCCATTAGTTTGTGGATGATGTGATGAATTGAACTTAAAATTGGTCTTTAACTTCTTCCATAATGTATGCTAGAAATACCCAACAAATTTGGTTTCTTGATTTGAAACTTTACTTTTTGGCAGACCATGTAGTCTTACGACTTCTTCAAAAAATAATTCTACCACATGAACAACATCACTCATCTTCTTGCAAGAAATAAAAAGTACCATATTTGAAAACCTATCAACCACCATAATAATATAATCATTCCCACATTGCATCCTTGGTAATCCAAGAACAAAATCCATGATGACATCCTCCCACAACTTCTCTGGTATAGGTAATGACTGATACAACCCTGTATTCTTCTTTACTCCTTTCACCATCTAACATACTTTGCAACTCTATACAAAATTCTTCACATATTGCTGCAACTGTGGCCAATAATAATTCTTAGAAACCAAAGAAATGATTTTATCTATACCAAAATGTCCAGCCAATCCTCCACTATGCTTCTCCTTGATGAGATTATCTCTCATTGAACTTCTAGGAATGCATAATTGGCTTCCTTTGAACAACATACTATCCAAGATCATGAAATCAAACCATTTTGTCCTGTCAAGTGTAATAGGTTATGTACAAGCCTTCCATGCTTCACCAAAATTAGGATCATCTAAATATAAAGTACTAGGTTCCTTGAACCCAACCACCTCTATCTACATTTCTGTCAGAAAAAGTTGTCTTCTACTAAGAGCATTTGCAAGTTTGTTAGACTTCCTAGTCTTATGTTTCAAACAAATGTATAACTCTGCAAAAACTCAACCCACTTCAAATGCCTTTGGTTCAATTTTTATTGACTATTCAAATATTGCAAAGCTTGATGATCAATATACAAAACAAACTCCTTAGGAAGAAGATAGTGTCTCCACTTCTTCAATGCTCGAACTATAACATAAAATCCTTGATCATAAACATAATATTTTCATTTTGCATCATTCAAATGCTTACTAAAATAAGCAATAGTTCTACTTTCTTGGCTTATTATAGCTCCTATTGCAATACTCCTAGCATCATAGTCTACTTGAAACACCTTGTTAAAATCAAAAAGTGCTAAAACAGGCTACTTAGTAACTTTCTATTTCAATAGATTAAAACTCTTATCTACTCCTACAATCCACTTAAATTATTTCCTATCCCCTCTCATTGTTTTAGTCAAAGGTCCACAAATACTACTAAAACTTCTTATGAACTTTCTATTAAAACTAGCCAGTCCATGAAAAGATCTTACCTTTGTTGCACTCCCTGGAGTAGTCCATTCATTGATAGCCTTCACTTTCTTTGGGCCCATTTTCATACCTTCTACCGAGACTACAAATCCTAGGTACACCAGCTCCTTCTTTACAAAACTGCACTTCTTTAGGTTTATCAACAACTTTTCTTCCCTCAACTTATCAAACAACTTACTAATATGGATCAAGTTCTCCTCCAATGTCTTACTAAAGATCAAAATATTGATCATCTAGGTAAACAATGATAAACTTACCTAGAAACTCCTTTAGTACCTCATTCATGAGCCTCATGAAAGTGCTCAATGCATTGATTAGCCCAAAAGGCATGACCAACCACTCATACAATCCTTCTTTGTTCTTGAAAGCAGTCTTCCATTTGTCACCTTCTCTGATACAAATCTAATGGTACCCACTCTTTAGATCTATCTTTGTGAAATGCTCGACTCCACTCAAATAGTCCATAATATCATCCATTCTTGGCAATGTAAATCTATACTTGATCATGATCTTATTGATAGCAGGAGAATTTTTTCACATCCTCTATTCTTTTTTGGTGCTAATATGGCTAGCACAACACATGAACTCTCTCTCTCTCTCTCTCTCTCTCTCTCTCTCTCTCTCTCTCTCTCTCTCTCTCTCTCTCTCTCTCTCTCTCTCACTCTCTCACACACACACACACACACACACACACACACATCAATCCCTTCTACAACAACTCATGACTATTTTCTGTTTAACTCTTCACTTTTTGCTAGTATCATTCTATGTGATACCTTTTTTGGTAAACTTGCTCCTAGAACTAAATCCATCTAGTGACTGATCTGCCTCATTGGGGCTGATCCATCAGGTACATTATCTGATATAATATCAAAAAAATTCCCAAAATATCTACAACTTTTGCAGGCATCTCCTCTACTTCTTTAATATCTTTTGGAAATATAGGAAAACACATATTCTTACACTTCATACCTTTGAGAAACTCTTTTCCATCAATAAAACATATTCTAATAGAAATATATACCTTTTCTTCTTTCTCCTTCAATGACTTCATCTTATGCTTCACTCCATTCCTTGGTTAGAGTGTAGGTATTTTCTTGTTGGTCATGTAAAACATTCCTGTCAAACTGCCATAGCCTACCCAACAACATATGAAATATGTCCATAGGTATGATATCACATAGTACCTCATCTTGGTAGCTTAGCTTCCAATCTTGAACTTCATTGAGCACTACTCATTAACCATGACCTTGTGGTCATCTTGCACCCAAGCAATACGGTATGGACACAGGTGTTTCTGTGTCTTCAAATTCAAATTTGTGACCATCATTTTAGACACCATATTGTCAGTACTTCCACCATTAATGATCACATCACAACACTTATCTTCACATATGCACCTTGTGCAAAACAAGCTCCTTCTTTGATTAGGGTCATTCTCACCACTCAACAAGACTCTTCTATTAACTAGGACTTCTCCTCTTTCAATATCTTTAGAATATGATGATTTGGCATCTTCATCAACATGTGCAACTCTAGTTTGGCCTTCTATTCTTCAATTTTTCCTTCCTTGGTATTGGGTACATTCAAATTCACTATTCCCTTCTTCTCCATAGTGAAAAATTTCCCACGGAACCCTCCTTTTCCATATTCTTGTCCTCTACCTCTTCCTCTCTGATCTCTATTGTTTTGATCATAGAAATGATTGAAATTATTTCCCCTTTTGTTCTGATTTCTACTTCTAGCCTCATCCTTGTTCTTCTAATCATCATTATAGCCACCATACAATCGTGTACCAAATCTTCCACCATGATCTCTTCCACTATTCTTGTTATCAAACTTCTTGCTCAATTTTTCCTCAACTCTTAGGGAAAATTGGTATGCCTCCTCAATACTATTCATTCAAACCAAACTCAACTTGTCCTAAATACTTGGTCTTAACCCATTAAGATAACAGACCACTTTCTCCTTATTAACTTCTACATGGCTAGTTCTAATGAGAACTTGGTAGAACTCTTCGATATACTCTTGAAAAAAAATTCTCGCTTGCTTCATCCCTTGCATTTTATTCAACAAATCAAGCTCATAATCCATGAGAATGAATTGTCACTTCAGTTTAGCTATCATCTGATCCCATATGTTGATTTTGTGTTTTACCTTTCTATTTCACTCCAACTGAACCTCCTACCACCAGATCTTTGCATGTCCCTTCAGTTTCACCTTCAAAAACTTGACCCTATCAAGATCATCAATATCTTCATACTCAAGGCATTCCTCTAGTTCATTGATCCAATCAATTAGCTCCTCTAGGTTAAGATTTCTCAAAAATTTGGGAACCTCAAACTTAGGTCTTTTTCCAATCTTGGAGATGACCCTAAAAAGCCTCTCTTCCTCTGGGTTTAGAACTACCTCTACTTCAACATTATCTTCTACTTCATCCTCATCCTTGCTTTCATCTCTTAAAGGAAGATTTATTCCTCTATGCATTTGTTCTTCCAATGCTTGCATTTGTCTTTGGAGGGCTTGAAAACCCTTAGGTGTAACACCTATAGCTCTTCTGCTACACTCTCTTTGTGGAGCCATTTTTTGTGCTTCTACTGAAACCCTAGTGTAAACTGCCTCATAATCACCGATATGTCTACATGCTCAACCCAAACTATGGTGCTAGTGTGAACTACCTCACAATTGGTGATCTATCCACACACTCAATAAACCTAGCTCTGATACCACCTAATGAAGGGTGCTCCCTTTAATACCATAAACCATAATAGAAACAAAGAAACAACAATAAATGCAAGAAAAAAATATGGATTTCTTTTTTTGTTGCAAATGTGGAATTACAAAATTCACAAGTACAATATGCTAACCCACATGGGTGCCTTCATTATACTAATCTACAAGACAAGCTGTGAACAATCACCCAGATCTGTCCTAGAAAATGTTCAAGCTTTTATTAAATAGGAAATTTTATGCCACCCAAGAAGGTTCTAGATGCTCAAACTTAATACCTAGGGCCAACAGACTCTAACAATACATATAGAGTTAGCTAAATACATTTTTGACAAATTATTTTAGAAATTTTAGTATCCCAACTTTTGAAGGCCATAACTATCGTACCATTGCTCCGACTGGTTATTATAACCACTTTTCAAAAATGCTAGCTCAAAATCTACAAGCTTGAAACCGTACAAGCACCCTTCTGTTGAGTTTTTAGACCTCAGCAAGGCACTTTAAGGACTCCAACTGTGAGCCTAAAGATTTTTCTACAAAATTTTCCATCAAAAATCTGTAATAACTTCTCTAATACTTAAGTTGGAGCAATGAGACTTTTATGGTAGGCTTATAATTCCAAAATGAACCTTCATGTAGAAAATGAGAACATTCCAAGCTCGTATGACAAACTTACTAAAAATAGCAAGTTCTTATAAATAGTAACCACCCTGTCTACTAGTCCTTATTAAAATAGAAAAGATTAAAAATAAAATATTTTTTGGGTGATGCAATATTGCTCTTACACCTAGGATGCTCCTGCATTACTTTTTATCTCCTTTTGACTTAGAGTTTGATTGTCTTCATCTAGATTTTCAACACTTTAGAAAATATTTCAAATAACATCCACACTTTTCCATTTTATGGTAGTTAAAACTAGAGCTCAAAAAATGATAGCCCAACAACAAAAAACCAACATGGAAGAGACAAATGCATATGAGAATCCTTGGCCCACATAAATTGTTAGGTCTTGTAGATATTCAATGGATAATGAACCAACTAAAGTAGAGATTAAGAAAGCCATGCAAGATTCTAGGTTTCAAAAGATAATGAAAATGATACTAAACCTAGATAAAGAGTGACATTTCATGGTACTTGCAAATCAAGGTGTCAATCTCTCTTCTGATTTTGATCTCAATAAACTTAAGGATACATCTAGTGATCAAGAACCTCTTCAACAAGGGTTAACTGCACAAGATATTTTTCAACAAGGTTTAACCTCATAAGGTCCTTTACCATTAAGTGATCCTTTTCTATAGGGACTTGTTTAACAAAGTCCCTCTTCTCAAAGTCCTCTATTAGGTTCAACATCCCAAGGGTTAATCCAACAAGACACTCATCAACAATATTTACTCTTACAAGGACCTCCTTAACAAGGTTATACCCAATAAAGTACTCCTCAACAAGGTGTAACCCAACAAGGTCCTCGTCCACCAATGGTAAGTTTACAAGGACCTTCTTAATAAGATTATACCACAACAAAGCATTCCTTAACAAGGTGTAGTAAAACAAGGTCCTAGTCCACCAATGGTAACTTTACAAGAACCTCTTCAATTAATTTATACCCAAAAAAGTGTTCCTTAATAAGTTGTAAATTAAAAAGGTCCTATTCCACCAATGGTAACTTTATAAGGACCTTGTCAACAAGGTTATGCCCAAGAACATAGAACTCCTCAATAAGGTGTAACCCAACAAGATCCTTCACAAAAAAAAATCAACATATCAAGGATCATATCAACTAGGGATGACCACACAAGGCATTGCACAACACATTTCTCCCCAATATGCTTCTTCTCAAGGTTATGTTCAAAAAATACCTAAGTCATATGTTTAATAAGGTCCTTTTCAACAAAAAAATCCAACATTTCAAGGACCGCATCGACAAGGTTATAACATTCCTAGTATGAAAAATATTAGTAAAAATCCTCAAGGAATAACTATTCAAGGATATACCCCACATGGACATACATTATCATTAGACCCTTTGGTATAATAGATCCAAATACTTCAACAATAGATCCAAGAAATTCAAACTGGATCTTCATCCAAGAGGTACACCTTAGAAGATATATGTCCATACCCTTTTGACAAAAGTCTGGTCATGATTCCTTTTCCTCCTCATTTTGAGGTTCCCAAATTTGATAAGAACAAAGAGAATATAGATCCACAAGACCATGTTAGAGAATTTTGTGTTTCCTGCATTGAAGTAGCACATAATGAGACTAATCTTATGAGATTATTTCCACAAATTTTAGGACGCAAAGCTATGGAATGGTTTTCTAAGTTACCACTTTATATTAAGTCATTTAATGAGCTAGTTAATATGTTTTTAACACATTATTCATACAATATTAGACATGAAGTAACTATGTTAGACCTTTGCAATACAAAATAAAAGAATCGAGAACCATTCCTTACTTTTTTGCAAAGATGGTGTCATCTCTTATCAAAATATCCAAGAATCATTCTTGAACATGAAAAGATGGATATCTTAATACAAAATTTCACGCCATACATGAGCTATAGAGTACAATTACAATGTACACCAAATTTCAAAAAGCTCATTCAGAATGGTGTAAAAATTGAAGAAGCTATGGTTTGAGAAGGAGAGCTCAAACTTTACACAAAGGACAATGCTAGCTCTTCAAATACAAACAAAAAAAATTCCAATATCAATAATGAAAAATCCAAATATTGGAACAAGAACAAAAAAATCATAAGTGATGCAGTAGTAGATAATGGAAATGTCAAAACATCACAACCTATACTAAATCTTGGTAACAAATCTACTACTCCTCAAACAAATCAAAATACTCAAGAGGTACAAAACAATCAATCTTTCATGAGAAGATCTCTTATACTTAAGAAAAGAATATTTACTCCTATAGATGAATCTCTTGAATCAGCTTTGAGGAAGTTACTCACTCAGAAACTTATAACACTTCCTAAAGTGAATGATTATGAACCAAAAATGAAACCATCATTGTGGAATGATGATGACTATTATATATGAATTCCATAGAGGCAAAGGACATAAAATAGATGATTTTCAAAGACTAAATAATGTGATACAAGATTTGGTTAAGAGTGGGGAAGTAAATGTTGATGTACATACCTCAAATGAGACACATACCACATTCAAAGATGCACTTCTAGATCATGATAAAGGAAATGCCTTTGACAACAAAATTGATAGTCAAGCTAGTTACAATACTACATGCTATATGTACATTAACAACCTATTTGAATATGATGTTTCTCAATATTCTACGAATGTCATTACCTTTCATGAGAAGGATGTGTCGGAATAATTGATTAATTGTTTATTATCTTTGATGTTACACAAAATGTCATATCATTACTAGTTAGTGTATTCTGAGCTCACTCGAGCATTGGAGATAGTTTTTTGTGTTTGCCAAGCATTCCAGATTTTTCCTAGTTCAGAAGACAATATCTACTAAGCTCACTCAAGTGTCAAAGGAAAGTTTGGGAAAGTTGATTTTTAATCAATCTCACTTGGTTAATGAAGGGAATGCTGGATGGAACCAATAATAACTGATCTCACTCAGTTACCAAAGGAACTTTGTGAATATGAACTCTTAACTGAGTTCACTTCGTTAACATAAGAAAATTGTTTATGAATTAGTGTCTACTAAGAAGGGTCAGCTAACAAAGGGTTTTCTTGTTTTTGCATATTAAATTCAATTCAATTTTGATTCTAGCTGACTGAGGAGATGAATATTAATTATTCTAAGTTATATTCTAGCCAACTTGACAATATGAAAGATATAAATATAAGGTCAAGTTGAGATTTTGAATAGGTGGAATGCATGGAATATAATTAAAGATTTAATGATGCTAAGAGGGAGCAAATCAAAAGGAGAAGCAAAATATCCTTGTGAAGCTGAAAAGATACATTTGATCAAGAAGGATCAACTATACAAGCTAGAATCGAGATTTATAATCAGCAATTTAGTTGCATCTGAAATCAAGTCATCTCATTGCTACTTTCTAACCATTGTAGTAGTGATCTAAATCTCTTAATAGAGGTGGCTTAACAACTATTTGTAAATCCTCTAACAAGGTGTATTTATATTAAATTGTCCAATGAACTTTAATAAGGCCACTCCTAATAGGGTGATTAAATCCTCTAATAGGGTCACACCTAATAGTGTGTTTTGTAACCTTTAATAGGGTTGGCTCCTAATAGGGCTCACTTCAAAAGAGTGAAAATCAATAACAGGTTGCAATTGGTGGTTTTTCCCAAATTAGGTTTCCATGTTAAATCTTGGTGTCAAATATGTTCATGCTATTTATCTTATGTTTTTGTATCTAAATTAAAGTAATAGTAATCATAGATAATATCTTAACATTTTTATGCTAAGTATTTGTCAAGCATTTTTAGTGTTTACCGAGTTACAACATTTTTCTATGTGCTTGTTGAGCATCAACAAAGTTTAGTTTTTAGAGTTTAATTTTTGTACTAACATCTAGGAAATCTAAGATTTATTTTTGTGGTAGTTGATTCACAACTCCCCTCTTAGTTACTTCTCTTATATTTCCAATAGGATGAGTCCAAACAAGTTAATGCTACCACTAGGAATCAAGCTAAAGTTACACTACAAGGTGTTGCATCCAAACCATCTATGTCTCAAAAAAAAGCTATCTATACACCAAATTCTATGTCTAGAACATCAAAAGAATGTAACCTTTTGGACCAATTGAAGAAAACACCAGCCAATACATCCATATTAGAGCTTTTGTAGTTATCAACATCCCATAGAGAAATTCTTGAAAAAAATCTAATAGAGACCACAATACCTACCAATCTAGATCATAACTAATTCCAAGTTGTGGTGGGACATTTGACTATGCACATTTCATATCCTTTACTAAAAATGATGATCTTGCCATTCACCAACCTCATAATGCTCCACTCCACATTGAAGTCCTTGTACAAAGTCATAAGATCAAAAAGGACCTTATAGATGGAGGAGATGGATTGAATATATGTACTCTAACACTAGTCCTTGCATTAGGATTTTTTGAAAATGTAGCAGATCCTAAAAAGAAAATCACAATCAAAGGTTATGATGAACAAGAAAGGGCATCTAAGGGATCAATTGTGTTACCTATTAGAGTTGGTTTTTTGGTCAAAGACATACCCTATCAAGTCCTAGATATGGAATCGTCCTACAATATTCTTCTAGGACATCTTAGATTCATTCTATACAAGCAATACCTTCAACATTTCATCAATGTCTAAAATTCCCTCATGATGGACAAGAGATAACAATTAAAGGGGATCCCAATCCTTTTTAGTATTGCAATACCTTGAAGTCATCAAAAGATTATCTAATACCATACAATCAGGTTATATCCACTTCTCTTAGTCAAGATCCTAGAAATATAGCATCTACTTCCAAGAAGTCAAATGTAAAAGTTGATGTCAAAGAATATACCTTGGGGAAATTTTTTTGTATCACAACATTACCCATGTCTCCTAGGTCATATGGGAGATAATTGATAACAAAATAATAGTTAGAACCACCTCCCACTATTATATTTGGCACTTTTGTGAGTGGAGGCACCTTAATTGATCAAGTAAATGACAAAAATATTGCAAAATTCCTTTACAAAGAAAAGAAACAAGAGATCATCAAGTATGAACATATATCTCCTGAACATTATGGGAAAGGATATGATATCTTAGTAAGAATGGGATACAAAGAAAATGAACCTATTGGATTGCAAAGAGAAGGTGCCTTACAACCCATTTTGAAATATCCAAATTATCAGAGAGATGCCACAGGATTGGGATACAAATTAGATCAAATATATGAAACAAAAGGGAAACAAATGGTCACCCTAGAATTTATAAATCAAATCAGTGATAAACAAGAAGATACTAATGAAGATGTAGATGATTCTAATATCCTCACTGAAGATTAAAAAAAATTGATATTGTTAAGACTTATAGTGACACATACCATGAGGGATAAAGTTCATAGTCAGACTCATTAGAGTTAATCCTGTATTATGCTAATTGTGATGATTGTGAAGAAAGAGAGATTTATCAAGAACAAGAAATTTTGGATGAGAGTATGGAAATAGACCTCATTGATACATTCCTAAACCTCAAAAAATTCTCTATTAATACCATTACTACCTTTAAACATGACCCAAATGATCCCTTTCCACTAATACATCATAAACTTATTGATTGGGATTCACCTCCTATTCCTGAATTGGATGTTTTCCATAATAATGGCACGGTCATAGATCATCTTGAAATTAGAGATCGTATACCATGGGGAGATCATAAGAAAGGGTTCCCTATTGAACTCAATGATGTGGCTTATTTTGGTGAGAATGCCAATCTTTTAGTTGTAAAAATGTAAAAATAAGCAATAGATCTAATGGTGAAAACCACTATATGACAGTATTAGATCCAAAAATAGTAAAAAGAAAAGACACATCCAAAGGTGAAAACCTCTTTGAGGCACTAAAGGATTGAAACTCTTCCTAATTATTTATAATAAGAGAAATTACCAATACTCATTGAAGCAATAGTGCCTATCAACATTAGAACAGAAAAATCTCAATGCATCCTAAAAATAGCTACATCTTTGTCATAATTAGAAAGGGAAGAGTTTATAAAAAAATTCAATATAAACAAATGAATTTTTCATGGTCATATGCCGATATGTCCGGTTTAGATCCAAATCTCATAATGAATCATTTATCTATATCTCCAAGTGTCAAACGAGTGAAACAAAAAATTAGAAAGATGCATCCACATGTGGCACTTCTAGTCAAAGATTGCTCCTATTTCAAACATTGTTCCTATTTCAAAACCAAACAAGTCTATCAGGGTGTGCACTGACTTCGAAGATCTAGAAAAAACTTGTCTAAAAGATAATTTTCCTTTATCGATCATTGATAATATTATAGATCTTACGAATGGACACAAAATGCTATCTCTAATTGATGGATTTTCTAGTTATAAACAAAAAAAAATTGTACCAGAAGATCAAGAGAAAACTACCTTTACATGTCATTGCAATAATTTTTGTTGGAATGTCATGCCTTTTGGTCTAAAAAATGTAAGTGCTACATATTAGTAGGCTATGACTACAAATTTTCATGATATGATGCATACCATAATGGAAGAGCATGTTGATTATATTCTAAGAAAATAAAAAACTAGGCAAGATCACTTACAAGTATTGGATAAGATATTTATCAGACTAGATAATTACAATATTAGATTAAATCCAAAGAAATGTGCATTTGGTGTTACATCTGGAAAACTGTTGGGATATATAGTTTTAGAAAAAGGAATAGAAGTGAACCTTGATAAAGTTAAGGCAATCATGGAGATGTCTCCACCAAAAAACATAGGTTAGTTGAGATCATTACAAGGAAGATTGCAATCCATCAAGAGGTTCATCTTGTAATTGGCTGATAGAAGTTATCCTTTCATCTACTTATTACATAAGAATGTGCCATTTCACTGGGATGTCATGTGTGAAGAAGCTTTTGACAAGATCAAATAGTACTTGAAAAATCCATCAACTTTTATGCCACCTATACATGGAAAACCACTCTTGTTATACATATCAATGACTAAAAACTCTTTGGGAGCCTTATTGGCACAACAAGAACACAAAGGAAAAGAAAACACTATTTATTATATCAATCACACTTTAGTGGGACTTGAGCTTAATTATTCATCAATTGAAAGAGAACTCCTGGAAGTGGTATTTTCTTTACAAAAATTGAGACACTACATGTTATCCCACAAAGTCACACTAATTGCAAAGATATATCCTTTGAAATATTTGCTTAGCAAATCAACATTAACATGTAGACTAGCAAAGTGCATTATGGTACTAAGCAAATTTGATATTGAGTATATGGATCAAAAATCAATAAAGGGACAAGTTATAGTAGATCAATTAGTAGATGCTCCACTATTAGATGAACACCCAATACATGTTGAGCTTCCATATGCCAAAATCATGCAAATATCAACACAATCTTGGAAATTATATTTTTATGGTTTATTTACCCAAAATAATTTGGGTGTTGGGGTATTATTTGTTACACCATAAGGATGCACAATACTTAATTCCTACAAATTGTTATTTCCTTGTACAAATAATATGGCTAAATATGAAGCATTTCTCATTAGACTCAAATTGGTAGTACAATGGAAAGTAACATAGTTGCATGTTTACGAAGACTCCCAATTGGTCATTAATCAAGTTAATGATGATTATCAAACCAAAGATGATATGTTGTTATCATATAAGCAAATGGTAGATGAATTCAAGAAATATTTCACTGTGATCACATTTGAACAAATTCCCCAACAAGACAAAAAAGATGCATATGCCATGGTCATGATTGATTCTTTACTTGATATAGAAAAAACACAAGCTCATTTTGAGCTCTTAGTGGAACCATTATCTTATCCTTCTTATGATGATCCCAACTCTTCAATTGTATGTCATTTGGTGAGTCAAGATTCCCTAATTTATGGAAAAATCTATGCCTATCTAAAAGACAATATCCTACCACCTGATTTATCCCAAAACCAAAAGAGAAACTTCCTTCACCATACATCTTAATACACATTAATTGTTAATACCTTGTATTGATGAGGTCTTGATGGTGCTCTCTTACATTGTCTTGAACATGATGAGTTTTAAACTAATTTACAAGAAGTACACAAAGATATATGTGGGTCACACTAGAGTGGTCTTTCTTTGGCTAAGAAGCTTATGTGTATGGATTATTATTGGCCTACTCTAGAGTTAGATTCCTTTAAATATGCCAAGAAATGCAGAAAGTGCCAAATACATGAGAATCTAATTCATACACCAACTCAAGAGCTTCATCTTTTTACAATAATATGTCCATTCAGCCAAGGGGGACTTGATCTTGTTGGGAAAATTCATCCATCTTCTTCCAATAGCCATAGATTTATCATTAAAATAACTGAATATTTTACCAAATGGGTTGAGGCCACTCCACTCATAACTACCATAACCAAACAAGTCTTCATGTTTATCCTTAACTATATCATTTTTTGATATGGTATTCCAACATCCATAATCACTGATCATGGTTAACAATTCCAAAATAAGGATGAGTCACAAATGCATGGTAGTGGTGTTAGCTTAAAGAATAAATTTGACAACTGAGTGTCAATACACTTAACCAAGATCAAGAGTTAGTACCGAGTGACAACGGGTACCGCACTCAACATGTGCCAAGTGATACAGTTTTTGTTCAAGTGCCGAGCTATCCATAAAATAGTAGGTGTCAAGTATCAGAAATACTTCAGGAGCCAAGTAACTCAGTAGAAAAACATAAAAGTATGGAATTGCACAAACTATGATGCAAACAGTTTTTGCAGCCGACAGAAGGTAAATCTCAAAGGGTCGAATGATAAGATCGAATCTTTTATTTTTCCTATGCAATTTGCATGCAGCCAATAAAAAAACTAAAGGCATGCAACCAATCGGCAAAAGATAAGTATTGAATGTGGATCATAGATCCATACCTAACCCTAAACTTTCAAATGTCTTTATAATGAAGACGAAACTTCATTGTAAAGAAAAATGAGGAATAAGATAAGAGGTGTGAGAAGACTTACAAGGGTTCAGAAGGAGTTATATTTTTAGAAGTGAGGATTATTCAGATTGCAAAAAGGATCCAGATAAGAGAAAGCATAACAAGTGCCTGCAATCTACAATCAAAGATTGTAATCAGTTAGGTTTATTGCATCTAATACTCTCTAGCAATTGTATTAGAATAAAAATCCTATGGTGATAGGTTAGCTTTACAGCTATTTTGTAAGAACCTTTGATTAGGTGATTAAAATCCTTTAACCGGGTGACACTTCATGTTAAGTGTTTGCAAATCCTCTAACCAGGTCACTATTAACACAGTGTAAAGCCTTTAACAGGGAATGCCTTTAACAAGGAAAACCATCAGAAGTGGTTGAACTATATTGCTACAATAATTTTTGTGGGTATCATCCCCACCCCAGTTTTACCTTCTTATTCTTGGAGGGTTTTTGGGTTACCAAAATTCCGGTGTTATGAGTTATTGATGCATGAGTTTTTAATTTTTTTATTTACATACATGCAATTTACTTTCAGTTAAAATTTTATTGGATAAAGTATGATACTTATGATTCACACCCCCCCCCCCCCCCCCCCCTCTCATAAGTACTCTTTCCATATTTGAATATTCCAACAATTGGTATCAGAGCTAGCCAGGTTCTCACAAGGAAAAGCCTAACAGCTTGGAGGGAAAAGATCTAAAGATGGAAGCTTCCAAACTTGGAAAGATCATTGAAAATCAGGTGATAGATGTGCAACTTGCTTTGCATAGCCTGGAGGAATTCAGAAACAAATTGAGAAACTCATTAAAAAAGAGGAAGGACCTAGCCATAGCTGAAAATGATATACACTACAAGGAGATTGATGCCACCAACATATTTTCCAGTGGAGACACTAAAGAGTTTGATGCAACAATAGCAGAATTGATGGATAAAAATAAAATTCAAGCAAGAGAAATAAGAACTCTCAAGATGGAACATGAATCATAGGCTATAATGATATGTGAAATTACTGAACAAAAGAAAAGAGCAGTTCATGATAAGGTCATGATGGAAAATGAAAAAAGGAATCTTGCAAACAAACTTGAAGAAAAATGTACTGAACTGACAAGAATCTCAAACATGCAGATGGATACACTTGTGCAAATGATGAACCTTCCTCATGAACTTAATGTAAAGGATATTGAGATCTCTACCTTGAAGATGCAAAATGACTAAATGCAGAATGAATTAAATAGGGAAAAAGAGGTAGCAGAGAATCTCAACAAATCAAGTGAAGCAATCAAATATTTTGAACAGTTGCTGAAATCACCAAAATCTACCCATGATACATCAGGACTAGGATACAATAGCACTGAAGTTGGAGAATCATCAAAGAATGTTGAACAAAGAAGTGATAAAGGTAAGAATTCAAAACCCACTTGTCATTTCTGTAATAAGAAGGGACATACAGCTAATGTGTGCAGGAGTAGAAGATTCAATCAATCAAAAATATCCAAAAGTTTTTGTCACAAGTGCAACATGCAAGGACATATGACTCAAAATTGCAAATCCAATGTTACAAGGACTCAAAGATTTGATGGAAATTGTTATAATTGCAAAAAATATGGACATAAGGCATTTGAATGCAGATCAAAACCTATGTGGACAGTAAATTAGCCAACAAAGACACCAAACCATGAATTTTGGGATTACAACACCAGGAACAACTGTCACTATTGTCAAGAATATGGACATATCCCACAGAATTGCATAAGAACACATTTTAGAGGGAACTACAAAAGATGGTTGAGTCAAACCACATGTTTCAGTTGCTTAAAAACTGGTCATGTCAGCAGGAATTGCCCAACAAGGTCAAAGGCATCAAGTTCTGAGTTCAGCAATGGAAAGGCAAAGATAGATGTTGAACACATCAGAAGTGAAATGAATAAGACATGGAGGAAGAAAGAAGAGTCTAGCACATCAAATACAGAGATCACTTCACCTAATAGGTCAAGTGATCACAGTTCATCAAATTAAGTAAAGAATAAGTGTGAGGGATTGATAAACCAAGTTACATCATAAATCAGTCCCAAGATGTGTAAGTACTGCAAAAAAAAAGGAATCAACATAAATAAAGATGCTAAGTCAAAATTGAGAACTTTGTGAAAATATGTCAAAATTTTCTTTAGGAGCCGAGTTGCTAACAACGACTGAGTTAATAGTTGATGTTGAGCTATGAAATATCAATAGGAGCCGAGTAAAGTAAAACATAATGGGAGCCGAGTTATGACGAAACCTTTCAAGAGCTGAGTAGATAGTTGGCAGTGTACTAAGCATTTATTACTCTATTTTGAAGGGTACATAAATCCATTTTTTGATTATTTTCTCACCATTCGAACAAGAAGCAAAGCCGAAAAAGGAGCGGAGAAGATCAAGAATAGCACAGAAGCCATTCGTAAAAGATTTCAACAGCGATTCAAGACAAATTTCATTGATTTAAGGTATTTTACTTAAGTGTCGAGCTACGTAGGACTTATAAACTTGTTTGAATTATAAACCCTAGTTTGGAAAACAATGGCATCTGGGTCAGGAACCACCAAGGGTTTAAAGAGTCATGAAGTTCAGTTGGTCAGTAACGAAGTAAAACAACCTAAATTTAAGCCCATTCAAGAAGTAGCATACAAGAATGATCATGCAGGAGCATTATCAGTTATTCTGGATAAAGTTGTTATGGTACAAGATGTTCACAGATGTTACAATTGCAAAATTGGTGCCATAGGAGACTTAGAAATTCATAATGCATATAACAAACTATGTGAAAACAAAGTACTGAAAAATGAGTTTTCAATAGTAGAAAGAAAAGGATTGACCAAAACCCTAGCATTTCTAACTGTTTTCAAAACAGAATGGGTATGGATAATTTTGAGCCGAATACATGACGGAGCTTTTTGGTTAGAGTCAGGGCCTGTAAAATTTACCAAGAAAATTTTTCATAGGGTTATTGGTATTCCAACCCTAGATCGACCAAAGACCCTATGAAGTGATAAAAGGGAAATAATAGAGAAAAATACAGGTGCCAAATGGAACAATAGAGGAATGACTATTGACACAGTCACAGATCCCCTACTAGATTTTGCTATAAGAATTATTTCACACAAATTCTATCAATCAAGCAGGTTGAACAGTGTACCTTGTATAGCAGTTGATGTTGCATACAAGATAATCAAAAGGGATCACACTTATGATCTGGAAGAGCTCATGTTTCAATAGATTAATGAAAATCTGGGAGCTATAAGGAAGAGCAAGGGAGCTCAATGCAAATTTGGATCAGTTTTGATGTGTATGTTCTTCTATCTAATGAAATAATTTCCTTCTATGGGGAAAGTAAAATGGAATCCGGATAAAACAATTGTTGAACAAATTAATGGATACATTGAACAAATGGGTGAAAATTTTGATGCCCAAATGACAGGTTATTTTGAGGACTTCAAAAAGTTCATGAAACAAAGAATGAGAATTCCAGTTTCATTGACTAAGAATTATGAAAAAGATATTTGATTTCTTGTAGATATAGATTATACTTACATACAAGCAATTATACCTAGAATAAGATGGCTTAGGCCACTAGGTTATGAACTTGATGTTGATCAAGCCTCTGCAGCAATAACAGCTCTACTTGCAGAAGAAGCTGATAAAAATGCACAAATTTTTGGAACCTATGATGTTGTCAAATCAAAGGTAATAACAGATTTGAAAACTGCTTCAGCAGTAAAGAAGAAAGAGAAAATGGTGAGACAAATCAAAAGAAAGTTTGGCATGGAAGAAGAAGAAGGGACAGCAGAAGAAGAAGGATAAGACATTGAAGAAGAAGGAGATAAAATTCAAAGTTAGACTCAAGGGTTAGGAGAAGACAAAGAGGAAAGTGTTGAGGTAGAAGAAGCCAAGGAAGCACCAGTTAAGAGAAAGACCACAACTCCCTCTGCTCCTAAATCCAAAGGAAGGAAAGTGGATGCCCCTGCATCAAAGAGACCTACCACAAGGGATACAGCACAAAAAGCCCAAGAAGAGGAAAAAGGAAGGAAAAAAGACACAAAGAAGACTGTTGCTGAGACAAAGAAAAGGAAGTTTATTCCCTAACCTGAAACAGATGAGGAGAAAATAGAGTCAGAGGAAAACAGTCAATTTCAAGTGGTAAGACACAAACCTCAGACTGATGTTGATAAATTATGTTAAAAAATTAGAAATAATGATTTAAAAGGTCTAAAGAACTTGAATTTTTCTAAGCTCACCAAAGAAGAACAAAATAAACTAGAGGAATTTGTGTATGCTATGATGGTTGAGTATAAGCACACACCTCTAGAATTAGATGAATCTATGCTAAGAGAATTGTATAAAATTGTAGAGGATAAATGACATTTTTGTTTACAAATGGAAAAAGAAATAAGGGAGTCTACATTAGCAAGATTGTTGCCTGATCTGACTAAAGATCAAATAATAAATGCCATAAAAAGGCATAATAACAGATTCACTCCCAAGTATAGAGCATTTCGTATATTACAAAATAAAATTGAAGAGGTAGTTACCAAATCCACAAGATTGTGGAAAATAGTTTACAAGAAAATTGAAGATATGTATAATGAAGAATATAAGGTAGAAGCAATTGCCAAGACAAAGGAAAAGAAAGCATCAAAAACAAAAGAGAAGAAACTAGTGGAGAAGGAGAGTAAAGAAGAAAAGGAAGAAGAGGCACACAATGAAGAGAAAGAGGAAGATAAAAATATAGTTGAGCCACAAGATCAAAGTATACAAGATATACAGACATCTCCTCCTAGTCCTCCTCATGCCACTATCACACTTGCAGATATCATAAAAATAAAGGATGTTACAGATACTTCAAATCTAAACATCAATCCATTAACTACAGAGGATTTCGAAATCCTTGACCAATCATCACTTGTAGCCAAATTAAGCTCAAATCCTATATTGGTCAGTGTTGATGAATTGCAAAATCCAGAAGTCAAGGTAAAAGCACAAGTGCCACCTTTGACCACAAAAACTACTGGTATTCTATTCCTTCCACCACCACCTCTACCAAGTATAATCACTGATACACTCCAAGTGCTGAGTACAGCAACAGGGGAAATAAAAGAAATATCTAAACAATCAACAAGTTCAACCCCACCTATCATTCATAAAAGGGATATTCAAGCTAAAGAAAAAGAGACACAGAAAAAGGAGGAGACTGCAATACAAACATTGGTTGCATTACCAAAATCTAGTACTCCTATACAAACTCTTCAACAGCCGAGCACAGATGGACTATAGCTACAAATCAGGACACCAGGCTCGAGCTCATCAAAGGAAGTCAGGAGACTTCACTATGGAGTTCCTAAGCTTGATGAAGAAATAAAGATCCCATATTATGAATCTAGCACTCTTATTGAAGAAAAGATTAATGAAATTCAGAGTGCATTAGACAAAAGAAGGAGACAAGAAGCACTAAGAAAGGAATACAAGCATAAGCTTACATTAAATGAAATTAAAGACATATTCACAGAAGCTTTTTGCTTACAATCTCCAGATGAGTCAAGACCAATCATGGAACAACTATCTGATATAGTTGACTAGGTGACAAATGAAGACCAGGAAACAAATGCCAGATTGCTTGAATGGTCAGAAAAGAAGTTCCAAGGTAAAGTAAATAGTAAAATATCTGGTGATATAGCACTGTCTAAAGAAGAACTGGAAAAGAAAATTATAACAGTTAAAATTTTACTAGGAAACATTTTTTCCCTGTACAACAAGTTGTGTGATTTTTCCACATTCACACAAGACACTAGCTAGAAAATATTGAGTTTGGAAAACAATCTGAAAACTTTTAGCGTGCAACTCCCCACAGATCCAGCTCAGAGTGAGAAGCATTTTGTCCAATCGCTTCACACACAGAGAGAGCTAGCTATTTTAGCAGCAGAGGAGGCAACCACAAAAGCCAAATTGATACAAATTCAATCATCAATTACTCCTCATTTGGAATTACTTCATAAGGAGCAGATAAATGTAGAAACAGTCCTCAGGAAAGATCCCAACCTTTCTTCATCTGATGGACTTGTACACCTAGCAGCAGAGATTGCCATCCAGCATAGGACATTGGATGTCGCATTAGCAAATTGGGATGCAGCTCTAAAGGTACTCCTTGAAGTAAACATCTCATTTTTGGCCAAGTATGGCATTTCATTGTAAAGACCATTGGCATAAGTGTCAAAAAGGGGGAGAATAAGTATAGACTTGAGTATAGGAATGAAATGATAAGTATAATAAAAGGGGGAGATAGCAAATTAATAAAAGGGGGAGATAGCAAATTTTGTGAAATTTTGGGGGAGATAGTAAATTTTGGGAGCAAAGTTTGAATAAAGGATAAATTACTGAGTCACATGGATCTTAATTAAGTGTTTTTTCCACTCATGTCAAAGGGGGAGATTGTTAGCTTAAAGAATAAATTTGACAACTGAGTGTCAATACAGTTAACCAAGATCAAGATTTAGTGTCGAGTGACAACAAGTGCCGAGTGACAATGGGTGCCGAGTGCAACATGTGCCGAGTGATACAGTTTTTGTTCAAGTGCCGAGCTATCCATAAAATAGTAGGTGTCGAGTATCAAAAATACTTCAGGAGCCGAGTAACTCAGTAGAACAGCATAAAAGTCTGGAATTGCACAAACTATGATGCAAACAGTTTTTGCAGCCGACAGAAGGTAAATCTCGAAGGATCGAATGATAAGATCGAATCTTTTATTTTTCCTATGCAATTTGCATGCAGCCAATAAAAAAACTAAAGACATGCAACCAATCGGCAAAAGATAACTATTGAATGGAAAATGAAGATTGAATGTGGATTGTAGATCCATACCTAACCCTAAACTTTCAAATTTCTTTATAAGGAAGACAAAACTTCATTGTAAAGAAAAATGAGGAATAAGATAAGAGGTGTGAGAAGACTTACAAGGCTTCAGAAGGAGTTATATTTTCAGAAGTGAGGATTATTCAGATTGCAAAAAGGATCCAGATCAGAGAAAGCATAACAAGTGCTTGCAATCTACAATCAAGGATTGTAATCAGTCAGGTTTATTGCATCTAATACTCTCTAGAAATTGTATTAGAATAAAAATCCTATGGTGATAGGTTAGCTTTAAAGCTATTTTGTAAGAACCTTTGATTAGGTGATTAAAATCCTTTAACCAGGTGACACTTCATGTTAAGTGTTTGCAAATCCTATAACCAGGTCACTATTAACATAGTGTAAAGCCTTTAACAGGGCATGTCTTTAACAGGGCAAACCATCAGAAGTGGTTGAACTATATTGCTGCAGTAATTTTTGTGGGTATCATCCCCACCCCAGTTTTACCTTCTTATTCCTGGAGGGTTTCTGGGTTACCGAAATTTCGGTGTTATGAGTTATTGATGCATGAGTTTTTATTTGTTATATTTACATGCATGCAATTTACTTTCAGTTAAAATTTTATTGGATAAAGTATGATACTTATGATTCACCCCCCCCTCTCATAAGCACTCTTTCCATATTTGAATATTCCAACAAGTGGATGCATAGAAAAACTAAACAAATGACTAGGTAGCAGTAACATATGCATATTATTGATGATTACAAATGCATAGATATAGAAAGAAAATACATAGGAGTAATAAATAGAAGGGCAACACTATAGTTACAAGCACAACTATACATAATGAAAGCACAGGTATACAAAATGAATCCATAGGTATAATGAATGAATGCACAAATAATGGATTAAAGTACAACAATTTAGGACAAATGTGAAACTCTATTGAATTTTGGAGAATTTTGTTTTGATTTTTCTAGTTTTCTATTTTTTTTTGTTTTCTCTTATTTTTGGAAAAAAAATATGCATACATGTAAATTAATATGAATAATTCCTAAAGTTTTTTCTAAAATGCATTGCACAAACATACCACTATCCTAGGTTGGCCAAGACAATATCTATTGAACTCCCGCTTGGACTAGGTCCAACTGTGCTATGTCAATGTGGATAGAACAATAGCTTGGAGGCACAAGCTCCCCCTTACAATGCACTCACTTCTTAGGCACAACAAGCTACAAATCCAAGGGTGATGAAATCCCAAGGAACCACTACCCCAAAACAAAGACATGAGAGGTGTGGGATGTCTTTAGGGACCCTTAACGCTAATAGATAGAAGGTTTTTGGCAATCTACAACAATTTTTTTAGTAAGTGCATCCATTTGGAAGGTTATGCATTCAAAAACTTATACCCATTAAGGGGATCCCTTAGTCTACAGAGGTTATGCTCCGTATATTTTGATGCACACGTGGGTACTAAGAGAGCATCACATCCTGACATAACAATAGTGCAACTAGTACATGAAACTTTTGTCCTAATAGATTTTTATTTATAGTGGATCAAAAGAAATTAGCATTAGCTTGCTACCACTTGGGTCATTCCCTCTCACCAGCTCTACTAAATCAATTCTTAGGAGGTAGGCCCTCTACGAATCAGTAAAAATTTTCTCTTACACCTAGGATCCATGAATAGCAAGGGGAGATGATACTTCTTCATACTAAAATTGGGAAAACATAGAATGTGGCTACTCCACAAGACACAATTGACATGATGAGATAATCTAAAGAAGATAGATGAAAATGAAAATCATATCATATTTTAAGCCCAAATAAAGCTTATGGTTTTCATTTAACAACCCCTTAGAGAAACTTGCAAAAAAAAGGGACAATAAAATATGTTTTAGGGTCCTTCGACACAATGTCCTGCAAGAAAAATCTAGAAAACTACCATAACAAACAACAACTCGTCAAATGTTAGCATTTTAAGATGCAACTAGAAATTTCTATCAAACTCTAACTACTGGAACAAATGCATAATTTTGCAACATAAAAGCACAATAATAAGAGACAGAAGCATAGAAAAGAGTAGGGCATAATGGAAATGAACATAAGTGCACATATATGATGAATGCACAAAACAAATGGATGTACACTTGTACTGAATAGATGCATGTTTTTGGTGAACTGATGCTTAGAATGAACAGATGCATGCCAATAATGAACATATGCATTGGATTATGAAACAAATATGTATATATGGATGAACACACAAAAAAAATTGATAAATGTGTAGATCTACAGAATGAAAGTGCTGAAATGAACTATACATCACTTGCATACTTAGAAACTTCAAACAAAGATCAAATTTTGGGGGCTAGGCCCCATGGTGGGCACTAAAGATGTATGTAGAATTATGTGACCATGCCTAAACAAAAAATCTAAGCAAATAAACACATACACAATGAAGGACTTCAAATCAAAATGGAACTTTTACCTTTCCTTACTAGCTAAACATGCCTTCATTGCCCTTCTAGTCTTGAGTTTTTTGATTTTGTGACCCCTAAGACTATGATTAGCTTCCTTCTTCAAGATGCTTCAAGATGTTGGAGATTGTGAACTTCAATGTAAGATCAAATGGAATGATCCTAAAATGACTAAATGAAGATGGAGATGAATGATGAGATAATTGGGATGCAAATATATTTATGGAATTGATAACTAATTGCTTGAGAATGCTTTTAACGCTAATTTGAAATTCTAAATCTGAGTATGATTTTAGATGCTAGAATGATGAGAGAGAGGTTCCTTTTATAGACTTTGGGCAAACCCTAGCCTAGGTGACAATGTATGATAATGGAGAGATAACTAAGGACACATGGATAGATGAGATTGAATTGGTTGGAGAGATGGATAAAATAAAGGATTTAATTGAGGTGTGAGAGAAAAAGTTAGGTTAGGGAGAGGAAAGACATTTTGTAGACATCTCATCAAGACCTCTTGAGAGGACTCCAACTTTAGAGAGGACTCCATCGACAAGTGTCTCATGAGCCCTCATTAACTACATGAGGTGGATTGCCTAACTCCAACTTAGTAAAAGAAGAGGAAGAGAAGAGTTAGTCACCCAGAGACGCATCTCATAGGTTGAGTCAATCATGGCCACATCTCCCCTCTATGCACCATAAAATAGGACACATGGGTGAGGATAAATAGGATTTTTAATAATTAATTAAAATTAATTATTGGTGCAACAATGAGGTGGCACATGACATGGACTGACTAGGTAGAGTGTAAGACTTGGTTATTTGGGTGAGTGGATAATTAAGAAATTTAAATAAATTACTTAATAGGATTATTTGGAAAACTTTGGATAGTGTAATTGACTTAGGTGAATTAGTTTAATAAATTAAATAATTTATTAATACTAATATAATAATAATATTTATTAAATATAAATATATTTAATTAATTTATAGAAGATGAATTAACTTAATAAATTAAATAATTTATTAAAGTTAATGGAGGATAACTTAATAATTAAATATTAAAATATTTAATTAATTGAGAAAGAGGTGAATCAACTTAATAAATTAAATAATTTATTAAAGTTAATAGAGGAAATTTGATTAATTAAATATTTAAATATTTGATTAATTTACTTGACGATTTTTGAGTGTATACATGTATCATCCCCACTAGGGTTTTCCCTTGGCCAGGGTTTCCCTAGTTAACAAAATATGTTGTTATGTGTTGCTTTACTTTATGGTCGCATTTCTTGTTTATCTCTATTAGTTTACTTTCATAGGCAAGCTATAATATTGTTAATGATATTCATAATTGGAAAAGTTTGTAGAATACTAATTCACCCCTCCCCCCATCTCAATATTTCCTATTTCTAACAAATACATGTCCAAGGATACCATGTCTGTCTAGCCCAATGCCAAGAATGTTCCACCCAACATACTGCTAAACTCAATCTCCAACTTCAAGTTCACCATGGAAGATAAATTTGACTAAGATAGTATCCAAAAGGTATATGCACAAGGAGATAAGACCATAGAGCATTAGGACTAGTAAGAGAGTCTCTCTCAACATCCTCACTAATAAATCCAAAGACGAGGTGGGGAAAAATCATTAAAAATACTGACCATGTAGACACTTATCCAACACTATTATATCAGTGGCATTACCATGCCAACCTACTTGCTCCAAAGAGGCAAGTACAAATGAAATACACAAGCATCAAGGCTCACATTAGGGTCAAAACTCAAAGGTGAACTAAGTCACACCCAATCATCCAAGGATAAAATCTACTCTAAAAGAGGAAATCTCTAGAGAAGAACATAGTCATAACACCTATGGTAACAAATCAAAAAATTTGGAGCATTAGGTCATGCGATATTGCATTAAGAATTAATGACCTTCACTTTGGGAGCCACCAAGATCCATCAAAATCTACCAAGAGCTATGAAGAGAAATAACTTTCATAACCAAGCTTTTCTTGACTCTACTTAAAAGAGGTAAAAATGGTTCTATGTAATCTCTATAACATGAAGAACCTAAGGCCATCTAAGGAAAACACAATTACCACTAATGAAAGAATCCAACAAGGCAAAAACCAAAACATCCTAGTTGAAAAATAATGTAACGACCAAAATGTCTAGAACCATACAAGAAGAGGAATGCAACCACAAACATATGACCTCAAAATAAATTAATAACATATTCTTAAACTAATAATCACATTTACATGACCAACATTAGCACAACCATATAATAGAAAGTTACAAATTTTTGAACTCGAAATAGAGAAATGCATCAAGAATGACTTACCATTTACAGGTACACACTTTTTTAATCAACTTTCTTTTTCTTTCGAGGAAAATGCAATACTTATGCCAAATTAAAATAGAATGCATTCCACTAACACCTATACATATATTTCACAAACACAAATGTATGTTCTCCACAATGTTATCCCTTGTACATACTATCAGAGGTTCAAAATGAACATGATAGAGTCACAACAGACAACTGAGTAGTAGTTAAAGACATTTTGAATAGTAATCATGAAACAAAAGAAAATCCCAAATGGGGGAATCATCAATTCCAATAAAAAGTCTAAAAAATACACATATTTCAACAATAAATTGAATGTGAAAAATCTCATGAAGAGAGTGAAATAGAAATTTTGATGAGTCCAACCAAAGCAAATATTGAAAACTAATGCTAGCCCCAAACATGTCAAAAATTCCACCAGTAAAATAAAATAAGACATTAATCAAGTCACATTACATGTGATGATTGAGGACAACCACACAAGAGAGATAAATTGCCACATGATGCTAAGGAATACATCACCCAAACAATGTTAGAGAACATAAGCATGCACGTTAAACAATAGCCATCAATAACCTCATGCATATGCATAACTACATTTTCCTTAATTGTTTTCCATGCAATGAAACATTATGACATGCAAAAATATCACTAAAACTTTCATAAGCTTCAGAAACAAGAAATTTGGGGATGTAAGTCATTAACCCAAATTATCTAAAACAATAAATTACTTCATTTATAATGATTTCACAAGACATAGTCATTTCTTTAAATAAAAAGGAACCATTTCAATATCATTGTGAAGTGATAATGAATAAAAAATACATTTAAATTTTAAGAACACAAGGAAATACAATGCACCACTCTCCACAAGGAGAAACACAAGAGCCACTCAAGACCAAAACATGGAGACCAATTTGTGACTTTGGATAAGGCTCACCCAAACAACCATCCATACTAGGGAAGATTGATTCCAACCACATAATAAGGGTTAACACAAAACATCAAATGACATGCTAAACCAAGGAGAAACATACCTCCAGTTTCCAAGGAATTCACAACATGAACCATACTAGGGTTGCAAACCATTCAAATCCACGAGAAAAAACCCACAACATAGTCTAGTATGCTTGGATCAAGTTCTCACTAAGGGGTATCATCCATCCCTAAAAGGTACATAGAACAAAAATATTCACTTCCTTCTCTTTATGTTACTCGAGTCACATCTACTAGATAAGAAAGTTTATCCCAAGTAGGTACCCAAGAAACATAATATGGGCAACATATACATAGAGATCCCAATGTTTGAATGTGGGATCTGATACCATATGTATTTCCCCACCCTAAGATCCTTAGAAATAAGGATAAAAAAAGATGAATATTTTTTTATAAATATAAAGCATAGATACATGCAACTAAAAACATAAAAGAGATTGTAACCAAGGACAAATAACCAAATCACCAAAGATCCCCAAGCACTCATCACTTACAAATGCAATCATTTCCATTAATCAAAATTAACCATACAAGGCTCAACTCAAGAAATAATCTAGCATAATAATCAAGGTTCATTTTAAATCCTGAATCCAAGTTTCCTAAGTGATTAAACCATACAAGTTCAAGTTAACAATTAACACAATATAATGATAGCCACAAACAACATTCAAACCCTAAATGTCCCATACTTTAAAGCTCAACATCTAGGAGCAAGAAAAACCAAAAATGTATCCAAATCATCTTTTGGAAATCATGGAATATGTCAAGAAATGTCCATTGTTAAATTGAATAGATATACCAAGTGAACTAGGCAATATTTTATGATATTTCCAAGCAACACTTCATACTATGGTAGTATGATAGATCATAAAACTATGATAAAATACTTCATTAGTATTGTACTACATACCATATAAATATAGTAAAAAGCTTTAACAATATCATATGATATTTCTCCAAATTAGAGATAATACTTCATCAATATCGTACATTATTCTATTCCATTGTTGCCAAGGTCAAAGGCAAGACTACAAAGCTAACATAGGAAGAAAATAGGGTTAGAACCTCCACATCAAGGATTACAGGAACCATCAAATTGAGGAGAAAACACTCAAGAGCATCAAAAGCATAAAAAGGATCAGTAAACATCACTATTAGAATATATAGTCCATTGATATAATTGAGTGGGGGGGGGGGGGGGGGATTGAATAAGTTATCCAACTATCATCACAAACATTAAACTTAAACAAACTTAACCATATGAGCAATTTAAACTAAAATCACAACTAGATACTCATACACAATTAACACAAGATATGTTAACTAGGGAAACCCTTGATCAAAGGGAAAATCCAGGTGAGGATGGTACCCACAAGATGATGTACTAGTATAAATATTCCTTGTTAAATGATAGACCCTATTAAGAGTCTATTACAACATTCAGTACATATGAGTCCCTGTTAGGAGACTTTGAATCCTTGTTAGGAGATTCCAACCCCGTTAGGAGTTGTGGAAGACAACTGGACCCACTGTCCAAGAAACTTCAAGGTTATGATCAAAGAACCCACTATTCAAATGATCTCTATATTATTCCTTGTAGAATAATAGAACTAAAATGTACTTCATTCCTCTATCTCTATCCTTTCAACTAGACTTCTACTCCTTTAGATCTTGTAACTAGATCTCATACTGCGCATCCAATGATCCCTTGGATTGCATACATTTAGTAAGCATTTTTCTCCTTCTCACATTTTGCACTAATACTTCACATCCCACTCGGTTCTCTCATCCAAGTTCTTCTTAACAAACAAGGAAAACAACTTTCTTTTATATTGTATCTTCATAATAATTCCTTGAGTCGGCCTTGCGGCTTTCTCAATTAATTAAAATAAGATAATTAATTAATTCATAATTACAAATAGCACTATCGGCTAATAGTTTATACAAAACTTCACATGCATGAAACCATGTCTTTTGCACACACCAGTGTCATCATATGACTCTTCTCTATCACTGTGTGATTGTGCATCTCTTCATTATATCTCATATGTAATATAGCGATAGATCATTAGAACTTTGTTTTCCAATGCTATGTTTCTGCACTGCTTCTAGTAAATCAAGTGTAACTTTCGTACACCATTGACTCAGACTTAGTCCTCCTAACTACATAATTAGGACAACCTTAGAAACCTATCCTCCACTATGCATCATCTAAAACTTCCTTAGGTTTTTTACATCATAAGATTATTGATTGTTATTCTTCTAGTCTTTATAGAATTATTGCTATGTTGACATCAATGAAAAATGCAGTCATGAATATAACATATCAATACTCTCCAATGCTTAGGATACTCCCCCAATGTAGTATCATAAACATTCATGCTAACAATCTCCCCCTCTAGAATTAATGGCAACATAAATGAAAAACATCTAAGTTCCAAGAATACCAAAAAATACTCTATTGGTGTTGTTGTTGTTTTAATCTTCTCAGATCCTCTTCATCAACCAAATCTGAATTTCTCTAAAATACTGCTCTATTCATCTTCTTCTTCTTTAGGATTGACAATAGTTGTTCACATTAAAAACTCACAATACATTAGGTGCATATCCCTATATTGTTACATGAATCTTTTTAAATCTCCCTAAAGAGATATCTCTCCCATTACTTATGAGTTCTTCTCATGCATATTCTCCCCCATGCTTTAGGAGATTTTTTTCATGTGTATCTCTCCACCATTGAAATCAATGTCAAAGGTGTCAATCATAATACCAATTGTTAATTAGCTTCTCAAATCATCAACTAGCTAGAGTGTCGAAAGATACTATTCAATTCTAATTACCAAGAATCCTCCATGACTTAGTACATACTAGATACTCCCCCATTCATGAAGCATCAACATTCAATCTAGTCCAACCATAGTGCTCTGAACCACTGGATTGATGCACTCCTTGCATCATTTTCTCTGAAGTAGGAAAGGACATAACCCCTAGCATAAGTCTTAGGTACTCAAAAGTATCTTTAAGTAAAGGCTTCGTAAAGATATATGTAATTTGATCTTTAGTATTTACACACTCCAACCTTATTTCCTTTTCAACTTCCTTTTCTCTCAAAACATGATACTTAATTGATATCTTCTTTGTCTTAGAATGCAATAATGGATTCTTAGACATACATAGTGTACTTGTGTTATCACAATAAAATGATATCAAGCTCTATAAATTCAATCCCAATTTCCTTCAACTTTTTTTTCTTCCACATAACTTGATTATAGTTATTTGTTATTGCAACATACTCTACCTTAGTTGTACTTTGAGAAATACAGTCCTATTTCTTGCTCAACTATAGATGTTTCATCTTTACTAGATAACTTGTGACCAATTATCATGGGTGTACTAATAGGTTTGCAACCTAAACCAAATTTTTTCAATAAGTCTTTCAATTACTTGGTTTGTGAGATAAATATCCCATCCTTGTTTTGTGTAATTTGCAATCTGAGGAGAAACTTCATTTCTCCTATCATGGTCATTTCAAATTCACTTTTCATCTCTTCAGCAAATTTACCACTTTCTTTATCATTTCCTCCAAATATTATGTCACCCAAAAATATTACAATGATAAATAAACCATCATCAATTTTTCTTAAATACAAATTACCATCTGATGTACCTTTGATAAATCCAAGCTTAAGTAAATACCTATCCAACCTTGCATACTAGGTTCTAGGTGCTTTCTTTAGACCATATAGTGCTTTCTTTAGTCTCCATACAAATTCTTTTTCTTTTGTCAAATGGAGTCCATCAAGTTGCTCAATGTAGACTTCTTCTTCAAGTTCTCCATTCAAAAAAACTGATTGACATCCATCTTATAAACCTTGAAATTATTTCTTGCTACATAAGCCAAGAACATCCTTACTACTTCCATTCTTTCCATAGGTGCATATGTTTCTTCATAATCTATGCCTTCTTTTCATGAGTAACCTTTGCAAACAAGTTTGGCCTTGTTTCTCACAACCTCTCCTTGCTCATTCATCTTATTTCTAAATACCCACTTGGTTCCTATAACATTTTTGTCTTTAGGTCTAGGAACTAATTCTCATGTCTCATTCTTCACAATCTGATGTAGTGATCATCCTTACATGTGTTGGTCCTTAGATGGTTTTTACATTTGAGTGTCAACACACTTAATCACTTTCTACATTAAAGCCAAGTACACTATGTATGCTAAGCCACAATGTGTGCCAAGTCAGATCTTCAATAGGTGTTGAGTGACATATAGGGTTCAAGTCACAGTTGATGTCAAGCAAGACAGAATGCTTCATATGCCAAGTGAGTCAGAATCATATATGTGCCAATTGAGATAGAGTATAATAGGTTCCAAGCAATCTAGGATAGTGTATGTGCCAAGCACCAGTAGTCTAGTATGCGTCGAGTAACACAGAATCAACATATGAGTTTGTGCCTTCAGAAACTCAGATGTAAACCACTTTTGGAGCTGACATAGAAGGATTTCAAAGGAGAAAAAGGATAAGGATGAATCTTTTACATTTCCTATGCAATCAACATGTAACCAATCAGAAAAATGGAGAAGGCATGCAATTAGTGAGGGAAATGCAAGGAATGAGCGAGAACTTAAAGATTCAATATGGATCATAGATCCATACCTAACCCCAAGTCTTCACAATCTTTAAAAGGAGGTCAGAAACCCCATTTTGTATGTGGGTTAGAATAGTGTATGGGGAGATTATAGAAAAATTTAGTGTGAAGTGAGTAATATTTAGAGGAACAAAGCAATAGTTATACATCTAGTTGATCAGAATAGCACAAGGGATAAGAACAAAGATCAAATCAAGAAAGGGTCACATCAAAGAGAGTAGATCAATTTCCTAAATCTAGCAATTAAAGATTACATACTATTAGGTTCATTGTTCTAATACTTTCTTGCCATTGTATTAGAAGTTGGAAATCCTATATTGATAGCTAAGCTTAACAACTAGGTAGGAGAACCTTTGGAGAAGGTGATTGAAAATCCTATTGTATTAGGTGGATTTAAAAACCTATTGTAAATCCTTTAATAGGGTGACACTTCATGTAAAGTGTTTGTAAATCCTCTAATCAAGTCACTATTGACATAGTGTAAAGCCTTTAATAGGGTAGGCTTTTCACAGGGTAGACCACTAGAAGTAGTCAAACATTTATTGCTACATTAATTTTTGTGGGTATCATCCCCACCCCAATTTTACCTTCTTATTCCTAGAGGGTTTCTAGGTTACCAAATCTGGTGTTATGTGTTATTGCATGTGTTTACTTTATATTCATTTATATGTTTACATGCATGCGGTTTACTTTTCAGTTATTTGATTTAAAGGATTAGAAAAGGTTAAAAGTGTGATACTTTTGATTCACCCCCCCTTCAGAAGTACTCTTCCCATTTTGAACATTCCAGCAACATGCATCATCTGTGCATTTAGGTTCTAGTTGAGAAATAAGACAATTCCTCATTCACTCTATTCCTTGTAATCACACCCTTATCCTTGCTCCCAATTATCTTCTCTTGGGGGTGATTCTTTGTCATGTTTTTATTGGAAGTAAGTGTTGATATCTCAACTCTTATCTCTTCTCTAGGTTCAATTCTTTGTTCTTCTCTATGCTCAATAGATACATCTTTCTACAAGTTATTGTTAGTCTCAAAAAGAACTTCATCATTCTCTCTAACAATTCCAAAATTATCCTCTTCTTCATCAAATTTATAATCTACTATCTTCTCTTTAGTACCAAAATTTTCATCAATCCTTACATTTGCGCTCTCGACTATTGTCTTAGTTCTATAGTTGAAACATCTGTATGCTTTACTTTTCAATGAGGAACCAAGAAACATACCTTCATCAATTCTAGGATCAAGCTTACCAATATCATAATCTCTCTTTATGTAGCACTTACTTCCATATATTCTAAAATACTTGACTGATGGTGAATGACCAAACCATAACACATAGGGTGTCTTGCTCATACATTTTCTTATTTGTACTCTACTTAGACTATATACTCTAGTGTTAATTGTGTCTCTCTAAAATGTCTTTGAGACATCATTCTCAAATAACATTGCTCTTTCTACTTCTACTATTGACTTGTTCCTTCTTTCAACAATCTCATTATGTTCAGGTGTTCTAGGTGAAGCTAACTATCTTTTGATTCCATTTTCTTCATACAACATGTTGAACTCTCTAGAGGTGAGTTCTCCTCCTCTGTCTAATCTCAAATATTTAATCTTGACATCAAATTCATTTTCAACTCTCTATTTTTAAATATCTTAAATTTCTCAAAGGCTTCAAACCTCTCTTTGAGAAATGCTACCCATATCATCCTAGTGAAATCATCAACAAAAATCATAAAGTACCTTTCTCCATAGAATCCTCTGGTTCTTGTAGGACCACTTAGATTTGTGTGAACAATCTCCAATTTCTCTGTAGTAGAGAAATTCTTACTAGGGAAAGAATATTTCTTCTGCTTAGCCAAAATACATTCCTTTCAGATAACATTGGTAGGCTTAATGATCTTAGGCAGATCTCTCACTACAAATGTACTACTAACTTTCAAACTATTATCAAAGTTTATATGATAGAACCTTCTAAGCCATAACTAATTGTTTTCAACCTTTGAAAATAAACATGTTATTTCAGTAGGGATCAACTAAAATACATTACCTTTGGATATGGTTCTAGTACCAATCAGCTTTCCATCTTTGTATTTGATAATGCAAGCCTTTTCTATGAACTGCAATAGATATACCTTGTCTACCAATTGTCTAGAACTTAACAAATTATGTTTTAAACCATCAACAAAGAAAATATTATCAATGTTAGTTTTACCATCAAGAGTAATAGATCCAATCCCTATGATATGATAGGCTACATTATTACCAACTCTAACAATACCTCCATCATGATTTCAGAATTTATCAAATTTGTTCATATCACTAGTCACGTGATGTGAATATGCACTATCAATTATCCAATCTGATTTCTTCTCAAATTGAGTAACTAGAGCTCTCTCTTCTCTAATATCTATATCAAGATCATCTTCCTTGATAGCCCATGAATCCTAATTCATCATCACTTTCACTCTGCTCTCTTTCATCATATTCTTCATCCTCAGTAGCATATAAACAATTTCTATCCTTATCTCTTCTAGGTTTAAATTCTCATCAAAAAATTTTCTCTCTTTTAGGAAATTTAGATGCATAATGACCATATTCATCCAAAGTCCAACATTTAAAGATTTTCTTACCATTTTTCTCTTTTCTTACTAGAAGGGCTATTCCTTATTCAATCTTCTTATCTTCTTTAGATCTGCTACTACTGGAAAAGTCTCCTCTTGTGCTTACACTTCTCGATAGATTAGGTTGAATGTTCATAGCAGTGAAAGTTGTCTCAACTCTAGCTAATTCTCCAAACTGTCTCATTTATGCTTCTCTAGATTCTAATCTTCTTAGAAATGTTTCCTTTGTGAAATCTCTGGTGCAGGGCATAACTAGCTGAATTGTCAAAGTTGTTTTCTTGAATGGTGGTGTTAAACTTTTCAAGATCTTCCATATAACCTCATCATCTTCTTTAGTTCTACCAAGAGATCAGATTCCTGCAATTTTTTTTTGATATTCTACCTACATAATTTCTCATGGATTCATCTTCCATCATCTTAGCATCTTGAAATGCACAAATCCAATTTTGCAATCTCATTCTTTTTGCATGATCATCACCTTCAAAAGTAATTTCTAATGCTTTTCGAACATGAGAAGTTTGAAATGTCTCTACCCGATTGTATTTATTCTCTAGAAGAGCTGATAGTAGGGCTTCTCTAGCTCTCATGTTACACATGAATAGATCTCTTTCTACTTCATTGCATTCCTCAAGTTTGTCTTCATCCACAATTTTCTTCTCACTCTTTGTCAAGATCCAATAGCCTAGACCCATGCACAATAGAGGAGTCTTCATCTTCTCCTTCTAACTATCATGGTTAGTCCCATCAAATCTTAGACTATCTTTTCTGATCATGTTCACCATTGATCTCCCAAAGTTGTTAAGCCTTATCTTTAAGAACCTAACTCTAATACTAATTGGTAGAATATATAGTCCATTGATATAACTAAGAGGAGTTGGGGGGTGAACTAGTTATCCAACTATCATCATAAAAATTAACCTTAAACAAACTTAACCATGTGAGTAATATAAACTGAAACTACCACAAGATACTCATATACAATTAACACTAGATATGTTAACTAAGGAAATCCTTGATCAAAGGGAAAATTTTGGTGGGGATGGTACACACAAGATTATGTACTAATATAAATATTCCTTGTTAGAGGATAGAACCTATTAGGATTATATTACAACATTAAATACATATGAGTCCTTGTTAGGATACTTTGAATCCTTATTAGGAGTTGCAGAAGATAGCTGGACCCATTGTCCAAATAGCTTCAAGGTTAAGATCAAAGAACCCACTATCCAAATGATCTCTATATTATTCCTTATAGAATAATAGAATTTAAATGTCCTTCCTCTATCTCTATCCTATCAACTAGACTTCTGCTCCTTCATATCTTGTAATCAAATCTCATAATGCACATCTAGTGATCCCTTAGATCACTTACATGCATTTAGTAAAAAATTTGCTTCTTCTCACACTCCACACTAATACTTCACATCCCACCTGGTCCTCTCATCCAAATTCTTCTTAACAAACAAGGAAAAAAACTTAACTTTATACTGTATCTTCATAATAATTCCTTGAGTCAGCCTTGAGGCTTTCTCAATTAATTAAAATAAGATAATTAATTTAATATTACAATAGCACTGTCAACTCATAGTCCATACATCAACCACAAAAATAAAGGGTACCATAATAGTTGATCTCGAGGCAGCAAAAGAACTACCTATGGTAGATAGTGTACCTAGCCCTCAAAATTGGCTAGTAAATACTGAGGGCCAAGAAAGTTGTCTTTCCTTAGCTAAATTCTCCCCTGCTACTGGCAAAGAATAGGTCACACCCAAATGGTTGGAAAATTTTGTGGAGAAGAAGAGGAGCATGGTTCCTCTTTCCATGCTAATCGATGACTTAGTCAATAAATGTCTAGGAAAATCTCCTAAAGTGAAGAAGGCAATGACTAAAGCAAGGATCAACTTTCATAAGAATTCTAGGTGTTGGTCAGCTAAGATAGCTACACCACCAGATGGAAGCTCATGTGAGTCCCTGGCTCCTCAGGACTGCTAGATAACTAAAGTTGATCTAGGAAAAGGGAACTATGAGGTGGACATGGAATTCTTCGAAGCCTCTAATAAAAAGATTGCACACAGGATGTGGAAAGATGGATAGGAAATGAAGGAAACTATCAAGAACATGACACAATATATTAATGCCATCCTTCATCCTGAAGCAAAACTAATCAATGATATGTCAGCGATCATCGATGTGTCCTCTACAACTAACTAGCAATCTCTTGAAAACCTGCACAAATGTAAATCAGTTGGAAAAATAGTAGGAGAATGGGTATAAGGTGTCCTAGATGACACTTTGAAACATATAGGTCACCTGGATAAGGCTTCAAAAGAAATATTAGCCATTACTAAAAAGGTGGAAATGAGTAATGAAGGATATGAGAAGGAGAGAAGTAATTGGGCAAAGGTAGTGATATGGTTGGAAGACGTCCAAGAATTTGGATTGCAAAAATTCCAAGCCGAATGTCCTATGGTAGGCTTGGATGAGAAGGCCTTGTATGTAATCAAAGATTATATTGAATGGAGAAATGAAGCATTGATACAAAGTGTGACTGAGATCAAGGAAAAAATACAAGAACTTAAGATCATACACCAGATAATCCAAAATGACCTTAAGTGGTTTGTCAAGTAGTTTATAGGTAAGGAAGATGACTCTATTGCCCAATCCAAAGATTTAATTAGGGAGGTTTAGAAAAAGTTCCTAGAACTCTAGGACAAGAAGGCACCAACTAAGCAAGATTTTTCTAATGTAGCACATATAGAGGCCATGCTAATCATTAATCTGAAGCACTTAGAAATGCATGAAGAGAAAACAACTAAGTTGAAGAAAGAAAAAGAAATCTGGAAGCAATGGTTCACCTACATTGGTCTGCCACATCAGTCTATCATCTCAGCCTTTTTGACTACCTATGAAACATGGAAAGTGGCAAGAAACATGGCCAGTGGAGGTGGCACTACCTAATTGAAAGAAGTGGTTACGCATAGTTCCTTAGTTGTTATTTTTTTGTCATTTTTCTTTTCTTACTTTTTGGTTAACAATTATGTTAACCAAGAGACTATCTTACTCTTGGCGGGGTAATTTTGGCATCTATCCAACCCCATGCCTATAAATATGTAATAACTAGTATGGCATAGGGTTAATCTCCAGCAGATTGATAGACAAAAAAAAAAAAAAATTGTGATTTAAATTTCAAGTTTTAGAAGTAGCATTTCAAAACTCAGCAAATATGAAGAAAACTTTGCAATTTGATTTTGGTTAAAGGCTTTGTAAGTAGATATATTATCTGCTTGTTTAAATCAGTATTTCTAAAGATACTGTTTATGCAAAATTTCTTAGCTGTGTTTCTTTTTTATTATGAAGTTGTCAATTTGAAACTTGGGATGTTGTGAGAAGTTAGTTTTATTAAATCTGCCTACTTGATTGTTTAAATTTCAATTATGTGGATAATCTTGATAATTAAAATCGAGTGGTTCTTTAGTATAAAATATTGTTTTGTATTGATGAAATAAAATAAGTTGATTCAACAGTGTCAGCAGATTGTATTCTAAAAAAGTCATTCAGTTGAGTTTTAAGATAAAAAATTCTTTATCTGCAATAAAGGTAGTTGTGCCTGTTGTTATTGAAGAAACTTTAAGAAGAGAATTCCTTAGCCTTATGTAGGAATTCATTTGTTGGTATACATTTTTCTCTATTTTACATATAAAAATCATATGGGAAAAACTATTTACTAATAGTTTTTGGTGACTTTGTTGGGGAAGACTAAAATGGTTTTGCCTCATCATGAAATTTTTCCAGTACTTCAACTAGGCTTAGGGTTTTATAATAATGAAGAGGACATTATTTCAGATCTAAGTGCACAAGCCTAGAAACTCAGAACAAACCTAGAATAGTTTATACAAGTTAATCAAGTGCTCAAAAGAGAAGAAGAAAGGGTAAAACTAATTAGAGGTGTACCAATTGCTAACGAAGAAGTGATAGTTGATAGACTAATATCAAGGCCATTTTGAGTGTTGAATGTTAGTCTATATTGTGATAAACTAGCTAGTAAAAAGTATTCTCGAAGTGAAGAAAGGAAGGGGTTTATTGATGAGTCTTATGAATTTGTAAAGAGCCTTAATTTCACCTCTAATCTCTCCAAGAAGCGAAAGAAGTCTGTCAAGAATAAAAGTAGGCCAACATCTCCTATGAAATCACCCTCTATAACTGCAAGCCTTCAAGCCCTACTCTTACCAGGGACATTAATACCTTCTCATTTAAATGTCCAACCTTTGAATTTCATTCCACCCAAAATGGTTGCTAACTCGTGGGGTGCACAAGTAGGTCCCTTGGCTCTTGGAGGTAACCTACACCCACTTCCTAAAGGTGCTAGAGAAGTGTTACACAAATTTTGTGGCAATGGAAAGAAATCAACTAATGAACATCTTAATGCTTTTAATACTACACGTGCAGTCCTTACTGTTAAACATGAAGATGTGGCTATGAGGCTATTTGTACAAACCTTAATTAATGATGTTGCTGACTGGTTTCATCATCTCCCACAAGGGTCCATTATTGACTGGAATCATATGTGTATTTTTGAAGATAGATTTAAATTCGTTGATGATGAACATACCTTACTACTTCAATTAACCCAGTTAAAAAGGGAAGTACATGAACCCATGAGAGATTTTGTAGCAAAATTCAAAAAGATAATTCAAAAAATTCTTGCTCCCAAGAGACCCAATGATGAGAATCATAAAGAACTCTTTGTTAATGCAATGCCTCTCGACATTAGCTTTCACTTAAGGAGAAATAGAGTAGCAGATGTTGAAGTTGCCCAAAGACTGGCAATTGAACTAGAAGATGACCTTTTAGCTACAGGGAAATCAAAAAAAGAGATGCAGAATTCTAAATCCCAACCATCTTCGTCATAAAAATTAGACCCATTAGTTCAAAAGCTCACTAATGATGTGATGACTATTAAGAAGCAACTCCCTAAAATGAATACTCATTACCAAGATATTCCAAGAAAATATCCAGGGAAAAGTTTTTTTCAGGGAAAACAACTTACATTACCCTCAAGTGAACAAAAATTAAAAATTGAAGCTCCACCTAGCAAAAATAACATGTGTATTTTTCATCTTACAAATGATCATGATGGAAGTTCTTGCCCTAAAAATATTAGATATCAGTAACTTGAAGCAGAAAAAGAGGCTTCCACTAATGTAATAATAGAGGAACAATATTTTGAGGAACCTGGAAACTCCATAAGCTATTACCTCAAGTATGAATTTGATTCTGATAGGGGTAATGACATCTTATTAACCTTGGAAGAGGCTTCATGTTTGGTGTTGATTCGAGGGCAAAGAACCATAGCAACTGAGATTCATGCTAAAAATAGTACAACTCCTACTCGGGCCAAGGAGCAAAAGACAAAGGGAGAAACTAAGGGTAAGTCATCACCTTTTTTAACAACTACTCCTCAAATCTTGAAAAAGGCTAATTCTGATTCTACATTTGACAATGTTGAGTTTTGTAAAGCATCAAGGATACAGATTTCTCCTACAGAATATTTGAGAATGGATCCTAGAGAACTTAATAAATTGGTTGAATATGTTAAGCAGTCACCTCCTAACATAACAACTAAATAGATCAATGAAGTCAAGGGTTTCAGGAGATAATGAAATAGTTGCCCAAAAAAAGAAGGAATCTTCCAAGGGTAAGAAATCTGAGACACAAACATCCAATAAATAGGAAGAAATAATCCAACCAGAAAAAATTAGTCTTGAACCTTCCTATAATCAAAAACTTGATCCATTCTATGTCTCCCTCTTTCTCCATGGCTTTAAGCTAAGCAACTACATTATAGATTTAGGTGCTTGTGATAATATAATGCCAACAACAGTAGCAAAAGCTTTAGATCTTCCTTTAACTAAAATATTTGGCAAATGTTATTCCATGGATTCAAAACAAGTACCTTTAATAGGTCAAATTAAAGATGCCCAAGTGTCTTTAGCTGCTTACCTGGAGAAAAGAATTAAGCTCACCATTCTAGTAGCAGACATTCCTACAAGTTATGGTATGCTTCTTAGCTGAACTTTCTATTGAGACCTATGAGGAGAAGTTAAAATGGATTGGTCCTAAGCTATTATACTTGTGGGGAAGGTGAAAGTAACCTTGTTACCTAAAGCCAAATCCAAATATACAATCTTTCCATCCGATGACCCCAAATCTCAAATCCTTTATCAAGAGATTGATTTTGCTAACTATTTGATCTTGTCTAAAAATGAGAAAATAGGTGAGAAATCAGCAGTAGAAGATTTTCTATGGACTCTTGAGTTTGACAAAAGCTATTGTTCAAATGGATCTAGGCCTAGTGTAGTACTGATATCACCCGATGGTGAGAAATCCCCTTCTTCTTATAAACTTGCCTTTGAAAATACTAATAATACAGTAGAATATGAAGCTTTACTTCTAGGTATAGAAGAAGCCAAGAGGAGAAATATCAAACTGCTAAAGATAAGAGGAGATGCTGAATTAATAGTGAAACAATTTAAAGACATGTTCTCAGTGAAGAATTAAAGGTTAAAAAACTATAGAAATTGTGTATGGGATGACATTAAAGGTTTTGATGCTTTTGCAATTAAGCAATTCCTTGAGAATAGAATAATAAGGTAGACTCCTTGGCAGTATCAACTTCTTTGTTAATTCCCCATCCTAATTTCATAAATATAAAGTATTCAGTGGAGATCATTCATAGACCAAGTGTCCCTGATAATAACAATTCATGTCAAGTATTTAAAGATGATGCTCACATTAATGCCTTCTTGCAAAGTATTGAAAAATTCTCTACTAACTATTTTTAAGGCTCAGTTGTTGAATGTAGAGAATTTTGTCGTGATCTCACTGATGAGAGTAATGTGTTACAATTAAAAGGGAATATAATACCCAAAGGCCTGGTTGAGCTTGAAAAAATCTTTGATAGGCGAGATACTTTCTTAGCTCAAGATTTATCACCTAAAAAATATCCAAATGCTGATTATGAAAATGTGAATTTGGGAGATAAACATGATCCCAAAATTATCAATTTGGGAACCTATTGTTAAGAAGTTGAGAAAGCTAGATTCATCAAACTTCTTACAGAATATATAGATGTCTTTTCTTGGTCTTATGATGACTTAAAAACTTTTAGAAATGGTCAATTCAAACACCATATTACTTTGAAACTAGGTACCTCTCCTTTTAGGAAAAAATTAAGAACATATAATCCAAAAGTTTATGATGCAATATTTAAGGAGATAGATAAGATGCTTAAAGCTTGCATTATCTTTCCAATTCAGCATTCCACATGGGTGGCAAACATAGTAATAGTCAGAAAGAAGAATGGAGAGAAAAGGATTTGTGTTGATTTTAGAAACCTTAATCAACCAAGTTTGAAGGATAATTTTTCTTTGCCAATAATGGATCAAATTCTTCAAACAGTTGCTATTTTAGAAATGATGTCTTTCCTAGATGGTTTCTCTGGTTATAATCAGATAGAAGTTGCTAAAGAAGATGAACACAAAACAACATTTACAAGACCATGGGGCACCTTTGCGTACAAAAGAATGCATTTTGGCTTGATAAATGATGGTCCCACCTTTCAACAAGCTATGAATTAAACTTTTGGTAAATTATTGGATAGGTGCATCATGGTGTATCTTGATGATATTCCAGTGTTTTCAAGAAGGTGGAAGAAAACTTGAAATATCTAAGGAAAGTGCTCCAAAAATATAGGGAGCATGGAATTTCATTGAACCCTAAGAAATCAATTTTTTATATAACAGAGGGAAAGTTACTTGGGCACATGGTCTCAAAAGAAGGAATCAAAATTGACCTAGAAAGGGTAAGAGCTATTCAACAACTATGCCTTCCTATCAATTGCAATGGTGTTAAATCTTTTTTTTGATAGATCAATTTCTTAAGAAAATTTGTACCTAATTTTACAAAGACCATCAAGCCTATGGCCAAATTGCTCAGTGAAAAGAAAATTTTTAAATGGGATGAATCAACATCTAAAGCATTCCAAGAGATAAAAGAGGCTATTGCTAAAGCTCCAACACTTTTTCATCCTAATTTCAAAAAAGATTTTATAATGTACTGCTATGCATCAAAACATACCATGTCAAGAATATTCCTCCAAAAAAATGATAGAGGAGAAGAGATGCCTACCTCTTTTATGAGTGTTCCATTAAATAAACATGCGTTGAATTACTCCTTGTTTGAAAAACAAGCCTTTGCTATTGTGAAAGCAGTGAAATACTTTTGGTACTATATTTTACATTCACATTTTGTAGTTTATGTACCATCCATTGTAGTCAAGAGTATCCTCACACAACAAGATGTAGCAGTCAATAATTGAGCAACATGGGTAGCAAAAGTGCAAGAATTTGATCTAGATATCTGATCAACTAAATTGGTTTGAGGGCAAGGGTTGTGTAAACTTATTGCAAAAAAAGAAAAAAGAAAAACCTTACCCCAATTGTTTTTTTTTTGGCCTTAAAGATGAATGGTTTTCTGACATAGCTTATTTCTTGACATATGGAAGATGTCCTGATTATTTAAAAGGAAAGGACTAAAGGAATCTTCAACTCAAGGTAGCCAAGTTTGTAATCATTGATAATGTCTTGTACAAAAGAGGTTTGGATGGTATGTTTTTAAGATGTGCTGATACTAACCAGAAGGAAACATTACTAAAAACCTTCCATGATGGAGCCTACAGTGGTCATTTTTCATCAATAGTGACAACTTTTAAAATTTTAAGAAGTGGATCCTTTTGGCCAGGTATGTTTAAAGCTACCTATCATTAGGTAAGGAATTGTGAGAAATGTAAATTGTTTACTGGGAAACCACAATTAGTTGCTCTACCTCTTAAACTTGTGATTATAGAAGAACCCTTTCAATAGTGGGGATTGGATTTTGTAGGACCTATTAATCCAAATTCGAGTGTAGGACATACACACATCCTTACCGCTACTGATTATTTTACTAAATGGGTTGAGGCAGTTCCTATTAAAACAAAAACATCACAGTTAGTGCATAAATTCTTGACAGAAAATATTTTGACCCATTTTGGTACTCCTAACAAAATAGTGACTGATAATGCACAACATTTTTCATCCTGAGAAATTCAAATGTATTGCTATGATCATGGTGTCCAATTGTCTCATGCTTCAAATTATTTCCCTCAAGGAAATGGATAGGCAGAGTCCACGAATAAAAACTTGGTGAATATTATGAAAAAGTTGGTAGATTAAAAAGGAAAAGATTGGCACAAGAAGTTATATGAAGTAGTTTGGTCTGACATAACTTCTCCCAAAAGAGCCATAGGAATGACACCTTTTGAATTGGTGTATGAAGTTAAAGCACAATTGTCCCTACCTTTGGAGCTAGCTACGTTGAATTTGCAAAAAGTAATTGAAGATGAAATGTTTTAGTCTTCCATTGAAAAGAGAATATTGTACCTCCAAAAAATAGAAGAAGAAAGAAGGGAGTTGGTGGATCATATCACAAACCATCAAACAAGGGTCAAAATAATTTTTGATCGAAAGGCAAGGCCACAAATATTTATGAAAGGAGATTAGGTACTATTGTGGGACAAGAGGAAAGAACCTAAAGGAGCCCACACCAAATTTGAGAGCTTATGAAAATGCCCATCTGTGATATTTGAGGAACTAGGTTCAAATTCCTTCAAGGAGATGATCTTCTCCTATCCTATAATGGGTAGAACCTCAAGCTATACCAATTTTGAGTTTGTTGTCTATCTCATTGTAAATACCACCTTTTTGGGTTTTGCTATTTTCTTGCTCCATCCTTTGTGTTTTATTTTTGTATTTTTGAGTCAGTCTGCAAAGCCAAAGTCCTCGGGTTCATTGATGACCTTTCTAGTCTCATTCCCTAGCTAGAGCCGATTGTTACCACATATATTTTTCTTGTGTCCCAGAATGGTTCAGTCTTGAGTCTTTCCTTGATCCTGAAGTTGAAGTTGAAGTTTTGTCTAACTTCAACTTCAAGTTTGAGCTTGCATTAGCCTTCCATGTGTCAAAGTCCACTTCCTATCCTCAAGTCATTCTTGGTGAAGTCAAAGTCAAAGTTTAAGTCCAATCCATCCAAATCTCAACTTCAACTTCTATGTCAATTTGGTATACTGATGTTTTGTTTTGATGCAAGTTTCCAATCTTTGAGCCAAAAGAAAGGTGGGTCCCAATAAAAACACTTCCCAAGGAAAGCAGGTTAATAAATAAGAACTTTAAGGTAATATGTGTTTAGATACAGCAAGATTTGGTGAAAGGAAAAAAATTTCGTTTCATGATGACATGGAGTGCTAGTATGCGTGCAGATTTGATGGACATTTATAACAAATTACTTAGAGGGTTTTATCCAATGCATGGCGCATGAATAAGTAATTATTGCATTTACTTTCCATATCTATCTTGAGATTTCCTTTGTAAGTCATCCCTTAAATGCATTCATTTTACCTCTTTTGCCACTCATTATGCCATTTGCAAAGAAATTTCAGCACCGTTGAGTAGGGAGAATGAATCGTAGGCTATAACTCTATCAAACTATAAGTGTTTTTCCATAACCCTCTATAATTTCATTTGTGCTTGATTTGTTTTGAGGTAATTCAATTTTTATCTTTCCAAATCCATCTTTCAAGTAGCAATTCATGACGTTATTTCATCCTAAAATGTCCTAGCTTGAAAAGCCATTTTTACTTCATTCTTTCCCTGGAATTTGTGATACATTTTTGGTTAATAAAAACTTGCATGATGTCATCAAGAGAACTAGAAACACCTAGTCTGGTCCCATTCATCAAAAGCTAGCTAATAGCGGGTTGCTAGAAGCCGCTGCCTTTCCCACTAAAATTACATACCCATAACTTGTTATCGATTGTGCAAACCATTATGACCCAGACACTAGGTGCATCAAGAAAGTTTTAGGGGAAGTAATAGTTAGAATTAATAGAACCAGTGTCTATTCGACCTTTAGAATTGAACATAAAGAACCCTATGAGCCATGGACATTTGAAGAAGCAGAGTGCCTATATGTCAAAGGAAAAAGTAGCTATGATAATAGGGTAGCTCAGTCCTTGCTCCTGAAACCTATAGAAGGGGGTTCAAGGTTGCCAAAACCTTTAGCTATCGAGCATTTCATAAAAGAAATTGTAGACATTGTACTCCTGTTGAATAGGATCAATGGTAATGAACATGCATTTCATTGAGAGTCCTAGATGTATTTCTTCATCCAAAAGATTGTTGAAGGAACTAAGTTCATTAACTGGGTTGACCTGATTACCAAGAATTTGCACAAAGGTTTAATAGTTGTCAACAACTTGTTGGGCAGTCATGTTGCACAAGGTCAACGGCAAGAATCCATTGCGCAATTCCTCTCTTGAAAAGTTAAACTTTTTGGGATCAACTCCAATGTTTAGTATGTCTTGTGACATGTTGGGCATTCATTTTGCATGAGGTCAATGATAGGAATCCATAGTGTAATTCTTCTTTTGAAAAGAAAATCTTTTTAAGGATCCACTCCAAGGTTCAGTGTTTGTCTTGTGACATACCAAAATCTGCTCAGTAGAAGATAAATGTGAAAGTTCATGAGGAGGCCTTTGCTAGTTCTAAAAGAACTTTTTTGTCTTGGAATCAAAGTAAAATCTATTTGTTGTCTCAAAATATCACACCCGAAAGAACAATATTTTTGTATTTTCCATTTTTTTTATGAATGCAATTCTAACAATGCAACTACTATGAGGTCCTATTCTAATAGGGGGTTAGCAAAGAAAATAATGAAACTAAAAGCAAATAACATGAAATTAAATAACTTGAAATTGAAATTCCTAAATTGACATAAGCTACAGAACACAACACGCTGCGAGTTAAACCTTTGAAGAAATTGGTAGGAAACCAATGAAAACAAGAGCAGCGCTTCCTAGAATCCACTGATGCAATCATCGGTGAGAATCTTTAACAAATCAAATGATGTTTCACTCTTCATCAAATTGCAAGGCCACGAAAAGTGTGCTCATGCGAGACAGAAAGCTATGTAGACACAATCGGGTGATCTCTTCTCAAGCTTGTTACGTCAACAAAATTCATATATTTGTAGCAAACACCAAAACTAAAAGATTGCACAACCAGAAAGAACATAATAAACCTTTGGCTCAATCACAATCTCATGAATAAACTTCACAAAAAAATGACACATTCAAGAAAGAATAACTACACTCCAAATGCTAGCACCAAAAGCATAACTTTATTGCATAATAACGGCAGCCCTTCTTACATTTTACAACGGGGTATTTATAAGAAATTGTCTCCTCAATTTGTGTTGAGGGTGAGAGATATCTTGATGCAATAAAATACTTTTAAAACATTTAAACAAACTAAATATATACAAACTGACAATCTAACTGGTGCTTAGAGGGACTCCATCCATATTTTATTCATTAATTGGATGCATGAAACCTTTACATGTCAAAAATAGAGAAAACATGAGAGAGAAAGTAGGAGGAAGCCATTAGTCAAAGTATACGTGCATGGAGACACCAAAAATAGAAGCTGGCCCTTCACTTGATGTGTGTCGAAGTCAACTTGCCATAAAAATGTGCTCCCATTGCATGGAAAGTGTTATTTTTGGAACTGGCAGTTAACTGTCGATGCACTTCTGAATTGTAGAGCTAAATGAAAATGTGGAGCTACAGACCTGTGGAGCTCAATTCGCCAAAAAATTGAAGTTCTCAATTTTGAAAACAGTTTCTGGGTTTTGCTCAAATGAGGTTTTAAATCACTTTTTGTATACACTCCATGCCCCTTTATGATGATTTACACCCTCTTTATAGCCAATTACTTTCATAAAATTGGACTCCCTCTACTTCTTCAATTGAAAATCTCAAGGCACCTGCGTTGAATCTTGTCCCCAATAGCTGCATAAGATGAGGAACCTGATTTACTTTATGTGTCCAACCTCTGTATCTTTGACCTTTGTCTTCTCTCCACCTATCCAATCCTTCCCAGTGAGAAACCAAGTGATCTAGATTATCCAAGATGATCAAATGTTTGCAACTTTTTCATATTTTTTCACAAATTTTCTAGACATTTTCAAATGACCTTTTTGGAGGTCTTTTTTTCAAAATTTTAAGTTGGAACCTTCATTGGTCCCTAAAACTGGATAGCCAAAGGCTCACTATTTTAGAGACCGAAATTAGATCTTCAGTTCTTCTTTCCAACGGTGTAAGCAGTTCTGAATTCTGAGGCTCGAGTCAAAAGTTATGACCTCAACAAGTTGAGGATGTCATTTTTACCTACAAAAGAAGCAAACATTAGTCCGTAGTGTTAACAATGCATAGTAAAGACACACTAGCTACTCAAACAAAACTGGAGGTGAATCTTGAACTCTGGCTAAGTCTAAAATCTTGAAGCCCTAAAATTTGGCTAAGTCTGGATTCCTCAAGCCCTAAAATTTTCTTGAATCTTTACCTTATCTCGGGGAGGTCTGAAACCTATCTCAAAAGATTCATCGCATATATTAAAATACATCTTAAGTATAAGAAATTAAATATACATCAACTTATACTTAAACAATATATTTTAAACCCCTTCTATGGCTATTCAGACAAAATTGGAGGTTAAAAAGAAGCTTCACAAGGGCACATGGTGCCTTTGGTGGGGCAATCATGGGGTGCGCGATATATTTTAAACCCCTTCTATGGCTATTCAAACAAAATTGGAGGTGAAAAAGCAGCTTCGCAAGGGCACATGGTGCCTTTGGTGGCGCGATCATGGGCATGCGCGCGAGACGTGGTGCGCAGCGAGTGGCACAGGCATGAGAGAGAGGTGCGACGCATGGCACGGGCACGCGTGAGAGGCATGGTGTGTAGTGCACGGCACAAGCATGAGGCATGGCGCATGGCACATAGCACGGGCACGAGACATGAGCATGTGCGACATGATGCACGTGCCCATCTGAGGCGTGACATGAGCGTGCACGCAAGATGCAGCGCGTATGCTTGGTGCGAATGTGCGAGGTGTGGCATAGTGTGAATGCGCGCGAGCGCACGTGCATGGCTTGAATGCGAGAAAATGCATGCGGTGCTTTTTCAAGTTTTTTTTTCAAAATTTCATTTTTTTTCTTTTTTTTTCTTTTTTCTTTTTTAATTTTTTTTTTTTTGTGTTTTTCAAATTTTTGATTTTTTTTGTGATTTTTCAAATATTTGACTCTAAAATTCTAAGGTCTAATAAAACTCTTCTTCTCCTGACTCCTGAACTATGAGTCTAGGAGTCGAAAAAAGTAGGGGTTCCCCATTCCTACTGAGGAATGGAGTGTGTGTTGTGGACACCACAACATGACGTACCAAAATCTGCTCAGTTGAAGATAAATGTGATTGTTCATAAGGAGGCCTTTGCTGGTTCTGATTTAGACTCGAAATGAAGTAAATCTAATTTTTGTCTCAAAATAACACACAAAAGAACAATATTTTTATATTTTCTAGTTTTTTTATAATGAATGCAATCTAACAGTGCAATTAAAATGAGTTCCAATTCTAACAAGGGGTTAGCAAAGAAAATAAAAAAACTGAAAGCAAATAACATGAAATTGAAATCCTAAATGGACATAAGCTACAAAAAATAGCACACTACGAGTTAAACTTTCGAAGAAATTAGTAGGAAACCAATGAAAACAGGAGCAACACTTCCTAGAATCCACTGATGCAATCGTCGATGGGAAATTTCAGTAATCAAATGATGTTTCACTCTTCATCAAATCACAAGGCCATGGTAAGTGCACTCATGTGAGACAAAGAGTTATGCAGGCACAATTTGTGATCTCTCCTTAAGCTAGATATGTCAACAAAATTCCTAAATCTGTAGCAAACACCAGAATTAAAAGATCACACAATTAGAAACAACACAATAAACCTTTGGCTCAATCACAATCTCATGAATAAAATCCACAAAATAATGACACATTCAGGCAAGAATAACTCCACTCCAAATGCGAGCACCACAAGCATAATTTTATTGCAAAATAAAGGTGGCCTTTGTTACATATTACAATGAGGTATTTATAAGAAATCATCTCCTCAATTTTTGTTGAGAGTGAGAGATATGTTCATGCAATAAAATGCTTTTAAAACACTAAAACAAACTAAATATATACAAACTAACCATCAATCTAGTGCCTAGAGGGAATCCATCCATATTTTATTCATTAATTGGATGCATGAGCCCTTTACATATCAAAAGCAAAGAAAACATGAGAGAGAAAGTAGGAGGAAGCCTTCAGTTGAAGTGGAAGTGCATGGAGGCGTAAAAAATGGAAGTTGTTCCTTCACTAGGCATGTGTCAAAGTTAAAACTATCGTTAGAATGCATTCCCAATGCATGGAATGTGCTATTTTTGGAACTGGTAGTTAACTATCAGTGCACCTCTAAATTGTGGAGCTATAGACCTATAGAGTTGTGGAACTATAGAGCTACATGAAAATGTGGAGCTATGGACCTGCGTACCTGCGAAGCTACACACCTGTGCACCTCGAAAGCTTAATTCGCCAAAAACTCAAAGTTCTCAATTTTGAAAATGGTTTCTGGGTTTTTCTCTAATGGGGTTTTAGATCACTTTTTGTGTACATTCTTTGCTCCCTTTTGATGATTTATACCCTCTTTATAGCCAATCACTTTCATAAACTTGAACTCTTGCTTCTTCAATCTAAAATCTCAAAGCACCTGCATTGAATCTTGTCATTAACAACTACATAAGATGAGGAACCTATTCTACTTATGCATCCAACCTCTGTATCTTTTGACCTTTTTCTTCTCTCCAACTACCCTATCCTTCTCGGCAAGAAACCAAGTGATCTAGATGATCAAATGTTTGAAACTTTTTGATATTTTTTTTTTCAAGTTTTTCTAGGCATTTTTAAATGGCTTTTTCGGAGGTCTTCTGCTCAAAATTTCAAGTCAAGACCTTCGTTGATCCCTAAAATTGGGTATCCAAAGGCTCACTATTTAAGCGATTGAAATTAGATCTTCAGTTCTTTCCAACGGTGTAAATGGTTCTAAATTTTGAGCTCCGAGTCAAAAGTTATGACCTCGACAAGTTAATGATACCTTTTTTACTTACACAAAGAAGCAAATATTAATCCGTAGAGTTCAAAAATACTTAATTAAGACACACTCTAATGACACTGGAACAAAAACCCTAAAAACTAGTTGTACGACATGCGGGAGGTGAATGGGACGCACGGTGCACGTGCGGAGTGATGGCGCATGGTGCAGAGAAAATGAGTGCATAGAGGAGCAGAGTGTTCAAAGCGGTGCACAGTGCATTGTGGCGCACGCGATATGCTTTGGCACACGTGAAACACATTTTGGCATGTGCATGCATTTGAAGCATACGCGGTGCATATGGAGCATGTGCAGCTCATTTTAGCTTGAGCACATGGCACATCATGGCACACGAGTATGACACTTTGTGGTGCACGTGCATCTTTTTTTTTTAAATTATTATTATTTTTTAATTATTTTTTTTAATGAATTTTTTGATTTTTCAATTTTTTTTTAAATTTCAATTTTAATTTTTTTTCAATTTTTCAAAATTTCAATTTTTTTTTTGTTTTTTCAATTTTTCAAGTTTTTACTATTTTAACTCTTTGAACTTTTCAAATCCTGAATTGTGAGTCCAGGGATCCGAAAAAGAAGTAGGGGGTGCTCATTCCTAGAAGGGAATGGGGCATGCATTGTGGAACCACAACACAAATCTGATTCATTTTTCTTATCTTCCTATTTGATTTATATCCAAGTAGCATCTAAAGAATGAGAAAATTTTCCACATGCACCTTGGACTGATGAAATGCCCATTTACCAGTATTACAGTGGTCTTCAGTAGGTTGTGTTATGTAAGGAGTTTAGAAGGGTAAATGATGGCTTTCTCAGAATGTTGGTCTTTGAACTTCAAGGTCATGAAAATGATAGGTTGTCTGAAGAAGCCATGTAAGTTGTACAAATCTATGGCTACTTTTATATTCAATTTCCCAGGTTTGCATACATTAGGATGGTTGGCTTTTTTGGTGAACTATTGAAGTTACCTTGTTACTATTTAGACTCTATAGTTTTATCTGAAATATGTAGACAGTTCATCTCTGTGGTAGAGTCTTTTGAGGTTCCTAAGAGGTCTTCTTTTGTATTTTTCCCTTTTGAAATTAGACATTATAGATGCCCTAGCCTAAAACAAGCTATGTTAGCAAGGAATCATTGGCTCGTTTGTGCTTTAAACCCTTCTCCTCCTGGGAAGATTTTGATTATATAGGTTTTTTCAGAAATAATGTTAAATATGTGTCTCTCTTGTGCACACTCTGCAGTTGGAAGATTATTGGGAAAATTGCCTTAATGAATTTGAAGTAAGGAAAAGGTTGTGGTCATGCCTATTTGTTAAACAAATCATTATGTTCAATGTGGATCTTGATACATGTGGGCTAAAGGAGGAGGATTCTAAAGACTTTCTTGATCCATTCTACATCGTCCAGATTAAGTGCATGCCCATTCCTGAAATTGATTGGGGAAGGAGAGAAGAAGATGATGTTTTCTCTCGCACTAAGGATGTGTTACCTAGAATAGAAAATTGGATAAAACTAAAAACTATTATCACTTCTCAACTTTCTGGGAAGTTTTCAAAAAGTAAAAGTAAAAAGGCTCCCAAAAAGAAAAAAGAGATCACTAATCATGATATTCATGTTTCTGTTGCAAGTCTGGTTGAAGTTGAAGTTGAAGTAGTTCTAGAGCCACTTCAACTTCAACTTCAAGAGGGTACTCCTAAGTCAAAGTGGTTGACCCATTCAAGCATGAGGAAAGCATCAGCCACCAAAATCAAGGGTACCATAACAGTTGATCTTGAGGTAGCAAAAGAACTACCTATGGTAGATAGTGTACCTAAACCTCAAAACTTGCCAGTAAATACTTAGGGCCAAGAAAGTAGTCTTTCCTTAGCTAGATTCTCCCCTGCTACCAAAAAAGAATAGGTCACACCGAAATGGTTGGAAACTTCTATGGAGAAGAAGAGGAGCATTGATAAGAATTTTGGGCATTGGTAGGCTGAGATAGCTACACCACCAGACGGAAGCTCACATGAGTCCCTGGCTCCTCAAGACTACCAAATAACTAAAGTTGATCTAGGGAAAGGGAAATGTGAGGTGGACATGGAATTCTTTGAAGCCTCTAATAAAAAGATTGTGTACAGGGTATGGAAAGATGGATAGGACAAATAGGAAATGAAGGAAACTATCAAGAACATGGTGCAATATATTAATGTCATCCTTCATCCTGAAGCAAAACTAATTAGCGAGATGTCAGCAGTTGTCAATGTGTCCTCTGCAACTAACCAACAATCTCTTGAAAACCTACACAAATGTAAAGCAGTTGTAAAAATAGCAGGAGAATGGGTGCAAGGTGTCCTAGATGATATTGTGAAACATATAGGTCACCTAGATAAGGCTTCGAAAGAAATATTAGCCATTACTAAAAAGGTGGAAATGAGCAACAAAGGATATGAGAAGGAGAGAAGTAATTAGGAAAAGGTAGTGATATGGCTGGAAGATGTCCAAGAATTTGGATTGCAAAAATTGCAAGCCAAATGTCCTATGGCAGGCTTAGATGATAAGGCACTATATATAATCAAAGACTATATTGAATGGAGAAATGAAGCATTGATACAGGGTGTGACCAAGTTCAAGGGAAAAATGCAAGAACTTAAGATCATACACCAGATAATCCAAAATGACCTTAAGTGGTTTTTCAAGTAGTTCATAGGTAAGGAAGATGACTCTGTTGCCCAATTCAAAGAGGTAATTAGGGAGGTTCAAAAAAAGTTCCAAGAACTCTAGGATAAGAAGGCACCAACTAAGCAAGATTTTTCTAATGTAGCACATATAGAGGCCATGCTAATCATTAATCTGAAGCACTTAGAAATGCATGAAGAGAAAACAACTAAGTTGAAGAAAGAAAAAGAAATCTGGAAGCAGTGGTTTGCCTACATTGGTCTACCACATCAATCTGTCACCTTAGCCTTTTTGACTACCTATGAAACGTGGAAAGTGGCAATAAACATGGCCAGTGGAGATGGTGCTACCTGATTGAAAGAAGTGGTTATGAATAGTTGCTTAGTTATTCTTTTTTTTTCATTTTTCTTTTCTTGCTTACTGGTTAATAGTTATGTTAACCAAGAGACTATCTTACTCCTAGTAGGGTAATTTTGGCATCTGTCTAGCCTCACGCCTATAAATATGTAATAACTAGTATGGAATAGGGTTAATCTCCAGCAGATCGATAAACAAAACTATTTTTGTTTGTGATTTAAATTTCAAGTTTTAGAAGTAGCATTTCAGAACTTTGCAAATATGAAGAAAATTCTATAGTTTGATTTTGGTTAAAGGCTTTGTAAGTAGATACTATTATCTACTTGTTTAAATCAATATTTCTAAAGATACTATTTATGCAAAAGTTCTTAGTTGTGTTTGTTATTAATTTTGAAGTTGTCAATTCAAAACTTGGGATGTTGTGAGAAGTTAATTTTATTAAATTTTCCTTCTCGATTGTTTAATTTTTAGTTATGTGGATAATCTTGATAATTAAAATCGAGTGGTTCTTTAGTATAAAATTTTGTTTTGTATGGATGAGATAAAATAAGTTGATTCAACAATGTCAGTAGATTGTATTCTAAAAAGGTTGTTCTATTGAGTTTTAAGATAAAGAATTCTTTATCTACAATAAAGGTAGTTGTGCCTGTTGTTATTGAAGAAACTTTAAGCAGAGAATTCCTTAGCCTTGTATAGGAATTAATTTGTTGGTATACATTTTTCTCTATTTTACATATAAAAATCATATGGGAAAAACTATTTACTAACACAAAATATCACTCCAATGCTTAGGATACTCCCCCAATGTAGTATCATCAATATTCATGCTAAAAATCACACTATGCTAATCCAAGATAATCAATATCCTCATTAAAAAAAATACATACAAAAGAAACATCATAATGAAGGGAATTTATAGAAAAACAAGTAACCAAACTAAAATAATCATGCTCATTTTTTCCCAATCTTAACGGCATCATAAGACCTCAAGGGCCCTAACCATAACCATAAACATGAAATCTCAAATCACCAACAAGATTGTTGGTGTTACCTTAAGAAATCTATCTTACCAATAACCATCAATAAATCTCACATGAACAAGTATATCTAACATGCTAGTCTACCAATAGCATCACAAATCTATAATAGTGATAAGAACATCATCTAAGCAATAAGATCTAACATCATGACAAGGGAATACAACAAATTAAACATACTAAACATCCTCTACAACATGATATCAAAGCATCTAAGGTAAAACATAAATCACAAGGAAACATACTCTAGATATACTAAAGTACCAAGTGAACATCCAACACTAGCCTCAATACTAGAAGCAAACCATCTCCGTAGACTAGTCCCTAGTAGTGGTATAGGTTTCTATGCCTCCCAACCATGTGGTACCCATAAGCCCACTCTTATTATATTGATGGATATAATGACCTGACCACAATCACATAAGACAATCACCCATGGCTAACACCCCAATCAAGAATATGATATTGACATCTTTATGACCATGAAGATAATGCAATACATTAGGTCACTAGTCAAACTCACTAAGGATGACTATGTAGGGATTCAAGTGGAGTGTAATTTGTGTAGAATCATAAAGCCCAAGCTATCTGTGACATGGAAATAAACTCCCAAGGAAGGCACTTTTCACTACAACCTTGCACCAGCTCCCTCAAGATGTTCAAAGAATGTACAGGTTCTCACTTATCTTATTATGTTTTATTACCCATTAGTTATTTTGGTTATCACTCATTAGAACCTCTTCACATTACCTTGTTGACCCTTTAGGTTTGGGGTACACGGGAGACACCACTCCAATACCTATCTTACATAACCAAGTTCATCATATGATGAGTGCCCAAAGGCAATGCAAGTTCCCAACCCAACATCCAAATGAAAAATCCATCATTCAACTTATGTTTGGGATTTTGGGTCTAGCAAGATCCCTTCATACATAAGTGCATGTGCTTGTGTTTGGGTACAACCAACTTGAAAAATATAATCATGAGAAGTGCAAAAAATGATACAAGTATACCAAACTCACTCAACCAACCTATATCCAAGAGTATGGATTCTACATGATTCCTAATAATGTAATAAATTACCAAGTATCATGAACTAACTCAATTGACCTAAATCTAGGAATATGTATTCAACATGAATCTTAATGTCCAAGAATTAAAAGCATAACATGTAAGGAAACATGGAATAAAATTCATTTTCACAATCTATAAGACACTTCCAAAACAACAACCAAATATGGGTGGCACAAAAAATAAGGCAAGAATAAAAAGCTCAAAATTCAAACTTCTCAGATGATAACAAAGTTGAATCACAAACTCAAGAATATGGTTATGAAACCAAGATTCCATTAAAATTCACTAAACATGCTCAAATTCACAATCCAATAAAAGACACAAGCCCACAATATTCAATATTAGGACACGGCTTCAAGTTGGGAAATAAAATACTTTAGAATATCCTATAACCAAACTGATTCCACAATCCTAATCATTGAAGCAAAGGCTACAAAATAAACCCCCTCTAATTAAGCCAAATAGAGAAAAGGGTGAAAATAACATGGAAGACAAAATGAGACAATGCAAAAAATTCCCAAATTCAAAACATCTTGGAATTCGAAAAAATTGAAAAACCTTTGAGAAAACATGTCCAAACTTAGGAAAATCAAATAAAATTTGGCTTCCAAGAAACCATGTAAATATTGGGAGCATAACAGTGCCCAAAATTACATTTCTAAATTCCTACAAAATAGATTGCTTACACCATCCAACCAAGAAGTGGAATTCCATAAAAATAGAGGGTAACTCTAGTTCTCCACTCCCTTAAATTCAAAAATTGAAAATGGGAAGTAAAATAGGCGAAAGACCATTAAACTAGAAAGCCCTACCTCATAACTAAAAGGGAAAAATGAGAATCATCATCATAAAATAATGGGGTTGCCTAATCAAATGAAACTATTTTCATACGAATCAATTCTGATAAGAATCCAATGAAACTGATCTCATGAAAATCTACAGAGCCAAACTCCCACAATGAGAAAAACACTAGATTCTGACAAGAGGGTTTTGAGGAATTTTCTCCAAAACCATGAAATAGAAAAGTGGGAAGTGAGAATAAACTCACTTTTTAGCCAATATATGCACTTTTACAAAGTGACATATAAATTAGATTACTAAAGTAAAATAATATAATTAACTCCCTTAACCCAAATAAATCTATCAATTCTAACTGCTTGGAGTTAAACTATGACAAATAGTAGGTAATTAATTAAATAAAGATTAAATCACATAATTAAAATCCCTCTAAGCCAATAAAACAACATCTAATTTATTCATTTCTGCATCAACTGTGGAATTCTAAATGCATAAACATACTTGCAAGGCTAATCACACAATGCATTATGAATCCAGATTTACCAATTACCAGAGGGTTAAGATAACATAATAAATATTCATCTCCCATACAAGAATGATATTGGTTCAACATGAAAGGTCTGATCACTAACTCCATGTGCCACTATAAGGGATATAAGTCCTGCATAGTAAAGGAACACAATCAAGTGTAGATGCACAATATATCATAACCAAATCAACAAGAAAACATAATGGTGTAATTAAAGAATCTAATTAACCCCATTTAAATAATTATTAATTTATTAAGCAAGCCATTTTACATAAATTACTAAAGAGACAAGGTAATTATCCATGGCACAATAAACCAATGAACCCAATATGGATAAATCATTTTCTAATAACTTTAAGCATTTAATGCTATAAATAATAACAATTACTCAACAACATAAAAGGGAGCAATATACATGAATCTTAAATAGTCATCCTAAAGTAACATCATAAAACAATAGGATACAGGTTGGTATGACCAAAATACCATAAGTCAACATAGTCAAACACGTGATTAAACACTGCTATAGGAACCTAATCAAGTGAAACAAGACAAATAATACACAATTCAACCATTATTCACGTATTAGGGTAATCATAGAACAATATCATGATACCACATCAATCTAGGTAACCATTGGCACAAACATTGGCACAAACCTTGGTGAAACCATTTAGTACATCATAATCTCATAAATCAGGCATAAACATAATCATTTGGCTAATGCAACAATTTTAAAAAAATCACTCCAAGGGTGTAGACCACTCATGGGTCCCAATCATGATCACTCACAAAGAAAGATCATCAAGATTTTATCCATTAGAAAAACTTACACAAATCATATCTAAAAGGCACTACAAATCTTGATCTTAGAACCCATCCAAAAACTCCTTGAAGTCATCACCCAATAATTAGAAAGGGGTATCATACCTAATGCAACTCATAGCATCATCAGATGTGTCCATACTCTTTATATTTACATCTCCTAACTGAATTTGAATTACCATCACTTGAATTTGCACACATGACTCAATGTCAATATGTGAATCAATAATGCTAGAGTATGATCCAACATTGATTGACTTTATTGTAACACCCATATCACCGATATCACAACTGGGTCACTCCATATATGTATGGATCCCACTTGATGAAGATGTTGCCTCCTGCCCTAGAGAAACTTTATGAAATTTGACAAATAAATCTCCAATAGCGATCCCCTCCTTGAGAGATTATGAACAATCAGTAGTAACAACTTCCCCAATAGCCTCTACATTGTCTGTAATGACAAATTGAAGCTCCATGCTTCTATCCACCAATGACACTAATAGCTCTATTGGTGTCTATGGAATAAGTCCATCATTAGAACTACAGGTAAGACTAGAGGGTGCCATTATGAACATAGGTACATTTGCCTCCTAGATGCCAATTGGTGAGAACTCAAGCCTTCTTCCTTGCATCCTTGATGTTGATCTCCTAAAAGTAGAAATCATGTACCTTACTACCCTGACAGCTGTCTCTAGGTTTGATAGTCGCACTACTAATCTCTACTAATGAAGCTTAAGTTTCTCCAAACTCTCTCTCAAAAATTTTATTTTCCTACTATCTTCCTTACTACTCCACCAACTCCCAGAACTTTTATGCCTCCTATATCTAGCCATAGTTGGAAAAAACTAGAGTGTTAGTCACTCCCAAAACAACAAAAAATTTGAAATTAAAATAACTTTCTTACGCCACATGATGACATGAACCCAATATAATACCACTTTAATAACTCTACTTAGTTATAGCTTCAAATAACATCAATTTTCTTCACTACTTTATAGTTTGACAATTCGTCAAACACTTGGCTTACAATTTTTCTATGATGTTTAATTTTGTGTTTTATGGTGTTCTGTTTTGCATATAAAATATAAACTTGGAAACAATATTAGATTAAAGAAAGTATAGCTACTATACAAGCCCAATTTAAAAATTGATTAATAAATTGTGCAATTTTGAATATATCAATAATGATTGTTAACTATAAATTGAAATTACAATGAGCAATCAACTTGAAGATTCTTAACAGCAAGAAGGAATTACAATGGTTATTGATAGAAATTTTTTTTCATAAAACCTCCAAAATTATAGTAGATGGTTACAAATCCACCTTAAATTATAATCACATGTCTTTAACAATAAATGATGCCACTAATGGAAACTCCAACCCCTGATCAACAATAATTAAACAACGGCCACCAGTCACTAAAATATGGAAGTTCTAAGGAGAAAGATATTGACACTAATAAATATAGAAAAGAACACTCCTAGGGGCATGAAAACATCCCACACTAATCAAAAAATAATACACCATGATTTAGACCAATCCCACACCCAAATTAGGTATGAAAGGACACATAATGTTAGAATTAAAACACCCCAAATTTTCAATTCAATGATCACTCTACCAATACTACAAATATATAATGGAGTTAATGCAAATTACATACCTCAAGAAAAGAATTATATGGACATCTAGCTAGAAATTTGATTCCAAATTGTAATGTAAAGCATAGACAAGGAATCATATTTGGAATACCTATTTTCCAAAACACATGCCACAAACATTCATCTCCAAAATGTAAACTTGATTCTCCAAAAATTTTAATTAATTCTTTGGTCAATGCCTCCCAACAACAGTAGATATAAAAGGGAAGGGCACTCTCACAGTTGTCAGGTATGCATATTGCTCTCCTCTAATTGCAAATGGTAATGCAATCAAGACTCCAAACAATATCTCCCATCCATAGATAATCACAGTACAATAGACACAAAAAATATTCAAAATAAATGAAATCATTATACCTTAGTAGTGTTTCAGATATGTCTTAGCCTCAAACCCTTATACTTCAGCAAGGGCACAAGAAACAACCTCAAAAAATGTTAGAAAGATGACAAAGTAAAATAAGATAATGAAATAATCAAATTTTTTTCTCATCAAATGGACCTATATTTATAATCTCCAAATGGAACAAGATTCACAAATAAACACTAAAGAAGCTTCCTCATTAAAATATTAAAATATAATAAAGTATCATTAAAATATAATTTATTAATTACTTTTGGCTCCTAAAGTTTCCTTTTCCACCATAACATAATATTGTAAAACACAAAGCCATTATTTTTTGTGCTCATGATTTAGAAATTTTCAACTTGGTTTCAATGAGCTATGATACTAAGGTGACCAACATACAACACCAACAAAAATAACAACCTCAAAATATTTGGATGAATAATAATAGCAATTCACTCATCTTGAAAAAACAACTAACAAAGCATCATAATCAAATTCTAACAATACCAGAGTGATCTTGATGACGAAAGATGATGAATGAACCTAATGAGGTGATTTACTAGAAATAAATATGCCCTCCAAGATTCCTAGAGTATAAACCAGATGCTTGAAATAAAAATTATGAGCATCAATCAACTCCTCTAACTCATCATAACTAGCAATTTGATTACTAGAAATAGTAAGTCCCTCAAACAGAGCCAAAATACACAATAGGCTACTAGAAAGCCTACAACCCCATCAATGAGACCCTAAAATCCCACTGTCAGCTCATGAGGGTTGCGATGGTGGACTAACCAAGCCAAATACATGAGCCTACTAAAAATGGGAACATTAAGAATCCATCTCTCATGAGAATAAATGGAACACTTAATGACACTCATTGGATCTTGGTGATGCTAACAATGGTGAAGCACATTGACTTCTTGGGAGGTCACCCATCCCAATACTACTCCATCTCGCTTAACTATAGAGTTTCCTCCATGGTTAAACTCACTCTTCTTGCAACCCTATTTGAAAAACCTTCACCAAGTGTTGTACCTTATGAACCATTCATAAGAAAACCCCTTGAACTCATCAATTAATAAGTAGGAGATATTTTTCCATAGCAAGTCAAATTGTGATATTGCTATTAGGATTTAACTGTGAATTTTTTGAGTCAAGCTCATTGAACCATGTTCCATGAGTGGTAATTCATCATAATCCATCTCTCATGAGAATAAATAGAACACTTACACTTATTGAATCTAAGTGATGCTCACAGAAGTCTTGGTGCTTCTTGGTATCACCATAGAGTGTGTGTGTGTGTATGTGTGTGTGTGTGTGTGTGTGTGTGTGTGTGCGCGCACACATATTTCCCTAGGATAGAATTTAGCAATGTGTTTCCTTAGGATGGAGAAGTGTCACTAATAGTCATTGAGGATTTAGTAAAAAATAACAAAAAAAGAGAGTAAAAAGTGTGTTTCCTCAAGATGGAAAGATGTCACTGATATCAATTGAGGATTTAGAAAAAAGTGCATAAAAAGATAACTATCATATAAAGAGGGTGTATGCATGCCCCCTTCTTAGGATGCGTAAGTAAGAGATTCAAGGATAACTACTTCTATCAATAAGGATATCTCCTCTATTAAAAATGTATATCATAAACTTAGCAAAGAGTGTTAACTCTTATAAGCTAAGAAAAGAGACCCTTGAATAGAAGAAATCTTGTATGCTAGACATGTTCCTTGAAGAGGAGTATCATGAATAAAGATAACATCTTTGAGATAGGAGAGGGGAAGAAGAACAAGAAGGCATCTATTCAAACCCTTTTATATAAGTGAAATATGGATCCTTAGGTGAAGGATAACAAATTTTAAAGAAAAAACTAAGGGAAAATACTTTAATAATGAACATAGGTTTACAAATAAAGAAGAGGTGATGATCAAGGACACAAATCTCTTCTATATTAGAGAGAATCATCATCAAGACACAATTCCTTATAGGAAAATAATGTTACATAATAAATGAATACCATTGTACTAAGGAAATTCAATCCATAGAGAGAGAGAGAGAGAGAGAGAGAGAGAGAGAGAGAGAGAGAGAGAGAGAGAGAGAGAGAGAGAGAGAGAGAGAGAGAGAGAGAGAGAGAGAGAGAGGCCTTATCTCCAAATAATGAGAGAAGATATAAATTATATTGTAGTATTGTGCAATAATATTTTGTGAGATATAAGAATGAGTCATAGGCAATATTTAAATATAGAAAAACATATGGCATTGACAATAGATATTGTAATGTAGGATCTTGTAAAAGATGACCAAAACCCTTAATGCCAAATAATTGGAAGTAGGAGGTATAAAGGAGGTCATGGAGGACGAGATGAAGAAGGACCATTATAAGGGGATATGTGACCAAGACCTCTCTTATGACATTGTGTAGGAGGGTTAATGGGATTCTTAATATTGTGTACATTAATACCAAGACCTAAACACTTATAACCTTGTTGAGTGATAATGTTTTAGCCCATAATATAAGTATGATGAAGAGTAGAAGGAGTGAATATCATGTCATGTATGCTTTGATAAAATGTACTATTAGGAGTAATTATAGGAGAGGTTGTATGGATAGAAGGTTTATATATAGGTGTATGTGATAGAGGAGATGATTCATTTAAGAACTTAGAAATATTAGGGTCATGAACCATACCTTGGATTTGTTGGAATGTAAAAGGGGATTGATGATGAGAAGAATAAGCATAGGATTAGGAGGATCACTAAAGAAATCTCTAATGCCATATAAGAGATAAATGAGAAAGCCACATGATAATCTAATGATTGTATTACAATATGCCTTATCGTAAAACCTTGTACTTGTTAACCTTAAAAGAGCATATTTAGTTAACCTTAAAATAGAATATCCAAGAAAAGCATGTAAAGACATGAATAGTATGAAATGAGAAAAAATCGCATAAACATTATAGGTATGATAAAGAAATGAAAGGACAATAGTTACCATAAAAAAACATGATAGTCAAAAAGAATTTCATGGTTGAAAATAATATCAAATCTAACTCCCAAAAACAAAGGACCATAGTTTGGGTTCACCAAAAAGAGGAAAACACCTAATTAAAGGGGAGATAAGATAGATTAAGGGATCTAACTCCAAAATCCACAAGAAGATACTTCATATAGCAAAATCTATCTCCAAAAAGAAAAAATGGCACAACTCAAGTTCACCAAAATCTTTGGTAGAAAAATGGAAGTACTTTAATAGGATGTAAGCCTCCACTTTTCGAGCACTAAAACATTCAAAGTTATGTGTAAAGGGAAATAGATAACCCTCAAATATGATTCCTCCTTATAATCCAAATTAGATTAGCAAAGCATGAAAGGAAAGGGTGCAAATACCAAATTTGAAATGTGAAAAGGAATGCAATATAAGGAAACATTCTATGTCCTATTTGTGACAATGTGTATGTAAAATTGAACTAATCAATTAAATAATGTCAATCTAGATGCTAAGTGCACACAATCATCCCAATTAAGATACAAATCCAAGCTAAAATTATGAAGGAAACTAAGATATAAAAGAATCAACTTGGAATGCATAGTGGAAGTTGTATTTTGGCTCCAATAAACATGGATATAGATCTCTAACTACAAATCTAACTATAGATCTCTAAATAGAATGCAAAAACCCAGAAACACCTAGAAACTATTTTTTGGAAAAAGTAGCAGAGAACATGTCAACCTAGTTGTAACTATTCTAGAATAGTTTATGCAATGCCACATGTTCCTAGGGCACTATAACGAAGTTGACTCAAGTTCTCTAGAAAGCTCTCAAGAAGTTATTTTTAGATATGCAAACACAATATTGTAATCCCACTCTTGCACAAATAAAGTAGAGCTTGTTGCTATTTGGTGGATGATGGTTTTCCTTTGTCAAGCCATAGATTGAGGAATCGACATTGAATTTAAATGTAATTTAATAAATGAAATACTAACATATATTAGATCTAAATAATATCAAATGAAAGATATAATTACCTTCATAGATGTCATTGAATTTGATATGAGACCAAGTACGTAGATGTAATAGGCTTGATTCAAAGAAACCAAAAAGGAAATTAAATAAATAAAAACTTTATGAATAGAAATGTATGCCGTGGATAATAAAATAAATTGAATGGATTAGGATGATAGATCTCCTCCTTTGAAGCCAACCTTGAAGGAATAAGCTTGATGCAAAGAGGAAATGTTTGGACTTGATGAATGCTTGAATATGCTTTCTTCCTTGAACCCCTTGCCTTGAAATATTGAATTTCATGGATGCTTGATCATAAAGAGTGTGGATGTGATAATGAATCCCCCAAGCTTCCTTATATACAAGTTTTTGTGTGGAAAAAAAAAAGGTAATTGGGAAGAAAAGAGCTAATAATTAAAAATCTGAAGCATTTCAAGCTTCGAGCCCCATAATCACTAGGGAAGAGGTTGAATTAGGTCAACCTCTATTGGACTAGGTCAATCTATTCCTAGAGAAGGGAGATAACATACCTCAAAAAGGATAAGGAGAAAGTGTAGATGAATTGTGAAAACATAGGATTTATCAGAAGATATGACTAGAAAGGTGGCAATGCAACACTTAAAGGACCAAATTATAAGACATGAGATGTTATAGAAGTATGAAATAGATTAGAGGAAGAGAGAAAGAGACCAAAACTATGCTAAGGATGGATAAAAGATCTCAAGATGAAGTGCATCCATTTTAAGATAATATAGTAGAAGAGTGGTTTTTGGGTCTAGACTTGTTGCTAGGGGTCAAAACTTAGGACATGATATAGGTCGCAAGAGAAGTAGTCATCATACCACTCCTTTGATCAACATAGAGGAAAATATTCAAGAAGAGGATAGAGGAGGTAATAGTGGTGAGAAACATGGTGAGTGAGAAGGGTCTAACACTAGAGAGCTACTAAGAGTTATCCTAGAGCGCTTATCTACGAATAAGAAAGAGAGGTCTAGGTGCAATAGTCGTAGAAGGGAAAAAATAGAGGATAGAAAAGGGTCCATTAAATATGCATAGATGAAAGACCTAGTGCAAGTCAAGATTCCTCATTTTAATGGTGCAATTATTGGGTATGGTAAAAAAAATGGCTTATCACATTGGACGGGTGCTTCATAGTGTAATATTTTGACACCAATATGAAAGTGAGGTATGTCATCATATACTTAGAGATTATTGCAGAAAACTAGTGGAAGATTGAGAAAAAAGAGTATGGGTTGGATATGAAGAATGTCAGTTGGGAGTTATCCCTTGATAAATTTTGTAAAAGGTTCCTATTGGATTACTGACATTAGCAGAGAGTAGATGAGTTCCATAACCCAAGGCAACTTACTACGATTGTAGTAGAATATGAGCAAAAATTATTTGAGCTTATGCCTTATGTAGGGTTTAGTGATAGTTCACCCTTAATGGTCCATCACTTCATTAGAGGGATTAATGATAGCATCACTGGAGATTTTTAGGTTTTCCAACCTAAAATCTTCATGGATACAATCATGCAAGCTACATTAGTGGAGTTGAATCTAATTTTGGGTCAGGGCAGTCAACCAAGTGTTCAAGCTAGCTGATCTTATTTTTTAGGACCTAATGGTAATAAGTCTCAAATAGTTGGGAGCTCTAAGAACCCTCCTACCTTCTCAAAATTTAATCAGTTTCAAAAAGGCATGAAGTTCTTCCATGGTAATAGCGGTGGTTCATAGTTAGGGAACTATTGTAACTAGCAGTGTAGTATACACAATAGATCAAATCAAGCTACTTAAATTCATAGTAATGATGCTAGCGTGGATAGTTTTTAGTAGTCTAATGCACTTGGAGCTTAGGGAGCTTTTAGTGGAGATTTTTATTCTTGTGGACAATGTGGTCATAAATTATGTGCCATTTCTTATGACAAAGATAGTTAATTTTAGAGTCCACAATTGCGATGTTGGTAGATCTCAAAGGATGTTTGTAGCTAAGTCTTGTTCTCCTATAGTGGGGAAGGGTACTAAGGGACCCAAACATTAAGTTTATGATTTTTATATCATTTTTGTAAGCTTACAAGAGTAAGCCTAGTTGCAGGGGGTGCATGTAGTGGTGACTCATAGTTTTCTTTTCTATTCTTATTGTCAAACAGTTTTAGGCCAATTTTATTGCATGTGATAGTTTTCAAAGATACTTAATCTATAGTTATCTAACACTACTTCATGTATGGATATTATATCAGGAGTGATTACATAGTTGATACATTTCATTTTTTATTTGATGATTATGATTACTTTTACAATGATGATCCTTTGTTGCTCTTAGTTAGTGAATGTAATTACTTTCACAATGATGTCATATGATATATCTTTAAATGATTAATATTGTATCTTCGTGATGATGAGTTGCTTATATTAGAATTTGATGCTATTTATACTCATAATTTATTTATGGTACTTACCCCATACTTACATGTGTATGATGTGCAAATCTATTTTGTATTTATGTTTGATGTAGTTGAGGGAGGGATTTGTAGTCACCTATGAGTTAGGATCAATATGATGTACCAATGCTTGCCATTGCCTATTTAGCTTAGATGTGTATTTACATGTGCATGCTTGTATTTAATGCAGGTTTACAGGTACCATGCACCAACTCCCTTGGATTGTCAAGTTGAGTGTGTACTGTTGTAATAACTTAATTATAAGAATGGGGAGATAATGTCTAGGTTTTATCCCAACCTAAGCTAAATTATTCTCTTGAGAAGGAGGACATGTACTTGACTACCTACCCTTTTTAAACTTGTGAGTTTATCTCTGTGTGTATTGTATGATTTTAATTTTTGATCAATTGTGCTTATGTTGCATTTATCTAGATTTAGTGATATGATTTATTTGGTAAATGGTTTTATTGTGATACTTGGATTAATCATATGATATTGAAATTATTAAATATTATTTGATTAAAAGTAAATGTTAAAATATGAGAATACTTAATTAATTGAGAATTGATTAAATACATGTCTAATATAAAAAGACTTAATTTAAAAGTATAAATTATGGAAGTTTTAAAAAGTAATTTAAATTTTAAAGATTAAAAGTTGTCTTATCATAATTGTTTAGTTAATTAATGATAAAATTAGAGTAGCACATAATTAGTGGACTTAAATTATTATTATTAATTAAAATAATAAATTATACTTTTAAAAGTGCTTTGGAAAAATAAATAAAGTTGAGAAAAGAAAATAATATTTTAATTTAAAAGTGCATTAAGTGTGGATAGAATAATTAATAAATCGATTTATTTAATATTTTAATTATAGTGAGTTGCTTTCTATAAAATTAGAGAATAGAAAATTCTAGATACATTTAGGTCTCTCTATTAGAGATTTTTTGGTCATTTGAGCATACAAAGAATTTGGGAGAGCAATTTTAGAATTGAAGCTAAAGAATTATTGAAATCTTAGGAGTATTTGGATTTGCAAGCATTCACAGACTATCTAGAATTTGAGCTATCAAATTGAGGTAGGGTCTTAGATCTATCTTAGATATTACTATGAAAAATTTTTATCTACCTCATGTCTACCACGTTGTTAAAATTTGATTGTTGAAAATGGTAGAATAGTATAGTAGTTATTTGGAAAATAGAATTTAATTCATGCTTGTTTGAAAGCTTTGTGAGAAATGTAAACATTAGATTTATGCTGCTTAATTTTTTATTTAAAAAAATCAGATTTGTGTAACTAGTCAAAAGTTTGCATTAAAATTTGGGGAATCAGAAACTATGATCATTGTAGAACCCTTTTATTAATTTTTTTCCAAAGTAGAAAATTGGGAAAATAAGTATACCAACTAGGCTTTGACCAAAACTATGTGATTAAATCCACAAGTTTTAAAAAAAAATATTTTTGCTTGTTCATTAAACACACACAAAAAATTGAATGGCTAATAGAACTCTCCTATCAGATTGCACCTACAAAAATAGTTACAATTATATATTTATAAAAAGTATATTAAATATTTATTATAAAAAAAGTTTATTTTTATTTTTATTTTGTGGCAGAGTCACGACCCCTCACCCCAACGACATTTATCATTGTTGTAGACAACATGGTATTGTTGCAGCAATCATGGGCTACTATAGGCAACCAATCTCAAATGGGGGTAGGCATATTGTTTTAAATTAATTTTTAAAATAAATTAGCATTTATGATAATGTTATTTTTATTAATTAAAAAAATATTATTAATTTAATCTTATTTAATATAATATTAATTTAAGATTATAATAATTAAAATTTATGTAAAGTTATGTTGTCAACTAAAATTTATTTAATTTAAGTTTTGCTAATTTAATATTCCTTTTATTATTATTTATGATTTAAAATTAAGTGGTTTAGAATTACTATATTTAAATATGTTTTTAAAACTTATTAGATGTATAATTGTTAATAATAAATATTGGCATATTGTAGATATGATGCTATTATTAATACTTATTAATTAACGTTGTCATTTTTTTTTTCAAAAATAGTTATATTGAAAATACAAATGTTATTTTCATGTTTAAACATGTCCATATAGCCAAATCATATTCTTGGAAATAAATGAACTAAATCATATGATTGAAAACCTATGTTTTCTCTATATTCTATTTGAAGTCTTGTTATGGTTTTATGTGAGTTGTTTAATTAGCCAAATTAGGATGTGCACTAGAGGCTTTTGAGTTTCACTTTACGATGATTTATCTTGTTGGATGTGGTGATATAGTTATGATTCAACTTGAGATTTATGTTAATGAGATTTATTTTGATTAGTAGCTATGATGACTTGGGTTTTGAGAATCAATGCATTTGCGGGTTTCTTGTCATGGAACCAAATTTGATCATTATTGATTTTGTGGCATGGGACACAATTGTGGTTTGTGAAATTAGGGGAGGTTGTGTAAGTGAATTTCTATAGGGGTAGCTTACAATAAGGGTATGAGGTCTAAAGTGGCCAGTTTTAGGGTAACCTATCATAAGTTGTGTAATAAGTGACAATCTAGCAATTAATATTTGAAAAAATATCAAAAACATAAATAGATATGTTGCCTTGCCCCTAGCTTGAGTGCTTGTACAAGCTAATAATGGGAATGGGATGATACCTAGTGAGAGATATGACTAGTCTCCTCATCTTCATGATAGGATATTTTATTTTTGCATGGGTCATGCTGAGGGTCTGGGATCTAGAATGACTAGTTTACGGTAACTCAACGCTTGAGGGTCTGAGTTCTAGTGAGAGACTAGTCCAAGATAACATAGATAGTTTTACCATATCATGATACTCCCTGGCATATAGCCCAAGTCTCCTCCATAGATTCTATATTTACCTTTCATGGGTGTTATTTATTGTGAGTTGTTCCTTATTGTTGGATATTATTTATTGCTAATGACTGACTTTTATTGATGACTATTAGTTATTCATTCACTCACCACTAGCCTATCTAATTATTGTTCTTTTGATACTTGATTTGGAAGTGGATATTCTTTTAGTGGTTGCATCTCTTTGGATTTGATACTTGATTTGGACTTCGTATTTAATTGTTGTCTTAGTATGTGGTGGTTTTAGTATTGATTGACTGCCATTCCAACATTGGTTATTCTTCCTTTATCAATAATTTGTGGTACCCTTGAGGTAGAATGGGTTATTAGGATTCCTTTCCTAGGAATGATTATGTGATTTGATATATGTCTATGAATCTTACATTATCTCCCGTACATAATGGGAGTGGTTCCTGACTAGGTTACCACAAGGTCACCTGAGGTAGTGACTACTTACCATTGGGATTCCCCTACAGATTAGAAAATATTGGATGATCATTTATGTAATTGTACCATTCTTATTATTATTCTTATATTGGGGATTTCTATTCAATTGATGTAGTATGTACTCATGTATCTTGTATCATGAGATTCCATGGGGTGATGCATTGTATTATTTTGTACTTATATTTATTATTACATGTACCCTACAACATGTGGATTGGATATTGTGTATTGGATGTACTTTGTATTAGTTGTACTTGTGTATTTTATTATGAGATTATGTATTTATTATTTAATTTATGGATGTGAACATTATGCCTAAGATTAAATCTAATAAATAAAACTTTCATTCACGTTTGAAGAAACCCCTCAAAAATAAAAATTGTATTTGCATGGCTTATGTGTATTTTATGTGTATGTCTTATATTGCTTTTGCATTATTATCGTGATGTTGTATAAACTTTTAAGGAAGAAAAAAATGGTTCAATAAAAATTATAGCATAATAGGTTAGTTTCTCTTGGGTTCTTGAGTGGAGCATATATGATATAGGTTAAAGTATTCATATCATTTTATGGGCCCATAGATAAAAGTTGAGAACTAGTAAATGCATTTAAGGATATCCTATTAATCTATTTACTCTTGAAAACATCAAGGACATGGAACACATTCTAATATTCAATTTTTTTCTTGGAAGAGTATTTAACATGGTATATTACTTAAAATAATCTCATACAAAAAATGCTAGATTCTTATAAGATAAACATTTCTCAAAATAAAATAGATTTTAGGTATACTTAGTTATAACTAAAATTTGAAAGGCTCAATTGAGCACATATTAACATAAATATGATAGAAATAAAGTTTTCAAGCATGGTATCCCATAATAGTATTAAGAAATAAATAGTCTTACTAGTAACATTCTCAGTCTCTCTTTGAATACTAAACAATAAGACTCCTAAGAAACAAGCACTTTTCCCCTTTAAAATACCATCCCTAACCAGAAAATATTCCCTCAAATAAATTTTACATGCTCAAAAAGAAACCATCCAAAAATAATATCATTGCAACTACCAATAAAACCACCATTAACATGATAGAAAATGACAAGAATGATCCACTTGACATGCATTCAAAAGAAAAAAAAACACTATGGGCATAATCATTTTCCACTTCATGGATGGTAACTAACTTTTTCTACAACTTTCCCTGACACATGTCACAATGGTGGGGTTTCTAGTGAGGAAAACCCACACTACTACCTTCAAAGTTTTGCAAAACCCACAACCAAAGGAACTAAAAGAGATTGTGCCAATGCAATTATTTACCTAAAGAAAATAAGGCCAAAGAGGATGATGTTGCATGAATATGTGGTTGTTTGTATAGAAATAGACAGGCCTACAAGGACAAAAATCTTGCAAAGGTAGGTACTATTCTATGTTTGTAATACCCCTTCTTTACTATCATTGTAGAATTTGATGTTAAAGTTCTATCTAACACTTTTCTGAGCATGTTAACCTTTAACTAATATTTGAAATATTATACTTTGGTATTTTTGGGTGGATATTTCACAACGAATGGTTTTGGTAAAATCCAATCGCAACATAGGTAGACCAGCTGCAACATGTGAGACGTAGTCTCTCCTACCTTAAAGGGAAGGCTTCCCTTTCTCACCGTTTCTTGTATCAACTCAAGGTAAGCAATAAGTTGAGAGATTTATTAGGGTTTTTACCAATATTCTTTCCTCTTAACTTGTAGAAAAGAATCCACTTACCCATGGAGCTAGTAATGGGTAAGATGAAACGTTGAACTAAACTTCTATCTAAAGTTGTAAATGGTGACACCGATAAATCAACTCTAACTCAAAGGCTAGCTGAAAGCATACCCATTTCTCTCTAAGTCATGTTTGTCTAATTTATAAGAAAAATCAATACCATTGGGGCATAAAGACTTTCATAAGTAGATGATCTTTATTCTATAAGTTATGTTTTATTTTAAACTATTTTATAAGGAAAACCTCTACCATTGATGCAAAAACTTCTAGAAGTAGAGATGTCATAACTAGTTTTTGAGAATTTGAGATGGTAAGACAAGCTAAAGTCAAAACTTCTAGTCTATGTATTCCCACAACTGCTCCTAGTCAAAGCTTCAACTTTGATTGCTTCTTAACTCACCATGCTCTATTATTGAGCGTACAATAATAACATGAATCAAAGAAAATAGGAACAAATTATAGTCAAAGATTCTAATTTATCTATCACAATTTCTTCTAGTCAAAGCTTCAAATCCAATTACTTCTTTTATTCACTTTTCTCCCAATTTGATACTACACAATCAAAGTTATGCTTGCACAAGTGTGTTACAACTATCTTGCATACAACAAAAAGATGATTTTTACAATGAGGGGGCACTCCTTATACAAGCAAAAGAGTTGAGAAAAAGATGGAGGAAAAAGTGGGAGCAACTCAACCAACTTTGACCTGGTCTAACTAACACGAGAAATTATTGGATTACATGTCATTACACATGTAAATTGTATTACATGTAGTTACATAATTTCCTACAATACATCCTCTCCAACTACAAACATGAAAGAAGAAGAAGAAGAAAGAGTTGAGGCTATTGGTTCTAAATGAATCAATCTTGTGGATTGTCAACAAAGGCCTTGTACTTGATGATGATTATGGGATCAAGGATTCCTATATTCTATGCCACTACATTCGCCATGATGAGTTTCTAGTTGTGATTTGAAAACTCAATGTGATCAATCTTTTCCTCATTCCAAGTTGCGAATTATCTTGTTAGACTTGTACATTCTAGATTTTCTAGCACTTTGAAGACCTTCTCAATGATGTCCAAAGGTAAACTTAGAACAACTTTTTGACAAGCATCTACAACTTAAAAAAGAAGAAGCAAAGTGCTTGGCATATTCTCGTACAAAATCAGATTTTTGGACAATCATTGGGAAAATTGAGTCCAAATATGATGAAGGATGCTCCCCTTAAAACCATAAACTCATAATAGAAACAAAGAAACAACATCTAATATGAGAAAAAAATATGGACTTCTTATTTGCACCATGAATGTGAAAATTATAGAATTCTCAAGTACAATATGCTAACCCACATGGGCACCTTCATTACAATAATCTGGAAGACAAGATGCGAACTATCACCCAGAGTTGTCCTAGACAATATTTGAGCCTTTCTTAAATAGGCAATTTTATTCTGCCTGGGAAGGTTCTAGACATTGAAACTTAATACCTAGGGCCGACAGACCCTAACAATACATATAGAGTTGGCCAAATACATCTTTGACAATTATTTTAGATATTTCAGGTAGCCCAACTTTGAAAGTCCATAACTCATGAACCGTTGCTCCGATTGGCTATTATAACCACTTGTTTGAAATGACAGCTACTAATCTATAGCCTCAAAACAATGTTAGCACCTTTTTTCGAGTTTTCAGACCTCATCCAGGCACTCTAAGGCCTCCAATGGTGAGCCTGAAGATTTTTCTACAAATTTTTCCAACAAAAATCTGCAATAACTTTTCTAATACGTATGCTTGAGCAATGAGATTTTAATGATAGGCTTATAATTCTAAAATGAACCTTTCTATAGAAAATGAGAACATTTTGAGCTCATACAAAAAACTTACTAAAATAAGAAAGTTCCCATAAATAGTAACCACCCTATGTGTGAGTCATTATTAAAATAGAAAAGACTAAAATACAAATATTTTTGGGGTGATGCAAGATTTCTCTTACACCCAAGATGCTCCTGCATAACATACCTGGGGTAATTTGAGAAGTGACTCTGTCATGTCTCAAGTTTTAAAAGGAAAATTCAGATGGTTAACCTCCTCCTTTGCTAGCTATGATGAATCCTCTATTGGCCTCCCTTTCCATTTGACTAGGTATTCCTCATAAGTTTTGTTCCTTGTACTTTTTCCAACACAATTGTCCAATATCTCCTCAATCTCCTTTGTAGCCAAATTAGTTGCTGGAATACTCCACTTCACTTCTGCAACTTCATTTCCATCACCTCCTTCATAGTACTCTGTCAAATTGAAAATATTAAATACTAGTGAAATATTCAATTCAGCAAGAAAATCCACTTCATAAGCATTTCTAGAATCATGCCTTTTCACTATGTTGCATGGGCCAAACTTCTTCATCTTCAGCTTATTATATGTACCCACTCAAAAATGCTCCTTCCTCAAATGAACCATGATGTTATCTCCAATCTAAAATTCCTTATAGCTCCTATTCACATCTGCCTTATCCTTATACTATGTATTTATCTTTATGATGTACTTCCTGACCTCCTCATGGATGTTCTTCAAATGCTCAACAAAATCTTTTGCTTCAACACTACTTATCTCTCCTTTATCCAACTGGCTCAATTCAAAAGCATTCCTGGGACTACTCCCATATACAATCTGGAATGGTGATTTACTAGTACTCCTGTTGAAAAAATTATTATATACAAATTCTACCTGCGGTAAAATCAGATCCCATCCTTTTGGCTTGTCTCCAACCAAACATCTCAACAAGTTTCCCAAACTGCGATTCACAACTTCTCTCTATCCATCAATCTAAGGATGATGTGATGAACTAAACTTCAAATCAGTCTTCAACTTCTTCCACAATGTACACTAGAAATACCCAACAAATTTTTTTATCTTGATCTAAAACTATACTCTTTGGTAGGTCATCTAGTCACACCACTTCTCTAAAAAACAATTATGCTACATGAACATCATCACTAGTCTTCTTGCAAGGAATAAAATGTGTCGTCTTTGAAAACCTATCAACCACCACAAAAATAGAATCATGCCCATGCTGAGTCCTCGATAATCCAAGAACAAAATCCATGCTAGCATCCTCCCATGGCTTCTCTGGTATAGGTAATGACTAATACAATCCTATATTCTGCTTCACTCCTTTTTCCATCTGACATACCCTACAACTTTCTACAAACTTCTTCACATCTTGCTACAACTATGGCCAATAATAATTCTTAGCAACCAAAGCTATGGTTTTTATCCCTGGCAAAATATCTAGCCAATCCTCCACTATGCTTCTCCTTGATGAGATTCTCTCTCATTGAACATCTAAGAATGCACAATTAGCTTCCTTTTAACAACATACTATCCTAGATCACGAAATCCAACCACCTTGTCCTATCAAGTGTAATATGTTATGTACAAGCCTTCCATAATTCACCAAAATTAGGATCATTTGGATACAAAGTACTGAGTTCCTTGAACCCAACCACCTCTATCTACATTTCTGTTAGTAAAATTTATCTTCTACTAAGAGCATCTACAACTTTGTTAGACTTTCCACTCCTACATTTCAAATTAAATGTACAACTCTGCAAAAACTCAATCCACTTTAAATGCCTTTGCTTCAATTTTCCTTGACTATTCAAATATTGCAAAGCTTGATGATCAGTATACAAAACAAACTTCTTATGAAGAAGATAGTGTCTCCACTTCTTCAATGCTTGAACTATAGCATAAAAAAAATTTATCATAAACATAATATTTTCTTTTTACATCATTCAACTTCTCACTAAAATAAGCAATAATTCTACCTTCTTGGCTCAAAATAGCTCCTATCATAGTACCCCTAGCATCACATTCTACTTGAGACACATTATTAAAATCAAGTAGTGCTACAATAGGTTGCTAAGTAACTTTTGGTTTCAATATATTAAAACTCTTATCTACTCCTACAATCCACTTAAACTCTTTCCTATCCCCTCTCATTGTTTCAGTCAAGGGTCTACAAATACTGCTAAAACTTCTTATGAACTTTCCTTGAAATGTAGCTAGTCCATGAAAAGATCTTACCTCTATCACACTCCTTGGAGTAGGGCATTCAAGGATAGTCTTCACTTTCTCTAGATCCATTTTTAGACCTTCTACTGAGACAACAAATCCCAAGTACACCAACTCCTTTTTTATAAAACTTCACTTCTTCAAGTATATCAATAACTTTTATTCCCTCAACTTATTAAACAACTTGCGAATATGGATCAAATGGTCCTCCAATATCTCACTAAAGATCAATATATCATCTAGTTAAACAATGACAAACTTACTTAGAAATTCCTTTTGTACCTCATTCATGAGCCTCATGAAAGTGCTCGGTGTATTGGTTAGCCCAAAAGACATGACTAACCACTCATACAATCCTTCCCTTGTCTTGAAAGTAGTATTCCATTCATCACCTTCTCTAATACGAATCTGATGGTATCCACTCTTTAGATCTATCTTCATGAAATACTTAGCTCCACTCAAATAGTCCATAATATCATCCACCCTTGGCAATGGAAATCTATACTTGATTGTGATCTTATTGATAGCAAAAGAATCTATGCACATCCTCCATTCTCCATTTTTCTTTGGTACTAATATTTTTGGTACAACACATGGACTTAGACTCTCTTGAATCAACCCCTTCTACAACAACTCATGAACTTATCTGTTCAACTCTTCACTTTCTGTTGGTGTCATTCTATGTGCTACTTTGTTAAAAAAAATGGCTTCTGGAACCAAATCCATCTTGTGACTAATCTTCCTCATTGGGGGCAATCCATTAGCTACATTATGTGATACAATATCCAAAAATTCTCCCAACATACCTACAACTTTTGCAAGTACCTCCTCTACTTCTTTTTATCATCTTTTGGAATTATAGCAAAACACACATGCTAACACTTCATACCTTTGAGAAACTCTTTTCCATCAACAAAACATATTCTAGCAGAACTACATGCCTTCTCTTCTTTATCCTTCAATGGTTTCAACTTATGTTTCACTCCATCCTTGGTCAGAGTGTAGGTATTTGCTTGCCCATTGTGTACAACATGCCTATCAAATTGCCATGGCCTACCCAACAACATATGACATATGTCCATAGGTATGATATCACATAGTACCTCATCCTAGTAGCTTCCAATATTGAACTTCACTACACACTACTTATTGGCCATAACCTTGTGGTTATCTTACATACAAGCAATACGGTATGGATGTAGGTGTTTCTATCTCTTTGGCTTCAACTTGGTGACCATCATTTCTAACACCGGATTGTCAATACTACCACTATCAATGATTACATCACAACAGTTATATTCACATCTCCACCTTTTGTGAAACAAACTCCTTCTTTGATCAAGTTCATTCTCATGACTTAGCAGGACTCTTCTATTAACTAGAACTTCTCCTCTTTCATTATCTTTAGAATGTGAGGATTTGACATCTTCATCAACATGTGTAACTCTAGTCAAGCTTTCAATTCTTTGATCTATCCTTCCTTGGTGTTGGGTACATTCAAATGTTATATGCTCTTCTTCTCTGTAGTGAAAAAATTTCCCATGGAAGGCTCCTCTTCTAGATCCTTGTCCTCTACCTCTTCCTCTCTAATCTCTATTGTTCCGATCATGGAAACGATTGAAATTGTTTCCCCTTTGGTTCTGATTGCTACTTCCAACCTCATCCTTGTTATTTTGATCATCATTATGACCTCCATAAGATCATCCACTAGATCTTCCACCATGAACTCTTCTACTATTCTTTTTGTCAAACTTTTTTCTTAGTTTGTTCTCAACTCTTAGGGCAAACTGGTATGCCTCCTCAATATTGTTCATATGAACCACACTCAGCTTATCTCAAATGCTTGGTCTTAACCCATTAAGATAATATGAGACTTTCTCCTTATCATCTTTTGCATGGCCAATTCTAATGAGGACTTAGTAGAACTCTTTGGTATACTCTTGAACAGATGTTCACACTTGCTTCATTCCTTGCATCTTCTTCAGCATATTGAGCTCATAATCCATAGGAATGAATTTTTGTTTCATTTTAGTTGTCATCTAATCCCATCTGGTATTTTTTCCTTTCCCTTTCTATTTTGATCCAAATGAACCTCTTGCCATCAGATCTTTGCATGTCCCTTCAGTTTTGCCTTCACAAACTTGACCCTATTCAGATCCTCAATATCTTCATACTCAAAGTACTCCTCTAGTTTATTGATCCAATCAATCAGCTCTTATGGGTTAAGATTTCTTGAAAATGTGGGAACCTCAAGCTTAGGTCTTTTTCCAATCTTGGAGATGGCCCTAAAAAGCCTCTTTTCCTTTGGGTTTAGAACTACCTCTACTCTAGCATTTTCTTCTACTTCATCCTCATACTCGCTTTCATCTCTCACAAGAATATTTATTCCTCCTCACATTTTTTCTTCCAATGCTTTCATTTTCCTTTGGAGGGCTTAGAAACCCTCAAGTACAATATGCTAACCCACATAGGTGCCTTCATTACAATAATCTAGAAGACAAGCTGCAAACTATCACCTAGAGCTATCTTAGACAATGTTTGGGCCTTTCTTAAATAGGCAACTTTATGCTACCCAGGAAGGTTATAGACATTGAAACTTAATACTTAGGGTTAAAAGACCCTAACAATACATATAGAGTCGTCCAAATACATTTTTGATAATTATTTTAGATATTTTGGGTAGCCCAACTTTGAAAGGCCATAACTCATGAACTGTTGCTTTGATTGGCTATTATAACCACTTTTTAGAAATGTTGGCTCCAGATCTACAAGCTTGGAATAGTGCCAGCACCCTTCTATCAAGTTTTTGGACCTCGTTTAGGCACTCTAAGGCCTCCAATGGTGAGCCTGAAGATTTTTCTACAAATTTTTCCACCGAAAATCTGCAATAACTTCTCTGATACTTATGCTTCAGCAATGAGATATTTATGGTAAGCTTACAGCTTTAAAATGAACCTTCCTATAGAAAATGAGAACATTTCGAGCTCATATGAAAAATCTACTAAAATTAGCATGTTCCCATAAATAGTAACCACCCTATCTAAAAGTTCTTATTAAAATAGAAAAGACTGAAATACAAATATTTTTGGGGTGATGCAAGATTCCTCTTACACCTATGATGCTCTTGCATCAAAATAAATAACTATTTCTTTGATTCAAAACATTCCTTCTTGAGGGGATATCTATGTTTTCTTGAAGAAGTTTTGACATGTATTGAAGAGTGTGCCACAACATGAAGATGATAAAATCTTGCAATGAGATTGAATCCTTGATATCTTTGGGATTTGAGTTACAATGAGGAATCCATGAGGGGTGGGTATTCAAATTATGGATTAAACACTTATGGAACACATATGATGGTTGGAAATAAACTATAAAACATATGTATTTTGATGGAAAGGGCCAAAGTTGGACTTGGAAAGATGGATTACATATAGGTAATGATGGGATTTTGTGGGTATGGCAAAGATTTCAAGTTGGGATGCATATGAATGTGTGAAAATGATAACTTTTGACTTTAAAAGTGTGACCTTTAGTAAAAAAATGAGTTCTCTAGATGTCATTACATGTAAAGTGGATTGCATGTAAAATAAACATGTATAAATAGATTTAGAAGATGGAAATGCATGTAAATAGGAACAAAGGATGACATTGCATGTAAATGTGGATGGAGGGTGAGATTACATGTAATCACATATGGAGAATGAGATGCAATGTGTCATGACATGAAAAGTAAAATTACATGTAATTTATCTTGAAGTGTAATTGCATATGAAAGGAATGGATGCAATGTGCCTTGGCATGTAATGGTGAATATGGAATGAAATGATACTCTTGCATGAAGAGGTAGAAGGTGGAGTGAAGTGAAACATGTTGAAGTTCTTGGGAAAGTACTTGCAATTTCTTCCAAAAAGAAGAAAATAGGAAATCAAGCAAGAAAACAACTAAAACAAGCACAAAACAAACACATACCTTTGGTTTTAGACCCAAATATGTCAACAAGAAAATTTCTATCAAATGCAAATTCAAATTTGGAGTTTGGGGAAAATCTAAAAGTGTGAAAATGAGAGTTTTCATCATATTCAAAGGAAAAATTCACTTTTCATGGCATATAAATGGACATGTGTGTAGCTTCAAGCTAAAATATGCATGGAAATAGCAAGATAAGCATGACTTGATGAGAATTTTGAAAATGTCCACTTACTTGGAGATCAAAGAGCCAAAAAAACAAGAATCATAAACCTTGAAGACCAATTCTCCTCCAAATTTGGACTCTCAAACAATAATTTGACTTCTTACATACTTGCATTCAACAAATATTAGTGAGCATTGAAGGGTCAAATTTGATGTGAGAATGCCAAAAACATGGTCTCTAGAGGCAATATCATGCATTAAAACTAAAAAATGACCCTTATTGATCCAAAAATATGAGCTGGAAATATCATTTTTTGAGTATTTTTAACAAAAATGTGCCCTTTTCATGCAAAAAATTGGGTCATTTAGCAAAAACGTGGTTCACACGTGCATATAAATTGATCATTTTTTAATTGGAAATACAAAACTATCTTCCCTAAATTCTCACATGTGGATCCAAAATGCATAAAAGTGTATAAAAAAAACCAATTTTCGGGGCATTTTTAGCATGATTCATATAGGGCATGCAATGCATTTTTTGATCTCTAAAGGAAAAAAATGTTAAATCCTAACCTAAATAATCGTACAGGTCTAATAGTACAGACTGTACCTCTCCTAAATGATAATATATCTTAAGAATGGAATTTTTTATTTATACATATCTATCCTATAGGTGCCGGCTATCTTCTTAGAGGTTCTTTTGTTAGTATTTGACTAAACTATTGATTAGTTAGTTAAGTTCTAAACTAAAGTTACTAGAAGACGCTGACTTAGGAAAAGGTTTTATTAATGTCTTTTGAAGGGTTATACTCCTTGAAGGAGACACCCTTTATCAAGGTATATGATCGGTTGTGGATGCAGAATTAGAGGACACACAAAAATAGAATAGTCTGCTCCTCTATGCATTTCATTTCCAACATTTGATAAGTCTGCAAAATATATATTTTCAGATCAAAATAATACAGTGGATTTATACTCAAGTTAATTTATACTTTCAGTCAACACACTGAATATTTAGTAGATTAAATAAGTTCACTCTCAGCCAATCTGGGTTTTTAGTTTTAACTTTGATTCAAGACTCAGAATTTGTAGAATTGTACATGGTATTAGAGCCTAGTTATCAGATCTAGGGCTCTACAAATTTTTAGTGATCAGACCTTTTACATTCAGTAATTGTCTTCCATTTCCAATGGCATATTCAATTAGACCTAAAGATAGATTTGATGGAAAGGAAAATTTTGAAGCATGGAAATTCAGAATCTTGATGATTCTCGAAGAAAATAATGTTAGACAGTTTGTTGATGGAGCATCCAAATAGCCACCTCTTGAACCTCACAAATCTATATGGATCAATGGAAACAGGAAAACCATTCAAATCATATTGGATGGAGTTAAGAATGACATTGTACCTATGCTTACAAAACACTAGACTACCTACGATATGATGAATGCATTACGAAATGCATTTGAAATAAGTAATGCAACGAGGGTCCTTGCACTAAAGAGATAACTAAATCACACCCAAATAAAGAAAGGAGAATCAATAAACTCTTATTTTCTAAGAGTCTCTGGTATTAGAGATGAATTGTCCAGCATAGGAACCATCATAAATGATACCAAATTAACACTCACAACCATAGATGGACTGCCAAAATCATGGGAAACATTTGCACAAGGAATAAGTGCTAGAGATCAGCTTCCCAATTTTAACAAAATTAAGAATGATTTTCTTCAGGAAGAATTAAGAAAACTAAAGAAAGGAGGAAAACCTAAAGTGGAAGATGAAGAACTTTACGTTCTTAATGCCAATTCTTATAAAGGAAAGAACAAGCATTTCAAGAAAAATAAAGGAAATCAAAAGAATGGCAAGCCCAAGAAAGACCTATCAAAAATGAAATGTTTCAAATGTGAAAAATTTGGACACTATAGATCTAATTGTCTAGAAAACTCCAAGCAACAAGCAAATTTCAAAAATGTTGTTAAAGAAGAAGAAACTTATGATCCAAAGAATCATGTATTGTATTCCTCCTTATCAAATGAAATCTCAAATAAGGCATGGGTGATAGATAGTGGATCCTCTAGGCATATAACAGGATACAAGGAAACTTTAGATTTCTTGATCGAGAAAGTTAATGGTGAAGTTACTATTGGTGATAACTCAACACATTCAATTAAAGGAATTGGTAGCTACACTTTCAAGCTAAAGATAGGAAATTCTCTTCTTCTTAAGGATGTACTATATGTACCAGGGATAAAAAGGAACCTAATAAAAATTAAAATGTTAGAAGATGATGGACACAATGTTGCATTCGTGGATGGAAAACTATTAACTTGGGCTAAGAACTCTTCCATCAAGAAAGCTAAAGTAATTGGTCAAAGAAAGGTATATTTGTATGAACTGAATATAGAACCCATTCAAGCCCTTGTTCACAAAGTAGAGGATTCAAATGAAACATGATACAGAATATTAGGGAACCTAAACTTTAAAACCCTTTCTACTATGGAAAAGATGGTTACCAAATTACAAAAATTAAACCAATATCACCCTAGTATTTGCAAAGGGTGTGCCCTAGGTAAAAGCACTAGAAGTCCTTTTCATGATAATACTAGAAAAAAAAAAAATGTACTATAATTAATTCATTCAAATTTATGTGGACCCATGTTCGTTCCCTCCTTTGGAGGATTCTGTTATTATGTCTTGTTCATTGATGACTTCTCTAGGAAAACATGGATTTACTTTTTAAAATGCAAAGAATCAAAATAAATCTTACAAAGATTTAAGGAATTCAAAGCATTAATTGAAAAAATTTTAGGACATAAAATTAAAACCCTTAGAATAGAGAATGGAGGAGAATATACCTCATATTTGTTTAAAACTTTTTGTAAAGAATCAGGGATCAAGAGGGAGTATATTGTTCCTTATAACCCCAAAACAAAACAAGGTAGCTGAAAGGAAAAATAGGCCAATTATAGAAGCTTCTAGGGCTATGATTTTTTATCAAAATCTAGAATACTATCTTTGGGTAGAAGCCTCTTGTACTACTATATACATCCAAAATAGAAGCCCTCAATCCTATCTTAAAGATAAGACCCCTGAAGAAATATTTAGTAAAATAAAACCTAATATAAGTCATCTTAGAATCTTTGGATGTCTTGTATACATTCATGTGCCAAAGGAAAAAAGGACCAAATTAGAACCATCTGGAAGGAAGGGTATCTTTTTATGGTATAGTGAAACTTCTAAAGCATATAGAATTTTCATACATGGATAGAAAACTATTGAACTTAGCAGAGATGTAATCTTTGAGGAAGATCTTGTATTTAAAAGAGCAATAAATTCCCATGAACCCTCTCCTTTATCAAATTTTGAAAGAATAAGTGAATTTGAATCTCAAAGGGAGAACTTAGAAGAGGTCAAAGATGAAATAAACCTTGAAGAAATTTCAAATAAAAGGCCACTTTGGGCCATAAAAATAGTTGAAGCAGCTCAAGATTTTGCTACACCTTCAGGATTTGTTAGAGAAAGTAAAAGACCTAAAAGATTCTCTGGTTATACAACAAATATGATTGATTTATCCAAAAAAGAGCCAACCAATCCTTCTTATGCTATTAAACATCCAGCTTGGAAAGAAGCTATGATAGAAGAATATCAATCAATTATGAAAAATGATGTTTGGGAAATAGCTCCTAGGCCAAAAGGAAAATCCATTGTGTCTTCAAAATGGATATTTAAAATAAAGCATACTACTGATGGAAGTATTGAGAAATATAAAGCTATATTTGTAGCTAGAGGTCTTTCTCAGAAAGAAGGAATTGATTATGAAGAAACTTTTGCTCCTATTGCCAAATATACTACCATTAGAGTTGTCTTAGCAATTGTTGCATCTAAGGGATGGAAGGTACATCAGATGGATGTAAAGACAACATTTCTCAATGGAAAGATTTTAGAAGAAGTCTATATAGAGCAACTAGAAGGTTTTGAAACTCATGATCCAAATTCCTTTGTTTGCAGACTCAAGAAGGCTCTTTATGGGCTTAAACAAGCTCCCAGGGCCTAGTATGAAAGGATTGATAAATATCTCACTAGCTTAGGATTCTCTAAGAATGAAGTTGATCTAAACTTGTATTATAAAAGAGATAAAGATGGTATGGTAATCTTGATATTGTATGTTGATGATTTATTAATCATAGGTAATGATTATCTTATAGATCAATGCAAGAAAGATCTTATTAGAGAATTTGAGATGAAAGACTTGGGTCTTCTCCATTACTTCCTAGGATTGGAAGTGCGACAGAATGTTGATAGTATCATACTTAATCAAAGGAAGTACACTTCATATATCTTGAAGAAATTCAAAATGTGGAACTACAAGTCCATGTCTTCTCTAATGGAGAACAATTTGTATAAACTTAAAGAAGCAGCTGCAGAATCACCTCCAATAGATTCTACTCTCTACAAGCAGATAATTGGGTCTTTGATGTACCTAGTAAATACAAGACCTAATATTTTCTATGTGGTTCGTGCATTAAGTCAATTTATGTGTGAACTTAAGGAGATTCACCTAGTGGTTGTTAAAAACATTATGTGATACCTTCAAGGTACTCTTAACTATGGACTCAAATATGAGAGAGTTGCTTTAGAATTGCATGGATTCACCAATTCAGATTGCAGTGGAAGTGTTAAAGATAGGAAACGCACTTCAGGATGTTGTTTTAGTTTAAGATCAGCTATGATTTCATGGATATGTACAAAGCAGTCTTTAGTAGCTTAAAGCTCCACAAAAGCTGAATACATTGTAGCAGCAATGGCCTCTCGAGAAGCAGTATGGCTAAGAAAGTTACTTGTGGGATTATTTGGGCAAGCCATGAATCCTGCGATCATTCATTACGATAATCAAAGTTCCATCAAGCTCTCGGTGAATCCAATTTTCCATGATAGATCCAAGCATATTGAAATTCCTTACCATTATGTAAGAGATATGGTAGATAGGAATTTTGTTAAATTGGAATACATTTGTACTGCAAACCAAATAGCAAATATACTCACCAAACCTCTATCTAGAGTAAAGATATAACATTTCAGAAAGAGACTTGGTATGGTTGAGTTGTAATTCATTTGTACTCTTTAAGTATTAATAGAGTTAACTTTTATTTGTCAGGCTATTGATAGTTATGGTCTCCACCATATGTAATCATTATTTAGAGGTGAAAATCTCTAAAATAATGAATACTTGTGCAAAGGCATTATGAGAGGTGATGATCTCTTAGATAATGCCCTAACAGTAGATTCTACTGTAAGATCGAGGTGAATTTTTAGATCATCATGTGATATTGACATTGCTATGTTCATGGGTAACAAATTGGATAAAGAAGGAATTCTAGAAATTCTTTAGGTTTATCCTATATTCTGGTAGATTTTAAATTCAGGGTCTAGTTTTGATTTAGAAATACCAATTTCTATGAGTCACAACATGCATTTTATCACTAGTAGCATTGATTTGTCATATTATAGGCTAAGTAATATGACTTTGTATCATGTGTTCCATGATACCACATAGGAGACAGACAGATATAGAGTATTAATACTTTCTTACTCATCTGTATTGATAATAGCTAGATATAAATGTCTCTGTAGGATTATCATGTTAAGAGGGAGTGTTAAGTCCTAACCTAAATAATCCTACAGCTCTGATAGTATAGACTGTACCTCTCCTAAATGAAAATATATCTTAAGAATGGCATTTTTTATTTATACCTATCTATCCTATAGGTGTCGGCTATCTTCTATTGATTAGTTAGTTAAGTTCTAAACTAAAGTTACTAGAAGATGCCAAATTAGGAAAAGGTTTTATTAATGTCTTTTGAAGGGTTATACTCCTTGAAGGAGATACCCTTTAGCAAGGTATATGATCGATTATGGATGTAGAATTAAAGGACACACATAAATACAATAGTCTACTCTATGCATTTCATTTCTAGCATTTGATAAGTCTGCAAAATATATATTTTCAAATCAGAATAATAAAGTGGATTTATACTCAAGTTAATTTATACGTTCAATCAACACACTAAATATTTATTATATTAAAGAAGTTCACTCTCAGCCAATCTGGGTTCTGATTTTTAACTCTGATTCAAGACTCAGAATTTGCAGAACTATACAAAAAATGTGTTTTTCAATAGCAAATATATAGATTAAAACTTCAAAATGACTTCTATTTGAGCCAAAAAGTGATCAAAACTTTCCCAAACTTGGGCATTTTTCACCAAAACATGGCTTAAAAATGCAAAAAACTAAATCATTTTTGTCTTGGATATGCAAAATCATGACCCCCAAATGCATATACATGCATTAAAACTCAAAAATGCCCCCCTTTTGATGGATTTCAAGCCATTATATGAGTAGATCTAAGAATTTTAGATGAAAACATGTTCTTGGAGGAAGAAAACATCAAGTTTTTTGCCCTTGGATCTTCAATTTTGGGTTTTGTGAGTGCATATGCATGTATTAAAGGAAAATTACACTATTGAGTGGAGATTGCATATTTTAAAAACATGTAATGGTTCTTCTCATGTAACTCACACTCTAGGAGTGCATTTGCATATTTTAAAAACATGTAACTTAGACTCCATGTGCAAATCACACTCTTGGGAGTGCATTACATATTTTTAAAATATGTTCAAAATATCCTTTAGTCCAAAATCACACTCTCTAGGGGTCATTGCATGTTTTAAATATACTTAAATATGCATGTCTCACTCTTGGAGAGTCATTGCATATTTTAAAACACATGTATTTACATGTTTTATGTGTTTTCAAATTACCTTTTTGTTCAAAATCACGGTTTCTAGAAGCAATTACACATTTTCATGCAGATATTCTTGTAGACATGCTATGCACAACTTAAGTGATGAATTAAGCATGTATCAATTTAATTTTTGATTAAATATTACTTAGATGGATCATAAATAATATTTACACTATATATTAATATATGATGTGCAAATATCATTCAAAAAGTAATATTAAATAAGAGGGTTTAAATTAAACACAAAAATTAAATTAAACTATATAGTTAATATAGTTACTTAAGTGAAAAATTTAAAAAACAACTCAACTTAAAAATATAACATAAAATGCTCTATAGTTCCTTTAAGTGAAAAATTAAAATGATAAAGTAACTTAAAAACATAACATAAAGTGAGTTTATGCTATTTTTTTCAAAAAGTGAATGTCGACTTTAAAATATAACATGATATTTTAAATCATGTAGTTGTACCTGGAAAGTCCACTTTTGAGGCACTAAAATGGTCAAATCTTTTGATTTCCAACTCTGATTAAGCCCTAAGATAGATCAAATCAAAGGAAAAACTAAAAGCAATGACTTGAGCAAAACCAAAGGAACAAAAGCCAACAAACTCGCACTCAAAAATGAGAAAAATTATGTTGAAGGATTCAAAAATCAAGCATAAGCTCAACAAACAGAAAAACTAAAAGACTTGATGAAAGCCTTTAGTCAAAGGATTCGTTATGTTAATTGGGGTTGATTGATTGATCAATACTAACCAATTAAATAATGAACTAAACTCAAAGAAATGTGAAACTAAGTTAAAAAGTTTTTTCCTAATACCTACATTTTGTGGTGACAAAATACGAGAGAACAGGTATATAAGGTAATTGATTATACCAGATAGTAATGGTTATTTGCAATGATGATACTTTCATGTGTCTATTCAGTGATTATGATTATTTTTGTAATGATGATGCTTTAATTACTCTTAGTAAATTTAATTGGTTCCATAATAATGTCATATGATATGCCTTTAATTGATGATGATGAGTTATTTATATTAGAATATAAAACTATTTGTACTAATGATTTATTGGTTATACTTACTCCATACTTTCATGTGTATGGTGTGTGTGTATGTGTGTTTGTTTTATATTTCTCTCTAATGTGCCTGATGTGGTTGAGGGAGGGAGTCATAGTCACTTGTGAGTTAGAATCTACATGATGTACCACAACCCACCATTACCTATTAAGCTTAGATATATGCACATGTATATGCTTATCTTTTATGTAGGTTGCAAGTATAAGACATCAACTTCCCTCTATTTCCAAGATGAGCATGTCTTAACACAATTACTCAATGATAAGAATGAGGAGATAATGTTCAAGTCCAATCCCAACCAAAGCCTAATTACTTGTCATGAGGAGGACCTGTATCTGATTGCCTACCCTTTCTAAACCTATGAGTTTTTTCTTTGTATGTGTTGTTTGATTTTCACCTTAGTCAATTTTGCTTATATTATTCTTTTTGTGGATTTGACCATGTAATTGTCTTGATAAATATTTTAATCATGATGCCTAAGTTAATATTATCATATTCTAATTATTAAATATTATTTGATTAATTTTTTAAAATTAAAATATGATGATATTTAAGTAATTGAAAATTAATCAAATGTGTGTTTTAATTTAAAAGTTTAAATTGGAAAATTGAATAAAAGAGAATTAAAATAAGAGTGGATATTAATTTATTATAATTATTTAATTAATATAAATAAATTAGAGTTGCACTTAAATAATGGGCTTTAATTATTATTATTAATTAAAATAATAAATTATGATTCTAAAAGTGTCATTCAAAATAAATAAAGTGGATAAATGAAAGAAAATAATATATTAAAATTAAAAGTGCTTTGAGTATGCATGAAAAGATTTAATAAATTAAGTTATTTAATATTTAACTAAAAATAAGAGACTTTTTAATGAATTAAAAACTAGAAAACTCTAGTTAGGGTTAGGGCTCTATATTAGAAGCTTTTTGGTCATTTTAGAATAGACAAGTTTCAAGAGAGCAATTGTGGGGAGGAAAGTTATATAATTTCTTAAAAGCCTAGGAGGAGTATTTTGGATCGTGCATTTTGAGTTTGTGTTGTCTTGAAAATTATGTTTGCATATATGAGGTAGGGTTTGAGAACCTGACAAATCTTCTTTTAAAAAGATTGTCTTCTTGTTGTTTATCATATTGTGTTGTAGTGATTGTTAAAATTTATGAATGATTTTTAATTGTGAAATTTAAAAGGGAAATTACTTTTTGGTTATATTTTTTTTTGAAATTAAAAGAAAACAAATTTACTATTTTTGTGTAGAAAATTCTGATAAAATTTAAATCTAGAAACCCTTGTTTTAATATTAGCAAAACTATGTTGCATAAAACATGTCAAACCCCTAGGTTGTTCTTGACAAAACTTACATGCACAATAATTAGAAAATACAAATATCATTTGATTTAGAGTTTGATTAAATATCTTTGTAAATAATTTATAAAATTAAAATAAATTAAAAATCAAAGATAAATTAGACATTATTATGCAAATTGGAAGTTAAATCTAATATCTCAAAAAAAAAAAAATTGAGAAAATTATATGTGAATATTTTTAAAATAAAATAAAATATATTTATTTTGAAAAGATTTATGTTTGAAAAAGAAAATACATAAATCAATGTAGTTATGCATGCAAAGGAATAAATATATTTATGCATGTGAAAATGAATAAATACATGTTAAAAAAATTGTTATAATAATCTTACATGTTTAAGAGTAAATAGACATGTGGAAATAATGCATGCAAGCTTGTTTATATATATATATATATATATATTATTGGTAAACGGTCAAAGCCTAGATTAATTATTGTTATTTATTATAATCAATTATTATTTTTATGTGTTAAGTGAACTCGAACCCAAGACCACTCATATGAGAGGCTCACAAATTACCATTGTGTTGTAGGCTCCTACCTTCAAAAAAATAGGGTAATAGGTAGAAGCCAATAATGTTCTTTAACCCTTGGTTGTAAGCACTACAGACAAGAATCTCCACTATTTCACTAAGGGTCAAAGTCAACAACTCTCAATTAAGAACCATAGTAGAGAGTGACCTTGTGGGTACTTGAACCTTGGTTGTAGGCACTATAGGCAACAAGCCCCACCATTTCACCAAAGACATAAGCTTTTTAAAAATGTATATTATTATTTATTTAGTTTGAAAATTAAATACATAATTAAATAATATTTTTGCTAATGAGTTTTAAAAAAATAATGTTCTTATTTATACAACTAAGTTTAGTTAACTCTTGGTGGAATAAAATCTTATCAAATGTTTATAATGCAAGGGTAGTTTCAAGTTATTAAATATTTAATCATGATTTAGTTATATTTTAATTGAAGTTATAGTGAAGTTAACTATATAATCATTTATTTATGATTAGTCGATATAATTGGTGGAATTATATATAACGTAATTATAATTAGTGTCAATAGACATTCTATAATGGAAAAAAGGATGGAGTAGGATCGTATGAGTGTGTTAATGTTTTCTTTGGTGAAACATTATATTTATATTAATAATAACTAGTTCAAAAAAGCTCCTGAAGAAAAGAACTAGAAAAGAAAAACTTCAATCATTGCCTGATACAAAAAAGGATGCAGAAGAAGAAATATTGCATCAAGGGAGAGTATCTATCAGCACTAATAAATCTTGTCCTAGAGATTCCCAAATCAAGAATATAGTGATTACAAAGAGACCAAAACTCATATGAATACAATTCATTGTTTGGTGCCAGAGTAAAGACCAAGAGCCTAGCCAAAAACTATCATAAAGATTACTATTACTGATCTACATCCAAAACTCCAATTGAGATCATGATATTAAAAATTCATCTGATGCAAGTGCAATCCAAGACCTTGACCTACAAACAATATCTCAAAAGAACAAGTGAGATCCATAAAATAAAAAACATGCAAAATCGTAAAGAAGTTTTGATTTACTATCAAATAAAATATGAGGACTCAACCTTATTCTAAACATATTCTTTTTTCATAATATTAACCAAGTTGGGGAGATCAAGGAGTTTAAGTGGGGAAAGTAAAGAGTTAATATAAACACTGTCAATACCTAAATTAGTTAGACAATCAACTAAAAGATTGCCTTCTATAAGTATGCATGATGTAACATTTAGAGATTGAATCAAGAAGAGACCATACTTGATGTAATATATATGGTATAGACCAATTATATACATGACATTTAATGCACACATTAATAATAATGAAGGAATCCCCTTCAACATGTAACTTAGATATAGAAAGTGATTTTGCAAGTTCCAAGCCAAAAAGCAAGGCCAAGGTCTCAGCTTTGCTATTAGTACACTGAGGGAGAGAAGATAATTTTGCTGCAATCACATGACCTTAAAAATCTCTAATGACTATGTCATAGCTAGATTTGCCTAGATTTCCTCTAGAGGCCCCATCAAATTGAGTTTGAAATAACCCTCAATTGGAATAATCCACTTGGTTTGTGCTCAGATAAGAGGAATCTTGGATGGACACAATGAAGTAGGAAGATGAGGAAAAAGTAAACCCTTCCACTAATGAATAACATAGCCATCCCAAGGAGAAAAAATATGTTTACCTTTACATTTACGTACTAAACCATTAATAATTTCAACAATTGATCTCTCTAAGCCTTCCAAAAATTAAGAGATTAGAGATGATGTCTGTCTAAAAATTCTCTTATTTCTTTCCTACCAAATTGCCCATACTATAGATGCAAGGATGCACTTCCAAAGACATGAAAACATTGATTTAGAGTATAAGATTGGCCATGCTTAGAATAAATCCCATAGAGAATTAGGTAATGGCATATGGAAGTTAAGCTTATTAAGGAAAAAATGCCAACAATCTTGGGCAAAAGGGAAGTTTAAGAGGAGGTGATATGTTGTTTCTATAACCTGCAGACAGAGAACACATTTAAAGGGATTAGAAATGTTCAATCTATGAAGATGATCACAAGTTAAAATTTGGTTCTTTAGTGCAAGCCATGTAAAGCATCCTACTTTTGGCAGAATTGAGCTATTCTAGCAAAATTCAAAAGCACAATATGTGGTTTAATTAAAATGGTTGTGTTGGAGAGCCAAGTATCCTAGTTTAATAGAGTATTTACCATCTTTAGCTAGAACCCAAAAGAGGCAATCTAGTTGATTAGATGTAAAAAAATTCCTTTCAGCTAGTACTTGTTTGAAAGAAGCAACCTAATTGTGGGATATAGGAAGAATTGAGGGGTCTTGCCAAATGACTAGCCCTGTGAATCTATGACTAGTTGAGAAATAAGTAGAAAAAGATGTCCCCCAAAATTGAATCACTATGTTTGAAAAATCCTTTTATAGAATCAATAGTGGTAAGGGGGGGAACCCATTCCATGAATCAAACCAAAAATTGACACTATCCTTGTTGTTCACTTTCCATGATATGAATGAAGTAATAACTTCTCAAGAAGCCATCATGAAATCCCAAATGATAGACCCCTTTGGTGGGTCTAGCATAGTAAGAACTTTGGAAGGTTCCAAGTTAGCTAAATATTTCTCTTGTAAAAGGCAACACCATTTGGCTGAGGATTTTTCATATATTTCCCAAACAAGTTTAGCACCAAAAGCCCTATTCCTATTAGTAATGTTGGGAAGACCAACACCTCTTATTATATAAGAGGTTGACATGGCATGAATAGAAATTAGCAATAGTTTCTTCTAACCATTCATATTATCTGACCAAAGAAAGGTGCGCATTAGAGTTTCAATTTGAGAGATGATACCTTTGGGGGCTTATAGAATGGAGAAGTAATAATTAGGAATGGCAAAAAGAATAGTTTTGATAAGAAAATTTCTACCTGAGAGAGATAACCAGTGAACCTTCCAAGCACTAACTCTACTATTGATATGATCAATCATATATTTTCAATAAGAGGGTTTATTTAATCCCATAAAAAAGGGAACACCAAGATAAGTAGAAGGTAAATGATCACGGGGATAACCAAGAAGATGGATTATTATTTTAGTAACCAATTGAGATGTATTAAAAACATAAATTTTAGATTTAGTTGCATTGATATATTGACCTACGACTTGTGTATATGGATCAATGACTTTCTGTATACTTTGTGCTTCTTGGTATGTAGATGATCCAAAAAGTAAAGTATCATTAGCAAAAAGAGAATGGATTATGGAAAAATATGTGCCTATAATATTGATACCTTTTCACAACCCTTTTTGATTAAAAGAGTTAATAAGTTTGTTGAAGGCCTCTGCCATAATGATAAACAATAATGGAGAAAGAGGGTCACCTTGATGAACTCCTTGGGAAGAGGCAAAGAAACTTGTTGGTGCACCATTAATGAGAATAGAAAAATGTGCACCTAAAATGCAAGCTTTAATCTATTTACACCACCTAAAAGAAAACCAAACTGATGAAGGACTAGAAAAGAAAAGACTAATTTAGTTTATCATAAGCCTTCATCATATCTAATTTGGCAACAAAGGCTGAAATATTATGTTCTTTGATGGAATGAAGGGTCTCATGGGCTATTATAGCTCCCTCAATTGTTTCTCGGCCAAGAACAAAACCCCCTTGTTATGTTGATATATTTTTTGGAATAATGGGCTTAAGTCAAATAAATAGCCTTTGTGATAATCTTATAGATAGTGTTACATAAATAAATAGGATAGAAATCAACAAAAGAATAGGGATCATTAAACTTTGGGATGAGAGCAATATTGGTGGTATTAAAGTTCTTCAAGATAGAAATATTTTTCCTAGATTCTTCAAGAACCTCAAGCAATTCAAAACAAATCATCCTAACATTTTAAAAAAAATAATGCAGTGAACCCATCAAGGCCTAGTGCCTTATCAGCAGGCATAGAAAAGACTACAACATGAATCTGAGAAAGACTAAATGGGGCCATAAGAATTAGATTGTCTTATTGAGTGTGTTAATGTTAACTCTTATCTTTCTAGATTAAATTTGACAACCATCTACACGTCAATTTTTTTAAATTTTATTATAAAGACAATATAATTTTAAAAATAATATTTAATCAACACCACATAAAATATTTGTTAAAATTATAACCTTTGGAGATACAAACCATCAATTTTTTTAGAAATAAAAATAAAAAACTAAAGTTAGTTGGAAAAAAATGGAGATAAAGGAAATATAAATAATTTTGGGTGTAGTAAATTAAAGTTTAATAATTTTGTAGAGGATATTTATTGGCATTTCTTTAGATAGATTTATTTAAGATATCTATACTAGTTATAATTATAATTTATAATTAAACTACAAGTTGAATAGAGATTAAACATCAATATTAGACTTATATGTAAGTTAAAGTAATACTTTAAGAATGATATTGGTATGAATATCTAATCTAATACTTTATGTTATTAAGTAAGTCATTTATAATCTAAGGTTATATATAAGTTAAAGTAATATTTTAAAAATGATCTTGATATTGATATTAATATCTAAACTAATACTTTATGTTTTTAACTAAGTCATTTATAATCTAAGATTATTTAACTTAATAACATGACAATATGTTATAGTCAGGATTGATAAAATATTAATGTAGTTAATATTTAATTAAGAGATAATTTTTTAGTTGAATATTAAATTACTTATAAGAAATAATACCATTATAATATTAATTAATTATGGTGATTACATATATATATATATGTATGTATGTATTTATGTATGTGTGTGTGTGTGTGTGTCTGTGTGTGTGTGTGTGTGTGTGTGTGTGTGTGTGTGTGTGTGTGTGTGTGTGTGTGTGTGTGTGTGTGTGTGAAGAATTTATTTACACTTATATCATAGGTATTCATGCATGTCTTTGAACATAAAATCTTAAGTCAAACTCAACTTTAGAATATAAATTAATTTTGTTGCAAAACTAAACTTAGATTATTATTGTGATTTCTTAGTATATGGTTTTGTTGTAATTTATTATATGGTTTTGTTGTAATTTATTTTATGATATTTTGGGGGTTATGTAGTTGGCCAATTAGTATTGCACACTAGAGGGTATGAGATTCTTTTTTTTAAATGTGAAATGATATAACCATTTTTATGTCTCGATTATTCCATGTATGGTTTGGAGTGTTAATGTGAGTGATCCTTCTTGATCCAATCACTATCTTTTAACTAAAAAGGGTGATAATCATTATTTTTTTAAGTTTGATTTACTTGGTCACCTTACATTATCATTTATGTTGATGAATGTTCTAGATGGTTGTGCTGTGTATTATGTTACTTTATGATTTATTCTATAATTTGAATGATTATATTTATGGGTGATGTAATCTATGATAGAGATGGATTTTATTGATTTTGGTTTATTGTTCTCGTGATTATAAGACCCTATGGATTGTTACTATGATTACGAGATATCCATTATAGGCTGGATGATTCTTTGAGATGTTATTTTGAGATGGACAATGAATCCTTGTGTGGATGTGATATTCTTTCCTATGCTCTATTAATTCACTTTGGTGACTTTTTTTTTTTAAAAGAGGGGTAAACACTTTGACCTAGAGCTATGAACCAGTGAGGCCACAAACGGGGGACCTCATCCCCATTAGATTTGAACCTTGATGCCAAGGATAACAACTCAACAACTTAACCATCACAACATGCCACTATTGGCATTCACTTTGGTCACTTTCATGATTATGATTTATGAGAATTTTTTTTTGGTATTATTTGGATTATTTTTTAATGGAGAATTAGGGTAGGTTATTTAAGTGTATAGAGGGGAAGTGGCTTGCAAGGGGGGTCAGGCCCTAAGTGGTTCTCATGGTAACTGATTGTAAGTAACTTAATTAAGTGATAATACTACACACTAAATGAGGGATTTTAAAATAATGTAAAAAGATTAAGTGTTCCTCACCCATGCCTTGAGTGCTAGTACATGCTAGAATGAGAGTAGGAGAAGATGTTTGATTGTGATCTTGCATAGTTAGTTTCCTTGTCTATACAAAAGGATTACTAATGTTGCATGGATTCATTAGGGGGTTGGGGTCTAGAGAGATAGCCAGGGTAACCTTAGAGTTGACTCATGTGATGACACTTCTCCATATACATCTTAGGTTTCCTATTTATATTTATATTTATACTTTTGTTTTGGGTTGCCTTTGGGATCATCGTTTTGTATTAGTACCACTTGTTGTAGAGAGCTTTTAGGATCCTTTCCTAGGATTTGTGTTGTTTATTATGCAGTTTGATCATCTATATGTGGATCATACATTATCTCCCTTGCATGGTGGGAGTAAGAGCCCAATTAGTTGACCACACGATCAAGATGTAGTGACTTCTTACCATTTGGGTTCTCCCTCAGAGCGGAAGATGTTGGATGTTCACTAATGTAGTCATATCATTCTTTCTTATTCTTATCTTAGAGATTTCTATTATATATATGAAGATCCTACATGATGATGTATTGTATTATTTTATACTTGTATTTATTGTTACATACCCTACGACATGTGCATTGGATGTACTTATTTGTATAATTTTTAATTATGTATTTGCTTATGAGATTATGTTTATGTTTTCATCATGGCTACAGAGATTGTATTTAAGATTAAAACTAATTAGTAAAAGTTTCTTAAATGTGACTCAACATGAAGGAACCCTTGAGGAATGAAATTTGTATTTGTAATTGCTTATGTGTACTTGATGTGTATGCGTATTTTTCTTCTGTATTTCTATCTTGATGTTGTATATACTTTTAAGGAAAAAAAATATTTAGTAAAATATTGTAACATAGTATGTTAATTTCTCATGGGTTCTCAAGCAGTGTGTTACAATGTTTTTAATTGATGATTATTCAAGGATAATGTGGGTAGAATTTTAGGCTTAAAAAAATCTAAAATAATAGAGAAGTTTAAGGAATTAAAATCCTTAGTAGAAAATGAAACAACACTAAAGACCTGGTGTCTTAGATCTGATATAGGAGGAGAGTTTTCCTCAAATGGGTTTGATGAATATTATGAAAGACATAAAATAAGTTGATAATATCCTATTCCAAGGATTGCACGATGAAATATAATAGACAAGAGAAAAAATAGAACCATCCAAGGTATGGAAAGATCCATGCTCAATGTATCCAAGATAGCAAGTAATATTTGGATTGAAGTAGTTCATATAGTTGTATGCATCTCCAACTAAGCACAAATGAGGGTAAATGACAATAAAAATCATTATAAACTTTTACAAGGAAGGTTTGCAACAATAAAGTAATTCAAGGTTTTTGGAGCTAAATGCTACATAAAAAGGACAAGGAACATTTGAGAAATTGATTGTAGAAGTGATGAAGTTGGATTTTTAACAAGAAGCAAATATTATAGGTATTATGACAAAAGATTGCACAAAGTTTTTGAAAATGCTAATGTGAGGGTCAACAAACATAAGTGTCACAAGGAGAAAATCTAAGAAATTAATTTTCAAAGTATAGAAAGTTTCAAAGAAGAAGAGACATAGGCTAGATATAATTTTGAAGAAGAGGAAAAAGATAATACCAAACACCACCCAAGCCACTATCTAGGTTTTCTCAAAATGCTAATCTTATAGATTTTACTATGGACATAACAATACACAAGACTTTCAAATATAATAGGTTACGAAAACCTTTTATTTCTCTCCAAAGTTGAGAAAGAGAATTTTCCAAAATAAATTGACGATAATAATTGGATTATGGATATAGGGTTATAATTGGATCAAATGGGGAAGAATGAGACTTGAGAGATTATCCTAAGATCTAATGATAATAATATTATTGGAACCAAGTGAGTGTTTTGTAACAAGTTGAATGAACATGAGGAAGTCATAAGGAAAAAAGAAAATCTTGTGTGAAAAGGTTATGCACAAGTTGACGGAATAGATTTTGAAGAAACATTCACCCCTATTGCAAGATTAGAGGTTAGTAGAATAGTCTTAGCTCTTGTAAGTTTCAAGAATTCCAAATTTTACCAAATGTTTGAAATCAATATTTCTAAATAAAAATATTAAAGAGGAAGTGTTTATTGAAGGACTCAAAGATTATGCATATAGACTAAAGAAGGCCCATTAAGAACTAAATCAAGCCTTAAGGGCTTGATATTCAAGGCTAGATCAATACCTTCAAGAAAAATGATTCAAAAGAGGAGTAGCAAAGGTCATCCTCTATATGGAAATTAAAGAAGAAAAGTTGTTAATTTTTGTGATATATATTGATGACATCATTTTTAGGGGTGAAATTGATAAAATACTCCAATAATTCACCTTCGACATTTAAAAAGAACTTGAGATGTGAGTTCTAGGTGAGCTATCTTTTTGGATAGAAAATTTCCCAATTAGATAAAGGATTTTTTATTTCTCAAACTAAGCATGTTAAAGAAATGTTGAAGAAGTTTAGAAAGGAATAATGTAATCTAATAGTACACCTATTAATATTATTTGTAAATTGAACCAAGAAGATGATTATCCTAAAATTAATCTAAATATATATCTATGATTGGAAGTTTTATATGGATCACAACTATGAGGTAAGACAATATGCAAGCACTTAGTTTGGTAGTATGGTTTCAAGAATCTCTAAAGAAAAGCTATAACATTGTAGTTAAAATAATATTAAAACATTTGAAGGGAACTATGGACAATTGGTCTTAGATGGTTTTGACATTTGAGTGTCAATACACTTAACCACTTTTTATATTGAAGCCGAGTACACTAAGTATGCCAAGCAATAGTGTGTGCTAAGTCAGATTTCCAACCGGTGTTGAGTATTATATAAGTATCGAGTGATATATAGGTGTCAAGTCATAGTTGATGTTGAGCAAGATAGAATATAATAGGTGTTGAGCAAACCAGGATAGTATAGGTGCCGAGCACCAGTAGTCCAGTATGTGTCGAGTAACATAGAATCAACATATGAGTTTATGCCCTCACAAACTTAGATGAAAACCAATTTTGGAGCAGGCATAGAAGCATTTTGAAGGAGAAAAAAGATAAGGATGAATCTTTTACATTTCCTATGTAGTCATCATATAGCCAATCAAAAAAATGGAGAAGGCATGCAACCAATGAGAAAATTGCAAGAAATGAGTAGGAACTTAAGATTCAATATGGATCATAGATCCATACATAACCCTAAATCTTCACAATCTTTAAAAGGAGGTCAAAAACCCCATTGTAGATGTGGAAGTGAGAAATTTATGGGTAAACTATAGTGAAATTCAATGTGAAGTGAGAAAGACTTAGAGGAATAGAGTAGCAATTACATATCTAGTTGATCAGAACAGTACAAGGGACACGACTAGATATCAAATCTTAGAGGATCAAGATCAGAGTGAGCAAATCAAGTGCCTAAAATCAGCAATTGAAGATTGTAAGCAATTAGGTCAAATATTCTTAATACTTTCTAGCCATTGTATTAGATAAGTGAAAATCCTATGTTGATAGGTTAGCTTAACAACTACTTTGTAGATCCTTTGAAGAGCTGACTAAATCCTTTAACAGGGTGACACTTCATGTAAAGTGTTTGTACTCTAACCAAGTCACTATTGTAACAATGTAAAGCCTTTAATAGGGCAGGCCTTTCATAGGGTAGACCATCAGAAGTGGTCAAACATTTATTGCTACAGTGATTTTTGTGGGTATCATCCCCACCCTAGTTTTACCTTCTTATTCCTGGAGGGTTTTTGGGTTACCAAATCTAGTGTTATGTATTTACTTGCATGTGTTTACTTTATGTTCATTTATATGTTTACATGCATGCAATTTACTTTTTAGTTATTTGATTTAAAGGATTAGAAAAGGTTAAAAGTGTGATACTTCTAATTCACACCCCCCCCCCCCCCCCCCCCCTCTTAGAAGTACTCTTCCCATTTTGAACATTCCAACAATTGGCATCAAAGCTTTGGTTCTCACAAGGAAGAAGCATAACAGCTTAGAGAAAAGGTCTAAAGATGGAAGTCTTCAAACTTGGGAAGATCATAGACAATTAGGTGATTGATGTACATCTCACTCTACACAAATTGGAAGAAGCTAGAGAAGAATTGAGAAAGTCCTTAAAAAGAAGGAAGGATATAGCCATAGCTGAAAATGACATTCACTATAAGGAGATTGATACCACACAAGTATTTTCCAATTGAGATTGCAAGAAATTTGATGCAATAATAGTAGAACTGATGGAGAAAATTAGAGCATAAGCTAAAAAAATCAAATTACTTAAGCTTGAACAAGAATCACAAGCCATAATGCTTTGTGAAGTGATTGAATAAAAGAAGAGAGCCATTGAAAACAAGGCCATGATAGAAGATGACAAGAGAAATCTTACCAATAGACTGGAGGAGAAGACAATTGAGTTTGAAAGGATCTCAAACATGCAGCTAGACACCTTAAGCTAGATGATGAATGCTCATCATGAGCTAAACATGAAGAACATTGAGATTTCTACTCTGAGAATGTAGAATGAATTGAAAAGAGAGAAGGAGATAGTAGAAAGCTTCAACAAACCCAATGAGGCTATCAAGTACTTTGAGCAACTACTAAAATCACCAAGGGCTAGTAATGATACTTTAGGACTTGGTTACACCAGCACTGAGCAAAGAGAATCATCCAAGACTGCAAAAGAAAGGAGTAACAAAGGTAAGAACACTAAACCTACTTGTCATTTGGTGGTAAAAAGGGACATACCTCTAATGTATGCAAGAGCAAGACTAGTCATCAACATGATAAGCCTACAAATGCAAGCTTTTGTCACAAGTGCAAAAAGCAAGGACATCAAACACATGAATGTAGAACCAAGACCATGAGGACACCAACATTTAAAGGTCACTACCACAACTGCAAAAAATATGGACATACAACATTTGACTATAGATCAAATCCTATGTGGAAACCTAATTAGCCTACAAGAGGAAACAACCATGGTCATCACCACAACTAGGATTAAAATACTAGGTATAGTTGTCACTATTGTTAGGAGTACGGACACATTCTTGAAAATTGCATAAGGACACATTTTAGAGGGAATCACAACAAATGGTTAGGTCAAACTACATGTTTTAGTTGCTTGAAAACTAGTCATATTAGTAGGAATTGCCCAACAAAGTCAAAAGCACCCAAGACAGAAGTCAACAAAGGAAAAGAGAAGGTTGATGTTGAACAAATAAGAGGGTAGATGAATAAAATTTGGAAAAAGAAAGATGAGTGCAGCACATCAAATGGAGGGATCACTTCACCTAAAAGGTCAAGTGATCACACTTCATCCAACTAAGAAAAAGAAAGGTGTATAGGACTGATATACAAAGTTATATCATACATCAGTCCCAAAGAACAAATGAGTACTACAAAGAAGAAATCAGCATGAGAAAAGATGCCAAGTCAAAATTTTGAAGAAGCTGCCAAGTTACACTTGGATGCTAAGTAAAGCTCCAATGGATGTTGAGTTTCCAATAGTGACTGAGTTGATAGTTGAAGCAAAGTGAAGTGAAGAACTAGTGGAAGCTGGGCAAATGAAATACAATGGGAGCAGAGTCATGGTGAAACCTTCAAGTGCCGATTTTATAGTTGTATGCACTAAGCATTTAATGTTAGGTTTTGACAAGTATAAGGTTGAATTTTGATCATTTTTACGCCATTCAAATGCAAAGCAAAGATGAGAAAAGAGCAGGAGCAATCATACAACAACCTAATAGCCATTTGCATGGATTTCAAAAGTAATTCAACATAAATTCATTGATTTAAAGGTATTTATCAGGTGTCGAGCTACGCAATGTTAAAAGTTTATTACATATTTAAACCCCAGTTCAGTAAAATGGCCTCTAGTTCAAGAAACCCCAAAGGAAAAGAGAGTCATGAGGTTCAGTGAGTAAGTAATGAGGTCAAACAACCTAAGTTTAGGCTAATACCTAAAGTCACCTATAGAAATTACTTAGCTGGCACATTATCCATTATTCCACCTAAAGTAGTCATGCTGCAAGATGTGAGGAAGTGTTATAACTGCAAAATTGGCACCATAGGTGATCTTGAAATCTTCCAAGCTTATGAAAAATTATGCAAGAAAAAGATTCTAAAAAATGAATTCAAGATAGTTGAGAAAAAGGGTTTGACGAATGCCCTAGTTTTTCCCATAGTGTTTAAGATTGAATGGATACATATTGTTTTGAGTAGAATTCACAGTGGATGTTTATGGCTAGAAATACGACCAATAAAGATTACTAAAAGGATAGTGCATAGGGTTATAGGTTTCCTAACCCTAGATCAACTTAAGACCTTGTGTAGTGATTCCAAAGAGATCATTGAAAAGAATATTGTTGCCAAATGGAATAAGAGGGGTATGACTATTGATACTATCACTAATCCTCCTCTAGATTTTGTTGTGAGACTAATATCCCACAAATTCTATCAATCCAGCAGATTGAATAGTGTGCCATGCATAGTTGTTGATGTGGCATAGAAACTGGTGAAGAAAGATCACACATATGATCTGTCAAAACTTATGTTGCAACAAATTAATGAAAACCTAGGAGCAATAAGGAGATCAAAAGGTGCACAATGAAAATTTAGTTTAGTTCTTATGTGTATATTCTTTTATGTTATGGAAGAGTTTCCTTCTATAGGAAAGGTGAATTGGAACCCCAAAAAAACTACAATTACACAAATTAGTGAGTTCATTGATTAGATGGGTGACAATTTTGAGGCACAAATGAAAGGCTACTTTGAAGATTTTAAGAAGTCCATGAAACAAAGAATGAGAATACCAATTTCATTAGTAGAGCAACATGTCAATGACATATGCTTCTTGGTTGATATTGATAACACCTACATCTAGGTAGAAAGACCAAGAGTAAGATGGATAAGGCCATTTGGATATGAACTTGACATAGATGAAGCCTTAGCAATAATCACAACATTGCTTGCAGAAGAAATTGATAAGGCAGCTCCTCACTTTGGTACATATGATGTTGTCAAGTCCAAAGTTGAGACTGAATTAAAGATAGCCACTATTATCAAGAAGAAAGATAAATTATTAAAGAAGATAAAGAAGAAATTTGGAGCAAGCATTGAAGGAGAAGTAGGTGGTGAAGAAGAAGGAGAAGAAGAAGAAGAAGGAGAAAGTGAAGAAGAAGAGCAGCAAGGGCAAGGCCCAATAGAGTTGACCCAAGGCTTAGTAGAAGACAAGGAGGAAGATGTTGAGGAAGAAGAAGCCAAGGAAGCACCTACACCTACTGAGAAAAAGAAAAGAAAGGTTAAAACATAGCCTCCGGCTCAACACAAGCCCAAGAAGGTCACTAAGCCAACTCAAGCCAAGCCAGCACTAGCAACAAGGGCTAAAGAGGAAGCAAAATAGAAAAAGAAAGCCACTAAATAGCCTCTAAAGATCCAAGGAAGAGAAGAAAGTATGTGGCATAGCCAAATATAAAGAACAAAATTAGAGGATATCAACCAATTCAAAGTGGTAAGTCATCCTCCTAAATCTTCCTTAGACAAAATTTGTAAAAGATTAGGAGTGCAAATTTAAATGATTTAAAGACTCTTGATTTTAACAAGATTAGTAGAGAAGAGCAAAATAAAGTAGAGGAATCTATGTATGCCATGATGGTAGAATTCAAAAACAATACCATGCCCAAGGAATTGTATGATATAATTGAGAATAAATGACATTATTGTCTAAAAATGGGAAAGGAGATTAGAGAATCTACCTTAGCTCAAGTAAAACCTGACATGACAAAAGGTCAAATAACAAAGGCTAATAAGAAACATGGTGGAAAATTTGCACCTAAGTATATAGCTTTCGGCATCCTTCAAAACAAGATTGAGGATGTAGTGAATAAATCCCCACAATTGTGGAAAACAATTTATAAGATAATTGATGACAAGGTAGAGGAAACAAATAAGGCAAAGACCAATGCCAAAGAAAAGATAGAGGAAAAGAAAACAGAAGAGAAGAAAGGAGAGGAAGAAAAGAAAGAGGAAGCAATAGTTAGAGAAAATGAAGAAAAGAAGAAAGAGGAGGAAGATAAGAAAGATGAGGAGGATAAAGAAAAAGGTGAGGAGGAAGAAACACAAAAAGAAGACATGGAAACAACTGAACAAAAAGAGCAATAATCATTAAGGATGTTCCTAACAAGTTAGCTTAGAACATCAATCCCCTTACTACAGAGGATCTCTCCAAGATACTTCACCAATCTACTTTACAGGCACAATTATGTGCAAGCCCTATATTAGTGAGTGTAAATGAACTACAAAAGGCAGTAGTAGAACCACAAAGAGAAAAGGTGAAACCACAAGAACCACCTTTCAGTTATATAGCTACTTATACCAAATTTTGATGCTTCCACCATGTACAATAGTAGGTGACAACACACAAAAGCCAAGCATAGAAGAAGGGAAATCATATGAGAAGGAGGATACATCAAATGAAAAGGAGCAGGCCGACATTTAAACATTGGTAGAACTACCAAAGATTGGCACTCCTACAAAGACCCTTCAGAAGCCAAGCACTGAAGCCATTCCTTTGTAATTCTCAACTCCAAGCTCGAGCTCAACTAGAGTAGCCAGGGTACTTCACTATGGAAACCTTGAATTAGATGAAGATATTGTAATACCCTCCTATGATTCCAAGACCATCACAATGGCACAAATCAATGAAATGCAAAATGCATTAGATAGAAGGATGAAGTAGGAAATACTCAGGAAAGAGTTCAAACACAAGAAAACACTACATGAGATTAAGGACATCTTTATGGATGCCTTCAGTTTGCAATCACCAGATGAAGCAAAGCCAATAATAAAGCAACTATCAGATATAGTTGACTAGGTGACCAATGAAGACCAGGATACTAATGTTAAACTTATGGAATGGTCAAAGAGAAAATTTCATGGAAAAGTGAATAAGAATATATCAAGTGGTATAGCACTTGAAAAAGTAGAGTTGGCCAAGAAAATAGACAAGGTCAAAGTTATACTTGAGAACATTTTCTCATTGTACAAGAAGCTGTGTGATTTTTCCAACTTGACACATGAAACAAGTCAGAGAATAATGAGCTTGGAAAGAAATTTGAAAATTTCCAACATGTAATTACCTAGAGATCTAGCTCAAAGTGAGAAGCATTTTGCACAGTCGCTTCACACTCAAAGGGAGTTATCTGTACTTATAGCAGAGGAAGCAAATATAAAGGCTAAATTGATGCAAATTCAATCCTCTATCACCCCACATTTGGAAGTCCTCCACAAGGAGCAAGTATATGCAGAAATAGTTCTAAAGAAAGATCCTAATCTTTCTACACTTGATGGACTTGTACATCTTGCTACAAAGACTGCCATTCAGCACAAGTCGCTTGACATTGCTTTACAGAATTAGGATGCAGCTCTGAAAAAAATAATGGAGGTAAATAGTAACTTTTTGGCTAATTATGGTATTACTCCTTAGATCCCTTTGACATAAGTGTCAAAAAGGGGGAGAAATAATAATGAGGAAGATAGGGGGAGAATACTACAAATTTTGAATACATTCTTTGATGAGGAGAAATAATGTTTTGGGGGAGATATGAATGAAACAACACACAGGTATAGATTACAGACACAGGGCAAAGGCAAAAGAGTATCAAGCACATTCAACACAGAATTTTGGTTGCAAGAATGTCAAGGCACAATTAGAAAAGGGGGAGTTATAAGGCATTTTGAACAAATTTTTTGGATAAGGTACTCATAAGGATAGATTAGTAATGATTAGTTAAGTGTTTTTGACACTCATGTCAAAGGGGGAGATTGTTGGTCTTAGATGGTTTTGACATTTGAGTGTCAATACACTTAACCATTTTTTATATTGAAGCCTAGTACACTATGTATGTTGAGTCATAGTGTGTGCTGAGTCAGATTTCCAATAGGTTCCGAGTGACTTCAGGTGCCAAGCATTATATAAGTGCCAAGTGATATATAGGTGCCAAGTCATAGTTGATGTCGAGCAAGATAGAATGTAATAGGTGTTGAGAAAACCAGGATAGTATACGTGTCAAGCACTAGTAGTCCACTATGTGTTGAGTAACATAGAATTAGCATATGATTTTATGCCCTCACAAACTCAGATGAAAACCATTTTTGGAGCTGACATAGAAGGATTTCAAAGGAGAAAAAGGATAAGGATGAATCTTTTACATTTCCTATGCAATCAACATGCAGCCAATCAAAAAAATGGAGAAGGCATGCAACCAATGAGAAAATCACAAGAAATGAGCAAGAGATTAAGATTCAATATGGATCGTAGATCCATACCTAACCCTAAGTCTTCACAATCTTTAAAAGGAGGTTGAAAACTCCATTGCATATGTGGAAGAGAGTAGTGTATGGGTAAACTATAGCGAAACTCAATGTGAAGTGAGAAAGACTTAGAGGAACATAGCAACAATTACATATCCAATTGATTAGAATAGTACAAGGGACATGATCAGATATCAAATCTTAGAGGATCAAGATCAGAGTGAGTAGATCAAGTGCCTAAAATCAACAATTGAAGATTGTAAGCAATCAGATCAAAGATTTCGAATACTTTCTAGCCATTATATTAGATAAGTGAAAATCCTATGTTGATAGGTTAGCTTAATAGCTACTTCGTAGATCCTTTAACAAGGTGACACTTCATGTAAAGTGTTTGTAAATCCTCTAACCAGGTCACTATTGACATAGTGTAAAGCCTTTAATAGGGCAGTCCTTTCACAGGGCAAACCATTAGAAGTGGTCAAACATTTATTGCTACAATGATTTTTGTGGGTATCATCCCCACCCCAGTTTTACCTTCTTATTCTTGGAGGGTTTCTGGGGTACCAAATATGGTGTTATGTGTTTACTTTATGTTCATTTATATGTTTACATACATGCAGTTTACTTTTCAATCATTTGATTTAAAAGATTAGAAAAGGTTAAAAGTGTGATACTTCTAACTCACACCCCCCCCCCTCCCCCCCCTTCTCTCAGAAGTACTCTTCCCATTTTTAACATTCTAACATGGACTTTGGATGGTAGTATGAGAAAGAGTTAAATATTTCATTATAACATACACAAATGTAGACTGGGTAGACAATATTAATGATAGAACACAAACAAGTGGAGTAACATTCTTTCTTGGTAACAATATACTAGTGTCATGGTTAAGTAAGAAACAACCTCCAATTTCTTTTTAACAAAAGAGGTTAGGTATATTGTAGCAAAAAATTGTTGCATTTGGTTTTATGGATGAAAGAAACTGTTGGAGTCTAAGTGACTCTACAACATCCCCAAGAGAAAAGAAAGACTAAGATAACTTCCACAAGAGAATAGAAAGAAGTTTGCATCACAATGCAATAATACTAATATTATTGATAGAATGAAAATGCATATGCCAAACCTTTCTTATATAGGAAAGGTGAATATGGAGGATTGGAAAATATACTAATAATTTTCTTAGTGCTATACAATTCATGACCTATCACCCATATAAGGTGGAAATTGATATTATGATAAGACCACTAAAGGTGGAAGATCCACTTGTTTTGGATAAGTTAAACTTAAGTGATATGTAAAAAAATGGCATAGATGTAATGTTAATTAGACATAACACCTTAATTGCAGCAACACAAACTTTGTAAAATATTAATGTTGAGTATGCGCATTCTATCTCCATATGTTGTAATAAAACAAGTGTTATTAACATCTCAAAGAATCTAGTTATGTAATAAAAGATAATACATATTATGATGAAGTGTCATTTCTTAAGGGGGCAAGTACTTAACTAACAAGTAAAGATGGAGTATGTTTCTACATAGGAAAAGATTGAGGATATCTTCACAAACCTATTCCAAAAGAGACTTTAGAGGACTTAAGGAAAAATTTGAGAGTGACACCCCTCTCATCCATCTACTAAGATTTTAAAAGAAGTACATGTTCGAGAGATATTAATTATCTTTTCAATTAGACAAATATATCCTTTATCATTGAGGTCAAAGGGAGAGAAGTCAAGTAAGCATATAGTCAAGGGGACCATTTTAGTCTAGGGGAGTTGATTGATGTAGCTTTTTTTTAGAAGATTTCTTTGAAGGTTGTTGCCAATGAAAAAGATGGAGACTATTGGAATAGTGTTATATAAGCCAAGGATAACCATTACATCACTTATTACTAGTAGAGCTATAATTAAGGAATAGGGATTGGATACAACATATCTATGTATCTATAAATGAATAAGTTGCACATGGGTTAGTCCTTGTCTTGAGAAAATAAATAAATATTTTTTATATTTGCTAAGGAGTGTAGGCCTCCTTAAAAAGTGTTGTAAATGATAATAAAAATAAATATTAAATGGGTCTTTAGCTGACCTAGAATATAAATAAATAAATAAAAGGTCTATTAATGCTAAGGCCAACCTCATGAGTTAAGACATTGATTTTGGAAAGAATAAATTAAAATTAAATAACAATTATGTGTTCCCTTGGCCAACCTTTTGATGAGGTATAATTGATCATTGCAAACGCATGTCAAGGATATAAATAAGAATTTATTGGGGGATATTTAATCAATTCATTGAATATCTTTCAAAGTAAGAGCAAAAAATCAATCTTTTAGAGAAAAAGAGTGAAACATAAGATCTTTAACTACACATTACAAAGAGAAGAAAATCTAACTTTCAAGGGCAAATCTATAAGTAAGATCAAATATTTTGGGTAGGTAAATTGGAGCATACATTAAACATATTTGTGAGCTTATTTTAAAGATTCTATTACAAATTTGAGTAAAGATTAAAGAAGAAAAGTTCAAACAAATTATGGGAAATTTTTATTAAATCCCTTGAAGAGATCTATGGTAGATCCAATAGAATTACTATCACTTTATTCTTTGAAGGTTGGTTCCTTCTACTTTGCAAATGAAAGAGGTTGGAGTCTCTCAATCAAGGTGTCTAGTGACTCTTGCTAAGTTTTTCAATAGAGGGGATTGGTACCTATTATGGGTTGGTGTCTAGGAAGTTGTAAGAATTTCCTATACAAGCAATATATTGTTGTTGTTTTATTAGGAAAGGGTTAACATATAAAATCATGTGTCCATCTTGTGTTCCTTTTCTTAGATCTTAAATGTGTGGATGCATTGTTCATTTCTTTAAGATTGTTGAAATTATAAATTAAATTTAGTCTTTTACGAATTCAACCCCCTTTCAAAATGTGTGTGTGTGTGTGTGTGTGTGTGTGCGCGCGCGCATGCACATACATACATGCTTGTGTACTCTTCACCATTTTGTGTGTGTGTGTGTGTGTGTGTGTGTGTGTGTGTGCATGCACATACATACATGCTTGTGTACTCTTCACCATTTTCTATCTTGATCTATGTTCTTATTTTTCTTTAAAATGGCATTCCTTCTTTTTTTATTCTTAACATCTAAAAGATGAAAAAACATGTATACTTAGAATACTCTAAGTCTTAATTGACTTTTTTAGTAGTCCAAATCCCTCACGCTATCATTGGTTACACAATCCTCTCCTACAATATTAATATATGCTCAATTTTTCTTATTCTCGATCTTTCAGCCACCCAACCAATTTGATACTATTTATCCATCTATATTTTGATCTCCACCATTTACACCTTTTTTTTCCAAAAACCTACAAATCCTTTTATGCTTTAACCATGACAATTTTCATGATCCAAGAACTAAATCATGATGTTGTTATCTTTTGAGCACTTACACCCTTTTGGAGAATCAACAAGTTAATGTGGTTAATTGTGTTAAGTCTATACATTTGTACTTCTTATTTCTTTGCTCAATCTAAGGTCTCACTAAATATAAGTTTTTTTATTACTTAAAAGATGTGGAGAAATACCAAAAAGACTTAAAAACCAAATCCAATCCTAAAGATGTGGTGATTTTAAAATCAATACAAATTTGGATGTATAATTAAGCCAATCAAACATTTAACTTATATGACAATTTCATTCAATATTAAAAAATGAATTGAGATAAAAGGTTGTGTAGATTGTAAACTCTATGGGGTACTTATATGTATGTGAAGATGTCATTTGAATTGTCAAATACAAATAGTCTTTTTTAGAAATCCACATTAGAAATAACGGTAGTTATTAGTATGGAAAAGTTGTACAAAATTAAAAAATAGGTTCACAAACCTCTCAATGTAATAATGTGTATATACACCACAAGTGAATAGGAAGAAAGAAAAGTGAGTGGAGAGAAGATATAAAGATAAAAGAAGAGGAAATAGAATGATATATGACATATTGGGTTATATATCAATGATGATTTACAAAAATAATATCAGTTTGATATGAAAATATATTGATAGTAATAGGTTATAAATCTATATAATGAGTAGAAGATTATTTATTGATAGATAGATATATGCTATGAATAATTATGTATTTTTTTAAAATTTGTATACTCTTAAAGTGGACCAAATTTCACTCTAATTCGCTATATTGATTTTAATAATATTCCCCTTGTCCCTCTACACTAGGATATAACTTGTATATTCAAGATCACATGAATAGAATCCTAATATTCACCTCATTTGCTAGTATTCTAGTTATGTTGCTAAGGTAGTAAGAGACATGGAAAGGTTAAAATTTAGAGGCAAACTTTTGTGAAATTAGAAAACATATAAGGAATAAAAAGAATAAAATAGCTTTTTTTTAATGATTTCTAACAAAATACATGAGGTCTTAACTCATGGGAGAGGTTAAGCATTAGAAGATGATGAATTGTGGAGAGTCTTAGAGGAGTCCCAAAGAGATATGGCTAATGAAGGTGAGCCTTGAGTAGTCCATTAATAAATAAAAGTATTACAGAAATTCAAAATCAAAATAATCCATGACTAAGAGAGATGCCAAGAAATTGAGGAATATCATTAAAAAGATACTATTATTGCTATGAAAATAAACTAGGAAAAAAAGGATTGAAATGAGTTTGAAAAAGGAAAAAAAGATGTCACATGAGAACTAAAAAGTTGAAGGAAGAATATTTATATAGCTAGGTCTTCTACTAAATATACTAAAGATTTTGTGAATGCAAAGGCATCCTAGGAAGGATATGAATGACAATGTAGAAATAATGGAAGTCATGAGAACCTAAAATGATAGAATGATTTTATACAACTGTTTGCACCAAGAGGGAACCCATTAACAATGAGAATTCTAAAATTACAAGATTCTATAAATAGAAGGAAAAATAACATCTATAACTCTCCATAATAGATGTATATTTTGAGTAAATAAATTACCATCTTCACAAAGTATTAAAATATCTATATTGATACCCATAAATAAAGTCTCTATTGGTAAAATAGATTAAGAAATGTGTTTGGATAATTATTTGAGTAAAAGTACAAGAGTGATTTTGTTTGAAGTTTTGACTCACAAACCACACTTTGAACAAGTTTATATCAATTCAATTTCAAAATAGAACAATCCAAGCATAGAAATAAACTTTCTATAATGAAAATAGGTCCCATCTTGACAAGTCTATAGAATGATGTGGTAGATGAAGGGGTTGATGCCAAAGAAGAAAAGTAAATGTCACTTGTTATAAATGCACCATGTAAGGCATTATGAAATTGATTACAAATGAAGAAAATAATAAATATATGGGCTTTGTAGTAATTCCAACCATAATTTATAAAAATTTTGTAATATAATTTGAATACATTTTGGAAAAAGAGGGGTAAAAAATTATTAAGAGAAAAAGGATTACAATAAGGAGAGCTTAACAATGAGCTCTATCCTAAGCAACAAGATCATCAAATTCTTGTAACAACTCAAGGGGAAGCTGCCCCCTATTCATTATATTTCAGCTTGGAGCATGACTAGAAGCCCATTTGGTCAAACAATTAGCAGCTTTGTTCCATTCATGAGGAATGTAAGTAAACCTAATGAACTCAAGAGAGGTACAAAAGAGAAGAGTCTAATTAACAATAGTAGCTAGTTGCCAACTAACATCCTCAAGCTCCTACAAGGAAAGAAAGTTCACCACCACTTGGGAGTTAGACTTACAGATGATCTTGTGCCATCCCCACAAAAAAAAAATTTCCACATCATATAAAATGAATTGAGCCTCCACAAGATTGTTAGTATGGTCACCCTTATGCACTAAGAAAAAAAAAAAAACTTCACCAGAACTGCAATGAGCCACTCCCCAAATACTAGTAGGGCCTAGATTCCCTCAAGATGACCAATCAACGTTAATTTTTAGAACTCCACGAGGAGGAGAAATCCAATGCCCCTCCTGATTCACTCATCATTTCCCTTGTTTTTGAGGCTATTTGGGAACTCTTTTATACCATTGAGCTACAACCCCATCCTAAAGATGAAAATTGAGGTGATTGCATATAGCAAGGTCAGAGGAATCCATACTCCCATCTAACATACACTTCACTTGAATAGTTTCCTAAAGAGAATTTGAGATCTTCCATCAAAGATGCATAACACCAAATTGAAAATCTTGGAAGATTTAAAGATTCCTCTCCAGCCAGATATGCCAGAGAATGAATGATGGGCCAACAATCCAAGCAGCATGTAGAGGAGAAGACTTGGAGGGAGCACTGTCCAAGTGGGCTTGGAACTTAGGCAAAGAGGAACCATGCCTACAAGAGAAACCCTAAGCACTCCACCAAAGGTACCATAACTGAGTAGAAAAGGAGCAATGAAAGAATATATGGGAGACAAACTCCTCCCCATTACTATACAAAACACAATAAGAAGTACCCTGAAATCCAAATTTACAAAGATTATCCCACCTAAGACAAGGGTTGTGACCCACTAGCCACATGAGAAAATTGCACTTGGACCAAGAAAATTTATTCCAAACTTGCTTCCACCAAGGGACCTCAACATTCCCAAATAATTGTCTAATTACCTCCTGATATCCAATAGAGAAATGATATTTACCAGACAAGGTACCTACCCAAGCCAAAACATCTAGTCCTAGTGGAGAGGAACACTCCCTAGTGGCCAAAATCTGAGAAAGCTCCTAGCGATCCACCTCTGTGCCTCCAAGAGGCCAATCAAAAGAGTGCTTCCATTTGGAACCGACAAGAGGTCCCAATTGATAAGGAGTCTTGTAATAAGCCACTTTATCCCATCCAATAGCATGAAAAGAATCACAGAGATTCAGAAGATGAGAGTACATGGATAATATGGATTGGAATCCATCCAAAGAATTAGACCAAAAAAAAGCCTCAAAGCCTCCGTTACATATCCAGAAAAGACCTCTCTTGACTAATAGAGCACTAGTCTTCAGAGTATACCAAACCATAGAGCCATGACCTTCAAGAGGAAGTGCAAAAATAGAGCAAGGATTGACACCACTAAAACATTTATGGGTGATCATACAAGCCAAAAGTTGATTTTTTCTAGAGCACCATTGCTAATAAAGCTTAGCATTTAACACTTGACTACTCAAGAGAATTGATTGAAGATCAAGACCACCCTCCTTTTTAGGCCTGCAAATAGTCTCCCAGCTAATCAAACTCTATTTAGTGCTACACAAATTATCACTCCAAAGGAATTATTGAGAAAGAGCATCAAACTCCTTGAGAAAGTAAACAGGAGTAGCTCGAACCATGCTTCTATAAGTAGGAAGAGCTTGAATAAAAAATTGAAGAAGAGTAACTCGAGCAATAGTAGAAAGCCAGCTATGAGTCCAATGATTTACCTTTTCTTGAAGCTTGATAATCAAGTTTTTTTAGAAGATTCATGGCTGCCTAGAAATAGCAATAGAGATGCCAAGATAAGTCAAAGGAAACAACCCAATTTGAAACTATAGGATATCAGCAATCCTTTGCTGAATAGAACTAGGAGTGCTAAAAAACTAAATGCAAGATTTGCACTCATTAACTTTTTGGCTTGAATCTACCAAATAAATATCCAAAGTATGTAAAAAGGCTTCAACTTCCTTGATCCTAGCAAGACCCACAAGAGAAGAATCATCAACAAATTGAAGGTGAGAAAAAGTAGCTAAACCATTACCCCACTGCCACCCCTAAATAGAATTCTAGGACACTTGATACTTAATGAATCTGCCCAAGCCCTCATCCATGATGATGAAAAGATAAGGGGGGAGAGGATCACCCTGGCGGAGACCTCTAGAGGCATCAAATAGCTGGAAAGGTTGACCATTAAGAAGAACTGAAAAAGAGGTAGAAGTAACACAATTCATAGTCCAACTCACCCATTCAAAGCTAAATCCAAAGGTAAGAAAGATATTCCTTAGGAAACTCCATTTAACTCTATTGTAGGCCTTAGCCATATCCAACTTAAGAAACATAGATCGTTCAGTTGAACTAGCCATAGAGTGAATAGCCTCAGTAGCAATAACCACCCCATCCAAAATTTGTCTACCAGCAAAAAAACCACCTTGTTCCTCTAAGATAATAATGGGGAGCCACTTTTTAATTCTCTTAGAAATCAAATTAGTAATGATTTTGTAAACCACATTACATAAGGCAATTAGTCTAAAACACTCTAGTTGATTAGCCCCCTCTATTTTTGGAATAAGAGTCAAGAAAGTAGAATTCAATGCCCAAAGCATCTGCTTACTAGAATAGGATTCCTTAACTACCTCCAACAAATCATGATTAATGATGTCAAAAAATTCGTAAAAGAATTCATTTTGATAGCCATCAGGACCAAGAGCCTTTCCCTTAGGCATGCCAAATAACACCTCCTCCATCTCTTACAAGGAGATTGGTCGCATGAGATAATCATTTGTTTCCTGGGTAATAAATGAAGGAATATAAGACAACATAATATTTTCTTTATTATCAATAGGAGGAGAGTCCTCAGAGAAGAGGGTAGACAAGTACCGAATAGCCTCCTAGAACAAAGCTAGCATGGAAGTCAGTTGGATACCTTGAGAATTAACAAAAAAAGAGATACTGCTCTGATTTTGATGAGATTACATAGTTTTATGAAAAAAGGAGTGTTCCTATCACCTTCCTGGAGCCAATTAACTCTAGCCTTTTTCTTCTAGAAAATTTCCTCCTAAAGTTCTCGTTCTTCTAGAACTCTAGAAGCTAGGGATTCAGCCCTTCCAAGATCCTTTGAGAAACCTCAATCTCTAATCTTCCTAGTTATGACATCAAGATCTTCCTAAGAAAGCCTCTTCATAGAGTGAAGGTTCGCAAAACATTGTCAATTCCATATCCTGGGCTTCCTTTTAACATATTGAAGCCTTTTAGAAAATGAAAACATAGTAGTACCATATATAACAGTGCCATCTCTCCACCAACATAATACAAGATCATGAAGAGAGGGGTCATGAAGCCACATCAACTAGAACTTAAAAGGTGGACACTTCAGAATAGAAGCACTAGCAACAAATAATTTGATTGGCTAATGATCAAAACCCCTCCAGTATTGAATTTTTGAAGAGAGAGTAAGGGTGCCACTAACCTAGAAATAAGAAACAAGAAATTTTTCCAAACATTCTGAGATAGCATTATCCCCAGTCCATCAATTATTCCAAGTATAGAAACCATTAGAAGGCTTAACATTAGAGAGGTGCAAAAGTGCTATGTGTTGATGAAGAAGAGTAGAAGAAGGCCCCAATCTAGCCAAACCACCTTGCTTCTTCTCCAAACTTAAAACTAAATTGAAGTCTCCTACTAGCACCCAAGGATGAAAAGGGTGATAATTTCTAACATATTGAATATGCCTCCAAAGTTTATTCTTTCCTACAAAATCAATAGGCACATACACATTAGTAATCATGATTAACTCTCCTGAGTCCAAAGAAAAAGCCACTATAGAGAGAGCCGAGTGAGAAGACACCTAGCCAAGGGGAGAAATTTTTTGCAAATCCCAAAAGATAGTCAAACCACTAGTACTTCCCATAACCTTAACACAATAGCATTTCCCATGAGGCCAAATACTAGAGGCCTATTGGACCATAAACTCCATAGAGAGCTTAGTCTCTTGGATACAAAAAACATTGGGAGAATAACCAACCACCAAATTTTGAATAGCCTTTTGTCTAGGGATGTTATTCAACCCCCTAAAATTCCATGAGAGAATAATCATCATTGAGTAGAATGGGGAAAATGAGAATCCAATGGTTCCGTTGACCCAGACTCTATCAATATATCACCTATGAGCTTAATCTTCTCTTAGTCTATTTTGTGCCCACTCCTTAGAGGAGTAAAGGAAACCCACTTAAAGGGGCTAAGCATCAATCCCAAGGGGAGAGGACACCCCTTACCCTTACCAGATGCTAGCACATCCTTAACCAAGTCTGCTAGAACAATTTCATTATCCTTTAGCACCACAAGTGTCACTAGAGCATCTGACTTAGAGGCTATAGGGACCTCATAGTTCTAGTGTACTACAACTTAGGATGCCCCACAAGTGTCATAAGGTGAAAGTCCCTCATCTGGTAAAACCATACTATCCAACACCTCAAGTGATTAAAACCTAAATCAGATTGTTGATCTTTCAAAGGCCTCTTATGACCACACCCCTTAGCTCATGGGTGAATAGGGGTAAATCCATTCTTATCCTACATTTAAGCCTTTTCTTTTGCTATAGTATCTAGTTGATTCTTTCCCTTAGTTGTATTATCCATCTGAACTTGCCCTTTCCTATAGCATCTACTAGACCACCACCATTGTCAGCTATAGAACCATCAACATCTTTGGAAGTCAAGTTGTGAGGAAAATGATGTTGTATATGACCATACTCATGACATTTTTGACATTGAAATGGGAGGGATTCATAATCTAACTGTTGCACCCAGGAAGAAGCCCCAAGACAAATTTTCAAAGAATCTGGTAATGGGTTATTCAAATCAGTTTTAACATAAATACTAGCACAAGAAATAACCTTTTTATTGAGGGATTGATGCATAATTGTAGTTGTCTTTCCTAGCAAAGAAACAATTTGATGGAGGATGCCTTCTTGCCTAAATTCTGGGGGAAGGCGAGGCAAGCGAACCCAAATTGGCATTGGTGAAGGGAGATCCTTAGCAGAATTAAATCTTGAATGCTAGGGTTTGACAAATAACTCCACATGGTTGTAGAAATAAGGCGCTCCTTCAAAAACATGATCACGATCAGACATGCATGTGAATAGAACAAAAAATATCTATTCCCACCCAGCATGATCTCCATATCTCCTTCCACCTACTATGAGCGATAGACCCATGCCTCTAGAGAAAATAAGGAAAACCTAATTCTAAGAAATTTGCATATTAAGCATGTTTAGTCTAATATTCAATGTCCTCCATCATTACCACTAGAGGAATAACTAGAACAAGGCAATCATGGCTATGTAGAAAGCAACCATGTTAACTTTTTTCATCTTGGAGCTCTCCCTTGAATAAAATGATTCAAATCTAGTTGCATGCACAATTGGAGAAGAACCATTTGTCCTCACCAATGTAGAAGAAATCATAGGCCCTATGATGCAAACAATAAAAAACTCCAATCCAACAATGTCTACAAATTCTCTCCAAAATCTGGAACCCACACTAACTTTGCCTAACAGTTGTCAATCGAGAAAAGAATAGAGAATAAATTCAGTAAGGAAGAAAATCAACAAACATAGGGGCTAGGGATTGAGCCCTAGCCTAGCATGCCTCCATTGCTCCTCATCCTCATATTCCTTCCATCATGGCTACTATTTTGATATTCATCTTCTTCCTTCTATTAATTAATTCTTTGAATGCATTTGAAGTCCTATAGACTGAGGAATTATTTTTTTTAAAGTCTCAAGAGGGGATATGTTGATGACAAAAATTTGTAAGGACAATATCAATGAGCAAGTAGAAATGGAGTATGTAGAGAAGAAATAGTAACTTATTTTGAATGTGCAAAAAATATGTAAAATGGTGATACATATATAGAAATAAGTGTGTTGAGAGTGATATATATGCATAAATAAGTGTATTGAAAATGAATGACATGATGAAAGCAATTTTATTTTAATGAGAAAGTTACATAAATATAAAAAATTTATGTATACAAATATATAATCAAAATTTGTTTAAATATGCATAAAAAGATGTTCATGATCATTACTTTTCATACTACATCATGCACATTATTTTATTTTTTGTTACATAAAATAAATTTACAAATAAAATTTTTATTAGTAGTACAGAACTTCACATCTAATTCTCATTCATAGGAAGGTTTTTATTACATACAATCAATTTAGAAATGAAATTTTTGTTATTAATAGAGAACTTTGTACTTGATTTCTCATTCATAGAAATCCTCTGTAGTTTTCCTTTTACAAAATTTTAAAAATAACTTACAAGAAGGGATTCATTCTCTTCAAATCAATCACTTTATCATAGAATATTAGAGAATGTGTTGGTTCTAAATATCTCTTTAAATAGAATATGTGTTTTTGATATTAAAAGTAACCAACACACAGGGATTGACTCTTAGTACATTACCATAGAAAAACAATTTAGTCACAACACACTAACAACATAGACATTACCAGCACATTAACAACCCTTCCCTTAATATCAAAAATAAATTACCCAACCCAATGATATTGAACCTATATTAGCAAGATCCCATCTACTAGTAGTAAAAACTAAATTCGTAGTAGACCACATATTGTTCTTCCAAAATATCTACTGAAATACTTTAACCAAAATATAAGAGTCTTTTAAAGTCAATGACCATATTAGATAATGTGTTTCTGTACTATATTTTAGAGTTCAACTATGTTGATTTTCTCCACTATCTTTCTACAATTCTCTTTCATCCTAATAATAGATCATTGATATTATCTAAAATGTTTCTTTAATTCATCAACATTACCAATAAAACCTATACAACTAAATCCAAAATAACCAACTTTATTTACTATAGATTGTAGAAATCTAAAGTCCTGAAGTCTAAAAATATGTGAACAATACAAAAAGATGTTAGAAGATTGATAGAAAACTACAATTGATGAAAAAAAACTATCAATCAAACACTATTGCCTAGATTTTTCATTCTAAATTACAGAAAGGAAATGAAAAGGATTAGTTATTTTTATCTACTAATTTTGTGCACAATTTTCATTTTGTTGATGTTCCTTGGATAGCCACTAATCTAATATAAAATCTCATTATAATGTTTCCAAATAGACAAGGTGAATAAATGAGTTATATTGTTTATAATCTATAGCGTGCTCTATTAGATTTGTTGGAAATTGTTTGTGTTCCTCTATAATGTTCCTATCTCCACTAATTTGTTTTGCAACATTTTTTACCTACCTAAATAGGTTGTGGTGAATTCTAGTTTCAGAATTTATTTATTAAGTGCACCCAAAGTCATATTGTTAGTGTTAGAGCGTAGACAAGTTGGCATTTGAGATGGTAAGAGCTTTTGGAAGATTTTTCTGAAAAGCATAATCTATCCTTTTTTATCAGTTGTTACATCATTACTAGACATTCTAGGTTGTTTGTGAAAAAAGATTTTCAAAATTTTGAACACAACACTCTTATAATTTTTTGGAGCATTTTTCTATAATGCAAATTTGGCAAGTTTGGTACTAATATTAGTATTTTTTATGAAAGTATAAGGTATAGTCATCAATTTATTTTTATATTGACATGTCTCTAATTGAAGAGAAATTTTCTAGAGCACTTCTATGGAAGAACCCTAGCGCCTTAACCGACACACTCAAACCATTGACTAATAGCAGCATGGAGAATTTTTCTTTTAGTTGACATGTAAAAATGGAAAATGATGAAGATTGTTATGGCTGATAAGTGTAGATTTAGTATAGTGTATGGTTCCATGTTGACTCTCAATCAAAATGTCTTGATTGGAAAACCAAAAATTTAAGTAGAATTTTACCTTGTTCAGTCTTCTATGATAGTATGGTATAATAAGCATTTTTGTGTTATTTTTCAAAATTGGTTATTCAGATATTTGAGTCTTGAGTTATTATTTTTTTGCTATAGACATACCTTTTTAGGGTAGTATTGAATGTTTACTTTTATTTGAGCACACAAGATCTCAATTGTATATACAAGGTTTATCAAATGCATGAAAAATATTAAAACTAAGGCTGAATTTGTATTTCAAATTGTTTTATATACTGTCTTGATTTTTTTTTTAAAGGAACCCTAAAACTGCACGAGCCACATAAAAGGAATTAATCTATACAAAAGTAATTGTAAATTTGAAACAATAGATGCATGATTTTCATTACTCAAGGTGTTTTAATTAAAATAGAAATGAATTTTTTTATGTAATAAATTTAGTTGATATGCATTACTTTTACCCGAAAATGTGTTACCTTTACCCATAACCTTTATGTTCCATCATTCAATGGAGAACCCTTGCAAGCAAGATAATTTGTTTTTGAATTATAAGCAGCCAAAACTAGGGGGTTGGCCGTTAAACAATCAAACTGGTCAACTACCAGCAAAATACCAACAACCAAAACTACCCCCTACCACTTAGAAAAATAAAAACATAGTTTGAAAACATAATTAAAAGAGTACCAACATACCTAACATACTTACTACCTATATTAAAACTAGAAAAGTTGTAGAAATATATAAAAAAAGGCATAACAACCTTAAATCCAGCCAAGTTCAACAACTAGCAGATAAACAACAAAAAAAAAACTAGAAGGAGAGAGCCACTAAGACTTCTTAGCCTTGTTCCTCCCCAGGAGGATGTTTGCCCAATCTTCTACAAGGAAGTCAAACAACATTTTGGAGTCCTCCTTTGGTAGATCTCCCTCCATTTCTTTAAGTAGGTGAAGTGTGGTGGCAACAACATGTGTCACTTTGATAGTGAACTTTGTCAAAAGGTGCATTCTTTCTTCCAGCACATGAATTCTTTCCCATACCTCATTTCCAGTCATCTTTTTGATCTCCACGTTGACCTCTTGCATGTTGCTAGGAAAGCCATCCCCCTGCACCATAGTAACATTCTACATAATCAGGGGGTTAGCATTATCCTTGGAAGAAACCCTAATAGGGGAGGAAATTGTTATAGGTGAGGGCACTCTATCCACTATTTCAGGGAACTGGTCCTAAGTTAAGTCCACACACCCCAACCCAACGGTGGCCAAAACATGCAACATCTCCTTCTCCTTCATCCCCTCTCTCGATGTTGTTATAATAAGGTTTGGAAAACAGTGCCCCAATTGCTTAAAATTCTAAATCAAACTTGGATCCTTTTGGGTGGGATCAGTATCTGATAGATGCTATATCTGTAGTTAAATATATGATGTAACATAATGCATTATATCTAATGTCTTCAACTTTGAGCTTGTGAGCTTTAGTTAGGTACAAGTAATAAAGCAAAGAAGAGATCAATAAGAAGAGGGATAAAAAATAAGTATGAGGCTAAAAAATCTTCATCATGTAACTAAAATTCACTTGAAAAGCATTAACAATGTAAAGCATGAGATAATTTCCATAGCAACTCAAATTGTGATATTGCTATCATGTTAACTATGTGATTTTGAGTCAAACTAATTGACCCATGTTTCATGAGTAGTGATTCAACATGAAAATCACCTAGATGCAATGAGTGCTAAGTGTTCCATCTATTTTCATGAGAGATGGATTCACATTGAATCACTACTCATGAAACATGGGTCAATGAGTTTGACTCGAAATCACATAGTAAAATCCTGATAGTAATATCACAAATTAACAATGTAATAAAGCCAACTTTCCTGATTAAAATTGCTCAACAGGTTTGTCTTATTTATAGTTCCCACTCCTATTTTGTAGCACTCTCCACTTGCATTGGAAAATGTTTCTTCTAAGTTTTCTTGGTCTGCCTAGCATTATAGTAGCATGAAGGCCAAAAAAAGGAGATTTTAAAGTGGCAAAGAAGACTTGTCTACAATGATGATCAAGATCATTTCCATGTCATTCATCATTTGTGCTATTAGTTAAAGTGTTGAAAATCCTTCAACATGGGCTTGCGTTGTATGTCAATGGCATTTTAGAGTTTGGGGGTTTATTTCATAAATTTTTACATTAATAACATATTATATTTCTAGTTTCCAACTCTGAATTTTATCATTTATTAATATCCTTGATGCAACAACTTAGATACATAATTAACACTAATAACAATAGTAAAAATAATTTTAAAAAATATAAAAATATAAATGAAAAGTTGAAAATCAATTATGTTTCTATAGTTGGTATTTCTTGAGATGATTTACTTTATTAAAAAATATTTGAAAAAAGTATAACTAGCAGTTGTGCATTTATGTACATGCAATGATTAGCCAATAGGAGTAATGTGTCTTGTACTATGAAAAATATTTTTCTAAGAAAATATGATATTAAATTTATCATAGATAGCCTAAACGATAATCATAAATAACACATATAACATCTAATATCTATCTAAATTGAATTTGGACATTTTATTGATACAAGAAATACAAGATACATGTTTGAATTAATTTTTCTAAATTTTAATTGTGTTTTTTAATATTTTTTATTCAAATAACATTCAAATCACTTATGATTGTTTTAGCACCTAGTTTGATCTCATCAAACATAATTTACTAAATAATGTTTCTAAAGTTGTTACATAATATTGTCTTGCTTTAGAATAACAACTTTAGAAACATACCCCAACTCATTATTTATTCACACAATATTTAGTAACATACTGAAAACACTAAGTCAATCAATTGACATAAATGACAATCTAAGAATTAATTTATCTCTCATCAAATTTGTACCAATATTCATCAATGTAATCACTTAGCATCACTACACCAATTAAACATAATATAAAGTAGCTACTATGAATGTTGTTTAATTAAATCTAAATTATAAATATTATCTTTCTTTTGAACAAATTATATAGTGTTCAAGATTTAGATAAAAAGAAAAATTCTTAGGAATATTTAAAATATCACATTTCTTATAAAAGCATTTATATTGAGTTAGTAGAAAACTATCAATATGGTACCATATAATTTTAAAAACATGTTCAAATAATTCAATAATATAATGAAACAAAATAGGAATAACTACTATGAATTTTTATATAATTTTAAAATATTTCTGAATTCAAACAATAAGTAGGTGTTTTAAGGAAAATAGAAATTTTAGCAGGGGCCCTAGCTCGGTTGGCTAAATCTTCCCTGTTGCATGGGGTTGGTCACGGGTTCTAGTCTCCCCCGTCCCCGTGGTATCGGTGGGTGTGTCGCGCCAGCGCTACCAGTCACGTTAAAAAGTTTACTCGACGCACTTTTAAGGAATATATATATATATATATATATATATATATATATATATATATATATATATATATATATATATATATATATAATATTTTTTAATCTATCCTTATATCACATTCTATAATTTATTACCAAGAATAAAAAATTAAGAAGAGTGAAATATGATAAAATAAAATTTGATTAAAAATATTTTTTTTTAATTAAAATTAAAATAAAGCAAAAACTTTTCGAAAATCACAAATTTTATAAATATAATTTTATATAATTACAACAATAATATATTTTAAATTTAAATCTCTACAAAAGAATATTTTTATCTTGCAAACTCTAAAAAAACACATTTCTAAGAAAAATTAGAAACTTGCTTTTAACATTAAAATTGAAAATGCTAAAATTTTAAACAAAATAAAGGAAACTTTCATTATTATTCACTAAAGTTTTATTATTAAAATTCCTATAAAAATAAGATTTAAGAATATTAAAATTTAATTTTTTAAATATTAAAAAATATAAAATTATATTTCAATTCTTAAATTAAAAATAATAATAAATTATTATATAAATAATTCTCTATTATTTTCTTACTTAAAAAATAAAGTAGTACAAAATAAAACTAATTTTGTTAGCTTTCTTGTAGATAAATAGTTTATTTAACTTTTAAAATTAAAAAATATGCATCTTACCTTTATAAAATTCATTTTTAGAAACATACTATACAACTATGGTTAGTTCAGGCTATGCTTTTAATTTATATTATACTTCTAACAAAATTTTGAAAATTTTAAAAATGGAAAACAAATTATAAAAAGAACAATTACAATCTTTAATAATGTTTACCATAACAAAATATAAATAACAAACGAAGGATAATGATAGAAATTAGCACATTAGTTTATTGTTGTGGATAAGTAGACGAAAATAACAAAATAGTCAAATTCTTAAAAATGAATCAACCATAACAAAACACAAATATAATGAGAGATTTAAGAATTAACACATTGTTGTATTGTTGTGGATAAGTAAAAGAAAATAACAAAATAGTCAAATTCTTAAAAATGAATCAACCGTGCAACAACAATATATATATATATATATATATATATATATATATATATAATGAAATATTTAAGAATTAGTGCATTGTTGTATTGTTGTGGATAAGTAAAAGAAAATAACAAAATAGTCAAATTCTATATATATATATAAGAATTAGCGCATTGTTGTATTGTTGTGGATAAGTAAAAGAAAATAACAAAATAGTCAAATTCTTAAAAATGAATCAACCATAACAAAACAAAAATAAAATGAGAGATTTAAGAAAATTTCAGTTTAGAATGATTAAAATGTTAGAGAGCAGCAATGCACATTTTGAGGAGAAAACTCATCCTGATAAAATGATTATAAGTCTTTTGTACTTGTAATCTCAAATCCATTTTTGTAATAATTGACTATCAAATTATTTACAAATTTATAGATATATCTACACAAAGAATTTTAAAATAGTGTTGTGGTTCCACAATGCACACCTCATTTCGATTAGGAAATGGGGACCCCCTACTTTTCGTTTGGCTTCGAGCCAATTCCAAGGCCCTAAGTCTGCATCATCAAATCGTAAAAGGTGAAAAAGTAAAAAAATCAAAAAAGGTTGAAAAATCAAAAAAAAAATGGAAAATTAAAAAATTAGAAATTTTCAAATATATATATATATATATATATATATATATATATATATATATATATATATATATATATATATATATATATATATATATATATATATATATATATATATATATATATATATATATATATATATATATATATATATATAAAATTGTGCACCCGCATACTTGAAGTGGTGCATGGAGGGCGCACCTACACACTTGCACATGTGCATACCACCGCACCACCAAGGGTGAGCAAGGCTATATAAGCCTCAACCCCCTTCCCATTTACCCACCTTGTTTTCTTATTTTGACATCTTCAAAACTTCAAGAACTCCTGCACCCCACATCATGAGCACCTCCATGTTGCATGCACTCCAACACTATGCACACCTTGTGTCGTGCGCACTTCCATGCCACACAAACTTTGACACTGCGCGCACGGTCCTACATTGTACACACTTCAACGCTGTGCACACCTTGCATCACACGCACCTGCATGCCACGCACACCTCTGCGCCTCGTGCACCTTGCCGCCACACACCCTACGTGCATCTGCTGCCTTCGTTAAACCCTCAAATGTAAAGTATTACTTTGGTGCGCAACTACGCACCCCAGATATAGACCCCTGCCACTTCAAAACAATTATGCATTGCATGCACACTTTTTTATTTTTAAAAGTTTTGTTAAAAAGGAAGATTGGATGTTTTTTCATACTTTTAGTTTTTAGGTTTTCTTGATTCCGTGCATTTTTTTGAACTAATCATGTCTTCATTTTGTCATGCAGATATTATGGCATGCTCATCTAGTGAGAAGATAGCACCCAAGCCCATGGTTTTCAAGTTTCAAGGGGTCCCGTCCAAGTCAAGATTCCAAGACAACTACACAGAGATAAAAGACACTGATTTTAGGACATGTAGACTTGGGAGAATTTCTAAGAATCTGCAACAAGCCTATAGAAACATCAGCTCTAGTAACTACTTTGATCCGATCAGGGTTGGTGAGTGCAACTTTGCACCCAACATCAGCACAATCAGCAAATTTAATTATGACACTGGCATAACACTTTGTTCTGGAAGAAAGAGTGGTTAAGAGTGTGACTAGAGAAGTTGTACTAGACCTCCAACCCGACAAGATTGAAAGGGTCTTTCATCTCTCGAGGGCAGATCAATTCATAAGACTCTCCTATGAAGCAGCAAAAATGTGGTATAAGGAACACTTGAAAGAGGCAACTGAGATCATCTAGTCCTCCAATCTTATTGAAAAGACTCCTTTAGGGAGGATAACTAGAAAAGTGGATATGACAAGGGGGTACATGAAGGAGGATATTGGATACTCCATCATTATTTTGAGCAGGGTCATGGGTCTACCAGCAGTCGGACATTTGAATGTTTTCGTGATTATCTTTATTGAGACTATCAAGATGGCAAAGATGTCACTTGACTAGGCCACCACATTAAGTAAGAACTTGTGTGAACAATTGGGGGTAGTCAAGGACAAGAAGAAGTTTTATATGACTTCATACATGGTGTATCTGCTAGCAGTAAGGGCCACAAACTACCCTGGATTGTACAAAAGAGGCAACATGCAAGATCTCAATGCCTGGCCTTACATTGTCTACCCTCAACTAGTGAGGAAGAAGCTCTTGGCACAGAGCGAGGAATACAAAATCATAAATGATGCATTCATATTCACAATCATCTAATTCATAGAGGGTTATTATGCGAAAAAGTTATCTAATTATGCAATTACACAGATAATAGCTCTCAAGGCCCACTACATCCAGTTTAAAACATTCACATATCTACCGGTAGCTGGTGCCTCTCTCAACCCTAAAAAGCTCCCTAAATATCCAAGTGATAGATTGGTATTGTTGGAGATCTCACGACAGATTGAATCTACGTATGACAGGGTCAGGAAGCAATGGAGACCATGTTGGACATGGTCCCTAGTCATAGGACTGTATAAGGTGAAGCGGAAGCAAGATATTATGTCTTTTGAGTGGGAGTAGGAACATTATTCCCTTGAGGAATACAACCCTCCTTGGCCCTATTTTGATAATACTAGGAAAGTGGAGAGTCTAGTCGAAAAAGAATTCCACATGAGGAGGCCATTGAAGACCACTGGATGAATGCAACAAATGACTACAATTTCTGTATTAGGGACTATTGTAGGATGAATTTGTATTTGGTGAAGAAAGCTCTCAAAATAAAAATTCTGGAGGAAATACTACAACAAGATTCCAAGGAGCTATTGGACCCCCTATTCAACTTGGACAAAATCAGAGAGACTCATCATGAATGTCAAAGTTGATAGGGAGGAGGGTGATCATATTCATCATCGAGGAAGGCATGTAATCAAAATGACAAAGGATTGGATCAAGAAACCCTTTCAACTTGATCCAATACCTGATATTGTGATATTTCACATGCAAGCCCGCTTGGAGAAAGGTAGAGGAAAGAAAGGTACAATTCCTACCTTTGAGGCCCAGTCTCCCATCAAGCCAGAAATAGTATACCAACTTGATTGCCCGGTTGGATACTATCACCTTCTAGAGAGGAAAGGAAAGGGGAAAAGAAAGAGGACCTCTCCTCAAGGGGCTAAAACAGAAGAAGGTGAGCACAAGCACCTCCCTGACAATAGGAAGAAAATGTACAAGGGTCAGAGGATACTAGAGCTACTCAAGTCTAGGATGACCCTCAATTGCCTCCCTTTGTACCTAGCCAGTCAGAAGAGGGAGAGATTCAACAAGTTTCTATTCCTCCTTCACAAGAAGAACTAGCATCCCCTTCTACCTCCATGAAACAAAAAAGGATTAAGATCTGAATGAAGAAGAGGCAAAGGGTGACTAAAAGAATGGTGTCTTTTCCATCTATCTCTAAAACCATTCTAGAGGGAGAAGAGGAGGAATAAGAGGAAGATGAGGAGGAACATATGCCTTTACAAGGAAGAACCCAGCTAGCTAGAGCCACAAAACAACAAAGGAGGAGAAGTTCCATAATAACATCGCCATCCACCCCAGAGGAACCATTGGAAGTCTCTTCTTTAGTGGACAAGGTACAACGATGGGTGGATGAGAAAAGTGAAGAGGGCAATGACATTTTCAAAATGTTAGATTTTTATTTTATGCCTGTGGGGATAGATTTGGTTGGGGATAAGATTAGGGATACCCCTATAAGTGAACCCCAACAAGAAGACTGGACACAGATGCCACTAGATTCATGGTGTCTCGATCTTACTCCCCCATCTCCACCACAAGTCACGGTGGTAGATAAAGGCTCAGTTACTCCTCCACCTCAAAGTTCAGAAGAAGAATAGGTTCAAAAGGAACCTTCACAAGAGGAGGAACCACAACAAATGGTGATTGATGAAGTATCGAAGGAGGGAAAAATGGTAGAATATTGGCGACCACCTTCCCAAGGCACTGAGGTGCAAACTACAGGGTCTACAAAAATAGAGGTTGTAGAAGAAGAGCCCTCACAAAGGGAAAGTACTCTAAGGAGGAGTGATAAGGGAAAGGAGGTAGCAGAACATACTCCTTTGTCTTCGAGAAGTAGGTCTTTAGTTGAACATATCTCAAGATGGCTCAGAAAAGAAATGAGGAGCATGAAGCCACAATTCTATGCTGATTAGGAAGACATTTTTGAGTTGGCGAATATTTTGAACAAACCCAAGTCTTCGTTACATGAGGTAAGACCGTTGGCATTTGTCAACAATATACGAGATCAAGAATTGTTTTCTCAAGTGGCCCTGCCTCTTGATGATACAGATATAGAAAGCCTTAGTCCTCAAGACTATCAAATTAAAGAGGTCATGCTTGGGGAGCCCACATGGGATACAACTCGATTAATGGTAACCATGGGGATAAAGGAAGTTTTCAGAAACATGGAGCAAGAAGAGGTCAAACTCTGCACACTTCGATGGCAAAAAAAGATCCTAAGGAGATATTTAGCGAAAGTGGTTGGTCCTCTAGATCCTAAGCACCTCGAGGAAACATTGAACACCATGCTCATAAAAGGGGGAACCATGCATGTAGATCCATTTTTGAGATCCTATCAATAGTGGCAGAAAATTTTGAGGATAAGGGTATTTTGATTGTCTAGGGGAACTTGAAGTTATTGCACGCTACACAGGAGAATGTGAATAAAATGGTGGCAATTTTGAAGCAAAATTTTAGCATTATAGATGAAGTAAGGGCCTAGAGTAAGGACTTACAAATTTTGCAAGCAATAAAGGGGCAAAGGTACAAAATTTTGGTAGATGTATATATAATGGAGGAATTAGATTTGAGTGATGATTGGATAGAGAAGATTGTTGATAGTAATAAAGTAATAGAAATATTATATGCGAAGATCCATAGGCTCAAGGACCAAGCCCGAGAGAAAATTTTGAAAGCAGAGAAGCATTACAGTGATGCATGCTTAAGGGTTTTTCAAGGTGAGGAATAGGAAAAGTTATTACCTATAGAGGTAGTAGTGGAGAGTTTTAAGAAGATTTTTGAGGAAGCTGCTAATGACAAAGATATTTGGCAAGCTTTCAGAATTGAAGAAGCCTTATTAGAATTGGATACCAAACTCGAGAATTTTGCTGACACTCAATTTGAGGTAGAGAACTATAGACAAAAGGTCAAGGACAAAATATAGGCCTTTAGATTTACCAGATGCGACCAAAATTACTAAGATTATAGATAAATTCAAGGGCAAACATCCAAAAATAGTCTTGGGATGAAGGGGAACAAAACTCAAATGCCAGAATTTTAATTTTGACACTTAGTAAAATTTTGAGATTTTGGACCATTTTGAGGTGCACAGCTCTACAGGTCCATAGCTCCGTAGGTGTGTAGGTTTGCGTTTCCAGAGGTGCATCAACAATTAACTGCCAATTCTAAAAATTGAGCTTTCCATGCATCAGAAATGCATTTTGACAGCAGTTTAACTTTAACAAACGCCCAGTGAAGGATTAGCTTTCATTTTTGGCACTTTCAAACACTCCTCTTTGACTCAAAGCTTTCTCGTTCTTTCTTCTCTCATAATTCTTTTTTTTTTAACATGTAAAGGCTCATGCATCCAATTAATGAATAAAAAATGGATGGAGTCTTGCTTAGCACCAGTTAGATTGTTAGTTTGTATATAATTAGTTTGTTTTATTAATTAAAAGCATTTTATTGCATGAAGATATTTCTCACTCTCAACAAAAATTGAGGAGACAATTTCTTACAAATACTCCATTGTAATATGTAATTGGGGTTGTTATTTTGCAATAAAATTATGCTTTTGGTGCTCACATTTGGAGTGTAGTAACTCTTGCCTAAATGTGTCATATTTTCGTGGATTTATGTTCATGGGATTATGATTGAGCCAAAGGTTGTTGCTTTATATCTGGTTTTGCAATTCATTAGTTCTGGTGTTTGTTATGGTTTAGACAAATTTCACTGATGTAAGTAGCTTGAGAAGAAATCATCAAATTATGCCTGCATAACTTTTCGTCTCGCATGAGCACACTTTCTGTGGCCTTGTGATTTGGTGAAGAGTGAAACATCATATGATCACTAAGTTTCTCACCGACGATTGCATCAGTGGAATCGAGGAAGCATTTCTCCTTCTTTCATTGGTTATCTACTGATTTCTTTGAAAGCTTAACTCGCAGACGTGTCATTTTCCATAGCTTATGTCCATTAGGAATTTCAAATTTCATGTTATTTTCTTTGCTAACCCCCCTATTAGAATAGGAATTCATATTAGTTGCATTGTTAGATTGCATTCATAAAAAAATATAAAAATACAAAAACATAATTCTTTCTTGTGTGTTTTATTTTGAAGTAGTGTGTGGATTCTTCATCTCATCTGAAATGAAAACGAACCAGCAAAGGCCTCCTTGTGAACAATCACATTTATCTCCAACTGAACAGATTCTAGTAGGTCGCAAGATCAACCCAAAATCTTGGAGTTGATTCACAAAATCAGCTTTTCAAGAGAGGAGTTCGCAAGAATTCCTACCATTTAGCATTGTGCATAACAACAGCTCAACAAATAGATCAGTTTGTTCTCAAACAAAATTGTACAATTAATATAAATGAATCTACCAAGAAAATCAATAGATCTCTCTATTCATCTAAAAATATAAAATAAACATTTTCACTATGAATAGCTTTAAAAATTATCTTGAAAGGAAAATAAATTTGAGAAATGAAGCTTGCAAGACAAGAGGATGAAATGATTATGGGAAGAAATTATGAAAAAATTATGTTTTCAAAGGTAGTAGTATAATTTATATGCAAGTTAGAAGAAAGATCACATGGAAACCAAAAGACCATAAATTTAGGAATGCAAATTAGTAATAGCTATAATGAACTAACTTATAACAGTACTTTCTAAAAAAATTAAATTTTTTTCACAATCAAAATATTTTTTGACTGGGCTAGTAATTTTTGGGCCAAAAATTATAAAATTTGAAAGCAAAGCTCCTACATATGAGCCTATTGGCTTAAAAATACAATTGAGAAGTTGAAAATCAATTATGTTTCTATAGTTAGTATTTATTGAGATGGGCGTTCCATGGGACAAGTCTGTGTCCCAAATCTTTTGTTGTCATACCACTCTTTTATACTTTGAAAAATGCTTAATCAATAAAATCTCAAAAAAATTATTCATGTTGGAAATTTTCATATAATATACAAAAATATATTAGAGAAGAGTCCATGTGGGTCACCTTCATAAACTTGTTTGTTTCTGACAAAAAGAAATAACATACATACTATGAGCTATCAATAGACCATTAGAAGCTCTTGTAGTTGGATAACATAATTCTATTTGAATGTAGAAATCCTAACTTCACCTAATCCTTAACTCCAGTTGTGTTGAGGTCAATTAACATAGAACAAGCTTTCTATTGTTATCTCTACTTCCTTGGACATTTAGGTGTTAGGCATTATCTTTACTTCCTTTAGACATTTAGGCGATGGTTAATTGGTTGTTGGAATGAAATAGAAATTTTGGAATACGTTTTCTATTCTCCATTTGGTTCGTCAAATAGAATAGGGAACAAGAATATATATTCCCATTTTACCTCTAAAATGAGCTTATACCCATTCCAAAAAATAGTTGTTATTGGAATAGTCATTCCTATTCCCAATACTGCATCCCTATTCTCCATTCCTATGTCTGCAACCAAACGGACCCTAAATTTCAATCTAACTTATCAATGAAAATTTAATTTCCATGATCAACTAAAAATTCAAATCATTCTACTTAATCTGAATTAAGTCAACCTATCAACCTACCTTGCCTTTAGCGGGAACTATGTTGCCCTAGCACTTGTTTTCTAAGGCATGCCATTTCAACTATTGTATGCTTACTTCTAATACATAATAGTTAGTTTAAGTTGTAATTCTATGTTCAAATAACACCTTTTGTGCCAAACGATAAATTAGCATCCAACCAAACTAAACAATTATAATGTTCAATTTAAGGTTAGTCCATTGAACTTATCCATAATTTCACCCAAAGTATCAAAATTCCCAATGGGCAAGGCCTACTCGACCTACTATGAATTATTAATTTTAAAATTATCTCAGTGTGCAATTAGACCTTGAGTGGCGATATCATCCAATAAATGAAAAGTGTGTACAATCCACGAATTTTGTTGCTCTGTTTTGCCATAAAAATGTCTAGGATTTCTCACAATAGGAAGGCATTTTTTAAAAAAAAGATATATATACAATACAATTACAAATTCAGAGTTCAGAGTAGTTGTTCAACAAAACAAGCAGTTGTAGACTCTCTTTAATTGTTCCTTTTTACCAAATTTCAAAAATCAACATACAAGGAGGGATTTATTATCTCTTCAAATTGATCACTTTATCATGGAATATCATAGAATGTGTAGCCAAAGAATATATTTGTAACTAGACATTTTTGGTATGGACAAAGAAAAACTTTTCAAGAAGGGAGAAGGGGGTTTGAAAGGTTTAATTATTTATTCTTCAAGTATTAAATGTAGAGCAAACAGGGAAGACAAATAGGAGAAATGAATGAATGAATGAAAGATTTTTAATGACGTCCATGAGGCCATAAGCCTAAGGGACGCACATAAAACTCCTAGTCAATCTAATGTGATTTCTCTAGAATATCTATTACATCCCAATTTTTGACCTAATTTAAAATGTTCGTATAGCTGTTGAGGTTCACATGAAGTCAGTTGATAGTTAAATTTGTTATAATTCTACGAAATGGTAAGATGGTTAGTCATATGAAGATAACATGCTAGTTGATTATTTATGACAAATTCATGGAATTGAAATGGTGGTTAGTTGTTATGATTAATTAATAACTTGTTAAGGTAATATGATTTAATTGCGAAGAATTTCTTTGTAGGGAGCACATCAAAGGGGTGGAAGCATTATTAGAAAAGAATTGGGCACATGAGCATCACCATCACTAGGCAAATGGGTATGAATCATGAATCACCATGGTTGAGGACATGGCGACTGCATAAGCTATTAAATAAACATTTAAAATATTAACTTAATTAATGCATACCTCAAATGGCTTTTGGTTGACTTTTCCACCACAACATTATAATACATATTTATGTACATACACATAAATATAAATTAAACGTGACATCATAATATTATTCTTATACAAGATTTTATCTATTTTAATACGTACATTTAAATGCATGTACAAGAAGATAAAATAAATCTTCCAAGATGAAACATGTATTAGATATACATATTTAAAAAGGTACGACCTTGGATAAGCATTTACAATGTGTCATCTTAATAAGATGTATTTACGTGCAAGTAAATAAATATGTTTATAATATTATTTTGATTTCATAGTTTTACTCCTTGTTTCTATACCTTTGTTGAAGGCAGAAATCAGACTCGTTCTGATATTGCATACGGATTTCTTTTATAAGGAAGTTGGTTATTCAACATCAAGCCAAGGCTCTTGTTTATGTATTACACTAGACTAGGTTAAGTGGTCACTTCTTTTCTGAGTGATACATCTTCATCCTTTTATTTTTGCATTATAAATTATAGCAGAAGGAAGTACATCCACAAGAAATCTGCACTATAATATCAAAGAGACTAATCTTTCCTTATTGAGTAAAGACAAATTGTCATGCTAAGTCCAAACATCTTTCTTTTATTGTTGTAAGTCATAATCAAATTGTACTTTTGCAGGTATTAAGATGTTATTCTCAAACAATAGAAGTTGTGATATATCAAAACATGCGATATTCATACATTAGTTGAGGATCAGCATAATGAGTTGGTTTACTCTGATATTTAAACACCTGGGACTCGCCTGGCTGTATGGCGAAGGAAAAAGGGTGTAGAGGTGAGATCTGCAATAACATGAAACAAAATCAGATGTGACATAACAATTATTTATTATTTTAAAAGGAATCATTTAATAGCTCATGCATGTCCAATTTATTCTCTGTTGTCAAGTCGAATGGTGTGATTAAGTACCATAATACTCAATGGTTGTTAAAGTGTTCCATGTCTATTCCGGGTAGGGAGGGTCTTTCTAATTAGAGAGAGTGTGAGGATAAGTTCGAGGTCCGTTGTTAGGAGGTTAAGCCTCTAACAATGTTTCCCCTCTTCAAGAGATGTCAGGACATGCATCAGATAAAGATAAGTTGGGCATTTAAACATTTATTGGTAACATGTATTTTTACTTTTATGATATTTATGCAAGTAGAAGATATGATGGATTAATCTATATCATTCAATTTGGTTATTTCCTTTTATGAAAACAATATTTCTCGTCAATGTAATTGGTAACCATTTAGATCAATTGACCTTCCAATTGAATATGAAATATATCTATAGGATTGTTATTTCAGTCTTTCATTTATAAGAATAATGATTATGAGCATATCTTCTAATTTTATGTTATTGCCACAATTAGGAATAGGAAGAAAAGAAATGAAACAGAGGTATCTAACGCCCCAAATGATACAGTGGTATCTGATGTCCTAAACGATACAATGGTATTTGATGCCCTAAATGATACAACAGTATCTGATGCCCCAAATAATACAGTGGTATCTGATGCCCTAAATGATCCATTGATAATTGATGCCCTAATTAACATGGTGGTATGTGATGCCTTAAATGATCCAATGATAATAGATGTCTTAATTGATATAGTGATATTTAATAGTAATCGTCATTTAATATTGATATAGTGGTATTTGATGGTAATCGTCATTTGATTTTGATATAGTGATATTAGATGGTAATTGTCATTTGATCCTAAGTGGTATTTGTGGACTAACCTGGGTGTTTGAAGAAGCATCCCTAGATTGATTTTGGTTTCGAATTCCATGGAATGTGGATTTTTAATATCCATAGTAAATTCATTGATGGTGTTTTTCAATTGTTAGTTATGAAATTTTTATTTAATTGATTGTAATTATTTATTTCATTCGCATTAATGTAACTGATATAATTGTCTTCCTATGAGAATGAAGCAATAATTGCATTTCTTTGATATGTTAGTTGTTAGTTAAGACCCGAGAGAAGTGATTGTTACATTGTCCCTTTTGTTGTGAATCTACATAAGCAAAATGACCCCCTTAAGGACTCTTGGTCCTTCGAAAAGGTCTTTTATGATATTCACTTTTAAAGTTTATTTGTGCTAGTTGTGAATGTCCTCATAAGCGGTGCAATCCTTCAGATAGTGCCACTCTATTTCCACCACACTCTTGTTGCAAAATCTACTAATTATGTCCTCCCACTCTTCCTTAGGGACCATCCATCTGCTAGTTTCACATTTCAAATAGTGTGAACTAAATCTCAATTGGGCAATTTGGATTTTTGTCTTTCCTTTGATCTCAACTCTTAAATACTCTTTGTCGTCATGTTCGCATGTGGGATTAAATTCTTTGACATAATAGGCATTTTTTCTACCTAATTGATTTGCCCACATGGCAGATATGATTTTTTCTGCCACCCATTTTTTTATTTCAAAATTGCTAAGTTACCGATACTTTTTTTTTCTTTCAAATGCTGGTATGATATGTATCAAAATCAGATACATTGAAAAATCGTTGTAGAATTAAATAGGGTTTGATTTTTCAAACCTAGAAATGTATGTGACTTTTGCAATAGGTATCCAAACGATTTTATGCTGATTTGGCGATTTTATTTTGAATTTGAATGTTGACATGGCCGAATCTCTCAACTTAAGGCTCTCCTCTTTCATTTCTTTCCACCACAAACACAAACCCTCCCAAACGGAAACAGAAATGCCTATAGACCACAGTTTCGAATCCATTGCAAGTGCAGACATTCGTCTTCAGATAAACTTGTGCCTAAAGCAACAAACTATGAGAGCCACCTACGACTGTCGGTTATCATTGAAATTTTTATTGAAGTTTTAAAATGCTAAGGTTACGAGGATATTTCATATGATTTATGATTTTTTAAAATTTAATAAGTATTAACTAAAAAGTAATTAGTAAATAGATGTTACCGAAATAATATTTAGGATGATATTTAAACATTAAAATAATATTAAACTTTAAATAGTAAAAACATGATTAAACTTTAGGATAATAGTTAAACTTTAAAAAATATATAGAATAGTATTATTAAACTTTAAAATGATAATAACTATAGCATTAAATTTTAAAATAATAATTTTTTTATTAGAGTGATAATAGTATTAAATTCAAAAATACTACATATATTTATAATAGTAGTGTGTATATAATGTTATAAGTTCTTAAAGTTTCTAAAACATTTAAAGTTTAACTTGTAAGTTTTTTAATATATTTATGGTAATTCTAATTTTTGTTTAATATATTGTTATCTTTATCCTAAATTTAATTTTGCATTCTATTTTTTAGGCTATATACATGCATACATATATACTATTGAATTTCATATTTTTTTTGTATGGATGTACCTAGACGTACCAAAAACCCCCTCCTCCTCCTGACAATTTAGCAAAATTGTTTTTCAAGCATTCTTGGTAGTCAATGTTCCACTTGTTGAACCATTTATCGTTTTGTTTCTTCCATGTCTTCTTTCGACGAGCCAGCTTTCCGTCAACCACCTTACTAGGCCAGCGATGTGCATCTATTTTACCCACTTTATTTAGATAGCTCAACAATCTAACAATTATGGAGGCCTCCACCGGAGCATGCCCACCTTCGCCAAAATAATCTCATAGGGAACTCTTGATTTGATTTTGAGATAAGTTGTGATGAAGTGTTTGAATTCTTTCAATTTACCGCTATTTATGGTTTTATATGCTGCTCCCCCATACCTTGCTGCCATATAAAATAATCGGTATCACCATCAACCCAAAGAGGGTTTTCTTAGTCTTCCAAGCCCATAACTCTGTTCTCTTGCACCTTGTCTGAAGAAGATAAGATGCCTTCTATCCCCCTTCAATCCTTTTTTATTTGCATTTTTCCCAACTTAGTCAGTAATGGAAATCTATCCCCAGATACTTGTATTTGTCTACAATCTCTAGCGCTTTGTCATTAAATATGGAAGTGCATTGTTGTTTTCTTTTCCTCAACGAAAAGACCATGATCTTGCTCTTAGAAGGGTTGAACTCCATCCTTACCTATGTGCAAAATGTTTCTAGGTTCTTCAAATGTTCCCTCAGCCCCTGTGCTGTTTTAGCAATGAGAATAAGATCATCAACATAAAAAAGTAATCTGATGACATACTCAACCAACCGAATTCTCTCTCCATTGACTTTGTTTAGCCATTCCTCTAACTTGTCAATATTGAAAACATGCGAATCAGAGATTGAGAACGTAAACTAAAAGCAAAACAAATAGAAAATTGCCTAATAATTACAGTAATTGCAGAAGCAGTGATATAATCACCATATCGATACTATTTCCCAGCCAATAAAATCGGAGAAATTTAATTTTTCAACTATGTTATGTTAAAATATTTGCATCTAAACTTTAATGGAGACCAACATTTGCTTCATCGTTTACTATTTTACGCATCATCTTATCTGAGAAAACAGGTGGGCTAAATAAAATGCAGCAACGACGCAAGGCAGCCAATATTTTGTCCACCTGTTCGTGAAAACATGTTAGGAAAAACTCAGGTAAGAAGGGAGGAGCTATGACATGCCGTATATGCACAACTATATTGTTTTAGTGCTGCTATGGTGTTTATCACCTAATAAACAGCACATCATTTGTAACTGCCATACCATGGGTGAATGCCATTCTGAATAAAATTTTCTTGTAAGAATATAACGAGAAAAGATATTTGGCAGTCCTGGAAGCCATACTGGATAAACTTATCTTATATGAATTGTAATGCGAAAAAATATCCAGCAGTCCTAATCTCCTGGAAGTTAGGGCAGTCAGTGTCATGATATTCTGGGTTCAACTGTTCAAGTTTCAATAAGCATGCCAAGGTGCACTCTCCATATGTCTCTCATGATGAAAGTGTTAAATTCACCAATTTAGAAGAATCAAAGGCCCTATAACACACTGCCTAGAGAGTTGCACCGTGTTGCTTTTAGAATTAACAGAGCATTTTTAGCACCTAGAATGCCCTAGCAAATCACACCTCGATTGTCATCAATATGGGGATGTTTCCTAGATACCAATGCAGTTACAAATTCCATAGAGATGGGAGACGGTATTAAGTGTAAGTGTAATGGCAATCAGGAAAGCCTCCCTAGTACAGCAACAAGATTTGTCCTCAATTATTAGCCACTCTGAGAGTTCCCAAGCCTCTGACAGATTACAGTAAAATTGCAATATTAATGGTAAATAAATCTCCTTCCTATTTGTTCTGTACTTATACCGTCCGCAAAAACCATTCAAAGGCATGATCCTTTGCAACTTCTCGTGATTTGGTAAATAAGATTCTGTCTGATCATACATTATTCAACTTAATTTTATTATACATTGTTACAAAACCATACATTCAAAACATATTTTTCTAGTACTAATACAGAATTGTCTCCAAGCAAAAGAGAAACACAATGAGTTAAAACATAATTTAAGAGCTGTACTAATACTTCAATTATGATTTTATTTGTTAGACCACGTTAATGCACTGTGACATGCACACCTGTCTGTCATCCAAAAGATTGATAAGGTCATATTTTAAACAACAAATGTGTCATTCCAATGAGTATCAAAGTCGATGACACAAATTGTCATCACTTATTTTCACTATCATGGCTAGCTAATCTTCCTTACACGCTTCCCGATTTATTGACCATATATCACAGTTGATGCAGCAATTTGCATCTATAACCATAAACCACCCTGATTTTATAGCCATTTACTGCAGTTATTCACTTCAGAGAACCTGTGAGCTGCTTTTTCCAGCAGCCGCTAGTGATGTTTACATAATTCCATGCTGAAATTATAAATAGTTCCACCATCCCAAATTACAACCGATACTTTGTTGTTAGTTGATAAAAATGGTCTTAGGGAAAATATGGCCAGATCATACCATGATACAATGGGAATTAGTTTTATACAAGTATAATCAAATCCCATTAGCTGCTGCCAACACCCTTTGATCAGCATTTAAATTTAATCGGTCTCAGGTGATCCATAGCCCCAAGGGTTTTTCCTTGCCCAATTCCACTGGTCACGACACATCTCCTCTATTCCATACTGTGCTCTGCAATACAAACGATCTCAAAGTTCGCTTCATATACGTGTAAAGCAAGCTGAAAATTTTAGCCCAAGCTGTAAAATCTAAGAATAAACAAAAAAGTCAGATACATACTTCCAGTTTAATTCCTGCTCAGCCTTATCCGTAGATGCATACACAGTTTCAGCATCGCCAGGCCGACGATCAGCAAGCTTCAGAGGAATTTTCTAAAAATAAAAAAACAGATTTATTCATGATTAGTTCTAAAAACAAATCTATTTATGTCAGATATAGAATGATTAATAACTCAGTCCTCGAACCTTTCCCGATGCCTTCTCAAATGCAGCCACCATTTCAAGAACAGAAGTGCCTTGTCCAGTTCCCAAATTATAGACTTCACAACCTTCATAGATGATGAATGTTATTACCTTAACACCCATTGTCGTGAAATGAAAAAAGAGCACCATAATTGTTTGTTGGTAGAACATTAGACACATTAAAAATAAAAGTATGATAACTCATCTCTTTGAACAATTTTTTCTACCAATTTCAACATGGCTTTTTCAGTAAACATGATTTTTCCAAATTCCTTGAAAATGGTTGGTATAATTTTGGAATAAACTCAAGAGCTTTTTTCAACATAGCCTCATGCTTGAGTTTATATTTATAAGCCTAGAGTATAGCCTTAAATACCAACCTAAACTAAAACACAACTGAAAGAGAAAGGGTGTGTCCTATTTCTGCTGGGCAGCAGCATTTTTGCAGGCAAAAAAAATGCAGGTTCTATCAATGTGTATTTTGCACAAGTAATTATTATTAATCATTGATAGTAACTACACTATGTGCTGTGCTAGGTAAATATTGTTAATCAACTACAAAATAAACTTGTTATTTTTGTCTGAAAGCTCTCAAAATACAGTTTAAAATGGTGTGAACTCCACATAATTATAATACTTGTAATTCTTTACTTTTCACTTGCACTTGGTAATGGAGTTGTTGGTTATAAGTTTATACCAATACTTATTACTAATACGAACACATCCTACCAAGCGAAGGTATAGGTAGATATTTCATTGCAATTTTGCATTCAATTATCAACTAAACAACTACAATTATATGCAATATTACAAAAGAGGGCATCTTTGTTGGACCTGGTGACCTACGGAAAACAAAGCTTGAAAACCACCAGTCTAGCTTAGTATTATTTTATTTGGTAACATGTCACTACTTATAAACGACATAATGTAAAGAATTTAGAGGGTGATTTCAAGTGTGACAAACAGATTATACAGTGACAAAAATCAAAAGTTCTCATCTTACAATTCTTCCAAAAATAGATAACCTGTCTTCCCCTCCTATCATTTTATTATACACATCACTTTAAGAGAAAACTTGAATATTCAAGACACAAGAACATATATATAGTTCAAAAAATTGCATCAAAAAATATATACAATTATCGGAGGCATCTAGATATAACAAAATAAACTATCAGAAGCACCACCAAATCATCAAACATTGATGAAAGTTTTTTTCATCCTGGGGAACTTTATCCTCGTAACTCCATGCATCTTTTTCTTATCAATCATCATCTTGCAGAAGTTAGTGTACATGGTGTATGGAAACTTGAAATAACCATTTACCAAACCATAAACCAGGAAAAATGCCAGCCAATATTGTTGACTAAAAAATCAAGGGAAATTATACCTATATCTTTAGTCTTGAATAGCTTGCGGAGCGCAGCAATATGGCCATCTGACAGGTCCATGACATGTATATAATCCCTGACCTACACAAATCAATAAAAATAATAGTCAGAAAGTGAAATAGATATGACCTCAAACTTGAGTAATATTATCTATACAACAAAAAAAAGCATCTTACTGTACCAAATTCTTGAAAGACAATACTCAGTCACCATAGAATTCCCCATTTGAGTGCAAATGATTATTAGCAATTATAAAAAAAAATATAGCATCCCTAAAACACTATTAACTGTTACTCTCGTGTGTTTATGGCTGTTCCCAAACACACTGTTATATAACCCAAGTACAAACTGTATGACTAGAGTTAGTGGTTGCTACCGCAAATGTCTGGATGGCCTAAGGGTGAGTTGGATGAGCCAATACTTCTGTAATTAAGAACTCAAGATTATGGCAAGACATATCTTGCCATAACCAAAACATGGATAAAATAATCCAAAAACTCTTCTTATTAATCTGTTGAAATGTAAAATTCCATGTACTCTATATTCTTCTCTAGTTAGTTTCAATTAATAGAGTGGCCATCTCAAACAGTCACAAAAAGAGTTACCAATGCTGTCATCCATTGCTGATGCTTTCATTTTTTAGCTATCATTTAGATTTATCTCATACTCCTAATACTATTGGAGTGAATATAAATTACTCTAACTAATTTTACTTAGGATAGCTAGATCAACACAGTATCCGGACATAATAACCCTGTACACAATAACCCCGCTATAATAACCTGAGGACAAAATAACAGTGTCATAATAACCCATGGACAAAATAACCCATGGTCAAATTAGCCCATAGGCAGAATAACCCATGGTCATTTTAGATCAAGCTAGTAAAACTAGATATGACAAAATAAATTCGGACATTAGAATTTGGATCATGCAGTTAGACTTAAGATAAATGAATGGATTGTGAAGCACCATGGATGCTATTTAGGTCATTTTTTTAGATCATATATCCATTATATAGCCCTAAAATAGCCTTAAAATGGTTGGACATAATAACCCAGCCAAAAGAACTTTAGACAAAATAACCTAACCATAATAACCCAAGGGCAAACTAACCTAGGGTCATAATAATCCAAGTCAAAATAACTCGTGGTCAAAATAACCCATGGACATAATACCCCCGTAAGAATATAACGGTAAACAAAATTTATAAATTATATATGTTGCTAAAAATCTTTATTATCTGTGTAACATCAACACTGGGGTACATTAGGATGTAGTACATCAAGATGAGTTTTTGGAACGAGGGGACAAGGGGCCTCAATTTCGGGATGGTGGGGGGACAGTTGTCAGAGGGCGGGGGATGGGGAAGTGTTGTGTACTATACATATGAAACTTGAAATATTAGTTATGAAATGATATTTCAGTACAACATACCAAATTGAAATACTTGAACATAACGAAATTGCAACACAAACTAGAACCATTGAACATTCAACATAGTACATATCCAATAGTAACATTAAAAAATCAAAATTCAAATAGAGATTCTAGTATCCTTCTTGGTGGCGGCGTGGTTGCAGAATGTTGGAGGTGGGGATAGTTGGGCACTATAAGTATCGGTGCAGGGATGTCTCGAGGACAAGCACTTCAGGGTTTTTGGGTGGGCGGGTGGGTTTGTTGCGAGTCCCTGAGTTTCATTGTTTATTATTCAAATGTTCAATTATAGTGACGAATTATGAGTAACTCCCTTATATAGTCTAAAATGTTATGCTATTCATAACCACCAACTAGTCCTTTTAGTCTTTCTTTGAATTCATGACATTTTTTCCTTCTTGGTTGCACAATGTCTCCAACCATATATTTCTCTATTTTATTCTCAAAAAAACCCCTGATCTTTTTTTAATGTTTTGATGATTTTCCAAACTGAGTTGTGCGATGCTTGAAGCAATTCCCCAAATCCTCTATGCCAATGCCTCAATAGTATTATTGGTTTTTGGAAGATCATCTTGAATAGCCAAATAGAACTCCACATTGTAATTGGAAACTTGCATGATCATCGGTGGCCTCTTCTAGTTGGTCTGCCAATCCACGTGTCTTCAAGATAACCAATAATGGGTTGTAGATTATCCTCATGTTTTGTATAATAGGGAGATTGTAGAAGTATTCCAAATGCATCAATTATGTCCATATGAGGCACAAAAGCTAATGCAACAAGTATCTTCATCTCAAATGCACACGCTTCATCAACACTCTAATGTGTTGTAGATCTTCTACTTGAACTTTCCTGCACATGCATTGAGAGATGGTAAAAACATCCTCAAATAGTGACATTTGGAAAATTTTGAAAAATAGCTCCCATGAAACCTAATCCAAAATCATAAACTTTTTTGGTTTAGATTAGGTTGAAGTTGTTTTAATTCTACAAGTTTTCACATATAAGTGGTTCTTGTTTTGTTGGTCATAAGAATATAAATGATTGGAGATATTGCATCATTTTTCAAGCCATGAATAGTGTGCAACTGTTGAAAAATGTGTGGCACTATTTTAAATTTACCATCACTAAACCAATTTTCAGATTCTTTCAGTAATTACAAATTTTGTGTGGTGGTTTATATTAAAAAAACAATTCAAATAATTACTGACACAAAAAAGAAACTTTTCCCCTCTATTGGTAATTGTATATTCAACTGGTAGGATAAGATCTGTCAATGCCTGAGAATTTGGTGGCAACGCTTTAAATCTTAATCTTTTTCTTTGAATCATTTTGGATAATGCATTGGTTGATGGTATTGCTCCTGCTACAGGTAATGAAATATTAGAACATAAAGAAGAAATGATATTTCTTGTATGATCTTGAGTTGAGCAAACTATGTCTTTTATTTCATTCTATTTGTGTTAAGCATTGATCATCTCAAGCTTTGGAGCATGATTATGTTTTGTACAACTAATCACATCACCAGATTCTATTTGTGTTGTAGTATAACACCAACTTGAACATTATGTACAATGCCAAATCATTTATTGATGTCTTGTCAATGAAATGTGTAACCATTTAAAATAAGTAATTATTTTTTTGACTTGTTAATAACTGAAGAGGCATTGTATATGTAAAAAATTATGAAGAATGTGTTGGTGCCCTAAAAGTATATTGATATTTAATATTTATACTCTTTTAGAAAACCCTAGATAATTCAATATAATGCTCAAAAAAAAATATTACAAAATATCTTCTTTTATGATATTTGAATATTGTTGTCTTGATAAGATTGCTATGGGTATGGAGGCACATCCTACTAAAGTTCGGATAGATCAAAATAAATGGGATGAAAGTAATCGAGATGTTGTTATGCTGCTTAAACTTTCTGTTATAGGTAATCAGGTGTCTTTCGATAAAGTAGCTAAAAAAAATGAGACATCTTGAAAGATCTTTAAGAAACATCTGACAAGAGCCATACTTTCTTTCTAAAGAATTTGTTGTTTTCCATCAAGATCGATGAGAAGACAACTCTCTAGGGACATTTGCTAAAAATCAAGATTCTACATCACTAGTTAAAGGTTACTGGCTGCAAGATGGAGGAAGTAGATATGGTAGTGATCACATTGAAAAGATTGCCCCGATCCTACAAGCACTTCATAAAGATGATCAATATCACTTCTACTAGTGTTGCCCTAACATTCGCTAATCTCTACAACAAGCTTTTGTAGCAAGATAGATGGAAGAAATAGTTTTAAAGTCATGCCAGTTCCTCCACTTTGCAACGGGCGGCCTTCACAGCTAAAGCCTTCAACAAGAATAATGGTACACCTTGGTCCACCCCATAGAAAGGGTCAGGTAAACCTCCAACTTATTCTAAGAAGAGGAGTGTTTAGTGCAATTACTTATTAAGATAATATCTTATACTTTCTATAATAGTCAACTACTTGTCTGTAGTCCGTCTTTCAGTCTAGATAGGAATGTTTCCTATCTTGTCTCTTTTGTCTTCAGTCCAGATAGGAATGTTTCCTATCCTGTCTCTAGTTTTGTTTCTAATTCCGTCTTCAGTCTACGTTGTTTCTTTTAGAAACAACGTCCTTGTAATTCTTTATAAGGAACACATTTGTTCCTTTGTTAATCAATCAATCATCCGGAAATCCATTAATCTACCAATTCTTGAATCTTGTAACATGGTATCAGAGCCTAGTTTTCGAAATTATTTCATGATCCTTGCTTTCTAAAAACCCTGAGATTTCCACTAGAGTTTTTGTTTGAGGTTTTTTGTCTGAAAGTTTTTTTACCTGCAATCCGTGATTCTTCTCTGCAACCCATAGCATATTTTTTTCCTTTGAAATCGTGGGTTTTCTTCTATAGAAATCGCGACTTGTTCTTTTGCAAAAATCATAGCTTGTTGGAATAATAGGTTACGATAAAAACGCACAGGTCTACCGCACGGGTCTGAATAAAAATGCAGGGATTTGATCATCTACCGAAAACGTGTTCAATTCGTTTTTTTTATATATCCTGGTTCAGGTGATCATTTAGTACAAATCTGTTGTCTCAAATCTGCCTAGATAAGGATCTGCCTATCTCAAATCCGCTTGTTCCAAAATCTGCTTGTATTTGCCATTTTTTTCTACAAATCGCATCCAAATCACACGCATTTGAAGCAACTTGCGTCCATATATTTTCAAGCTCTTTTGACAGCAAAATCGTGATTGTAGGGTCAAGGATTAGTTCATTTTGTCTGCATTCTTCATCGTTTGCACTCTCCCTGGAAAAAATCCGCCATTTTTATCAAGAAATCTAGGTCTTTGTCAGAATTTTTTGGGTACCTCATTTTCCGTGCCTCGATTTTTGAGTCGACGAATTTACATTGCGACTGCAGATTCATTCTGGATTTTCTGTCTACTCTTCTAGGCACTTGTCTTTTTTTGGGTCAGCCTCAGCATTGCCCCAAACTTTGTGCAAATGGCATCTTTGACTAATCTGATGTTGGAGGGCAGTCTACGATTCAATGGCCACAACTATAATCACTGGAAGCAACACATGTTGACAATCTTCGAATATCGTCATTTGGATGAGCTTGTTCTAGGCACAAAGACTCGTCCGACCTCCGACCAAGCAGAACAGGACAAGTTTGATGATAGCAATCGAGAGGCTGTTATGCTTCTTAAGCTCTCTGTTCTCAATGATCAGCTACCGCAGATTCCTTTAGGCAAGTCAGCTGCAGAAATCTGGAAATATCTAAAGGAGCTGCATGAAACATCTGACAAAAGTCGGGCATTGTTTCTGAAGAATCAGTTGTTCTCCATTATGATGGATGAACGTATGTCCTTACAAGAGCATCTAACAAAGATTAAGGACATTCATGATCAGCTCGAAGCTATTGGTCGGAAAATGGAGGAGGAGGATATGGTAGTCATCACTCTAAAAAGTCTACCATCGTCCTATGAGCACTTCATAGAAACACTCAACATTACGTCAACTAATGTTGATCTGAAGTTTCCAGAATTATGCACCAAACTTCTGCAGCAAGATCATTGGAAACAACAGTTTGGCAATAGTGCTTCTATAGCCTCCTCAAAGCAGGCATTTGCTGCAAAATCCTTTCAACCGACCATCAGCAACCATCAGTCTTCTCAGCCTTCCCAGCATCAACCTTCTTCTCAACCTCTGGATGGTTCTACGAAGCAAAATGTGCAGTGTAATTATTGTCACAAGTTCGGCGATATGAAGTTCGAGTGCCAGAAACGTTTGGCTGCCCAAGCAAGGCAAAATGCTTCCTAGCCAACAGCACAAGTTGTCGAGCTTCCTGATCAAGGCGAAGTTGCATTTTCGCCTTCTGAATCTGTTTTTGTTTTTTATGGGTTTGTTGATTTTCTCCTCAAAAATCATTTCAAGTTGTCTATAATACGCAAGGTTGCGTGAGATTCTGGGTTCACTGTTTTTTCCACAAAAACGAAGTTTTGTAATTGCAACATATTTTGAGTCATAGCACTCTTTTGGCAAAGCTTCTTGGTTTCAGCATTCTGTAGATCCAGGGAGGGTCTCAGTTATCACAGAATGTTCTGACATCCGTACGTTGACCATTAAGGGAGGGTATTAAGATAATATCTTATACTTTCTATAATAGTCAACTACTTGTCTGTAGTCCGTCTTTCAGTCTAGATAGGAATGTTTCCTATCCTGTCTCTTTTGTCTTCAGTCCAGATAGGAATGTTTCCTATCCTGTCTCTAGTTTTGTTTCTAATTTCGTCTTCAGTCTATGTTGTTTCTTTTAGAAACAACGTCCTTGTAATTCTTTATAAGTAGCACATTTGTTCCTCTGTTAATCAATCAATCATCAGAAAATCCGTTAATCTGCCAATTCTTGAATCTTGTAACATTATTGTCACTAGTATGGTCACCCAAAGATAGATTGTAGGAAACGATTGGCAATCGTGCAATCTTCAACATGAGGGTCTCAACAGAAGGCTCACGTTGCTACTCATTCTAATCAAAAGGAGCCTACCTCCTATTCATTCATGGCCACATGACCATCAAATTAAGGCACGTCCTCAACCTAGTAGATTGACTCTAGTACCTCTCAACATTTCACACATCGATAGGATTGGTTCACCAAGTTCACATTTTTCTCTAATTTAGTTGTTTCTGGAGAAGAGTATCCAGTTGTCATTAAAAAAAAATGCACATATTTCACTTTGTGGGAGGGATTTGACATTTTTCATTATGTACTTTGTTCTAGGCATGAAGCTCAATCTACTATCAGCCAGTCAAAGAATGCTTGATTCTCCTCGGCTGGATGTTTTCAATTCGCACTAGTGTACAATTGTTGACAAGCAATCTTAGTGATGCAGGAGCATCAAGTTTGGATTTTGGTGGGATTATGCTTTTCATCGTTAGGAATGTGTTGAGACACATTGGGGAACCTTTCCTCGTGATTGCATAGAGATTGGATGGATTAAGTTGAAGTTTGAGCAGTTTGAACCTTGCTGCTAAAACTATGTTTTTTTTGGTTCCTGGGTGCCTGTTGTAGGCTGTATAACTAATTATCCTTAATGAATGAGAGGTTGCGCACTTCAAGGATTGAAGAGGGCCTAGAGTACTATCTCTGGTTAAGGGCACAAGTTCTAATTCATTATAGGTTGGAAGATATGGCAATTCTCCCGGAGTATTGATTTCTGGCTTTTTTGCACGATAGTCTACTGTATGTGACTTTCAGGATGGATGCGCATTTTTCCTTGGGGAATCAGCCTTTGCACATTTAAGGGGTTGTAGAGGACCTAGATTTCTACCTACGGTTCGAAGCATGAATTCTAATTCAATCAGAGCTAGGAGATATTGCGATTTTACTCAAATATTGATTTCTAGACATTTAATTGTTGTTGCAAGCCGGCTTGTGGCATTTATTTTATGTATTTGTATTTAATTTGTATTCTTGGCTGACTTGTGGCTTAGTTGGGTATAAGTAGAGGGTCTTGTGGAATCTTTTTATTCATTCATTCAGAGGAGTGAATGTGGGGAGCAGCTGAAGGGCGAGTTTTCCTAAGTCTGTGGACAGAGTGCCGAATGTGTGAGGCAGTTTATAGCAGGATTGTGATGAAGTTGTGTGTGTGTGGACAAAGCATTGAATACAAGGTAATTTACACTTGAATCTTGGAGAAAAGCTAGGATTGCGGCTGGAAAACAAGCAGATTGCTTGGTGGGCTTGCGAGCACAAGTTTAGACTCCCTTGGTGGTTTCTTCCAAATTGTTGTTATGTTACAGATCTAGACTAGCTAGGATTAGCCTTGTGAGTTGGATCTTAAGGGATCTTACAGAACTAATATTGTAATTGTTGTTTGTATTTGGCCCTAACCCGGAAGGCCTTACAGTCGGGTATATTGCATGTAATCAGTTATATATCTATGAATCAAGAATTGTAATTTGGTATCAGATCTTGCATTGTTGTTTCTTGGTGTTGTGTTTCTGCTGTGTGGTTGTATAGCTGGGGGCTTGGACATCTCCTTTGGGGATTCTCCTTCCTTGTGCTGCATCAGGTGGTATTAGAGCGAAGGTTGTTCCTGAGTGCGTTGATAGATCGTCGAAGCTGAGGCAATTTGCACCAAGACTTGGGTTAGAGAAGTAGATCTGAGTTGATCTTGATTTGTTGGTGGATTTTCTTTCTAGAGTCCTAGATCTCTTGGTTGCGAGGTAGTAGATCATGGTTCTGACTTGCAATTGCAGAGGGCTTGCAAATAGATCAATGGATGCGAAGATGGAAGACTGATCTTATTGAGGCATGATCATAGAGAGTTGTGGATTGCAGATCCATGGTCCTAGACTTGTGATGTGTTTCCTGATTGTTCATGCGAGGTGGCAAGTTGTGATCTGACTTGCAAACAATTCAAGATTGTCACAAGGAGTGTGGAAAGGATTTGTTGCAGAGGGTTTATGAAGATCTTGGGAGATGGCTTCGAGAGGATTGGACCTTGAGATGATTGCAAATCTCCATGATATGGTGGTGAGGAATTTTTCTAAGTTGTCTACTCGGTTTGAAGCTAGTTTGGTTGAATGAGATAAGGACAAGATGAGGAAGGCATTTCGTAGATGTTTGTGGAGCTGGAATCTACTAATCCAGAAGAGAGTTGTTTGGCCAGTTAAGAGACCTATTCGTGAGAGAAGATGGCATAGCAAGGTCGAGGTGGAAGAGGTTGGTTTTGCTGATCAGTTTGTGAAGTCTAATACAGAACTTGCAAAGCAGCTCAAGGTTGTTGCTGAAGATATTCCTAACCTTGTTGATGCTGGGACAGAGGTTGGTTTTCATGATCAGTTGGCTGAATCCGACATGGAAAATGTAGAGTACTTGGTCATGGATGATCCAATTGCTGTTGGTGATGAGTTGTGTGTTGTAGAGCATCTTGTTGTGAGCAATGAGATTGTTGAGATTGCTGATTTGGTTTTGGATCTACATGATACTGCAGATCTATATGTGGTTGAAATGGTTGAGGACTTACATGTTCTTCTTATTGGGGATTTGAATCTACATGTTGCTGTTGATACGGAGTTTGTTGCTAGTGTGGATTCACTAGGTGCTGATGAGGGTTTGCTAATGAAGCCTTGTGTTTAGTTTGTTCTTGGGTCTGAGCATGCTGATTACGTTGCTGATATGTATTTGATTTTGATGTTTCAATGGATGAAGTGCAGATGGTGGATTTTCAGATTTGTTCTATTGACTTTGATGAAGTGGAAGCCTTTGGTAAAGATGAAGTTGGTTCCAGATCTTTCTTTGGGCATCAAAGTATGGGACATACTTTTCTATTTACCTGGGGAGTTTGATGCAGGAGCATCGAGTTTGGATTTTGGTGGGATTATGCTTTTCATGGTTAGGGATGTGTTGGAGACACATTGGGGAACGTTTCCTCATGATTGCATAGAGATTGGATGGATTAAGTTGAACTTTGAGCTGTTTGAACCTTGCTGCTGAAGTTGTGTTTTTTCGGTTTTTGGGTGCCTATTGCAGGCTGTATAACTAATTATCCTTAATGAATGAGGTTGTACACTTCAGAGATTGAAGAGAGCCTAGAGTACTATCTCTGGTTAAGGGCGCAAGTTCTAATTCATTATAGGTTGGGAGATATGGCAATTCTCCCGAAGTACCGATTTCTGGCAGTTTCGCACGACAATCTACTGTGTGTGACTTTCAGGATAGATGCGCACTTTTCCTTGGGGAATCAGCTTTTGCGCATTTAAGAGGTTGTAGAGGACCTAGATTTGTACCTACAGTTCGAAGCATGAGTTCTAATTCAATCAGAGCTAGGAGATATCGCGATTTTACTCGGATATCAAATTCTAGACATTTAATTGTTGTTGCAAGCCAACTTGTGGCATTTAATTTATGTATTTTGTATTTAATTTGTGTTCTGGGCCAACTTGTGGCTTAGTTGGGGGTCTTGTGGAGTCTTTTATTAATTCAGAGGAGGAGGAATGAATGTGGGGAGCAACTAAAGGGCGAGTTTTCCTGAGTCCGTGGACAAAGCGCTGAATGTGAGGCAATTTACAGCAGGATTGTGATGAAGTTGTGAGTGTGTAGACAAAGCACAGAATGTGAGGCAATTTACACTTGGATCTTGGAGAAGAGCTAGGGTCGCGGCTGGAAAACAAGGAGATTGCTTGGTGGGCTTGTGAGCACAAGTTTAGATTCCCTTGGTGATTTCTTCCAGATTGTTGTTATGTTACAGATCTGGACTAGCTAGGATTAGTGTTGTGAGTTGGATCTTAAGGGATCTTGCAGAACTGATATTGTAATTGCTATTTGTATTTGGCCCTGACCTGGAAGGCCTTACAGTCGGGCATATTGCATGTAATCAATTATATATCTATGATTCAAGAATTGTAATTTGGTATCAGATCTTGCATTGTTGTTTCTTGGTGTTGTGTTTCCGCTGTGTGGTTGTATAGCTGGGGGCTAAGACATCTCCTTTGGGGATTCTCCTGCCTTGCGCTACGTCACTTAGTCTACAATTATAGATGGCCTAGAGGATTGTAGTCTATATAAACTCACTAATACATCTAATTCTCCAAAGTAGATCTTCATTGTCACTACATTTGCCAACTGATTGAAGATGAAACCATGTTGTTTTATTATGTACGCATTAAGGACAACACTACAAACATCTTTGTTAAGTCTCTCAATTTGGAAAAGTTTACCAAATTAACGGGGCAAATTGTAGTTGATAGGATGGCCATTAAGGGTATTATGATAATAGATTGTTTGATGGCCATTAAGGGTCTTACAATAATAGATAGTTTTTATTATCTTTGTTTAGTATCTAATGGTTATCTATTGTAATCTTCTATAAATATTAGAATATTTCTAATATTTAGTTTTCTGCTTCTAGAATAAAATGTTTCTATTCTTTATGATTGTTTCTTAAGGAAACATCGTTCAATCTCTCGTATAAATTGATCTCTTGATCACTATTAATATTAAGCATATATTTTCCAATTAAGCCAATACTCTAAATTTTTTCGAAAATAATTAATTTCTTGGTTGAAATTATCTGCCTTTTATTTTCGAAATTATTTACATGCATATTTGCTTCCAACTCTCTCTATAATCTTACTACGGTTTCCATTTTGAAAAAGTTGAATCCACTGACTTCTAGTTCAGTTCTAGAACCCATTTCTATCCATATCCGTCTATTTTTTCTACACATTTCCACCATTTTTTGTAGTTTTTTGCAGCAGGGCCATTTTTATTGAAAACCCTAATTATTTGTACCAGATCATTTTTTTAATAGATTCTTGGTGGGTTTTTTGAGATCTCAGCTGGGTTGTCGTCTATTTGTGCCTCTATTTTTGGTTGAAATTATCTGCCTTTTATTTTCGAAATTATTTACATGCATATTTGCTTCCAACTCTCTCTATAATCTTACTACGGTTTCCATTTTGAAAAAGTTGAATCCACTGACTTCTAGTTCAGTTCTAGAACCCATTTCTATCCATATCCGTCTATTTTTTCTACACATTTCCACCATTTTTTGTAGTTTTTTGCAGCAGGGCCATTTTTATTCAAAACCCTAATTATTTGTACCAGATCATTTTTTTAATAGATTCTTGGTGGGTTTTTTGAGATCTCAGCTGGGTTGTCGTCTATTTGTGCCTCTATTTTCATGCCTTGATTTTGGAGCAAGCCAATCCAAAAATCGACAGCATATTATTTCTGGGTTTTTTGAGCTCTCTTCCGAGTCACCCTTCAAATTTTCTGGGTCTCTACATTTTGAGGGTTGTATGTACTTGCATGTTGTTTGCATATGTTGTTTTACCATGTTAAGTCTTGTGTTTTACCTCCCTGAAAATTCTAGTGGGTTTTCATAATTTTTTTCCACAAATTTTTTTTTGATGAGTTTTCTTTTTTTTTTCTCAAAAAAAAAAATTCTTATGGGTTTCTATAAATTTTCCCTTAAAAATTTATGATTCTGTAATTGGAAAAGTTGTGTGAGATTCCTTTGTGGGTTTGTAATTTTTTCCTCAAAAATTATCTATTGAGTTTTACCATTTTTCCTAAAAAAACGAAGCTTTGTATTGTCAGGTTTTGATTTTTTTTTCACCTCAAAAATCATGTAAAATTTTGATTGATTTTTCACCTCAAAAATGATGTTGGGTTTTGATTGATTTTTCACCTCAAAAATCGTGTTGGGTTTTGATTGATTTTTCACCCCAAAAATTGTGTTCAATTTTTTCGATTCTCTCTTAAAAATCATGGCTTTTTGCAGTTTGCTTTGGAGCATTTTGCTCATCTGCAAAGTTTTGGAGCATTATCCAAAGTACCATCAGCAGTCTTCTCAACAAACATCCTTTGCTCCAGATTCAAAAGGCTCTTGGAAGAAGAACATTCAATGCAACTATTACCACAAGTATGGGCATATGAAGATTGAATGTCAGAAGTGGTTAGCTGCCCTATCTAAGCAATTTGGTTCGCAGCCCACAGTGAATAGTGCAGAGCACTCTGAGTAGACAAAATCTTCTTTTTACGCTTTTTGACAGCTTCATACTCTAGATAGATTAACCATTAAGGGAGGCTATTACGATAATAGATAGTTTCTATTATCTTTGTTTAATATCTAATGGTTATCTATACTAATCTTCTATAAATATTATAATGTTTCTAATATTTAGTTTTTTGTTTCTAGATTAGAATGTTTCTATTCTTTATGATTGTTTCTTAAGGAAACATCGTTCAGTCTCTTGTATAAATTGAACTCTTGATCACTGTTAATATTAAGCAAATATTTTCCAATTACTTCATAATAAAGAGGCGGTATTAGAATATCTTTAAATATTTTTAGTATCTCGCTATATTTAGCTTGCTCTTCTAGAACTGTAGTTAATGGTCATTTAGGTTTTCTTTGTAGTTTTCTTATTCAGTTCTATTTATAGATATCTTTATTATGACAACTTAACTTTTTTGATCATGCTATTATTAGCATTTGTAAACTCTATTTAAGAGTTCATTATTAATACAATTATCATTCTGTTTTTTACAATTCCATAGTTTTGATATTTGTTTTTGTGCCATGGATTTCATATTCCTTGAGTTTAGTATATATTTGACAATATTTGTGAAACTAAATTTTTTATTTTTCTCGAGATAAAATTTGCTTTTATACTTGAATAATCAGTGTAGACTTGTGTGCGTATTCAAATTAGCTTCTATTTGACGAGATTCTTGTCTTTAGGGTTTATTTATGTAAAGGTGTGCGGAACAAGTTTTAAAACCTTAAAAAACTTTGAATTTCTTGAATTTGAGTTTGACAAGATTGTGCCAAGTCCAAGGCGAGTCTACATCTTGTAACACTACTCTCACCAAAAAAATCTAACAATGTCAATATCTAAAACAATTTCAAATTAAAATAAAAAATTTCTATGCATATATATGTGGGAAAAAAATCAAGTAAAATAGTTCTAAAGTTTGAAAAACAAAACTCTATAAATAAATAGCTTGTAGCTGATATCTTTCAGCATTCTTTAGATGGATATATTTAAGATGTTTATTCTAGTGTGATATTATATCAGCATGTTATTCTTGGTATATGTTTGAATAGATCGAAAATGAAACCCTTTACAATTTTACAATCCTTTTTGGGCCTTGTCTTTTTGCCCTATCTATCTTATGTCATGTCAAGCTTATTTGGGCCCCCTATCACGTCCTACTATTGTTATATACTCAAATTAGGACTTGATTTGGCATCACAAGCCCCAACACTCATAACTATTCTTTTAAAGGCCTTATTTTGGTCAGACTATGTTGAAATTGTTGACTTGGTGGACCTCCTTCGGGGTTCGCAACATGGCTTAACCGTCTCTCGTGGATCTGGGCAAGTCTAGTGTTTGTGAGGTTAATAGCTTGAGCTTTTTACACAAAGGCAAACATACCAACAATTGGTATTAGAGCCTTGGGTCACGGCTTTGAATGTCGGGAGGTCTCCTTCATTCTGTCGATGCGGAACGCTCAATTGGTGCTAAGTGGGAGATTGTTGACTTGGCAGTCAGCACCTCCTTTAGGGTTCGTGACATGGCTTAACTACCTCTTGTGGATCTGGGTAAGTCTGGTATTTGTGATGCTCATTGATAGCTCAAGCTTTTGGCACAACAGCAAACATACCAACAAAAAATTCTATATAGACCATTTTGAGCACCATGGATCTATTTAAGTTCCATAGTATGAATAGGTGACTGACCAAAATTCCTCGAATTTCAGCGCTTATTGGTGCCAACCTTCCCCTTTTCAAATCTAGTCTTGATTTTTGTATTATATGACTTTTGGGAGTCAGCCTGAATATGAAAATACCATGAGAACCCTATGCATGCCATCATTTCTAATTCATTTTCATTTAAGCATGCATTTAGCAATTTTCATTCAAGACCAAATATTCCTTCATAATCTTAGTTAAAGAGCAGATCTTAGTACGAGCAACATCAAGCTACAAAAAACTTCTCTTCAAATATGTTTTCATCATGGATTTTTTTTTGTGATTTATCTTGTAATAAATTAACATGCAAGAATTGAGCATAGTATCACTGCCATTATCAATCCTGAACTAATATCATTTCAATTCAGTATTCCATTTCAGAATTGGTCTCTGCCCTACCAGAGGTAAGCTCTCTTTTTCATCATCATAGTTGTAGTGGAAGTGGAAACACTTAGCCAAGGTTTGACTTAGGCAAGCCCCTATACAGCACAACCATTTTTCTCTACTCTTTATATGTAGGTAACAAATCCAACAGCTGAAATTTGTACATTTTCTCACAGAAGACTGAGACATATAATTCTAGTTTTTGAATAGGTGAAACCCCTTACCTATGCCAATTTGCACATGTAGCCAACACATTTTCGACGAATTTTGGAGGATATGATCTAAGAAGCATCCCGATCCGAATCTGAAATTTAAGCTGATGGGAGCACCTTCAGGTCTAGGGTGCCTAGCACACTTGATCGATACTTTTAGTTCCCAATTTCAGTAAAAGGTTCTTCCCTACATCTCAATTTCAGAAAACTTACAGAGCTGGGTGCACATATATAACATGCATTTTTTGCCCCTCCCAGTTCCTCAACTTATTGTCCATCTACCTAAGGTTCCCACCTTAAAAAGTGGAACAGAAAGCTTATAAAGCTGAACTCTAACACAGGCATGAAACATTACACCCATCCAAAGATCAGATAGGAACAACAAATGCTGTCAACAAAGGGACAAGAAATCAGTTAATTTTTTCTCTAAATATGTTATCTTTTTATTTACCTGCTTTATCTTGGGTACGGATCCAGAAGGAACCCAGAGCCATTCCAGCCTAAGATCCAGATCCAATACATAGCCCATTTCTGCCAAGCTCAGGAACATAGCATATTTACTACATACCATAACAATGTTTTGGTAAACTTTAACTCAAAATGGTAGGTTCCAGTATTATATAAGTCATTCCAAAAAGTTGAATATTTTCCTTGACCTTACATAAACAAATGTGCAAATTTAGGACTTGATAAAAATTGACCAAAGTTTTCAGATTCAAAATATCAGTGATATTGCCCATATGTATGCCCCAAGCTAAACAGAAAGTCTAGACTGTTCAATTATGGCAGGACACCCAAGTGGTATATAAAAGAGGCCCCAGAAGGGCCCTGGCCTTCCATGTATAGCCCCCTGACTGTAAAGAAAGGGTTCTGGGGATTGCCAAAATGGCCACTGGGAAAAGGCTGATGAAATACTGCAACCTAACCAATTATAAAGTTAGGAACACTCAGGAACCTCAGTACATCAAGATGCTCAAGTTTTCCCTTAGAGGGCATAGAGATGTAAATTCAGACTTCAATGAAATCCAATTCTTCAGCCATTTGCTTGTTTTAAAGTTAGTCTTATGGATTCAGCTAGCTGGCAAACCTCTCTTGGGCTTGTAAACCAACCAGAAAACAACATTCAGTGTAAATTTTGATACAGATGGCAATCCTATAGCCTTGGAAACAATAGATACTTAAAGCTCTGAACATAAAACAAATATTTTGTATATTGTCCCATTTATAACGTGCTATTGTGCTTTTATATTATCTTGTATCATCAAGGAATCTAGATTCTAGACTCACAGGTAACACAAAAGCACAGCAAGACAGTATGAATATCGGCAGGAATATACAGCATTCACCTTATACTGAATTCCACAAAACTCAGGTGCTCTCACTACCATAATCTTATTTTCAATGAACTAAACTCTTCTAACACAATAATTTTGCCAACCTAAGCATTCTGAAGTCAAAGCTCAGTCAGTGTCATATACAATGGCGAGAAATAGATGAACAAAAGGAATAGATAACCTGACAGTATAGCTGGATTTATCAAAAAAAGTATAGCTGGATTGGCAAAATATAGTTTACTTCTGACCCTTAGTCATGAGGTCAAAAACCAGGGGCACAAAAATTAAGCTATATATAAGGTTAATTTAAAGATATTCCCTTGTGGGCTTCCACAAGGGGTCATCTTATAGGGCAAATTGACATGTGGTTTGGTCTTGACCAAAATAACAACCTTCACTTTTGTACTTCAAGTTAACACAGAGATGCAAGGTTCAACTTACTTTCAATCTTGGTCATGAAATCAAATCATATTGGAGCAAAATCTGTCAAGAATCAATACATAAGGTAAATGGACAGAATTCCTCTGTAGATCTCCACGTAGGGTTCTCATTGGCTCAAATTGTGCCTAGCTTGGTTGTGAGCTAAAACACAACCTTTATCTCTCACTTTTAGATATAAGTTTGAGTGTGAAATTCCCTTGTCCCTACAAGAGTGTCCCATACACCACATAGCCTTCCGAGGTAGGCACAGACCTAAAAAGGCTAGTTTTTATCTCTTATCATATATTGATGCATTTGAAGGCAACTATTAGAGAACTGAACTTTACAACATTAAAACAGTTGAGGATTGATACCATATTGAACACGAATATACTAGGAAAGTAATTGAAAAGAAATATTATCAGAATCTTAAAGGCAGTTTACCCAACCAAATGAGCACTTATTGTATTAACTCAACCAGTTTCCAATAATCTAGAATATTTCTTACTTAACCCTCACCCATTTACAAGTATTTGACTTTCTGTGGAAAATATCTCGTACTTTTCAATTGATGAGGTTAAGGGACTTCTAATGAATGGTCCATAAGGCACAACACTTGCTGAAGGTTTCGCAAATAGGGTTGCAAGTAAACTGGACTTAATCATGGAGGAACCTCCTTAGTTAAGCATGCTTGAGCTTTAGTAGTACTGCAATAGGTGACGTCCCAGGAAGTCCCTACGCTTCACCTTTGTGAGCATCACCTAGATGCATGACTGCTAAGTGTTCCATTTGTCAATGAGTCTGACTAAGAAACAACACAGTTGAATCCTGATAGCAATATCACATATTTATAGACACGTCACTAAAAAAAACTGCTAAGTATTATTACAATATAAAGGAAACTCTTTCCTGGATGCTCTAATACAGGTGCAGCCCCAGGCCCCAAAAGGTATGGTGTGGGGGAACATAAGGAGTGTACAACATGCAAAGTATACAATACGTATCCCACTATGAGAAGAACATGGCTCCAGAGTTGCATATTGTAAAAATTGCATGTTAATTAAATTTATAAAATGCCATGGAACCATACCCCAGTGCCATCCTTTGTATTGTAATCTGTTCCAAATACAACCAGCTCAGGCCGCCTTCCAACTGCAACTTGTTGAACAAATGGCATAAGATTGTTTGGAATTCCACGTGGATCTTCACCGATGATTCCACTGGGGTGAGCTCCAACAGGATTGAAATATCGGAGCAACATGATTTTCCACTCAGGGTCTGCGTGGTGAGCATCACGGCAAATTTCTTCAATGAAGAGCTGTAAAGAAACATGAGAAGTGAATCACAATTAAGGTACAAATGATCCTTCAAAAAATTGATTAAAAGCTTACAGAAAATTCAAAATGCACAGTGAGCTACAGTTCCACATAATTTGCCAATTATTCTGTAAATCAATTTAAAACAGATCTACCTTTGTACGTCCATATGGGTTCATTGCACATAAGGGAAACTCTTCTGTACATGGGACCTCCTTTGGCTGGCCATATACGGTAGCAGACGATGAGAACACTAGCTGCAGGGATCCACCACATCAATCAGTTTACATTGAAAATTTGAAATATATCAATGTTAGGGATTTGGTTACTTCAAGTTAGAATGAACTCCCACAGTTAAAATAATGGAGAAACAAAAGCAGGCATGACCTGCTTATCCTTCTAAATTTTGGAGAAGTTAACCAAACATCAAGTTCTAACTGTTGGAAAAGTGAGAAAACACTAGGATGAATGATACATGTAATGAAAGCCAGAATAATTATGTACTGGAAAAAAGTCAAGGAATTTAAAGTATTATGGAACATATCAAAACTATCCATGGTATTGATTATTGAAATATGGTATTTACAACCAACATAGAAGACACACCAACCCATCCACAACTATAATTTATTGGGCTTAATTATATGAAGAATTTCTTTTCTGAAATTCCTTTATTTCTATGGTATATCTTGTGGAAGGTTATGAATCACCTATAAAGTGGCACAGATTGTGCTTCAACCACATTCACATTCTTTAGATTTATAAGCACATGTTACACTCAAATGTCCCCCAATCATAATTTTGAAGATCCTGTGCAGCAGGGGGAATTAATTTGAGTTCTCCGGATTTGAGATCACTCATCATTAACCGCAATTGGGTTTCTGGGAGAGAGGAGCCCTTCTATAGTAGTGCCCCGCTCCCTCATCTCTATAATGGCTGGGTACCTTATTATAGAGGGGGGATTTGAAACTTACCACATGGCTGCAGGGGTTATGGGTGGCCCCATTACTATTTGTCAACCCCTTAGAATTTTCTGAAACAAATTAATTTTGAAGAAAAAAACTAGATATCATAAAAGTTATTGCCCAGTGATTTTACTATATTTATTGAAACTAAAGCAATATGGAGCATGGGAGCAAACTTGTAAAGCAGTACTCTTACACTTCCATGATGTGAAATTTCACTTGGGTGCCCTATTTATTTGTAAAATTTAACAGAATAATTCCACCTTCTACTGACAAAAAGGGCCCCACAATAGGTGACTTTCTGTAAAGTAAAGGAAAGAAACTATGCTTGGCATTGTACAAACTACTCAATGAGGAAAAATAGCAGAAACAAGTGCCCAAAGCAGAATCTCATAGATTCTTCTTCTACCTGATCATGTAGGAACCCTCAAAAATCCTATGTATGATTCATATGATCATCCCACAAAATAAACATTGCCTCTTAGGATGATGTAAAGATATACAAGAGGATAGGCAAGAATAATATAAGGGAGTCTTGACGTAAGGCAATACTGAAATAGTTGAAAATAGAAGTCAACAATCTTGTTAAGCAAGTGATCTTCAATGTGGCAATCGAAGAAAGTACCATAGAAGTGCAAATAAAAGCTAAAACACATGTAGGCTTAACTTGAGAATTTGGCTTCTAGAAAATTTGCAATATGATGATGCAGATTAGGAAGCATAGCTTTACTCTTCTAGAGTTTCCCTAAACTGGGTTTGTCTGTGGTAAATTCTTAAGCTTGTTTCCCTTTTGTTTATTTTCATAAATCCATTCAATGCAACCACTTCACTAACTTAAATCCTTAATAAAAAATTGAATTGACATAATCAAATGAATACAAGCATAATGTTTTTTCACAAAAAACTAAATGGAAGTTGAATATAAAATGACATAACATAAGGAATCAGCATGCATTTTGTTGCACTGTCATTATTGTGAAATAAGAAGAATCATAGGCTAGTAGTAGCACAAATGGATTCTCGAACATTATGACTATGAAGTGTATGCATGTCTAAATGGATGTATACACAATTGCATAATGGTTATAAGATGTGATGGCAGCCATATAATTGTACTTAACATGGATACACAGCCTTTAATTGTTGTTTCAAAAGCATAGATGATAGAAGTTCGAACTTTAGAACAGCAAATAAGGAAAAGTAAATCATATTGGTGGATTATGCATCGGATACCCATATCAGATACAGATCGAAGATGGATATTAGTATTATATAATTTACTTCATTTCATATGTTTGTACACCTAAAGCATTTTTTTTAATTTGGGGTGTAAGGCACAAAGTGACTTCTCAGTTAATTGAAAAATAACTCTGGAAAACTACTCTTCATATTTGTTATATCTCAGGTGTGTTCTAAGCTCTGTTCCATTTATTTGTGAAGTGCACCCTGTATGACAAAGATGAAGACTTTGATGCTATGAACACTGTAATTGTGATATGTATTTGTAGGCAGATTGAACAATTTGTCAAGTTGCAGATTAAAGGGAATGAATCCTATATCATCTAAGAGTTTCAATGGAATGGAGCTGTGCAACTACACATTAAATGGAGACCTTTTATTTGGTGCGGTAAAAGGTGAAAACCATTGAAAAAGAGATAAAGATGTGCAAACAGGAATAGATAGCAGGTTAGAAATATAATCCTTTAGAGACATTAGAGTACTCAGTAAAGGCATCTATAGGTTTGATCCTCAATCATGATGTGTCAAGAAAAAAGGCAATCAAGAAATAAGATACCAGAACAACATGATAAAATGAGCTCCATCTTGTCAAAGAAAGATAAGGCTGAATATTGCGAAACAAAATTTTGAGTTAGGGAAATTTTATCACATTAAAATTGGATAAAGAAAATTTGACCACATTTAAATTGAAAACTTTCCGAAAGTGAAGATCTCTAATAGTACACTTATATCATATATGTGGCATTGTTCATGGATATCATCTATCTGCTAAATAATCCAAGCCAAGAAACATCTCTACCAGATCATTATCAAAAGTAATAAGTCAGCTTAATACAATTCATATACCTTTTGTCTTACTAAAAGCACTGGCAAACAATTGGATATATACAAGTATGAAAATTTGAGCATTACCTTTTTACAATTATGAGCAGTCATAATTTCCAATAGATTCAAGGTGCCAACTATGTTGTTGTTGTAGTAAAATAACGGCTTGGCTACACTTTCTCCCACAGCTTTTAATCCAGCAAAATGAATGACAGCATCAAATCTACAAATCATAAGAAAATCAATTTAACGGAGACAATAAAGAGATTGGTAAGAATATATTTTCATGAGGAAAAGCCAATCCATGATCTTGCAATAGATAATTTGAAGTAAATCGCTAAATAGACAAAATTTTCAAGGATGTACATATAGGTCAAATCATTGTTACAAGTGATGTTTTTTATCTGTCATTAGTGTTGTCCTTTAATTTAAAAGAATTGTAACTTTAAAAGAACACGCATAACAAGCATATAAACTAAAGTTCTAATAAGATTGGTGCTGAGTAAATTATTTTCTCCAGAAGAATAAAACTAGTATAAACATTTTAAATACATCTATCTGAAAGTTGCCAAATGATCTCCTGGTATTTAGTTTTTTAAATACATTTGTTTATCTTAACAATATAGCTATATCAATAGTGAATGTCCTATAAAAACATATTATTTTATTTCCTAAAATATACAAATTTTCCAATTACTTAGTTACATGTAAGAGCGACCTTTCTATGGTTCTGAAAAAATAAATAAATAAACAAAAACAAAAAATTTATTGATTTAAACTACTACATATACACAAACAAGTAATTAAGTAGACAAAGAAAAATGAAAATCTAATTTTACTTTACTCTCATTTTACACATTACAACCGTAAACAATTTCGCTTTTTTTCCATCTCTCTCTATTCTTTTATTTTCATTTCTGTAGAAGAAAGACAACGGCAACAAGGGAAAATACAAAATTTTATTTCATTTGCATTTATTTTTGTATTTATTATTATTAAATAATAAATATCAATAATTTGACATATAAATGATTGTCAAATTTAAGATGAAAGCTAAGAATTTTTGTTAACATGCTCATGCCACTACACTGCATCTCAGAAACTTATCTAAAGAGTAGGGATAACATTTAAAATAGTTTGAAGTTTGAAATGATGTAATTTCAAAATTATTATTAAATAATAATAATCAATAATTTGACACATAAATGGTTGTTAAATTTAAGATGAAATGTAAGAATTTTTGTTAACATGCTCATGCCACTACACTGCACCCCTTGCTGCCACTGTTAACAACTCTCAGCATAATCAGCAACTTTTTAAGAGTAAACACACAATTTAAAAGATTTTGAAATTTGAATTGATTTAAAACTAGAAACTCCTAGCGTGAGATTTTCTAATGTCGTAACCCAAAAATGACATACAAATCAATCTATTTTAATCCATATATATAACATGTTAATAATGCATTCTTCCTCTGGTAAATTTTCGACTGCACTGTCTTCTCAGTATTATTACTTTATTCTCTACATCCTCTTACAAAATAACTCTGCAATAGTAGTTTCTTGTGTTCATACTTCATACCACTACTAAACACTCTCTTGATGATTAAGATCTTTCTTATTTCTATTTTAAGTGCACTATATTTATATTCCCCTCACTGTATCATTTTCTCTGAGATTGTCGTCCTTTAATGCATTTCTGTCTTCCTTTATCCTCAATTCTATTTATTGTTCATTTCCTCCTATAGCCTTGACAGTTCTGGATTGCCTCTTCTATTATCTCATCAATGCATATATTTGATTTCTTCTGAACTTCACCGCTCCTTTGGCATCAAAGACCTTGACTATATCTGAGATTGTTCCTTCCTTCCGTATTGCTTTATTATTTTCAGGTCTGCCTATATCTTTATTATTATGGAATAGATCGTATCCTTATGATTTCCTTTTAATACCTTCCAAAATTGTTCTCACTCTTCTATGAGTATTTCATAAACCTTCATTCACTCTGAGGCTATATTGTTTACAGCAGTATATTGCTGATGCATACGTCCTTAGTATTCATATTGCTGATTCTGATCAAATTGTGGATTCAATAGGAGTTCTTGTTCAGTTTTGTGCCGGTTACCCCCACATTCTTGTTAATTGTCAATGCCCATGCTGAAGGTAGTTATACTTTGTAGACTTCGTAATGATTCTTAATTCTCCTTAACGAACATGGACTGCGATATGTTCATGATCTCTCTGTAACACCAAATGATATTGGTCCTCCATGCTTTAATTGCACCCACGATGCACAATGTGTTCTGTATACTGATTTGATGTTCTTCCCTTAGCGCCAGTTACTTGCAGTAATTTCACTTTGTCTTCTCTGTACTTGCTGACTATAAAAGGATATATGAAGAGACGTGTTCTTTGGGTCTTTACTAGTTGTCTTCTTAATTACAGTAACTAATCCTACATTTATCCTTTGATATTTAATATTTGAAATTTATATGTATATATATATATTGTAAAAGGTCTCTATAATTATTAACATGTTATATATGCATTAAAATATATATATTTGTATGTCATTTTTGGGTTATGACATCAAACCTTACGAAACGCCTCTATAGAACTATACCTTAATGTTTGACTGTTTTGATCTCAATTGTTTCAAACCACCTCCTCAAGTAGAAATATTTTGAAATTTCATAAATATACGGAGTTCTTCTTCTCAAATAGATTCATTAAAGTAATTTGACTGGTGTCAAAGGACTAAATCAGGAAAATGTCATTTCTTCCAAAGTTTAATCATCTTGAACAGTGAAAACAACTAACTACAGGCATAACCCCCAAAAAATAAAGAAAAATATCCATGTACAAATACCTACGCTCTACTATTTGAGGTTTAATAAATGACTTCTGGGCTCACATAAAGGCATCTAGAAGGAACAAAACTCTCTCACAAATGTTGCAACTTCAAAGAGTAGCAGGATACCAGAATGATAAGTGGTCAGTGATCAAAGGGTAAACAAAAGTGACCAATGAGTAGTTATCAATAATATAGTGAAGATATTAAAGCCATACATCTTAAAAGACCATGTATGCATCACAAGATAATGTAAGGTGAGGTCAATTACTTGCCTTGAACTGGAGATATCATTTAATAGCAACTCTGAAATAAAAATGTTTTATTTGAAACTATCTTCAATGATAAAGCTACCAATATGCTAATAAATAATATGCTTCCCCATAAACAAAAAAAAAGGGCATACCTCACAAATTCAATTAAGAAAAAGAAAACCCTTGTTAAGCATGAAGAGGTAAATTTAGTTTGATGACAATAGCCCCCAGTGGCCCTGAGGAGTTTCTTGAAAATAATAACATGGTAAATGCATCAAATAAAGGCTTTACCCAATAACACTTCTCCTTGCACTGGTTCTATTATTGTTGCCATGTTTTTACAAATGTATGTAATGTCCAAGCGATTGAAGTGCTGGGTTCTTATTGTCAAGACTCAAGCCTAAATCCTCAAAATGAAACTGAAGGTGGAAGTCTCCACAGTGATTCTTGGTCTTTCCTTAGTTTCCTTCTACTAGGAATTTTTAAATTATTATTTACTTGTTAAGACTCTTAAGGAGAAGTATTATTAGTATCAACTGGCTTGGATGCTTATTTGAGCTATAGCTGTAAATTATCATGCACATACATACATAAATACACATACATATAAATAAATAAATGAATATCATACCAAGGACAACTGTTTATAATAATAAGTCTTCCTAAACTTAAGAAACCAGATTTAGCAGTTTGGCTTTTAATAGGAATTATTTAAGGATGTAAAGTATTAGTATCAACTGGCTTAGATGCTTATTCAACTTATATTTGCAGATTCATGTATGAATATACAAATACATACATCATATATGTGTGTGTGTGTGTGTGCGCGCGCGCGCACGTGCGCGTGCATGTACACACACATATACCTACACATGTACATAGATATACACATATATGTGTATATGTATGTACATGTGTAGGTATATGTGTGTGTGCGCGCGCGCGCACACGTGCGCGTGCATGTACACACACATATACCTACACATGTACATACATATACACATATATGTGTGTGCAATACAATACACACACCAGGAAATAAATGAACATCATGCCAAGAACAACTGTTTAAACTTTATAATGATGACTCTTCCTAATTTTATGGAACCAAATTTTGTAGTTCAAATATAGTTTGTTTAATAAGAGAACCTGTTAAATTTAGAGTAGTTTACAAGTGTTGTTAAATATATAACCTTATAGTAGGCTCACGCTTAGAATTTTAAAGCTTCAAAAATGAAAGGGAAAATCTACTTCTCACCAAGATTGCTTGGATCTGCAGGTGTTGCTACAGTACAAGGATCAAATTTTATAGTTTACAGATTTAACATCGTTTGTATTCAGTGATTGGACTCTTATCTCTTCCAAGAAGATATCATCTTCTTATATTTTGCAAGAAAGTGTTTTGAAATCTGCCATTGGTGTCAAAGTTCAGATATAAAAATCCAAGGAAGACATTGCAGAAGTATTGCAGATAGAACCTTTCTATTCCAAATTCCAATATATCGAGCTCCTCAGATAGCAATGTAATGAAAGATATAAGCAATGCAATTATTGAGTAGAGTAAGACTACCAATAAAGTACCAGACTTAAGAGAATGCTTGACATAGCAGCGACCACATGGAAAAGTGATTTCATTAATGGAAATCTAACAAAAGAAAACCAACTGAAGGCAGTGAACTTTCATTACTTTTAAAGGTAGTGTGCACAGCAAAGAGTCTGTTATTACCTAATGGTCAACTTTGTACATAGCCAACATAAAATATATTATCCAGTGTTCCTGATAAACGCCTGTGCACAAGAATATGGAATGATGGAAACAACCAAACATGAGACTGAGTGTCTTTCAAGATTGAAATGGTAGTTCCCTGTGCTCAATGACATAGAGCAACAATACAGCTCTCAAGTAGTGTGTATACTTGGACAGCAACAAAAAAATTGTTCTGTACAGTGTTCTCTGTAATTCTTTGCAGTTCTTCATAATATGATGTCCACAATTCTTAGTGTACCTTCTAACTTATTTTCAATATCAGGAATTTCTCTATGAATCGGAATCTTTTTGTCTTCTCGACATTATATATGCAGAGAATGTCTTTAACAAAGTATGTTGTGGAAAACATTTATGATAACTGGATGCATCTATTATACTCTTTATGGTTAAGGAGGCAATGACATTTGATACGTTTTGTCATTCCATTCTAACCAATATCTGCCGTTTGTCCAAGTCAACAGAAGTTTCTGAAAGTAAATTTGTTTATAATAAGCATCAATGGGTATCCTGAAGGTTGATTGTTTATCTGTTTGACAGTTGGTTGGGTAACAATGTGAAACTTCCAGCTAATTGCAGTTAGTTGATTCATTTTTTGAAGCATTCTATATATTCCATCATTCGAATTGTTTGTAAATGGGAAAATGGAATGTGAATGAAATGGTAACAGAGCAGATATTAAAAGGAAATGTTTTAAGAGTGAGTGATTGACATATACTGTCATGGTGATCTTATGTTCGTGAAATCTGTATTGTGTAAAATTCTGAACCTTCCTGTGAAGTAGTTCAAGTTTTTTGATTTCATCTTGTGCTGAAGATTAAAGGAGGATGGTAACATCTAAGGGTGATCAACGGGTATAACAGTAATCATTTTCTCTTCCTGGATTTGTTTAATAGTGGTCTGATTTTGAGTATCCATGTTAGCGATAAGAGTTTAGTTTCATTCTATCAAGTGGAAATATTCTGAATTTTCAGATAATTCTGAATAACAGAGAAGATATCCACACATTGTCCAGATTACACTCAGTTTTCAGAGAGATCTGTTTTGATGCACAGAACAAGTGTTTGATCACAAAATTTGTAATCGGTTGTAATTTGTAATTGGGACTCAGCACACAGGCTGTTGAGTAGGTGCTCATATTTGAAAAAGTTGGTGCTCTTAAGGTAGGGGTTTGGTGACTCCTTGGGGTTAGTTCCCTTAAAAACTGTAGTTGGAGTTTAACTGTCCAGGTTCCTACCATTTTGGGTTTCCATGTCAAATCTTGTGCATTGTTTCTTGTATAGTTGAAATGGTTTCTTGTTTCAGTCACACTTACTTTCAGATTCCTGTTTGAAGGTTAAAAAGTTTGCATCTACTACTGATTCCCCCCCCCCCAAAGTAGTAGAATTATGACCTACAGAAAGTGAGTTGGTCTTTTTCAAAGGCAAGTATTAGTTTCAAGTTTTCATCTTCTTGTGATTTTGCTCTCATTAGCAGGTTCCCTTGTTTGAGGTCGAGTTCCGCTTCCAATTACAGCTCAATTTCTAGTTCTAGTTCGGTTCTTCTCGAGGTTCCTGTGGTAGGAACCTAGACACTTGGCCATGCCTAGGCACACCTGTGGGTGTGCATGCCAAAAAATGGGGCCCATGTGCCTTAAAAACTGATTTTGCACCCTCAAACATCCATTTGAAAAAACCTTTTGAAACTTGCAACTTATGAATACAATAGTTGAGGAATTTCATTTACAATTTTATTGGTAATTATGGGTTTATGAGTATCACACTTCTAACTTATAATTATTGTAACACATGTACGACCACACTCAATACCTAATGGTACCCAGCATGGAGTGTCATTCAAATGAAATTGAACCAAATGTTGACCTTAATGCCTATGATCATGATGAAGATGAATATGAACATTACATATAAATATGGCTTGCAATTTGTATTTTCATAGTGTAGTGACATTTTGAAATTTTTGCAAATTATGAATATGATATAAGGCACATGGTTGAAAATATGAGATATATTGCTAAACTAGCAATATACCACACGTCAAAACAGAAAACGATATAATCATCCAAAAAATCATAGCCAGGTTTTCCATTGTTGCGCAGCGATGTTTAGGGGAAAAGATCACTAAAAGCCACACTTTTCTCTGAAAAATCAGTCAACAAAAAGTCAACCTGTGAATAACTTAAAACATAAAAATTTAAATGCAAAATACAGTTTTCTTTTTTCATATTTGCTATGTATTTTAATATAACTAAAAAATAGGACGAAAATCTCAAATCAGTATATGTTCTACAAATTTGGTGTATGTATGTGTGATTTTAAGAAATTATACATTTTCAAACATTCAATGAAAGTGCTGAATTTTTGCAATTTTTTGCACTGTGTTTTTGCCGATTTTGAACTTTTCAAGAAAACTTAGGCCAGCTGATTTATTGCCAAGTCCAAGTTTTCCAACTATGATATGAGGTATTTATAGTTTTATTGGTAATTATGTATGTGTCTTCATGCTTTTAACTTATTATTATATGTTTGAATTTTTTAGCATGTATGATGTATATATAAATTTGCAATATATCAAAATTTGCATGCATGTATGTAGGCCGAACTCGAACCCAAACCCAAGGAATTTTTTTTGCCAAAACTATGTACTTGAACCTTTTTAGAACCAAGATTGGTAACTAGCTCTCTGGTTATTTTGGGTTTTGCACTTTAGGCTTAGCTTTTTGAAACTTTCATTACTTTGTAAGGTATTGGATTATCCATAGGTGAGGAACCTTATGGAATTCTCAATTGACCTGTTAAAAAAATATAATCATAATAAGAAAAATTATTTAGCACTCTCTTTTGAACAATCTAGGGTCCCTTTGGCACCACCCAAAAAAAATGAGATGAAAGCTATGAACTTTGTATTTTCATTGTGTAATGGCATTTTTAGAATTTTACAAATTATGATTATGATATGCGAGGCATGATTGAAAGTATCTGCGATATATTGCTAAATGGTACCCAGCATGGAGTGTTGTTCAAATGAAATTGAACCAAATGCTGACCTTAATGCCTATGATCATGATGAAGATGAATGTGAACATTACATATAAATATGGCTTGCAATTTGTATTTTCATAATGTAATGACATTTTAAAATTTTTGCAAATTATGAATATGATATACGACACATGGTTGAGAATATGAGATATATTGCTAAACTGGCAATATACCACGTCACTACAGAAAACGATATAATCGTCCAAAGAATCATAGCCAAGTTTCCATTGTTGCACGGCGATGTTTAGGGGAAAAAATCACTAAAACCCACACTTGTCTCTGAAAAATCAGTCAAAAAAAAGTCAACCTGTGAATAACTAAAAACATAACAATTTAAACGCAAAACAGAGTTTTCTTTTTTCATATTTTCTATGTATTTTAATTTAGCTAAAAAACATATGACAAAAATCTCAAATCAATATATGTTCTACAAATTTGGCGTATGCATGTGTGCTTTTAAGCATATTTTAAGAAATTATACATTTTCAAATGTTCAATAAAAGTGCTGATTTTTCGCAAGTTTTTTCATTGAGATTTTGGTGATTCCGAACTTTTCAAAAAAATTAAGCCAATTGAAGTCCGAGTTTTCCAACTATGATATGAGCTATTTATAATTGTCTTGGTAATTATGGATTTGTGTCTCATGCTTTTAACTTATTTTTATATGTTTGAATTTTTGAACATGTATGATGTATCTATAAATTTACAATATATCAATATTTGTATGTATGTACGTAGGCTGAACTCGAACCCAAACCCAAGGAATTTTATTTGCCAAAACTACGTACCCAAACCTTTTTAGAGCGCCAAGATTGGTAGCTTAGCTCTTTGGTTATTTTGGGTTTTGTACTTTTAGCTTAGCTTTTTGAAACTTTCATTACTTTGTAAGGTATTGGATTATCCATAGGTGAGGAATCTTTAAGAATCCTCAATTAACTTGTCAAAAAAATATAACCATGATAAGAAAAATTATTTAGCACTCTCTTTTGAACAATCTAGGGTCCCTTTGGCACTACCCAAAAAAAAATGAGATGAAAGCTACGAACTTTGTATTTTCATTGTGTAATGACATTTTGAGAATTTTGCAAATTATGAATATGATATACGAGGCATGGTTGAAAATATCTGCGATATATTGCTAAATTGGCAATATGCCATGCATCACTACAGAAAACAATATAATTGTCCAAAAAATCGTAGCCAAATTTTTTATTATTTCATGCGATGTTTAGGACAAGAAAATCACTAAAATACACATTTTTTCTCTGAAGAATCAGTCAACAAAAAGTTAACCCGCGAATAACTTGAAACATTACAAGTTAAATGCGAAATATGGTTTTCTCATTTGTTTTTCCATTCATTGTTTTCATATTTGCTATGTATTTAACTAGAACCTTTGATTAATATATGATGAAAATCTCAAATGAGTATGTGTTCTACAAATTTGGTGTATATGTGCATTGTGTGTGATTATTGGAATATTTTAAGATATTATACGTTTTCAAATGTTAGATAAAAATGCAGATTTGTTGCAAATTTTTTGGGCGAGTTCTTGGGGATCCCAAGTTTTCCAAAAAATTTAAGCCAGCTGAGTTATTGCCAGTTCTGAGTTTTTCAACTATGGTATGAGGTGCATTTATAATTTTACTAGCAATTATGGACTTATGAGTATCACGCTTGTAACTTATTATTATACATTTGAAGTTTTGAACATGTATGGTGTATGGTCAAACTCAAACCCAAAAATTTTTTTTGCCAAACCCATGTACCCGAACCTATATAAGAACCAAGATTGGTAACTTTGCTCTCAAATTATTTTATGTTTTGTACTTTAACTTAGCTATTTGAAACTTCCATTACATTGTAAGGTATTAGATCATCTGTAAGTGAGGAAACTCATAGAACCCTCTATTAACCTATTAAAAAAACATAATCATTAGAAGACAAATTATTTAGCACTCACTTTTGAACAATTTAGGGTCCCTTTTGGCATGGCACCATCTACAGTGCAACATATATGCACCATTATTCAATGTAAGTATAAAAGACTTCCACTATTTAACACTGGGTAGGGGTGCATATATGTTGCCTATCCACTGGCTTTTGGCACCACCCAAAAAAAAATGAGATGAATGGCCAAAGCTATGAAGATTGACAGTAACAAGGAGGAATTGAAGCTAGAGACCAAAGGAAGATAATAGAAGAAGACAACACACTTGAGGAGTAGACCAAGAAATCAGAAGATCTACTAGATTATTGAACATGAATAAATTTTTTAAAATTAGCAAAGGTGTGATTATAAAGATCCATAAAGGCAATTTTAAAGTGAAAGTGAAAGTGAGGGTCAAAGCCAATCCAAAAGATGAGATTAAATGGTTAATAAAAACCAAATCTGAAGCTGAATTAAGAGAAGATTTAAGCCAGAATTGGAAACATCTTGCTACCCATGGAAGACGCATAGGTATAGGTCAAAATTCAATTGCCCCTTTTAGGAGGAAGTTTTTCACTGCATTGTACAAATTGTGATCAGCGTTTCTAATAAAATACTTTATATGGGGTCCGCAAAGGATTTACTAACTTAGGCCAACATTTAATGGTCAAATGAAAATATCAGGACTGGATCACAAATAATTGTAGAGGGACTAGGGTGCAAGTACCCTAGTCCACTCAAACTAGGACATTGAGAGCCCTAGTCCTCTCAAACAAAGACCAATTTAAGTGGTGGCAGAACATTAAGATCCAAAACATAGGATCTAATTTGACAGAAATGACCCAGAAATCAGGCACAGTATAGTAGGGGCCCATATAGAGTGTGAAATTGTAAAGGGATACAAATTCACTACACTACATCTACTTACTTTCTACGAGAGGAAATAGTAGTTACTTATGACAACATCAAATCCAAATTTACATAGCCAGAAAATGATTAACATGCTACCTACGCCCGCCATAAATAATTAATACTGCAACTAAGTCAGCTACAAAATGTTTCTTTTATTCATCCACTAACTATAATACTTAATGAATAAGACAGATTGCAATTATAGCCAGAAAGTGATTAACGGGCTACCCCTGCCCAGCATAAATAATTAATAATGCAGCTAAGTCAGCTATAAAAGGATTATTTTATTCATCGACTAATAAAAAATACTTCATGAATAAGATAGGCAAGAGCCTACAACACAATGGTAACTTGTGAGCCTCTTATCTAAGAGGTCGTGGTTTCAAATCTACTCGAGCTTAACACATAATAATAAATACATGATAATAATAAATATCAACAAATAATAATTAATAATTAATCTAGGCTTTGGCCCATTACCAATAAAATTAAAATACTTAATGAATAATATTGATTGCAATTATTTCACAAACTCCAAGAAGAACCATGTAAATGACTGTAACAAAGTTCAAAAGAACAAAGGCAAGGGACAAGTCTATGGAGGCTCAACCATAAATTGAGGAGTCATAGGGTCTGCATTGTTTGAAGAGAAGTCACAGGCAATGGATCTAACTTGATATGAAGTTATGAACCCACTGCATAAGGGAATAAGTTTCAGAACCATGCAGCTAGAACAAAACTGAATTGGTTTTTCTTCCATTTCTTTGTGTGAGTTAAGTTTAGAAGCTTTTATATGACTCATATGCTCATTTAAAAGAATAACAGTTGCATCAAAGCATTAAAGAATGATTTAGAGAGTTACTATGGTCGTATATCTCACTAGAGTAGTCATGTGCATGGTAACAGAAAATGTCAACAAGATAAAAGCACTGGTTTTAAACATACCAGAGACCAATGTTGTGCTCGTATCTGAATCTAGGTTTTTCCACAAACTGGCAAAAATAATTCTTTTCTCAGAAAAATGCATTTAATAAGAAGAACAAGGACAGTAAAAAAATTTCTATAAAAACCTCAAAAATTAAAGTTTTCCCCTCATTTTTTAATTTCAGGCAGCAGCTTAGCAAATTTTGCGGTCTTTTCTGAGAGAGAATTGCCATTTTGTGATTATCAGAATAGTGCACAGCTCACCTTAGAAATTTTTGTAGCACCTACTTGGACGTCAAGGACTTGTGTGTTCATCATTGTTAGCCTTAGGTAGTGTTGAAGATAATCAACCAATCAATCTGGATCAGACTAATCCTGATTCAGAATGGATCCCAACCAAGGAAAGCTCCACATTAAGGGAAGAGGATTTGGATATCTTTAATGAGGTTTTGGATGATTGTAACTGTTCTAGTGTGGGGCAGCTGACTACTAACATAAAGATACTGATCTTCTGCTTCACGTATTTAGTCATTGGCTGGCTTAAAGGCTATTTGAATGTTGAATGTTGCACTCCCCATTTTTATTTTGTAAATGAATTAAGAAAAATGAGTCTATAAATAACTGTACTCTTTAAGATTGAAAATTTCAGATATAATGACATCGAATCTTAAGCTATGTTTTATTATTGAAGTACAGACTTTGTTTCTCTTTCTACGCATTATTTCACATAAAATCATTTACAGTTGATTTTTCCATGTTTGAACAAGTATTTTAGCATTCATTTAATTTCCCATATTTTTCCTATATTAAAGTTAAATTTGTGTAATTAAACTCCATTTACACTTTCAGATTACTATGTGATGCTATAATGTGGTCATGGTCAGCATTAAAGGGGTAAATTATCCACAGCAAAGCAAGATTTAAGACACTTGTGGAAGAGCTGATGAGAGGCCAGCGTATGCTGAGAGGACCATATAAGTGCTAAAAAATCCTACAATGTGACTAAGTCTTAGATTGGGAAATTGACTTGACAATACTATGAGACGAACATAGAGGTAAGGATGCAAAACCCCAATGGCTCTAACTCTCAACTGACTCTGCAGGGCCATAAGGATCCTCTCTTTATTTGCTTGATGCAAACCTCCAATTCTTTTGCTTTCTGCTGCATAGGCTTCTATAGAAAAGGGCACCAACCCACTCCATGTGCAATATATCAAGTCAAGAACTACTCTATAATATCCCGCATTACTGCAAATGCTTATTCATCCTCAGTAGAATGAGATCCTATCTACAACCTCTATTAATGTGTTCATGTGTTCCTCTACTCATCAAACCTCCATCAACCTTCATGGCAATTGAGCATGATTGTCTTTGTGGACCATGATAGGTGATCCTCTTCTTTGAGTTGTCACTCTCACGATTGCTATTCTTAAGACAAACCCTGTGAGACCTCATTTTGCAAGAGATCCAAAACTCATTTTTATTATTACAAGTGACAGCTCATTTTTGTAGGTTTTCCAATATAATTGCTAGATCAATACAGGCAATCTAGGCTCTCTTGCAACCTTCTTTCCAAAGTTTGATTGAAGAACCTTTCCTACAAGGCTTCCATGAAACCATACCTCTAAATTCCCCCTTTGAATCCCATCTTACATGAAATTTCTCCTCTCCTCCTAATGGCCCCTCAATGATTCTTTCATGGTTCTGTTTTCTTTTTGCCAACTATGTAGTACTATCCCATCTTAAATTATGCATCCTCTTCCATCCTTGGTCTCTAGCTTACTTTCATGCCATTTGTTGGATCATCACTTCTATCTATTGCATACACTTCACTTTTCACTTACTCCATTTATGCACTTCACTTCAATTCCCATCCCTTCTGAAATAAGCATTTATGTTAACTTGATAGATTAAACTTTCCTCCATCATACATGTTTGATTAGCTTGACAACCAGTACTCGTAGAGCCACCTCAATCTGTCTCTTTGTAAATTGTGAGCACCTAATTGGTGTACAATTTCATGACTATTTAACACCCACCTTAGTGTGTTTTCCATTATAGAACTTCACATGGCACTTATGGACACCTAAACTCAAATAAAAATCCTCTCACTTCAATCTTGTATAAAAATTGAGGTAAGCCCTTATTTTTAAGTATGCTCCTCTATTTTTCCCTCCAATCATATAATTGATTTCATCACATATACCCTATGTTACCATGTGTGGCCTTCATGTTCTATCCTGATCTTGGAACTAGCTATTGTAATCTGCCATCCTCTAAATGTCTGGGACTTTTGGTTCCAATCTGAGCTCTAATTCGCTGGAACATATCACCTAGGGCATTTTGTTCTCAGGAACATAGCACGCAGAGCAATTTGTTCCCCGAGGATCAAGCACAAATCAGATTCAGGGTCCTATCTCAGAGGTTTAATGGCATCTTTGGATCTACAGTTGGTCTTCTTGTCTTTTAACCCCTGTGATATTGCGAGGGGTATATAACCACCCTATCTCTCCTCTGCTCAAGCATTCAGATTCACAATCAAGCAATCAAGTCCAAGCAATTAAGGCCTACCATGGGAGTTGTCTGTCAAGCAAGGAGATACATCTACATTAATCCAAGTCTTCTTTTTTCTTCTCAATCAAGCATTGTGGCAAACTACAACATCAATCACATAAGGTTGTCTTTCATGATTTCCTTTAGGGTTTATGTGTTAAGTCAAAGATATTGCATCAACATATTTGATCACATTCAAAGGAGCATTTCCATTATCACAATATGCTATATTCTATTTTTTAGATCTAGCCTCTTCTATACAACAGCATGCTTTTGTTTTTTTCATGTCAAAACTTGACCCAGCAAGTACAGGATATGTCAATAAGTCTGCAACTAAAATCAGCCAAAAATTAAAATCCCTAGGAACAAAATACACGGGCTTCTCTTTCTCATAAACAAAATGCCAAGGGTATTCAAATTCAGTTTCTAAGTCAGTACAACTCTCAGGTCTCTATTTAAAGTCACTATAACTTCTTTATATTTTGTTAGTCTGTATTTCCCAAATCTTGCTAGTTTCACTTATCTGGCCTTCTATATTGCATCATCATATCATTTTCATCTAAATCATCTCAATCAATTAATTATTGTGAATAATCATTGACTAATCAGATGCTTGGATCCTACTTGAGCCCATTGGGTCATCTTCCTTATGATTGTACAATAATAGCAGGAGTGATTTACCTTGCTTACCTTTTCTTATTGTACACAAAGATTCCTCGACCAACAACCTCTAAAGCTCATGCACTTCTCCTAACATCGACCATGACTGAACTCAAGTGTCCAAAACTTATGTTTGCATTTTTGACAAGTCCTAGACTACTTTTGAGTACCTACAAGTACCTACTGTTGTGCCGAACTATCGTCAGCCTCTCTCATATACCAACTCCCTTATCGATATAGTATATACCATTTGCTTCTACACAAATCTTCTATCTCATGCATACAAATTCCTTCCTACACAATTTGCTCTTGGTGTTATCATTGTTTGCGGCATCATCTAGAAACTCTTGGGACTTGGTGAGACGCGAGCTAGGTGATCCTCAGTGAATCTGGGGGTGAAGGTGGTCAAACTTGGACTCGATCAAGTCTACACAAGACTCCCTATGTTCGAGCGAGTCCTAATGCTCAAACTTGGTGATCTGAATTAAAATGATGATTTCAATTATAATACTAGGTATGCAAAAACTTGTAAGTATTGTGAAGAAAATGGACAATAGAAAAGCTTTTAAGAAGAGTTTTTTGTATGCATCAAAAGTCACCATTCATTGTTCCAAAATGAGTATTAAATACATATCTAGAATCCTAGTAGTCATAAGATTCCAAGCAACATCAAACTGAAGAGTTTTGAGAAATAAAATAATAAACAAAACTACAAATATTCGGAAAACTACAAAATTAGGAATCCCAACTTGGAGGGGTCATAACTATCTACTCAATTTTCTCAATTCAAAAGTATTTGCACTGTAAGAGAGGTATTAAAGCAAATCTAATTTCAGTTCCTTGGAACCAGGCCTTTGGCAATTGTTCTAAAGAACCATCAACACTTCCAACCCCAAATTTTCTTTAAAAACCTCTAACAATGTTGATTAGTAAGACGTACAAATTCTAAGAAATTAGATTTATATTTTTTAACCAGCAAACTTTTATCAGCATTTTCTCACTCAATCTGTCATGAATTCTAGACATATCTCTCTCCCTATCACTCTTCCTCTATCCCCTCTATCTACCTCCCTCTATCTCACTCGCTCCTCTATTTTCTAAGATCTAGACATGTCTTCTACATTTCTCGCCATCAAAGCCCCACAAGAGGTGTTACCCGCACCTTTTTTTGGTGTTGCTCCCAAACCCCCACCAAACTATAAGCCTAAGCAAGTAACAGGCCAATAATGATGAATTAAGATCATAAATATATAATACATATCCCTTGGTGCAAATCTCTGCATATTCATAGTTAAAAAATATCGTGGCTGCTACATCATCCAAGACCTACCCTAGACACCTTAGTAGGAAGGATGCTGGCTTCTAAACACAACTAAACTAACAACTTACAGTTTTTGTTTTGAACATGTGACGTCATGGTTTTCACATCCATGAGCTTTTATATACACTTGACAATATCTATATATTCAAGTATGTTATTTCCTTAAGCTATAATTTGTGTTTATATTTATGCGATTGATGTGTACTTGTGTATGAGATCAAATTAGCTTCTATTTGATGATTCTATTGTGTCTTTAAGGTTTATTTATATAGGTTGCATGAAACAAGTTCTAAATCCTTAACAATCTTTAAATTGATAAGTAGGAGATAATTTCCACAGCAAGTCAAATTGTGATATTGCTATTAGGATTTAACTATGTGATTTTGAGTCAAACTCATTGATCCATGTTTCATGAGTAGTGATTCAACATGAATCCATCCTGTTCTTCACACCTGTGAGCATCACCTAGATCCAATGAGTGCTAAGTGTTCCATTTATTCTCATGAACACACTCTATAGTCACTACCCCAGGGCCATACTTCAGTTCAGCTTATCACCACCTTTTTCTCCCCTTTGTCTCCACCACGAGGAGCAAGAAGGCCATCTAATACCACTCATAGATCTGTTTGACACTACACCAGCCTTTCCAAATAGTGACACTCATCTGGTGATTCTCAGCGTGGCTCTAAGTCTCTGGATCATTCGTGGTTATACCTTTCTATGACTGCTTTCTTTGTACCAAGGAAGGACCCTTCGTCCTTACCTTGGTTTTTCTGGCTTTTTGTCTTGTATTGTTTTTCCTCTGAGTCACAGTTTGGTGCTCCTACTTTGGTCGGTTCTTTTGTTTGTATGCTCAATCCCATAAACCCATGTGGGTTTTTCGTTGGACATTAATACTATTATCTTATCTTATCTTATCTCCAATTTTTGTGCAACTGCAAGCTCATCATGTAGGTGGGATAGGCGTTCCTATCTCATGTTTCTTATCAATTTCAAAGAAAAGTTCAAGAGACTCTCTTCTTTCCATTATCTATTTCATTTGTCTCTATTGTGCAAATTTTATCTTGGGCTTCCTTGTTTTTGTAAATTCCATAGATATTAAGCATATATGAATTTTTAAGATTCTGCGTATTGGAAATTCAGGCCCACTGAAATGAAATTTGGAACAACCATTTAAGATTTTGAAATTCAATTCGAGATAGTACCTCCAGAGGCAAATAGGTACCATTACATAATGCAAAGAAATTAGATGCCAAAAACATTAATGGGATGCTATATAAGAAGTATTACACAGAATATAAAAGTTGAAGAAAACAAGAAGAGAACTCACTTTTCCAATGAAAACACTTTTTCTGTAGCGTCTTTATCCCGAAGATCAACCTATAAAAGAGAGACAAAATAGGTATATAATCAACTTTATTGAATTTATAATTAATAAATGGTTCAAATCTTCACTAAATAGATTACCTCATCAATTATGATTAAAGGTTGAAATAATATTACGAAGACAAATTGTCTTTAAGTTTTCAAACTCGAGGAGAAACATCTTCTATCAACAATTTATAATATAATTCAATCTAACCAACACTACCTCAAACCATACCAAGAAAAAGCAAATCTGTTAGTTGTTCTTTTTAAAAACAAATCTGTTAGTTTGTTCTTTTTAAACCTCTCAAGCAAATAGCCACTGGAAATTGAATTGCATCTACATGAGTATCTCAAGCAAAGGCATTGCATTTAACTTGTTGTATTATTAATTCAATCCCTTATATCACTCCAAGGTTGCATGGGGGCAGGGGTACTTAGGTACTTAGGGTACCGATATGGGTACAGGTACGGCTATTCTTCAAAATAGGGGACGAGGGTACTTGGGCACGTCCAAATTTTCTATTTAATATAATTTAATATTTATAGAAAGTCTGAAACTATGAGTCATGACAATGGTTTTCATAAACAAGAATAGTGATAAAGTTTGCAAATGTAATGTATTATTTTCAGTTTCAGATTTGCAATATGTTTGTAATAATAATATATGATAAATGTTTAGATGCATAACAGAGACGGCAGACTTTATACATGAACGAGAAGATCATAAATCATATAACAATGACATATTGCAAATGATAAACTTTTGACATGAACAGTGATAAAATTTACTGTTAATCAATACTGTATCAAAGTTTCAAACTGATCAAGTATTGAATTACGCTTGATAAACAAGCTGATACACAAACAAAAAATTGAAACAAAATCAGAAATCTTAATCAAGGTCCTTAGTTATGATGCTTTCCACTAAGTATCCAATATTTGGTCACATGTCCAGAGATGTGGGTATGCGCATCATTGCAACCTAGGCAGGTTGCATGGGGATGGGGGTACTTGGGTACTTAGGGTACTGGTACTCATACAGGTACGAATATTTTTTTAAATAGGAGACGGGAGTACTTGGGTGTGTAAAACTTTTTTTTAATATAGTTTGATATTTATAGAAAATCTGAAAATATGAGTCATAACAATGGTTTCTCAAAACAAGAACAGTGATAAAGTTTGCAGCTGTAATGTATTGTTTTCAGTTTCAGATTTGCAATATGCTTGAAAATAGTAGTAATAATATATGATAAATGTTCAGATGCTTAACAAAGAAGGCAGACTTTAAACATGAACAAGAAGATCATAAATCATATAATAATGACATATTGCAAATGATAAACTTCTGACATGAACAATGAGAAAGTTTACTGTTAATCAATACTGTATCAAAGTTTCAAACTGATCAAGTATGTTTATATGTTTATCATCTAATTTCACCGAATTCTTATGGGATATATAGAAATGGTCACAAATTTTCACTATTGCAAGAAACTGATCAATACTTTTACATGTTATTCAATCCGAGTCAGGTATTACCACTATATAATCCATCACATTCCCATAAATGAGGTCCAGAGTCTACCATGCTTCATTAATGAAGTTTCCCAGAATCATGCCACATAAACAACATCTCACAAAATAAAACAGAACCTGTTTCTAGTTGATATTGTAAAAATATTCTTTGATGACATAGCCTAGAATGTCATTTCATATAATTAAAAGGAGAGAGTAGAAGGTGAAATTGCAATCACTAAAGTGGGCCAATATAAGCATTTTGGTGAAGCTCATGCAATGTAAACATCTTTCAAAGTTAGCTAGAGACACTACCAAAATTTTATGAAACAAAACATCACAGGAATATAGGGAAAAAATTAGGACCTCATAGTCCAAATTCTTTCCTTATTGTAATAAGAACTTTGGACATGTATGCTTTGTAAGTCATCTTTAAAATATCATGAATTATCCCATATGCTTGGCAAACAGCAGTTCGTTTCAATAGAACTAGTAAAATTAGAAGGCAAAGGGTTTTGTACCGCTTATGTATCGAATAATGTATTGAGCATTGCTTCAAGAGATTTTGCCCCCTTGACAAAGCCTGAGATAGAAAGGATGATAACATCTAGGATCAAAGCTCTTTCTAAAGCCAAGTTTTGTTGCAGCAATTTTTTTTTTTGCCAGGGCTTGGACGTCTATCCATTGTATGCTCTCACCTCACCCTACCAAGATCTTGGCAACTAGACAAAAATTACAATAATTATGATAGTGAAAATTTTCCCCTTATTGTTAGGATTGAAAACCTATACTAGAGCTTTTCTTTTAAAACACAAAGGAGATGTTCTAGGAAAAGGTGAATTACAATTTGGATTCTAATGAGGTTTAAAGGGGTTTCCCTCCCAAATTTTTCTATCAAGCCTCCGTACATGGTATTGTGCTTCCTTATTCCCTTGGATATATCAAAATATCTCTTAGGCATTTTTTGAAACCATGCCCTAGTAAGTCATCAATTGCTTATCAATCCAAGCCTAATAAGCCATCTATAAACCTATGAGCTCACACAACAAATAGTTTTTAAATGAACTTCCCTTCTTTATCCTTTTGACTCTTGTCCATTCTATCCTATTTAGAAGGTAGAAAAAACCACCAATAAAGACTAACAACCACAACATGAAGAAATTTCAAGGATAAAATACATGTGGGGGGGTTTCATAGTATCACAAGTAGGTAGTTTTAGAGAAAATATAGCACATGGTTAGCATGCATGAAAAAGGGTTTGAATGGCAAAATTTGAACAAAGGAGGCAATTTTCAACTTGGCATCACAAAACAATTGGTCTGAAGATTTGCCCTAGAGACACCCTAGAATTGGAAAAAATATAGAAAAAAATAAAATTTGATTTATTTTCCATTGCAAACCAATCGTCTTGTTGCAGCCATCTCACTAAGCATCATGTCAAGACATAATTTTGCAAAAAGGAAAAAATTGGGCATGGTACCTACCTCATGGTTGTGTCTAACTATTCAAACACCCACAAGATGGACTAGATATTTGCCAAAATAGAGATTTACATTTCTAAAGTGACACAAATGATCCATTTTCTTGATGCTCAAAATGCAACTCTCGACAATCATTTGAATAATGAACAACCACCTAGGAGCGGAAACCCATCTAGATATGCGCCTAGTGCAAAATTTGATTTCCCTAGATTGAAGGGCCCATTGCTACTAGTCTAATTTATAGAGCCAAATGTTACTTCAATCTCCATGACGCTTATACATTGATAGGATCCCTATTGCATCCTTCCACTTGGACAAAACATTTGTCATGTGGTACTAGAGGTATATCGAGTCTTGTGATCAACCCAATTGGGTAACATTTTTAAAAATATTGTAAATTGGTTTGGCCTTAGTGGCTATGATGCTTTAATAAGTGATGTTACCAAGCTTCACAAAACTAGCAAATTCATGACTATCAAACTAGAATTGAATGGCTTGCCAATCTCACTCAAAGCCTGTTTGACTCTTTTTCACTGGCTGCTTCATTAATGGGGCCTTGAGGATCCCATTTTTTCTAAGGTCAAAATGTCTAAACATAATGACATGATGGAAGCTTTGGGATTGGAAAAACTTGTAGATGATAAACTCACTACTCAATGTCATTTTTCACATGTTGCTCCCTTCAAGAACACCACACCATTACATCGTCTTCTACCACAACATTCATAGGCCACTTCCATTAAGCACCTTATTAAGGTTAAAATGCAGACTCAATGATAAAAGGGGCTATGTTATAAATGAGATGCAAACATTCACAAGTGACTTTGTGCAACAAAGACTACATCACGTTGACTTTAGTCCCCTATAGACATCAAGGATCAGGAAGATGCTCCAAAAACCCAAAGAAGAATTGCTTACCAGTTATTCCACTTTGACAGACTTTCCATTCAAAATTATTTGTAGATGCCCTAGAAGGGGTAACAATCCTCAAACTAGGAAAGTCAAAATGTATGTCAAGAAGACTCCCTTCTCATCAACTCTGAAATCACAAATGACTTCAAAGATCAATGACCCAAGAAACAAGTTGATTGCTTTTTCTATCATTTCTCCAACTTGAAAGTTATGATGATGAAGGTGAAACTTTACCTTGTAAACTATTGAAATGTTTGAATTTGTTATAGGGGACTCAAACCTCCATTCAAGTATGTTTGTACCTTTGGGTGGTTGTGATGTAGTTGTAATGTCCCCACTATTGGAGGTAGCTTGGAATGATAATACCTACAAAAGAAATGTTTGAATCAAACAATAAAAATTCTAGCTATAATATTCTACTCCAATTTCTAGCCCAAACCTTGAGGATGTCTCCAAATCGAGTTTCTTAACCCTTTGGTATTCTAAAATCTTCTTTGGACTGTGCCCCCTAAGGTTTCTTCTTGGAAGTGACATTCCCTCTCCAAGGCCTTATCAGATATGCAAATGTTGACTCGTCAGAACATTCTAGCCATTATATTAGTCTCAGTCTATCGGTCAAATGGAGACATTTCTCACATAACGTTATTATAGAGATTGCGTCCATCTAGGAGGAATGAAGCAAATGGGAATTATGCCCATTTTTTATACTAGCACTAAAGATTCATCTTTATTGTATCAGCCAAATGGGTAATTACATCCATCTCTAATACTAACACTAAGAGTTTAAGTTCCATCTCTATCGTATTAGCCAAATGGGAATTTCACCCATCTCTAATACTGACACCAAAGAGTTTAAGATCACTCTCTTCCCTTCATAAGGGACTCTGTTGATCTCTTCATGAAATATTAAATATTTCAATAAGCAATAACATCATCTATACATATTATCCATTTGAAGTTTCACGTGTGCATTTTATATGAATTAATGAAAAAATATGTATATTATTATAACATATATTTCATAATCATCCATTTTGCATATAAATGAATTGAAGACGTAAAATATACCTTATATGACTTGAGTGGTTCTATTATGTCCACCTTGTATGATTTTCCTTTAGACTTAATAATGCTCCTTTCCTTGTCCTTACAACACTCCCCACTTTTTAGTGTCCGTAAGGGAGATTACCTTAATACTTTCCTTGCTGCCACATGAGTGAATATAAGTGTATGTCCTCTTGTTTGCTATCTCCAAAAATGTTGATTCAATATAATTATATTCCTCCATGATAATATGTCTCCCCCACTTCTTATATCTTTTGTGGACATGATTCATGTCTCTTTATAGTACCAATCCCCACAATATTGCCACATGAGTGAATATAAATGTATGTCCTCTTGTTTGCTATCTCCAAAAATGTTGATTCAATATAATTATATTCCCCCATGATAATATCTTCCCCCCACTTCTTATATCTTTTGTGGACATGACTCATGTCTCTTTATAGTACCAATCCCCACAATACTACTAATTGCTGCATTAATCCAAAACAGATTTGTATACAATAGTCAATTCACCAATTGATTATTACTATTAGTAATCACTGATAAAAGATTATTATCACAAGAACATTAGATTCTATTTGTTTTTAATGACTTAATGATAATCTTTCAAGCGATCAAGGTGCTTGATAATGTACGATGCTAAGAGTATTATATTTTATTAGCAAATTGATTATCAAATAAATCGATATTAATGTTTCCATCATCTTCAAATATGTCTATCTATATAGTGATCCTAATCATCATTAGTAATATCCTTCATGATGTTGACATCTTTCTTCATAAGTCGATCACTTAGTCCTTTGCTGTGATGATGCGAACTGAAATAGAATTCTTACACTAATAATTGCATGTGTTGGTACATTTGTCGTTGCACCAAAAGCTCGAGCTATCAACAAACATCACAAACACCAGACTTACCTAGATCCACAAGAGGCAATTAAGCCATGTCGCAAACCCTACAGGAGGTGCTGACCACCAAGTCAACAATCTCCCCATCAGCACCAACTGAGGGTTCCGCACCAACGGAATGAAGGAGACCTCCTGAGATTTGAACCTGTGACCCAAGGCTCTGATACCAATTGTTGGTATGTTTGTCATTGCGCCAAAAGCTTGAGCTATCAACAAACATCACAAACACCAGACTTACCCAGATCCACGAGAGGAGGTTAAGCCATGTCGTGAACCCCGAAGAAGGTGCTGATCACCAAGTCAACAGCATGCGCCCTCCATTTCGTGATATCGGTTATTGGTCTTCATGGTCATTGTCATGCTAGTTTATAATTGTTTATTTGCTTTCCATTCTTATGGTTTTGGTTAGGTGAAAGTTAATTGTAGGAAGACTACTCTTAACAAGGTCAGCATTCTATTATTCTTGGCGAACTAAGAATCGCCACTATTAGGGATGGAAGATATCCTATGGCCACTGAATCGTATTCCCACTATATTCAATCTTAGTAGGTTCTTAAAAAACTACTAAAATCTATTGATGCAAACTTCTCATGGAATCCCTTTTGAAAGTCAAGCATGTAATTAGTGTCTGGATTCCTCAATTGAAATTTCCCACATCATCACTTATAGTAGGAGACATTTATTATTAAAAAAAATTACAGTAAAAGTCTTCATCTTTATTTACTTATTGCTTTGCATTTTATTATTAATCCTTATTCAGTCTTATTTATTATTAAAAAAGATTCAGGATAAGGGATATCACAGTAGTCCTTAGGAATCAATAGCTACATGGCCCAATCTTCTGACAAGTCTCTTAACTTCGGATGCAATTGCCTAATGATGGGCACACATTAAAGGGTCTTACCCCTAAATCTACTGGTCTTATCAATTCACGTAGGATAAAAAAAGCTCCTTAATTCATCACTCAACAATAAGTAGCACTCCATTCAATTCACGCCTAGTTTTGATTCTTGTCGTTCTATAAATTTGCAACAAATTTTGGATAAGCATGTCCATGTGTTTGACAAGTTTAATGGCTTAGCATCTCAATATTCAAAAGACCATAAGGGGAAAAACATGATCAATCACAGAAGGGGAAAAATCTCAGCTTTTTTCCAATAAAAAAGCCAATTTTTATGTAATATCATTAACCGGCAACTAGATTGGACAACCAATGATTTTTGGGAAGTATACTCTGGTTTCCCAGTTTGCTGAGAAGAATCTCTATTTAACATTTCTACCCTTGACTTTTAGTAGGACAACCATTAATTGATATCAAACAAAAACACTGCTCAATCCAAAGGAATCTAATTGATTGGGAAAAAGAGCCTCCCCTTAGCCTCGTCTAGTTCTGAAAGCAAAGCTAGCAACTTTAAAGAAAATATCTACTGAACTTCTGTGATGGACAGGATTGATTCAAAAGATTACAATCTTACTGTTTGATCAAACATCTGTTGCTTGTAGCTTGCCTCATCCTCAGTTATTTCTGTCTACCTGAAAACATATCTGAAAAGGGGAAAATGGTTCATATACTTGAGTTTTAAAGAGCTTTTCTCCATTCTGAACATTTCTATAACTGTTATACTTTTTACTTCTCTTCATCTCTTTTGGAAGCTTGCCACAAACAGGACAGTAAGACATTGCACTGAAATGCAGATTGTATATACTTTAACGATGAAATGAGAATGTTGTTTGAGCATCAGCAATAGGAAAGACTGGTATGCTTTCTCCTGATACAGCAATATACAGCTACATTGGCACAAGTCAATTTTTCTGTGCATTTGATATTCCATTAAGTATTCCAGACAGTTTGATAAAAGACAAATCGAACTTATATAAAATCTGCTGCATATTTCTATTGTTCCCATCTTTGACTCAAGGAAAATGGTTTAACAGGAAGCAAAATTAGTTTGAACATTGGAAATCAAGGAAAAAGAAACCAGCAAGGAGATATAAACATGATATCACAACTTAGTTTTATGGCAATCATCATGGGTGTGAAGGCACTGTGATGTCTCCTGTCTGAAATGAGAAATTAATAATAAATAATAAGATTAAAATTGAAATGTAAATGAATCAATTAATATTATATATTATAGATTAACTAAATTTAATGAAAGGTCAAAAGATATGTAATGAAGAGTTCTGAATCCCTCAAAATAATATGTAAAAGGGAGGAGAGTTCATTTGAAAAGGGGTATGGAGAAAAGAAGAAGAGGAGAGCAAGGAATTAAAGGATTAGTAGAAGACCAAAGGAATGTGAAGAAAGTAAGAAAGTGACTCTTTCAAAAGACATCAATGATGAAAGGTTGTAGTTGTAACTCTTTCAAAGGGTTGTGATTATGAAGTGCTGTGGCTCTTCAAAAGGGTTTTGACTCTTCAAAGGAGGGACAATTATAAAGGGTTGTGACTTGTGACACTTGCCAAAAGGGAGACATAATGAAGGGGTGCGACCTCACCCTCACATGGGAAGATATAAAGGGGAAGAAGTGCCAAATGGAAGGAGTAAGAAAGGAGTAGAAGAGATCAAAACCAGATTCAGAGAAGAAGTATAAGGAGGGATCTGATAAGAATGGAGAAGGAAATAAGAAAATAAAATGTGAAGATCTAGAAGAAGATCTTAAATGGGTATTGCAGATCTGAAAAGTAGTAAACACAGATTTGAGAAATGTGAGATAGGAAGTGAAAAGGGAAGTAGCTGTCAAACATATATATCTTTTCATAAATAAGGGGTGTGACCCTTTCATAAGAGCATTTACAATTGGAAGGGTGTGACTCCTTGCACTCACAGGAGATATAACAGAGAAGAAATTCATGAAGGACAGGAAGCCAAGCAGGGAAAATCCAGAAAACACAGCAGATAAAGATATCAAATAAGAGGTTGCTGGAGAACCATCAGCAGAGATATGGAAATAATCATTGAATAGAACAAATGAAAATAAAAAATGGACAATAATCATTAGAATAGATTATCTGTGACATCTGGTATGAGTATTTGATATTCATGACATGCTAATTATTAGTGCTCATCACTAAGTGTGTATAGTTAGTACTTCACTGCTTATGTTACTCACAACAAACATCCATATGGTATCGTACTTCTGAGATAGGATGCACTGTGTTTATATTTAGATAATTGTTGATTCATATCTACAGTTTGATATATGGACATATGGAATATATGACTTGGGTAGAATACTATTTGTATTCATATTTTTAATTGCATTATATGAATACCTCAAAAGACAAGTAAGTCCCATAGTGGAAATAGCCATGCTACATCATACAAAAGCAAGGGATAAGTCCTGTGGTGGAATGGGCCATTGTAATGTCCCCTTTTTTTGGATTAGGATCGAATGCTATACCCTACAACAAATGTTTAGTCCAAAATCAAAAATTGCATGTAAAACATATTAGAAACATTGAATTAGTAAATATTAATCTACAATTCTACCCAAACTACCCCACCTAATCCCTCGGAAGAGATCTTTCTCAAACCACCTAACCCTCTGATGAGAACCGTGTCTCGATTAGATGATTATCATTAAAAGAGAATCTTTCTTAAGCCTCTTTGGGATCTTTGGAAACATTACTTGGTAGAGATCCCACCTCTACCAAGTCTCTTATCTCTGACAGATGTATATGTTTGACCACTACAATATATGTTGTCTCTAGAGATTCTCTACAAATCTCTCTCTGGGTTCCAACTTGGGATCCCGACATTCAACTAAGAATGCCCTCTAGACTCTCAGATCTCTTTATGAGAAACTTGACATTCATAATTTGATGCCCTCTACCAAGACTAACTTGGTCTCTATAATGACTATAACGTTCTCTTATGTTTAATTGGTATACATCCTCTACACTTGATTTGTTTTATATATATATATATATAAAATTCCCCTTAAAGTCTGCAACTATGTATGCCCATTCACTGTATACAGTCCTCTCTCTTTAGATATTAATTATCCACTATGTGGCTTACTGTAACATATCTTGTAGGTGTATCTACTGAATATGAATTTGGTTGTTGTAGTCCTCTTCTCATGTATCTTTTATCACTTAGTCGAAGTATATGTTTCGCTACCATTCAGATCTCACTACTTCTTAGACACTGCCTTAGTCCTTATCGATGTTCCTTCCTAAATTGGTGCTTATTCCTCCGAATACCATGCAATATTTGAAGTAATTCTGATGCCAGGTCTTTTGCTGTTGCTTAACTTTATTTCACTTGCTCCTTAACATGTGTGTGTGTGTGCGCGCACGCGCTCTATGATCACCATTCTGTTTTATCCGAGTAGGTTCTAATTGTAATAGTTGTATCTTATCTGTATATCTATATAGTTGTGCTCCATATCCTTCCCTTCTTGTCTTTCCTTTCCATGATTTTTGCCATCATTTGAATTTGTTAAATGTATCAAGATGCTTCTCACTTCCACATTCCCTCATCATCTTTTATCATGTTCAATGATGACTTCACATATTCAGATATGCTTCCTGTAGCATGCAGCCCTATTTGTGATTTTCCAGATGTGTTTCAAATGGCAATTTGCAGCTATATTTGTAAGTGTTGACGCAATCATAGTGCAGATTCAAAGCCATACTTGATCATATCTCCTTTCTTACATTAACAGGTCTTCCACCGTGGCACAATGAGAACCTACGTCATCACATATAATACCCTTCTCGATATTTCTACTTACTGTACTTGTCTTTAATGTGAGATGAATTGAGGATTGACATGGCTCCTGTCGGGTATAACTCTGCCACTTATGAAATTTGTATTTTGACTACGTTTTGTTCTCCGTTCATGCCTTCTACACTGGGCTCTACTGTTTTCCACGTTGGCAGCTACATATTCTTGTCTCTTCTATGCTTTTAATGTTCGATCCTTATGATATTTGGTTGTTTGCCTTAGATAGGTTTCCATCAATATCTTTCTATTCTCCGCGCCCCCAGGCCCCCCTTACCATCCTTGTGATATACATGGCCTGAATTTGTTCATGTCCCTTCATCGAGGGGATATGACTCTTTGATTGTTATATTATATACTAAATGTTAGTTAAACTATATTGAGTATCTATGAAATGTAATAATATTATTCAATATTATCCATTATGTTTATTTCATGTCTAATATATATATATATAATATCTTATAGTTATCATAGTCTCTTACTAATAACTTTGTTATATTATAATTATTGTCTCTTCCAATTTTGAAGTGTTTATATATTTTTATTCTGACTATTATAATTAAATTCCATTATTAGGGGGATATTACAGCCATGCTACATCATAGAAAGGCAAGGGATAAGTCCTGCAGTAAAATGGGCATGAGCTACATCAGACAAAGGCAAGGGGATAAGGATTGCAGTGGAATGGGCATGGGCTACGTCATACAAAGTCACTAGTTGTGAATGATAGTCCATATGGATGGGAAGTAATTGCAATAAGGGGGCACAATGAGGCCTCACTTGTACACCACCTCATGAAGAATGAGGCCAAGAGGGACAGGAGATTCCACTCTTGGGCCTACGGTTGAGTTAGTACACCCTATTATAATCTGTCCCCCAACCCATATGGTAGATAGATAAGATAACAATATTAATGTCCAACAAGAGGCCAACAAAGGGTCCAAGGGACTGGAAGATACAGCAGCATTACAAAACAACCAGCAGGATCACCAAACAGTGTCCGAGAAGAGCAAACAAGAAAGCAAAGAAAGAACCTTACACAATAGTTAAAGGACCTTACCCATGTGAAGTGAATAAGATCAAATGATGGAGGACAACAACGTTATGATTCAGCTAGGTACACAAACCTTATAAGGTATGAGGCCAAGGAGGGCAAAGTATCTACCCTTGGGCCTGGGGCAATGACAATAAAGGTACCCCATCATCTCTTCTTATTCACTCCTCACTATAGTTATGGCAGATACATCTTTTTATTGATTGATTTGTAAAGCTTAAGGCTAATTATCTTACATTAGTTTATATACATGCAGTTGTTCCTTAATTGGTGATTCTAGGACCTAAATTAGGATATATCTTGTTATAAGGCATTTAAAGCTACATTTCTAACAGTATTACAATCTTATTCTAATGGAATTTGTGATTCTAGGGCAAAAATTAGGGCAATCCCAAAAAGGAGATATTCCAAGCATGTTTAGGTACTGATTTCGGCAGGGGTACACATGGGTATAACTTGGGTGTACCTAAGCTATCCAAAGGCACTGAGGACCAAAAAGTAACCAGAAACATGATATATGTTAACCTTATTTTTTCGCATCCAAAATCCCTAAAAGCATCGCCCAATAAAAAATCATTTTACTCTCTTCATTCTCTCTTTTCTCATTTTGCCATTTTGAAGGGCAGCTGATATATATTATATGGCATATGACATAATGTTGAAATTCTGAGCTATCCATTGGCATTGAAAAATTTATCTTTTTCACTACCACTTTGGCATTTGGCATTGATCAATGATGAAGTAAATTCTCTTAATGATCAACGTTGAAGTAAAATCTCTTCATGACCAATGATAAAGTAAATTTTCTTGATCAGGGTGAGCCAAGTGCAATGCTTGGCACTTACAGATGTACTTGCAATTTCTAGGTCAGGGACAAACAAATTGTAGAGAGCAATACTCTGCACACCCTCTAGTATAGACTGAATCCTAAAATCCTTGAAGCAACCAGACAAGGTTGGAGCAAGTTAAGGGACAGCCTAAAATGTATGGAGGTAAACAATAACGATATATGAAGGGTAGCAAAGTCTGTCCACAGCCTTTGCAAACACTTAAGGCTCAAGTTGTATCCAATGCTTATCAGAGAGCTAGAGTTGAATGCTCAGATGTTAAAAAACTATCCAGCAGATGGTATATAGTATATACCACTTCCCAAATGCCAAAAGATCCTAACCAACTTGGGAATTACAATCACAAAAAGACGAATGTCATGTGAAAGGAACAATCCCAGAATTCTCTGTTCTCCATGCCTATATAAAAATTCAAGCCTAGCTTGGCATCATACTATAGTTCAATACTAACAATTAACAAAGCCTTAAACATTCTAGGTGGAAAGACAGATCAAATGAAACTTAAAAAATGACGGCCTACCATAGTTACCAGAAATGTGACGTTTACATCACGTTTTGCGTTTCAACAACTGCAACGGGTTTCTTAAAGCAAAACAGTCGTTTCTATGCAGTTCACTCACAGCTAGTCACTTACAGATTTGGCCGGGAATTTCTGCACTTTCATCTCAAATTCCTTGTATTTTTTTAAGGATTTTTAACTGTAATTAAACTATGTTAAGTTTTGTTTCCCTAAATCTCTGCATTTCTGATTTTTTAGGTGAACATCAATGCACCATGTATGTTTATCTCCATAATTTTGTACATATTTATCTCTATAAGGTTCTGGTACTTTTGGAGCTCTTTTATGTAACATAAGTAATATTGATGTTTAATCTCAACTATAATTATTACTTCAACATAAGTAGATTTCCATATGACATATAGGATTTTAATTTTTAAATCATTTTCAAACTTAATAATAAATTCAAAATTTATAATAATTTGTTTAGAATTTATAAAAAAGGTATTATTAAATTATTATTATTATATATATATATATATATATATATATACACACACACACACACATACATATATACATACATATACACACACACACACACAGACGCACACATATATATACACGTTTCTTATTCACAACTTTTGGATATTGCGTTTCTCATCACGTTGTCGTTGTCGTAACGTTTCTTGTTTCTCGTTTCTGGTAACAGAGTGGCCTACCACTGTCTATTGCAGATAATGTGTACATCTAGAAAAAAACCTGCCACCACTCAGACTAGACTGCTAACTACAAACTGCTTACCACCCACATTCAACCACCTCTTTTTGTCCTTCAAACTTTGCTCACCGATTGCAAATGTACTGCACACTCAATTCTATCCTAAATCACTCTGAAGCAATCAAATGAGACTTAGGCAAGGGAAATGAGAGGCAAGCCCAGCATCATTAACATCATTTATGTTGAAACTATCAGCCCTAATAGGAGAGGAACATTTAAGTCCAGCCATAGTCAGCTTTTAGGACCATCTAATATACAGGGATTCCATAATGTTCCATGTTATGGATCTTGGAACAGTTTTCACAATGACTGTCCCATCCTTCTATATTCACACCAATGATAGGATAGATGACCATTTATGGATACACATGGATACCCGCAAGACAGGAATCCATAACAAACTTATACCTACTAAGAAAAACACCATATGTAAAATTGAGTAACCTCAATGGACTAACCCAACTTCGTGGTATCTAAAGAAAAACTCCTCGGCAAGAGTGCCAATTGATAAGGTACTTAAAAAAACATTCAAAATTGAGTTTTTTTTAATCTCATCCAATTCTGCGTACACCTCCCTAGAACAAAGGTTTCTTAGAAGGGAAAATATGTATTAAAAAATGAAATTGCAAGTTGGGTGATATTCAATCCGATTCCGGGCGTAGCCATCTAAACCAAGACTTCTCGACAAGGGCACAAGTTATTTTAAAATCTTGTACTGGATCTAATTTTGGGTGTAATCACCTAGTCCAAAAAAATTCTCCCTAGTGTGCTACCCGAAATGATATATGTACAGCAGAGTATCATACTACCAACGTTATTGACAGTCCACAGGGAACAAAAAGATGGGTAAAAGAAGGTTTGGCCAAAAGAACAAAAAAGCATAATTTTTTTGAATATTCCCCTCTATATTAAATATTTTTACCAACTGCAAGAAAAAAGAAAACAGGTTAAAAAATTCCATCCAGGGCCTCAACTTGACATTGGCGTTGCCTGTCATGCAGTTCTTTGAGATAATTATCCATGCCAGCCCTTAAAATAATGAAATAAACAAATAGACATTATTTTGAAAAACAAACTATAATTTAAAATTAAAATGAAAATAATACTGTACAAATGTCGGTGATCTATCTGAAATCTACTGCTTTGAGTGATTTAGTCTTGCTAAATATTTAGTTGTATGGCAAATACCTAATTACGACCATATGGACATTAAATTTAGACTCTATTTCCATTTTAGCCGAAGGTTTCAGTTTATACATAGAAGAAAAAAAAGGGAAAAGAAGGGGGGGAAAGTACTAGTAATAAGCCCAGAACTAAATTGCACTACGCAATTGTACCCAGAAATTTTTCTTACCAAAAAGTATGCAAACAAAAGGTTTCATATTCCAAAAACAACGTAACAATTCAAGGGAAATAACTACTCAGAAAATAAAAACAAACCTGATGGAAGCTGAGATTGTGGCCATATTCTCCTGAAAGCTGAGCAACTCTTCGAATAGCTTCTTCTGAAGAATTGTCGAGATTATCGATAACAACTACTCTGTAACCACCCAAGAGCAACTGCAAAGTAGTGTGACTCCCAATATAACCTGCTCCACCAGTTACCAGAATACTCTTCTTCCCCTCGCCCTCCATTTTTTAGGTATCACGAATCCAAGATATCAACAAGCTTCTATATAATTTTTAGTGCAATACTCCACAAATCTCTGTCCCACTGTGAATGTCAGTGCATTCCGCTGAATCACGAGATTTTCTCGATAATAGTATATGCTGTTAATGGTTTTATAGGGGCATAACAACGAGAATATTCATGAAATCATGACAACTAGACGTGAAGGGATTAAAGTGTGTAAAGAAGTACACGTGGTGCTCGATTAGGGGTGAAAGTGTCGTTTGTTCCGATCGGAGCGTCGCCTTTATCGTTGGCCGTTAATTTTAACTTTTTCATTGGCCGTTAATTTTTCTTTTAACTTTTTCGTTGGCGAGAGGGAAAGGTAGGTTTATTTCTGGTCATGGTTTTGACTATGACCATCGATTTCTCCGAGTTTGGTAGGAACCTTAGTTTGTAAGCTAGAAATCTTGCTGATTTGTCGGTCTCGAGTAGTGCCCATAATGGATTTTTTCCTAGGTTATTGTCTCAATCATGCTCCCATGTATCTAGTCGCATTTCCAAATTAATTAGGAGGCTTTATGTAATAATAATAATAATGTTGGGCAGCTTATAGAAATAGTTTTAAAAGAAAAAATGTAATGATGAAATATGGATACTCTATTTTCTTCCTTTCATTTTGAGTTTACCAATCATAATAAAATTATTAACTATTATAAAATTATTATATGAGATAAAAATAATATTTTTGTGTTTCAATGGTTTAGAATTTGTTTATTTAAATTTTGTTTTGTTTGTTTTTCTTTATAGGCAATTGTTGAAGGCTAGATTATTTATTATTGTTAAAGATTAATTAGTATGATGTGTTAATGTTGAGTAGATTCAACCTCCTCTATGAGAGGTTCACAATTTAAGGTTGCATCTAGATATTGTCTTAATCTTGTTTTCTTATTATTGTGGCTAAATATACAAATTTATGTCTATAAACCATAGACATTAAATTTAAAATTTAAATTGAATAGTCGCTAGCAACTAAGTAGGTCAAGTTTATTTCAAATTATATGGTAGGATATACATTTTGTATATATCAAATTGTATGTAAGATATTATACAAGAAACATTAATATGAATAAATTTTGATTCAACAATAAGCACTCAATCAAAGTATTACAATTAGTAATTATTAGACAAGTATATTTATTTATAATTAAATATGTTATATAAAAATTATCTCAACATAGTTGTCATGGAGATGGTGGAGCGTCGGGGAAATGGTTTCTTGAAGAAGTTTACTAAGGGTTACAGAAATAATGGAAGGTTTGGTCAGTATGGGGGATGCTCAAAGTCATTTAGAAGACATGAAGGCAGGAACTACTGGGGAAATAGAAATGGGAGATGGTAGAATGGGAGCCAAAACTTTCAAGGAAGTTTTTAGTGGAAAAGAGTGGGACAACAAAATGGAGGTAAGTGGCAAAAGGATAGAGAGAGACATGGTTCAAATGGCCTCAGAAGTCACCCAATGCAAAGATTCACATCAATCAATCTTGGGGGCAATGTGGTTTTTGAAAATATTACCAAAAGACTGCAAAAACTACAGATGGTGGAAAACCAAGAGAAGTAGTTGATAGAGGAACAACAAATGACAAGATGCACAGTAGAAAGGGTGGTGCTTGATAGCAGTCCTATGAAGCAGAAGAAAGATTTGTTGGAGGGAAATGTTTTTTTCCTGAAATGGGGAGGACCACAGCTAGAAATAGGTAAGATTAAAATTTGGTGTGATGAGAAATGAGGAAAGGTGAAAGAGTTCAAAACTTTAGAAAATGGTTTTTGCATGATTACGGTAGAAATGGCTCAAGATAGAGATTGGGTTTTGAATAGTGGACCTTATTTTAATGTCAAGGGTAGAAATGTTAAATAGATGTTTGAAAGGATGGAGGGAACACATAAGGGTTGGGAGGAAGATGAAGGGTATGAGACAGTTTCGAAAGGGGAAAAAGAAAGAGGGTTGGGAGACAATTTTAAGGACATTGAAATCTCTCCAATTTGAAACCTAAAAGGAGGCTTGAGGGAGTCAAGTTGTAATGGACACCCCTGGATGTCCCATAAAACTAAACCAATTTGCTGAAATGAATTTTGTCAAACAGTTTGCATGCAACCTCTTAAAACCCCTTATAACTTAATTACTTCAGCAATATTGTCATAATACTCCAGCCCATGCTTACGAACTTGCTGCTACAATACTTTGTCCTCCAATCAGTCCACTACCTTCATAATACCATTCCCTCCAAGCGGCATAAGCGTCGGACAAGTAGTGAAGAAGATATGAGCAAAATATCAAATCTGCCTGTAGCCGGAAATGCAACTAAACTGCCTGATACTAAAGCCAATAAGAAAGAATTCCAAAGGCCAAACCCCAAGGGAATGACGTCTAGAATGTTACAAGAGAGGATAGACGTCCTCAAATGCCAAGAACAAAGCTGCAACTCACACACCAATTTCTTCTCATATTCAACCTTTGCCTAATGAAGCCACAGATGCTTCCTTTTATTCTATTCCCACGGGTCCGCTCAACTCATATGGGCAATGTGGGATAAAAGATGTGTAATATAAAACATATATTAAAATACCCCTTATGTCTCCCTTGGGTACACATCACCATAAAATAAATATTAAAGTAACACTTTAATATTTTACAATTAAATTAGACGTTACTTTAATAAAACTTCAGGCATTAAAATATATTAGCAATCGAACTCCGAATAATGCGAGTGATAGCTCATCGGAAAGCTCTCACCGAGGAGTATCGAATCCAATCACCAAAATTGATCTGCACTGTGTCATGTCGACTTACTAAAAATAGTAAGTATGCCTGAAACTGAGTAAATCAACTTCGTTTTGGCCCAAACTGGAAATGACTAGGCCAAAACACTCCAAGATCCCATAAAAACCTTCGTTAGCCCTCGGGACCATGTAGAACAAGGCTAACGCACACACCCTTGGTCAACTGCTAAAATGGGGACATTACACAAGCTTGAAGGAAAGCTTGAATGATGAAGGTTCAGACAGGAGGGCTGAAGGGGGAGATAATTTTTTTGGTTTAAAGGAGAATACCTCAAAGAAAAAAGAACTATTGAAAAAATAAAAAGTAAAAAGCATAAAGCCCAAATTGGGGAAAGCCAAAAAAGGGGGAGAAGAACACTAAATGCATTGATCCAAATGGGCCAAAGTAAATTGAAAACGAGAAGGAGAAAAAACCCCTCTCGAAAAGGATGAAGATCCTTCCATGGAATATCAGGGGATGTAATGCCCCTAACAAAATGTGCCTATTCAAGAGAGGTCTTGGTCAAGAAAAACCAAATGTGGTCCTAGTGCAAGAAACAAAGATAAAGGCTAAACATGTGGAAGGTGTTAAGAGGAAGTTTGGAAGATGGTAGAGAGAGTGGGTTGTAGCAGAAGGAGCTTCAGGAGGGATTTGTGTCTTATGGAATTTGGATACAATAGTTGGAACTGTAATGTAGATTGGCAATGGATTAAGGTAACCTCAAAACAATTAGGATTTGAATTTAATGTTCTTAATGTTTATAGCCCAGTTCAAAGCCAAGAGAAAAGAGAATCATGGAAAACCTTAACAGATGTTTTAGAAAATCTACAAGATGAAACTACTATTTTCGAAGGGGGAGGGATTTGAATGCTATCCTCTACTCGAAAGAGAAAAAGGGGGCAAGGGTTGGAAAAAGACCAAACAAGAAGATTTTTCAAATTGAAAATGGTCTAATTAATATTCCCTTTAAATAAGGGGAATTCACTTGGAATAATAGGAGGCTAGGATTTGTTAATATAGCTAAAAAACTTGACATGTTCCTTTTATGGTGGGTCTGGACGAGGATGGATTGGATGGTTGAAGTTAAAATTTTACCTATCTATGCTTCAGACCACTTTCTTATAAGCCTGAGAAAGTAGGAAGAATGTGCTCCTGAACAATGCCCTTTCAAATTTGAGACAATGTGGCTCAAGGTGGATGGGTTTAAAGAGATGGTTGAACAATGGTGCAAAGAGGCCCTTGAATGGGAAGGAAATAAGGCTTTTAAAATTTTCAAGAAGCTATAGTATATAAAGGGTAAGTTGAAGGTCTAGAACAAAGAGTCTTTCCAAAATATTTTTAAGAGAAAAGGTAAATTGGAAGAATCTTTCAAAACTCTAAATGAAAGAATAATTTAGCAAGGGATGAATGAGGAGGTTTTCCAAGAAGAAAAGAAGCTAAAAAAGGAATATGAAGAAATCCTTCTGAGAAAATTGTTCTAGAGGTAGAAATCTAGAGAAACATGGTTGAAGGAGGGCAATAGGAACACAAGGTTTTTCCATAACTTGGTTAAGATTAGAAGAGCTCATAATAAGATCTTCTCCATAAAGAGCATGAAAGAAGTAGTGCTAAGTGATCCAAAGTTGATAAAGAAAGAAGCGGTTGATTTTTTCAAAGGTAGAGGGAGATTGGAGGTTGAGGGGGAGGCCTTAGTAGATGAGGTTTTGGAGTGCATTCCAATTTGTGTAATAGATAGGAAGAATTCAATATTAAGTGTTGAAGTCACAAGAGAGGAGGTTAAAAAGGCTCTATGGGGTTTAGAGAAAGACAAGAGCTTAGGGTTGGATGGCTTTACAAGGAGTTTTTTCATATTAATATAGGATTGCATAGAGGAGGAAATTTGGGAGATGGTTGAAGAGTCAAGAAGAGGGGGTTTCATTCTAAAAGATATAAATAATACTTTTATTTCTCTAGTTCCAAAAAAAAAAAGAGTGCGAAACTTTTGAAGATTTCAGACCTATATCTTTGTGCAACATCCCATATAAAATCATTTCGAAGGTGATTACCAATAGGCTAAAGTTGGTTGTAAATGATGTCATTTTAGAGGAATAGGGTGGATTTTCCCCAAGAAGATCTATTTTTGAAGGAGTGATAATTGCTCATGAAATGATCTATTCTATAAGAATAAAAAACTTGGAAAAATGATGGTGAAATTGGATATAAGGAGAGCCTATGATGAGGTAAATAGAGAATTTTTGTTCAAAGTTCTAAAAAAAATTTGGTTTCAATGAGGAATGGATAAAGTGGGTTAAGGGATGCCTAACCTCTATCAAATTCTCTGTTTTGGTAAATGGAAGTCCCCAAGGTTTCTTTGAGCTATAAAAGGGTAATAGGCAAGGGGACCTTTTATCCCCTTTCCTATTCATAATTCAGGCAGAAGTTTTAGGGAGACTGACAAGAGAAAAAAGAGTGAGAGGATTATGAAAAGGGGTTAAAGTTGCTAGGGGTGTGGACCCAATTTCACATCTGCAGTTTATGGATGACAATTTTTTTAATGGGAAGCTTCAAAGTAGGAAGCCAGACTGATGAGAAAGACTTTAGAAATCTATGTGAAAGTTTTAGGACAAAAAATCAATTGGGCAAAATTTGGAAAAAAATTCATTAACACTACTATTAATAAAAGATTTGTAATTGGTAGAATTTTGAATATTAAACAAGGATATTTTCCAAGTAGGTATTTGGGGATCCCTTTATTTCAAGGGAGAAATAGAAGTGAAGTGTGGAAGGATCTGGCTGAAAAGTGCTTTAGAAGAATGGAAGGATGGAAGGGTAAATAGTTATCTTATACAGGAAGAATATTGATGTTAAAATTTTTAGTCTCAATTGTGCCTACTTTCTCAATGATGCACTTAAAAATCTTGAAGAAGTTGATTAATAGAGTGGAGAAGCAAATGAGGGAATTCTTTTGAAGTGGTGTGAGAGAGGATAAAAAATGGCCATTACTGAAGTGGGAGAAAATCTGCAAACCAAAAAAGTTTAGAGGTGTAGGAATTAGAGATTGGAACTCTATGAACATTGCCCTAGGTGATAAGTTGGTTTGGTACATGTCAAATGATGTAGACCAAATGTGAATAAAGATCCTGAAGGCCAAATATTTAGATTCAAATGAGAACATAAGGATTTTAATAATTCAAAATTAGATAAGAGGTTCATCAATATGAAACTTTAATTTATCATGCAGGCATGCCATAACAGACCATATTTCATTGGTCATAAGCGATGGTAATTGTGCAAAATTTTGGGAGGACTCTTGGAATGGTTATAAATCTTTAGATGAGGAGGGTGTGGATAAAGAGCTAAAACAAAAACTATGTGATTTATGGGGAAAGAATGTAAAGGACTATGTTATGGAAAAACATGGAATCCTTGGTAAAGGATGGGAGTGGAAAGATTGGAGAGTTGAAAGTCTTTCTAAAGGACAATAACAATCTCTGAGAGAGATTTTCACAAGAAGAAAAGTGTGCATCATTAACCATGCAGATAGGATAAGTTAGTGTGCTACAGCATCTGGTAAGTTCTTAGCTAAACTTGGTTATGAAATAATTGAAAATAAAGAGGAAGTGTATTTTGAAGCTGTGGATTTATGCTAGAATAAAGAAACACTTCCAAAAGCTGGGACCTTCTCATGGCTAGCAATACAAGGCATAATCCTAACAAGGGATAGAAGAAGGAAATTTGGTTTCTAGGGACCTACAAAATGTGTTATGTGCGGAAAAGAGGAGGAAAGTATTGATCATTTGTTGTTGAATTGTGAAATTGCAGCTACTTGTAGGAGTTATATTCAAGGAAAATTGGGTTGGTTTGAACCATGGAGCCCTTCTCTTAAGGCTTTCTTTATCTAATGGCCAAGGATGGGGATGAGTCCCTCAATTGTCATTTGGGAAGTGTGGAAGGAGAGGAATATGCGGATCTTTCAGAAAGTAATAGAGACAATTAACAGGCTAATGAAAAGGATCAATCATTCAATAAAAGAAGTTGTTAGTGCTACAGTGTTTAGGAAAAACATGTCAAAATGTTTGTTTATGAGTTGTGATAGAGATATTCAGAAAGAGTGGCTTGGGATAAAAATTAGAGTGGCAGGAGTGAAGGGGAAAAATTCTTCTAAGGTAAATCAAAGGGAATGTGCAAAGTGGGAAGCTCCAGAAGAAGGTTGGATCAAAGTTTTAATGGGGCGTCAAAGGGAAATATTGGAAAATTAGGTGCAGGATGTATTATTAGGGACCATTTAGGGGAGACATTGGTGTTTGGTGCAATAAGCTTACCTAATGGAACAAACAATGAAGTAGAGTTTTAGGCTGCACTTTTGGCAATAAAATGTGCAAAAATGGTAGGAGGAGGTAAAGTGATTTTGGAGGGAGATTTGATGGTTGTAGTGCAAGCTATAAGAAACAACTCAGTTTTAGCATGACACTTAGAAAATTTGTTAGTTTGTATAAATGAAGAGTTAAATGTACTGGCATATTTTAAAATTTATTATGTCTACAGAAAAGCTAATAGGGAAGCGAACACCCTTTCAAAATGGGCGGCAAGCTTTTTGGTGGAAGGAATGTCAAGTTTTGAATGGTGTAGTTGTTGGGAAGGATTAGGTGATAACAACTAAGGCATTTATTAAACTAATGCCATGAAGGACTATTAGCAAAAGTGAAAAGTACGCATTTGGGAAATCTATAATAAATGAACTCATAATGAAAGGAAACACAAACAAAAAAGCATGATTAATTGAAGTGATGTTTGGAAGTTTTAAAAGAAAGGAAACCAATGACAAATTTTAATTAGAGGAGTTAGAAAGGTCCTTTTCAACATTTTGAATAGTAAATCAAAATAGTGGTGAAAGTGACAGAAAAAAAAAAAAAAAAAAAGGATGGAAGCTACATTTACTTTTTAAATGTCAACATATCTGAAAGCTCTTTTTGGCCCAGTTTAGAATATGAGGTTGAAATTGTGCTAAAATGCCCTATGAAAGGAGTTGTAGATTCAGTGAAGGTAGTGGTGGGGGATTTGTTTCAAAAATCTTCTCACCATTGGAAGATTAATGTCAACATAGCAACAATGGTGATGGCTTGGGGCCTAGAGTTGGCATTTCCTATGGAGGAGGTTGAATGGGTAATGAAGATGTTATTTCTAGTGGACCTAATTGTAGGGATTGATTCCCTGCTAGAATGGGTGTGGTCGGGACTGGGTTTTGACTTTAGTGAATGCTTTGAGAATTTGGAGGAAGGCAGAAAGTATGAAAATTTTGGGTTTGTCTAGTGGCCAACGGGGGTTGACAAAGACACCTATAAAGCCAAGATTAAAGGGGCACGGGTAAAGCTTATTGAAATAATGGGTGTTGCACACATTGCATAATATTGTTTATTGTATTATAGTATTATATTATGTAATGTTGCATCTAGATGGATGTGCAACATGTAAAGATTCCCATGGGAGATACTTTTTGATGAGTTGTATTATGACATTGTGATAATATTTCATGTAATTATTTAATATTGGGGAAAATAATTAAATTTCCAATATTAAATGTGGGGTCAAGGGGTTAGGTAGCACATGGTTTGTGTAATAACACTTGGTGGTTTTGTGGGACTTGCTACTATATAAGCAACCACAAGGGTAGTTGTTGGTGTGAGTGACAAGACATAAGGGCAAAAGGGAAAGAGTTGAGTGGGACAAGGCTTGACAGGTTAGCCAAAGGAGCATTTGTGAAGGTTGGAAGCATGGCATTGGATTTGTGGATTCATGCTTGTTCACATAGATTGCTCAGTTGTGGCTATGGCTTTGAAGGCTTCCATGGTTGTATTGCAATGGTTTTTTTGTTGAATAATACATGGTGATGGATGCTTTTGGAGGCTGGGTTTTTCCCTCAATGAGGGTTTCCCAAGGTATATCTTGTGTCACATTTTTTTGTGGGTATGTTGTCTATTATCTTGCATGTGGATTTCAATTGCATATTTATTTCAGATCTTTTATGGGTTATGTGGAAATGGTTATATTATTTGTTTCAAGTTTCCTTACAAAGCTCGTGGAGTAAATCAACAAATTTAGAGAAGGAAAAGGAAGGAAGGTGTTGGGTTTCCTTATTGCCTATTTGAAGCAGTGGAGAAGTGCGGGGAAGAGGAAAAGAAGACGAGTGGTGCGTGTTAGATTCCTAGTAAGAGTGTAGGATTGAAAGGAAGGGTGGCAGTAAGAGGTGATGAAATTTTGTTTTGTTTCATTTTTATTTTCATGAGCCTATAAACAATGCTAAGGAAATTTGAAAACGGCAAGTGATAAACAAAGAATTTATGCAACATCGCTTTGGAAATGTTCTTTTTTGTGAAGTTTTTTGGCGAAGTAGAACAGGAATTAGCATGGTGGGGCATTTTTATTCATAGAGGCCAAAGGTGTGAAGAAATGATGGAAGTGCAGTGCAACCTCATGGAAGATAATGAGAATCGTGCGAGTTGCAAGTGGCAGCAGCGGGGAAACAATAGAAGGATAGTTGGCGTAAGGCTTAAAGCCTTTTGTTTTTGTAAATTTAAGATGAAATTATGAACCATGTAAATGATATAGATGTTAAAGTGGTATTTGATGTAAAAAGCTATAGTAGGTTTAGGTGGGAGTTGTTTAAGTGAAGTGTATAGGAGAAAGTAAGGCTAACCTATGGAGGCAATTTTGAAATGATGTAAAAACTCTTTTATTAATAAAATAAAAAACTATTACTGATCAAAAAAAAATCTCAATTATAACAAGTGCCAAGTAGTGGCGTGTACTTTTCATATAGTTATAATGTAGTTATAATTAATAAAATACAAATGTAATTATAGTTAATAGAATACATATGTAGTTATTACTTAAGAAAATACAAATGTAGTTATAGTTAATACTTTAAATTTTATTTTATAAGTTATAGATGGTCTAATTATTTTCTTGAATATATTAAATGTAATATATGAAATAATAATAAATGACATCAACTTATTTTTACATTGAATATTGCAAGTGACTATACATTAGCTTTCAAAGTTTTAATAATAGACAATTAAATTGAAAAGGTGATATAAGTATTATAGTATATAATTGATCTCGTTCATACAACTATATTAATATATAAAGATTCATATACATATTATATTAATGAAATATAATAGAGATATGATGATTTACAAAATTAACTACAATTGATTTGTATGATTAAGGTTGTAATGAAAGATAGGGGCAAAATCAAAATATAATTGTATTTTTTAAAAAAAATTGATATTAAATTATGTGTAAAAAAATTATTCCAAAATTGGTTAAACACAAAAAAACTAGTAAAGAATATGTAGAGTTCTATTAAATGAAAAACATTATTATAAGGTTAAAAATAGTTTATAATCTCTACATACCAAAAAAAATTCTGCTAAAAATGCAGTATGGAGGAACTCCGATAAAAGGGCTCCTATAAGACAAATTGAATTGAGCCAATCGTATAATTTATATAGTTTATAAAATATATAATTAAATAATAAAACTTTAGAAAAAATGTTTAATTTAAAACTAATTATATGTGAATGGGTAAAACTAATTAAATTTTGGGCAAACTAAATGCAATAGTATTTGCATGCGACAAGTACAATAAGTTGATTTGATTTGTGTTATATGAGTCTTTTTTTGGAAGTTTCTCATATTACATTTTTTGGGACAAAATATATAGTCTATGATTTATTAGACTCCATTTTAAATTTGAAGATTTAAAAATATTAACTTATAAATTATATATATATTGTAAGTTCAATTTTTAATATAAAATTTATGTGTATGCATTATACTGTTATTTTTTGATGAATAGTCCTTTTCTATTAATAAAAATATACTAAGATTACAATTCACAAAAAAGGGGCCAGGGGATACTAGATCACCCCGCAAGAGTTCACATAGCCGAAGTTAGAATTAGAAACTATTCATCAAAAAAACATATAAGAAGAAACCCCTTGGGCAGCTAAAGTAGTGCCAGCTAAGGGGAGTGGTTCATCTCAATCATAAAATCTCTAGTCATCCTTGGGGTTGGTAGGTGGGCTGGGAACAGTCTAGCTATGAACAACATCATCAGGGGTTAGATCAGCATCCTTTGTATCAGGTCGTGGAGGAGAGATGGCCAATTCTAGGTGAAAAGGCCACTTTCCAATGAGTACCAGGAGGAGGAGCTAGGGACTAGCCAGTGCCACCATGGGGTAGGGAAACCAAGTGGTGCCTCCACCCACCATCGCCACCGCTAGGAGAGTGGTGGTAGGAAGCCTAGGAATGCGATGTGTGCAAGCGACGCCTTGAAGAAGTGCACCTTTGGTGGCAGCCTCTAGGTGTTGAGGTATCAACCAAGGCATTTGGAGGTACCCTAGCAATAGTACAAGGGGCATTTCCCTAGTGATTAAGAAGCTCTTGAAGGTGGGCCATCATGTTTGCTTGTACTTGAATCTACATCATTAGATTATTATAAATGCACACCTTCGTATACATAGCAATATTAATATCAAGAAAACTATGAGTGAAAAGAACAACATTTCTATCTTTCCATAGAGTGAACAAAATCTCCATCCTAAAGGTATGCCAGATTTGGGTAAATTTCCTAGGGATCCTAGGGGAATCCCTCAAAATAACCATGTGCCAAGAAAAGGGTTTAGGGTGAAAAGACTTAAGAAAATCATGAATCCAATACCAATAATTTGGAGCATGTCTACAAAACCAAAAAATATGCAGGAAAGACTCTGGTTGGCCACAAAAAGGACACCTAGGTGTTGGAAATATTCAATACTATGCTAGGTTACTAAGAGGGGAGGGGTGAATCAGTAACCTCTAACACTTTATCAAACTCAACACTTTATAGCAATATACCAATTATCATTTATTGATATAATCATATGCATGAGAAACTAAAAACATAAAACATTCATAACACTTGAACACAATAATTTGGTGACCCAAAAACCTTCCAAATATAAAGTAAAACTGGGGTGGGGATGATACCCACAAAACTTCAATACTGCAACATAAGTTGGCCTGTTAAGGCTTAGATTGATCACTTCTAATGACCTACCCTATTAGGAGTAATTAGGACTGCTAGGTCCACCTCGTTAGAGGTTTTTACAAACACAATAAAGTATGCACTCTGTTAAGAGATTTAAGAAAGACTGTAAAGTCTACCTTGTGAAAGGATTTTGATTGATTCACTTGTTAGGATGAAACAATAAATCTTTGACTTACAATTGGATTGCTAATAGAGATTCCTTGATTACACTGATCACCTTTTTGTGATAGATTTTTCATTGCTGCTCCTTATGCTGATATGGCCTTTAAATCTTTATCTGCTACTTATATTCACATTCATGCACTTGCATTTCATATACTTTTTCATTATCTTACATTTTTATGTGATACAATACATTACATATATATACCAATCCAAATTAAAAAATTACAAAGTTGGCCCATATGAAGGCACTCGGGTTCTAAAGACTGACTTGGTGAAGTTCTGATACTCAGCACCCACTGTCATTACTCGACATTGTCATGCACTCGGTAAGAGTAGAAGCTTGTTTCATACTAATCACCTCAAAGTAGTCTCGAACTTGGTCTTCAATGGTGACTCAGTAGATATTGTGTCACTTGGCATAAACTAATTTACTAGTTTACCATGACTTCACTCGGTAAATACTAACTTCGCATATGGCTTGGTTAACACTAGCTTCGTATCACTTGAACTGCTAGCTCAGTAGAAATTGCAAATCTCGGTAACCGCTAGAGTGCTCGGGTTGAACTGCTAGACTTCACATTCCCTGATTCTACTCGGTTTGAACTGTTGCACTTCACACTAACTGAATTTTCTTAGTAACCACTAGAATGCTTGGTGGCTACTAAAATTAGTCCAGAAGACTCAGTTACAACTGTAGAATTCAGTGGCTACAGAATTACATGGAAAACATTGTAGATTGTTCAATGAGCTTAGTAGCCATACAAAATCTGAATAAGTGTTGTCACTAATTACAAACTTGACTGATATGTCAACAATCTCCCCCTTTGGCATTAGTGACAAAAACACTTATTAGCCAAAAATTATATACATCACCATGTGATACTGGCTTGGTAGGGTATAACGTTTTGAGATTTTTCAAAATTTGTCTTTGAAAGTATATACAGTATACTATACAACATATCTACAAAATTCTCCTTTGTTATATACATTTTCTCCCTTTGCATGATTCTCCCCCATAAAATATATATAGTGTCTCACTATACATAGTCTCTCCCCCTTTTTGACAATAATGCCAAAGATGTATTCAAACTTATTTACATGGAGACACAAAAATGAGATAGAAACTCAAAATGTACCTTAAGAATAAGTGCCAGGGTTTTATCCCAATTTTCTTGCAAAATCTTGCATTTATGTAGAGCAATTTGAACTTTTGCTGAGAGTTCTATCATGTGATATGCAATAGAGAAGTTATTGTCATGTATCAAAGTTTTTGAATAAACAATATGTTTCTGCATTGTATCCATGATAGGAAGGATCATATTCTGAATATCTATCAATGTAGACTAGATCCTTGCTTCTTCTCTCAACAACTCTACCTGCATGCCTGTCAAAAATCTGATCTTCATATGATGTGCAGAGTTTGAACTAGAGTCAAGTTGCAATTGTTGTGCATTGGCTTTCAGATCCTCATCAATATTTTTCAGTTTTCTCTTTATCTCCTTTGTTAACTCGGTAACATCACACAACTTTCCAAAAAGTGATGTCACATTAGTGCAAGAGGTTTCAAGATTGGTCAAAATTGAGGAAAGCTCAACTTGATGGATAGCAATTTGCTGAGCTATGTGCTCAAGCACTTTATTGTCAAATTTCTTTTTAGCTTTCTCAATTAACTTATCTTGACCACTATAGTCCTCATTAAACTTTTGGATTACCTTTGCTAATTGTAATAAAATAGGTTGAGAAGAATCTACCTCAATACTTATTGCCTTAGACAAAATGTTTTTAGCATCATCAATAATCTTATATTGTCTATCTCTTTCTTCTCTCAATTTATGTTGTTTTGCTTTCTTTTGGAGGAGTTCACCAGCTATATGCATTTGATCTGCGATAAGATTATAAAAGTCCCATTTGGGAATTTCTATTTCCTCATCTAGGTCTATATCCTCTTCTATCTCCTTGCCTCTACTCAAAAATCTTGTACTCAGTTGAGCCTTAGGTTCAACTATCCTTATACTTAATGCCTTTGTATCTAGGATGGAAACAATTATAGATATACTAGGACTTGTTGTAAAAATTGATATAGTACTAACTAATGGAATACTAACATTTATGCTTGTTGAATCTAGAACTAAAGAAGTCATAACTGAAGTATCTATTACTGAAGTAGAAAAAATTGTAGAATCCAAAATTGAAGTACTTACTATTGAAGAGCTCAAAATTGTAGAAGACACCGCATCCATTGCTGATTACTACAACATGGGAGCTAATGAAGAGGGAGGCTACAGCTTAGTAGATGAAGTGGTAGTCACTTCTATCAATGATGTGCTAGGTTGTGTGGGGGCAAAGAGTGATTGGACATTTGAAGTGTCTGTGGTTGTCATAATCAAACTTGCTGAAGCTGTCTCCGAGCTTGATATAGTTACTGGTTTGCTTGGAGAGTGAGGAAGTGAGGCAATGACTGTAGCTGCTATCTTCATAGGGTCAGTCTCTTCATCATCTTCTTTATCTTCCTTGGTAGCTTCCTCCTCTTTATCTTCTTCATCTTCCTCATTATCAAATTGTGTAGCCTCAGTATAAGTTTCTTGTTCATCATTATCACTGTCATCATTATTATCCTTAACATCTACTAGGAAGTCACTTGGCTTATGCAGATAATAAACATTCTTCCAAATGCTTGTGGCATTCTTAACCACATGCTCTATATCCTTGATCAAAATTAAACATGTATTAAATCTAAGAGTCATTTTATCTTCATTTTTCTTCAAGGACTCTTTTACCTCAGCATCTGTCATGCTCAGTAGCAATTGCCTTAGGGTTTGTGCATAAATATCTTTTGTTGTTTGCATTGCAAAGTCACATCTTGGAATTATTTCATCTAATAATTCATTAGAGATTTGAGAGGCTATTTGATCTGGTGAATACTTCCATTTTCGTATTTTAGCAACACTAGTTCTTCCACCTATTTCTTCTCTACCTATGTCCTAGTTTCATACTTCAAGGATTTGAAGTTTGTTATACCTGCACCTTCTTCCATTTGTTTCATTTTTTCTTGGATGGTGGGAGGGGGTTTGCTAAGGACAATTTCACTGCCTTTCTTTCTGGACCTCCTTGTAAAGACTGCAATGGATGGCTTAGGTGACTTGATGATGATCACCTTACCTTTCTTCTTCATAGGTTCTTCTTCTTTTTTAGACTCATCCTCATCCTCTGCTTCATCTATATCTTCTCCTTTGCTCTTGATTAACATAAGAGGTGTGCTTGATTTTAGTTTTTCTATCCTCCTCTTACCTTTGTTAACCACTTGTGGGAGCTTTATCTCCAACTCTATCCTTGCCTTTGCCTCATCATATGTTCCAAAGTATGATGCCTTTGGATCAACAGGCTCATTAATTAGGGTCTCAATTATATTCTTTACCTCATAAGGAAGAGGTTTTATCCATACAATTCTGGATTTTATTGCTTGAATGTAGACTCTATCATTGTCTACCATGAAACAAACATCATCTGCGTAATCTTCTACCAGCTTCTTAGGTGTTCTAAATCTCTTATTCATTTTCTCTTTGAATACTTCAAAGTAGTTGTCCATAATGCTAACAAAGTTCTCTCCCATTTTTGCAATGTATTCATTAATCTGGTATAGTACAGGCACATATTTTCTCCATACTACTGTAACTTTGGAAGGGAAGAACTTCTAAACATAGAAGAACAAACAAGTCAACAGAGAGCCAAATTTTTAGGCGGTGTTCTTGGAAGTCCAAATACTTTCCATGTTCTTGTTGAATTGCTTCAACAATAGATCTGCCAAGTCATAAGCTAGATTTTTCTTCACAACTTTGTAAGTTAAATCCATAGCTTCACATGATACACTATTGAGGCAGCTCGAACTATATATCTTGTGAGCTATCATATGTATCCCAAATTTTACTTTTGCATTAGTTACACTACCAATTTTCATGCCTCTGCCATCCCACTCGGCTAGGGTTTTCTTTTCTAGCTTAGCCCAACCTAGGGTTTTGGTGGTTTTAGCTTTGGTGAGCATGGGGAGGCTAGTGATGCGATGAATCATTTTCTTTATAATCACAATAGGTTGCTCAAACCATAGCTGACCATTATGCACCCAACTTAGAATTTATATGATCCATTTGATTTGAAAACCTTGGGGCATGTGAGGAATGTGGGTCAAACCTTTTTCTTCCAAATGTTTATGCTCAGGTTTGAGAACTCCATTAACACACAATTCAGCTAGGGCATCATCCATTGCTAGGGTTCTAATTTCTTGAATAAAATCCTTGGAATGAGTTCAAATATCATTAATAAGGAGTACCTTAGGTGGGATTTACGATTGAGCTCCACTTGGGTCGAGGGTTTCTACGATTGCGAGCACAAGTTTGAAGTCTAGCACTTTCCACTTAACTCCTCGAACCAACATCTCAAACCCTTTCTTCACTTTTTTGTTGTTGCTTGATGCCATGATTACTCAATAAATTATCAAAACCTTGAAAACCTTGCTACAAATTCACTTGATCACACTAGAATTCACTTCTTCGCAATAGCACTTAGATTTCATGGTGAAAAATGAATTCAATTTCTTGCCTTTTGTTAAAACTTTTCCATTAATGCTCATTATAAAGGTAGCTAGGTTGACATTGTTCTTGACATCATACTTGACATTATGCTCGACAACCTATCATCCACTATTCTATTGATTACTCGATGAAGGCTTTGTGACTCAGTAACCATGTGTGTCTTGTTTCTCCGACCTTACTCAGTAGAGAAGGTAACTCAGTGCTAACTGATACCGATCTTCCTCGGTGTTCCTTTTGTATCTTGAATACTCATTTGAATCCTTGTCACCTTTCAATTGAAACTGTTTAAATGTAATCTTGATAACGTAGTTCCAATTATCCTTTGGAAACCTAGTTCAAAATGGTGGAGTCACCCACTTCTTGAATGACATGACCATCATTACTTGGATTAGCTTCCTTGGTAGATTTAGGAATCCATTGTTGCCTCATCTACTTTCAAATGTTATCTACTTTTACCTTCTTTTCATCTTCAATTTTACCTGCATTCACGCAATTTTTGGCTAGATGACCAAGTCGGGTACAAGCGAAACATCTTATGGTGGTATCTTTTCTTCTCATGTGATGTTTAACACAATTCATGCCAATGTGTCCAAATTCTCCACAGTAATGACATCTACACCAAGTATTGTAGTCCCAACAAAATATTGCTTTCACAATTTACTTTGTGGGATTGAATGACTTAGTTCTACATTTTGGTACCTTGTGACCTTGTTTCTTGCACTTATGATGCCCTCAAAATTTGGTTTCTCTTTGCATTCATTAACCTTGTGACCATGCTGACTACAATTGTAGCATTTTCCATTAAATTTTGTTTTATCATTACTCCAACATTTGTTTCATGTATGACCTAACTTACCATAGTGATTGCAAGTAGGTGTTTAATTCCTTTGAGCACCTTGTTCAGAGGATTCACCTTCTTCTTTGTATCCAATTCTTGCTTTACCTTTTTTCCTATAGAGATTCTTCTCATTTAGTTGATTTAATTGATTCATGTCTGCTTGGGATTTCATCATTCTTTTGTTGATTTTCTTTTTAACGTTTAGGTCATTTTTCAATCTTTCACTGATTTTCTTTTCAGACCTCAGCTCATTTTTTATTCTTTCATTGATTTGTCTTTCCAAATTTAGATCATTTCTTAATCTTTCATTGATCTATCTTTGGCTCATGATTTCCTCATTTGCATTAGAGATTTGATCCATAAGATCTGCATGCTGAAAGGGGTTGGTTTTGGATCTCATTGTTTCTTCCATCCATTTCTTCTTTTATCTTGTTCCTCTGTTCCAAGATTTCACATAGCCTTATTGACTAAATTTCTTGTTCTCTTTTGAACTTTCTTACTTCTTGCAGGGAACCATTCTTCTCTAAGAGTTCTTTGATTGCATCATTTGCTTCATCTGAACTGCTTGAAGGGAAAAAGTCTTCAATTCTTTCCTCAATGTATTGATGATCATTCATTTGATTTGCAAGTTCCTTTCTTCTTTTTAGGGATTGGGAAAGTTTCTCCTTAGCTTATTTGAGTTGTGCAATGGCCATTTCTAGATCCAACTTTTCATTGTCAATTGCCTTATCAAGTCTGAATATCTCCATATCCTTGATCTTTGCTCAAGTTATTACAATTTCTCCTAAGAACCACAAAGCTTTGATGTCAATTGCTGGAAATATTCAAGACTATGCTAGGTTACTGAGAGAGGAAGGGTGAATTAGTAACCTCTAAAACTTTACCAAATTCAGCACTTTATAGCAATATACCAATTATCATTTATTGATGTAATTGCATGCATGAGAAACTAAAAAGATAAAACATTCATAACACTTATACACAATAATTTGGTGACCTAGAAACCTTCCAAATAGAAAGTAAAATTGGGGTGGGGATGATACCCACAAAACTTCAATACTGCAGCATAAAGTTGGCCCGTTAAGGCTTACATTGATCACTTCTAATGACTTTCCCTGTTAGGAGCAATTAGGACTATTAGGTCCACCTTGTTAGAGGTTTTTACAAACACACAATAAAGTATGCACTCTGTTAAGAGATTTAAGAAAGACTGTAAAGTCTACCTTGTGAAAGGATTTTGACTAATTCACCTATTAGGATGAAATAGTAGATCTCTGACTTACAACTAGATTGCTGATAGAGATTCCTTGATTGCACTGATCACCTTTTTGTGATAAATTTGTCACTGTTGCTCCCTATGCTAATATGGCCTTCAAATCTTTATTTGCTACTTATATTTTCATTCATGCACTTGCATTTCATAAAAAAATTTATTATCTTACATTTTTATGTGATACAATACATTACATATATATACCAATCCAAATTACAAAATTACAAAGTCAGCCATCATACAAGTTAACACCAATATTACAAAGTCAATCCATATGAAGACACTTAGGTTTTGAAGACTGACTTGGTGAATTTTTGATACTTGGCACCCACTATCATTACTTGAGATTTTCATGCACTCAGTAGAAGTAGAAGCTCGGTCCATACTAAACACCTCAAAGTAGTCTTGAAATTGCTCTACACTAGTGACTCGGTAGATATTGTGTCACTTGGCATAAACTGAATTACTAGTTTACCATAACTTCACTCGGTAAATACTAACTTCGAATATGGCTCGGTTAACACTAGCTTTGCATCACATGAACTGCTATCTCAGTAGAAATTGCAAATCTCGATAACCACTAAAGTGCTTGGGTTGAACTGCTAGACTTCACACTACTTGATTCTGCTTGGTTTAAACTATTGCACTTCACACTAACTGAATTCCCTTGGTAACCACTAGAATGCTCAGTGACCATTGGAATTAGTCCAAAAGACTCAGTAGCAACTATAGAATTCAATGGCTAGAGAATTACATGGAAAACATTGTAGATTATTCAATGAGCTTGGTAGCCATACAAAATCTGAATAAGTGTTGTCACTAATAACAAACTTGATTGATACGTCAACACTAGGATTCGAAACCCCAATATGCTTGAATCGAGGCCCAAGGGGAAGACCTTGAAAAGCCAAGCACCAAGAAAAATGGGCAATCATGGGCTCTGTAATGGCACTCCAAATAGTGTCAAAGCTTTTTCTCCACTGAGGAAGGGAAGATTGCAAATGCCATTTCTGATTGAGCATATCCACCATCAGCAAGTGGGGAGAAAGCCATCTATAACCCAGCCTTGGTTTGTAACTTGTAAAAGGAGTGGCAGGATACAACTTCCAATCAATCCACCAAGGTCGAATAGATTGGATACACACTTTATGAATTATGTGACCTAGAATTGTAGAAAGCAATAGGTCAAAATTCTATCAATCTGAATGAGCAACATGGAACTGGACTTGCATATCTTCCCAAGATTTGAGACTCATGGAGACCCTAGAGAAAAGATCTTTAAGAGTCTTGATGCCTCATTTGAAAAAATGCAAAGCTCTAGCACCTTGAGTCTTGGCTAGGGGAATACCCTAAATGGAAAATAGGGGAGACCACCAAATGTTTTGTTTGTTCAAAGAGAGGCCATCACAAAACTCATCATTAGACTAGTGAAGCCAAGGCTTAATAGCTTGCCAAGCTTTCTATATGCTCTTGATAACAAAAGAGCCTTGTATACATGCACAAGATCTCGCATGATGAGAAGGGTTTGAAAGCTAATACCCTTCCATGCAGGTCTATTAACAAAAAACCCAAAGGAAATGCAATGCCGAATTAGAATCTTCTGAGCTTCATCTCCAATGATGGTAGGAATAATCCATTTGGCACATAGAGCAAGGCCTTTCTTTTGAGCGGAGAGAAGGCCAAGGCCTCCAAACTCTTTGGGGAGACAACAAAAGTCCTAAGCAACTCTGTGAAAGCCATGATGATCAAAACCAAAAGCCCAAAGAAAATCATAGAGCAATTTCTCTAATTTTTTATAAGAGGCTTTTGAAGGAGCCCAACAAGAAGAATAATAGACATGCATAGCAGCAATAAATTTAGAGAAAATTTAGAATTTTCCTATAAGAGAAAACAGTTTCGTAAGCCAATAATCCAGCTTCTTAGTAATCTTAGTAAGCACAATGTTCCATAGATCAACTAGAGATGCTTAAAAGGAAAAAGGAATACCTAAAAGGTAGAAAATCTCCCCATGAGTGACCCATTTCCATTCAAACTAGTTAACCCAAGGTGGAGCTGGCAAAAAAGATAGGTGATATCAGAGCATTTTATGCCAAAAGTGTTAAGGAAATTCAAGGCATTATTGATATTTTCTTCATCCTTCAAAAGAGTGAGAAAGGAATCATCTGCAAAATGGCCATTGACCAACTGAGAATAGGATCTTGGAAAATAGATGCCATGAACCAAACCTAAAGAAACAAAGTGGGCTAGCAAGTAGCCAAATCCTTCAGCAACAAGAACATAAAACACTAGAGCTAGAGGGAAACCTTGCTTGATGGAATGGAAAAGCCCAAAGCCGTCAGATTGGGAGTTATTGATGGTAATGCAAGCATTAGCATCTCCAAAGAGCATCTCCATGGATTGTAGGAAATTGGGACCAAAACCAAGAGCTTGGAGCATAGCCAAAATGAAAGGTCATTCAATATGGTCATAAATTTTGGCAAAATCAATTTTCAAAAAGATAGTTGGCTGCTTGGACTTGTGAGCCCACTCCATACCTTCCTAGATAGAAATGATGTTGTCAAGAATATATTTGAACTTGATAAAGCCAGTTTGTTTAGGCCACACAATTAAAGGAAGGAGATGGCAAATTTTGAGAGAAATTGCCTTAGCAATAATCTTATAAGACACAGTAAGAAGGATAATGGACTGCCAATTGTAAATATCCTCAGGATCTCTAGCTTTAGGTATGAATTTAATGTTCCTTTGTTGATAATAGCTTATAGGCTCTTGGAATGATAGGCTTCAAGATAAACATTGTATAGATCAAAACCAATATTCTCCCAAAGGTGTTTGTAGAATTCACAAGGAAACCCATCACACCCAGGGGATTTATCATCTACCATGGAGAAAACCACCTTTTTAAAGTCTCAGAGGGTAAGAAATTGCTCATAGAAAGCACGTTGCTCAAGGGCTAGGCAGGTTGGAGTAATAGAAATACACTTTTTGAGAGCTTCCTCTTGAGCAATCAAATTTCCTTGTGAAACAAACACATTCTCATAGTGATGAACAAATGCTTACTAGATTTTAGGGATACTAGAGAGAATAGAAGTGCCTTGTTTGATTTCTTTAATCCCAAAATTGGTATGACGAGCTCGAAGAGCCTAAAAGAACTCTTTCAAAGCTTTATTGCCAACCTCCAACTAGTGGAGGTGAGCTTTGATTTATGCCCCTCAAGCAGCATAATTATCTGTAACCTATTTGTCATGACAAAATTTGGCAAGTTGAATTTGCAAATCAACATCAAATGGGTTAAGGGTGAGAGCCTTAGAAGCTTTTTTAAGAGTAGTGGTAGTGGATTCATAAGACTACCTTTTGAAAACTAATAACTGCTACACATAGATGTGCAAAAAGTGAGTGGTTCTGGTAATGGAATCATTCCACCACTAAATCCACCCTGTCTAGGAATGTGAACATGGTTCTAAATTCCAGACATGTAAGATATGAGCAATAGTGGAGGCATGCATCAACAGTGACATGTTGAGGAAAAATTGAGATCTGACAACTTGTGTGCCATGAAATGGAAAAATAAATGGGATAGTGGTTAGATAATGTCACATTTGGCAAGGGAATGATAGGTAAATCTCAATCCTTAGAAAAGGAGAAAAAAGATTGTGTATTAATCATGGCATGATCAAGACACTTTAATATGTGGTCAGAGCTAGCTCAAGAGTTAGACCAAGTGTGCCAAATCCCATTATGTTGGTGGTGGTTAGTATTGGGATAAAAAAGGCCCAATTTATTGTACATGTAGAACTAGGCTTCTCTCTCCCTAGCTATCCAGCAAAAAAGGAAAATGCCATCTTTGTTAGAGGCCAACTCAATCATATTGAAGGCAACACACATAACCCAAGTAGCTAGAGGCAAGTTGTCAGCCATCCAACCCCACAATTGAGATATTTCCACCGCATCATTGAGAGCATAAACATTAACGAATCCAAAAGAATGATTGTTAATGAAAAACAAAAGCCAAATGATTCTGTACATGGGGTCAGAACTATGCAAAATAATAGCAGAATGAAGGCAAGGTGACAAGAGAGTAACTACACCACCCCTGCCAAAATCGTGTTGAGAGGAATACATAATGTCATCCGGCCAAATGACGTAACATGCAGAAGAAAGCATGAAACCAGAGATCTTAACTTCTTGCATATAGAGAAAATATAAATTTCCAAGTCTATGACAGGTATACTTGACATAGTACATTTTGGAGAGGTTTGTAACACCGCACACATTCCATGATAAAAAAATTCATGAAAATTATTCCATATCTTCCTCATCCTCGAGAGAGGAGTAGCTATTCTACAAGAAAGTTAAAACAAGGTTAAAGCTAGAAGGAAGATCCTCCAGATTGATGGCCTAACATTTCATCTCTGGTTTCTCAACATGTCTAGGAGGACTAAAAGAATGCTGCACATTTTGAGTCACTATGGAAGAAGCAAAAAGAGGGGTGCGAATCACAACTGAGTTGTTGGTCCATAATATTATTTTAATAATAATACTGATATAAAAAGACATTACAAATCTAACATTAAAAACATATATGATGTTAATGGTCATATATATATATATTTATAATTATTTATATTTTTTAATAAAAATAATTTTATAATGATGAATGTTATAATTGTTGGAATTAACAAGTTGGAGAATTTATTTCTAAGAGGGGGGGTGAATCAAAAGTAACTAACTTTAATTTTTTCAAATTCATTTAATTGAAACCATTTACATGCATCAAATTTATCTAATAAACATGAAAGTAAAGACATGCATGAAAATAAACAACACACAAATTTGGTAACCTAGAAACCCTCCAAAATGAGAAGGTAAAACTGGGGTGGGGATGACACCCACAAAATATCACTATAGCAATGTGTAACTCTATTCAAGGTTACAATGTTTGACCACTTCCAATGGTCTACCCTGTGAAAGGCATGTCCTATTAAATACTTTACACTCTATTAAAAGTGACCTAGTTAAAGGATTTCACTACCCTACTAAAAGTAGGCCTAGTTAAAGGACTTTCGTACATTCACTTGGAATGCCACCTTGTTAAAGGATTTACAAATGGCTGCTAGGCCAACCTAAGTCAATAGGATTTCCATATCTAATACAATTGCTAAAGAGTATTAGAAAGTCTTTGACCTTATAGCTTTGCAACCTTCAATTGCTAATTCTAGATCCTTGTTCTGCTCTAACTGATCTGATCCTTGCTTGATCTAATATGTCACTTTGTGAGGTTTTGATACTCTATTCTTCAAAAACTAAATTCTGCACTACTACTCTATTCTTCACTAAGTCTTTTTACCTTTCTACACTTCACTATAATTCACCCATACATATCCTCTCCTTGCATGCATATAATGGGGTTTTGTTCTCCTTTTAAAGATTTCAAAGACTTAGGGTTAGGTATGAATATATGATCAATATTAAATCTTCATTCCCACTCATTTCTTGCACTTTTCTTATTGGTTGCATGCCTTCTACATTTTTCTTATTGGTTGCATGTTGATTGCATAGGTAATGTGAAAGATTCATTCTTATCTTCGAGATCCTTCAAGATTCATTCCATGTCAGCTCCAAAAATGGTTTACATCTGAGTTTGTGAAGGCACAAACTCATATGCTAATTTTGTGTTACTTAGCACATACTAGTTGTTGATGCTCAGCACATATAGGAAAAATAGCTCACTCGAATCCTATAGCAATTATGTTTCACTTGGCATCTATAGTGACTCGGCATCTGTAGAATTCTCTGGCTCAACATACATTGTAGCTCAACTTTTGTATTATACTCAGCATTAACTTGAGAATTGGTTAAGTGCGTTGACACTCAAATGTCAAAACCATTCTAAAACCAACAATTTCCCCCTTTGATACGAGTGGCAAAAACACTTAACTAGACATTATAAATCTAATCTTTATGAGTATACTATACATTCTGTTCAGCATATGTACAAGACTTCAAAAACTTATTCAAAATTGTGTATACCTCAAAATATTGTAACTCCCTCTGAGCTGTTGTGCCATTACCATTCCTGTAACCAAAATTCTTGTGCTGAATATGTCTCATGCTGATATATTTGATACCTTTTGCCTTATCTGCCTTTATTGTATATGTGTACCCTATTTTTGCTTTCTATACTCTGTATCTATTCCCTTTTCACATCTCCTTGTAGTTTTGCATCCTTTTGGCTTTATTACTTCCCCAAAATGTGAATTGGAATATCTCCCCCTTTGAATATTCTTTATTGCTTCCATCAAAGAATGTATTATGTAATCATTCTTATTCACATCTCCCCCAAAACATTATATCTCCCCATTCTTATTAGATACAATAAATAATGAATTATATCCCAAAGAATGTATTATTCTCCCCCCTTTTTAACACTTATGTCAAAGGGTCCTAAGGATAAATAGAATACTTTGCCAAAAATGTTTTATTTACCTCCATAATCATCTTGAGAGAAGAATCTCAATTATCTAAAGCTATCTCCAATGACTTGTGTTGGATGGTTGTCTCTGCTACAAGATGAAAAAGGCCTTCTAAAGTAGAAAGATTTGGATATTTCTTTAGAACATTTTTTGCACAGGCCTACTCCTTATGGAATACTTCTAGATATGGAGTTATGGAGGATTGAATTTGCATCAATTTGGCCTTAATATTGGCCTCTTTTGTTGTCAATACGACTAATTCTATTTTTTGTGTGAATCATGGCTACAAAATGCTTCTCACTTTGAGCTGGATCTTTTGGTAGCTAAGTGCTAGAAATCTTTAGATTTTACTCCATGCTTAGTATCCTTTGGCTTGTCTCCTATGTGAAATATGAGGAATCACACAACTTGGTGTACAATGAGAATACATTCTCAAGTACTTTCTTCACTTTTTCAATCTTCTTTGCCAATTCAACTTGTGAAAGTGCTATTTCACTTGATATTTTCTCATTTACTTTCATCTAAAACTTCTTTTCTGACCATTCTAATAATTTGACATTAGTTTCTAGGTCCTCATTCTATACATAGTCCACAATGTTGGACAATTTCTCCATTATGGGTTGTGTTTCATTAGGTACTTGCAAACTGAATGCATCAAGAAATATTTCTTTGATTTCCACCAGTGCTTGCTTTTGCCTATACTCATTTTTGAGTATCTCTTGTCTCTTTCTCCTCTCTAGTACCTCTTGCACTTCATGGTTCTTGAGTCATAACTGGGTATGACTATTTCTTCATCAAGTGCAAGGTCTCCATAGTGTAAATACCCTTGCAACCTTGGTAGTGCTTGAGCCTAGTGCTGAAATCTGCAATGGTATTGCATCAGTGCTTGCCTTCTTATTAGGAGTTCCCAAGGTAGGCAAGTTTACCAACATTTGTATTGCCTCCTACTCCTTAGGGGCTTTCTCTACTTATTTCTCCTCTCCTTTACTGCCTTAATCAATGATGATAATTTGTGGAGGTGCACCTTGGGTTTGTACTGTAGGAACATCTTGCCCTGTTTGTTCCTTTGCTTGCTCCTCGATAGTTGTTGTTACCTTTATTGTAGAATCAACCTTAGCAATTTTGTCTTGTTCTTCTTGCTCTTTGGGTTGATCTGATGTAGTTGTGGGAGGTTGTGAAGATTTTTCTTGTGTGTTATCTCTGCTATAGCTTTTTGTAACTCATCAACACTCACCAAATTGGATTTGTGCAAAGTTGTGCTTGTAATGTAGATTAGTGAAGGATCTTCTTGAGATCCTCTACAGTTAAAGGATTGATGTTCTAAGCTAAAGTATTAGGAACATCCTGTATAGTTACTGTATCTACAAGTGTTGTGTGCGGAGGGCTTGGTGATGGCAATTGGGTGTCTTGGACACTTTGTTCTTCTTACTATTCCTTAGTTGTTGCCTCTTCACCATGTGTTGTCTCCACAATCACTTTTTCTATCTATTTCTCTCCTTCATTTTTCTATCTTTCTTCCTCTTTCTCATTCTCTTCTTCTTCTTCTTCATCATTTCTACCCTCAAATAGGTCTTCCTGCCCTTCCTTTACAGTTGTCAAACCATATATTAATTTTCACATTTGTGTGCATTTTTGGACAACATCTTCAATTTGATTTTGCAAAATTTTGAAGGTTCTATATTTGGATGCAAATTTGCTTCGATGCTTCTTACGAGCCTTTGTTATTTGACCTTTAGTAAGGTCTAGCATTATATGAGCCAATGTAGACTCTCTTATTTCTTTCTCCATTTTGAGACAGTAATGCCATTTATTCTCAACTAATGAGCTTATCTCCTTAGGCATTGAATTGTCTAGTTCAAGTGGAGTAGTCGTGAACTTAGCCATCATAGTGTAGATGGACTCTTCCACTATGTTTTTTTGTTCATTTGACAACTTATTAAAATCTATGGTCTTTAGACTAGATAAATTTGCATTATCCCTAATATTATTGCAAAGATTTTCTAATTTAGATGTGGTAGAGCATCTTAAATCTGAATTGTTCTTCATTTGACTTTGTTCTTTCCTTGTCTAATTCTGGAGGTGCAACATACTTTCTTCTCTCTCTTTTCTTTGTAGGTCCTCCTTGTTCGGTTGCCTTCTATTTTCCTGCTCCTTTTCCCCTTGTGTTGTAGCCTTGGTGTCAACCCTAATACTTGGCTTGGTTGGGCTTAGTTTTACTAGTTTCTTCTTTTTCCCTTTGGGTTGTGCAACTGGCTACTTCTAAGCTTTCCTTTTCTTTTCCTCAGCCTTGGGTGCTTCTTGCTCAATACCTTCCTCTTCATCTGCATCCTCTCCCATACCTTGGGTTAGGGCAAGTGGCCCTTGATCTTGCTCTTCTTCATCACCCTCGGCATCTTCACCTTCTTCCTCTACTTCTTTTGTAGTTCCTTCTAAAAATTTGGCTTTCAACTTCTTAACAAGCTTGTCCTTATTCTTATTCAAAGTGGAGGTAGTATTCAACTCCATATCCACTTTGGATCTCACCACATCTTAGGTTGCAAAATGTGGTGCATCCTTGTCAATTTCTTCTGCTAATAATGTAGTTATTGCTATTGATGTTTCATCTATGTTTATCTCATACCTAAGAGGTCTCAACCATCTCACTCTTGGTATGGCCACTTGTATGTATGTATAATCTATATCTACAAGAAAACAAACTTCATTTACATGTTTCTCTACTAAGGAAATTAGAATCCTAAGCCTTTGCTTCATTGATTTCTTAGAATCCTCAAAATAACTAGTCATCAAGGTCTCAAAATTAGCTCCCATCTGCTCTATGTATTCATTGACTTGAGCTATGATTGACCTATCATTCTTCCATGCCACTTTACCAAAAGAAGGGAATTCATTCTAAACATAAAAGAAAATACATATCAAAATAGCACCAAATTTGCATTGGGCTCCCTTAGTTCTTCGGATGGCTGCTAGATTTCGATTGATCTATTATAGTTGCAACTCTACAAGATCATATGTATGATCCTTCTTCACCAATTTGTATCCAACATCTACTGCAATACAAGGCACATTGTTGAGTTTGTTGGATTGGTAGAACTTGTGTGCAATGACCCTAACAACAAAGTCAACTAGAGGGTCTTGGATAGTGTCAACTATCATTCCTCTCTTATTTCATTTTGCACCTATTTTTTTCTCAATTATCTCCTTAGAGTCACTTCTAAGGGTCTTTGGCCGATCTAGGGTTGGGTACCCTATCATTCTATGTACAATTCTCTTAGAGATTTTGATAGGAGCATCCTCCAACCATGAACTACCATCATGCATTCTGCTCAACACTAGTCTAATCCATTCTGTCTTAAACACTATAGGGAATTCTAGGGCATGCGTTAAACCCTTCCTATCAACAATTTTGCACTCTTCCTTCAACACTCTATTTTCACACAATTTCTCATATGCCTCCCTCATTTCCATGTCACCTATAGCTCTAATTTTGCAATTATAACATTTCCTCACATCTTGAACCATTACAACCTTAGGGGGTATGATGGATAGGGCTCCAACTAGGTCATTTTTGTATGCAACTTCTAGGATTGGATGAAAATTGTGTTGTCTAACCTTTTTTGATACTAATTGTACCTCAAATGATTCCTTCTCCTGAGCTTTTCTAGAACTAGAAGCCATTTTACTCAATCTAGGGTTTCAACATGAAGAAAACACAAAATTGTATAGCTCGGCACAATCGTAAAGACCTTAAAATTAGTGAAATTATGCCTGGAATGCTATTGAAATCTTTGTATACACTAGTTTCTTCGCTTTGGATTCATTTTGTGTTCTTTCTTGTCTTTGCTCTTTGTTCTCGATGAAGAAAAATGATTGAAAATTAGATAATATACCCTATTTTCATCACATTTAATGCTCAATACATTTACAACTATCTACTCAACTTCTAAAGGATTCCATATTACTCGGCTTCCATTGTCTTTTCACCACTCGGCTTCCACAAAAGTATTACTTACTCAACTTCAATTGAGATTTCTTCTTTATTCGGATTTTTACCAACTCGGCTTCTACCAATCATTTGGCCCCTATGGTCTTGACAATCTATTCGGCTTGTACTGAATTTTTACTCAGCATCTGAGGAAAACTCGGCAACACTTGTGAAATCTTGAATTTTTAACTTTGCATCATTGTTCATGCTAATCTATTGTTTTTAGTACTTCCTTTACTAGGAATTGATGCATGATGAAACTTTGTAAATCAGTCCCTTATGCCTTCTCTTGCTTAGCTTGATGAAGTGTGGCCACTTGACCTATTAGGTGAAGTGATCCCTTCATTTGATGTGCTACTCCCATCTTTCTTCTTCCATATCTTGTTCATTTCTCCTTTGATGTGTTCAACATCTATCTTCTCTTTACCTTTGTCATTCTTTGAGTTGGGTGCCTTTGACTTTGTTGGGAAATTCCTACTGATATGACCAGTTTGCAGGCAACAAAAACATGTGGTTTGGCTCAACCATCTGCTGTAGTTCCCTCTGAAATGTGTCCTTATGCAATTTTCAGGAGTATGTCCATATTATTGGTAGTAATGACAACTATACCTATTGTTGTAGTCCCAATTGTACTGATGACCATGGTTACCTTCCCTTGTCGCTTGATTTGATGCCCACATAGGCTTTGATTTGCATTCAAAAGCTCTATGTCCATACTTCTCGCAATTGTAGCAATGACCTTCAATTTTTGGTGTTTTGATAGTCCTAGTCATGCAATTATGTGCTTGATGTCCTTGCTTTTTGCACTTATGATAATAACTTGCATTCTTAGGTTTGTCATGCTGATGGAAATTCTTGCTCATGCATACATTAGAAGTATATCCCTTTTTACTATAGAAATGACAACTAGGTTTAGTGTTCTTACCTTTGTTACTCCTTTCTTCTGAAGCCTTGGAGGACTCTCCTTGTTCAGTGTTGATGTAACCTAGTCTTGAAGTATCATTACTGGCCCTTGGTGATTTTAGTAGTTGTTCAATGTACTTGATGGCCTCATTTGATTTGTTGAAGCTTTATACAATCTCCTTCTCTCTTTTCAGATCATTTTGTAGTTGTTCATTTTGCATCTTCAGTGTAGAGATCTTAATGTCCTTGACATTTAGTTCATGATGTGCATTCATCATCTGACTTAAGGTGTCCAGCTGCATGTTTGAGATTCTTGCAAGCTCAATTGACTTTTCTTCTAGCCTATTGGCAAGGTTTCTCTTGTCTTCTTCTAACATAGCCTTGTCTTCAATGGCTCTTTTCTTCTATTCAGTTACCTCACAAAGCATCATGGTTTGTGATTCTTGTTCAAGCTTGAGTATTTTGATTTCTTCTGCTTGAGCTCTATTCTTCTCCATTAGGTTTGCTATTGCTTCATCAAATTCTTTGGAATCTCCATTTGAAAATAGATTTGAGGTGTCAATCTCCTTTTACTATGTGTCATTCCCAGCTATGGCAATCTCTCTTCTTCTTTTCAAAGATTTCTTCAATTCTCCTCTAGCTTCTTCCAAAGCATGTAAAGCAAGATGTATGTCAATTGCCTGATTCTCTATGATCTTCCCAAGTTTGTAGACTTCCATTTCCAGATCTTTTCTCCAAGTTGTAAGGCTCCTTCTTATGAGAACTAGGCTTTGATACCAATTGTTGGAATTAACAAGTGGGAGAATTTACTTCTTAGAGGGGGGGGTGTCGGGGTGAATTATAAGTGACTAACTTTAACTTTTTCAAATTAATTTAACTGAAACCATTCACATGCATCAAATTGATCTAATAAACATGAAAGTAAAGACATGCATGAAAATAGACAACACAAAAATTTGGTAACCCAGAAACCCTCCAAAATTAGAAGGTAAAACTGGGGTGGGGATGACACCCACAAAATATCACTGCAACAATGTGTAACTATTCAAGGTTACAATGTTTGACCACTTCCAATAGTTTTCCCTATGAAAGGCCTATCCTGTTAAAGACTTTATACTCTATTAAAAGTGACTTGGTAAAGGATTTCAGTACCTTGCTAAAAGTAGGCCTGGTTAAAGGACTTTCGTACATTCACTTGGAATGCCACCTTGTTAAAGGATTTACAAATGGCTACTAGACCAACCTAAGTCCATAGGATTTCCATATCTAATACAATTGTTAAAGAGTATTAGAAATTCTTTAACCTAATAGCTTTGCAATCTTCAATTGTTGATTCCAGATCCTTGTTCTACTCTAACTGATCTGATCCTTGCTTGATTTGATATGTCACTCTACGAGGTTCTGATACTCTGTTCTTCAAAAACTAAATTCTGCATTGCTACTTTTTTCTTCACTAAGTCTTTTTTAACTTTCTACATTTTGCTATAATTCACCCATACATATCCTCTCCTTGTGTGCACATAATGGAGTTTTGTTCTCCTTTTAAAGATTTCAAAGACTTAGGGTTAGGTATGAATCTACGATCAATATTAAATCTTCATTTCCCACTCATTTCTTGCACTTTTCTTATTGGTTTCATGCCTTCTACATTTTCATTATTCGTTGCATGTTGATTGCATAGGTAATGTGAAAGATTTATTCTTATCTTCGAGATCCGTCGAGGTTCATTCCATGTCAGCTCCAAAAATAGTTTACATATGAGTTTGTGAAGGCACAAACTCATATGTTGATTCTATGTTACTCGTCACATACTAGCTGTTGATGCTCGACATATATAGGAAAGCAAGATCACTTGGCTCCTATAGCAATTTTGTTTCACTCAGCATCTATAATGACTCGACATCTATTGAATTCTTTGGCTCGACATACATTGTAGCTCAACTTCTGTATTATACTCGGCATTAACTTGAGAATTAGTTAAGTGTGTTGACACTCAAATGTCAAAACCATTCTAAGACCAACAATAATTTTAATTAAATAATTTGAATTCAATCAAATTATCAAATCAATCCAAATCAACATATTTAAAATATTTAAGTATTAACTTAGATATATCTAAAATATAAATTAAAAAATATTTAATAAAAAAACATTAGTTCTTTTTGCATATTCATTTTATGGAAGAAATTATTATTTCTATCATTATGTTAATCATGCTCATTAACTCGCGGGCCTAGTTTCATATCTAGTTTTGATATATCCATGAAAAAATAGCACCCGTTAAACTATAACTAGGTGTAACCAACTAATAAAACACATATTTCCAATAAAACATGAGGTATGCTCATGCTCCTGTTAATAGAGTTGATTTTTGGCCAAATCAATGCCAATTCTATAGGAAAAGCGACCATTTTTTGCGAACAAAATATGCTCTGGCTTTTTAAAAATCTTTGCTTCAGCTTCAATACTGTGAGGATTCAAATGAAGGTTGGATTAGGGTTTGATCCCATAGTTCAAGTAAGAATAAAAGAATTCCCATCAAAGGTAAAAAAAACTTTTCCCTTCAATAAAATTTCAAAATAACCAAGAAAGAAAGTGATTAACAAATGCCTTTGGCACTCTATAGAACAAACAAGAGGTAGGCAAGAAGGATATTCCCAGAGTGCCTCATTGATTAGAAGGAAGGAAGAATGCCCTAATTGAAGGACCTCTAGAAAATGTTAAATGCAATAGGGAAGTAATTAAGCATGGTCAAGAAGAAATCCATGTGGTTAAATGTGTTCAAAGGAGATGTCGGGATAGAGGTAAGTCATATAGAAAATTGGTTGAAAAGTTTCCTAGGTAACATGTAAATATAGGAGTAATGAAAAATGAATTCATTTATTTAGTTTGAGATGTAGTATAGATCTAAGAGATGAACTCATGTATGGAAACACTTTAGTTTTTAATGTTCATCCTTTAAATTTTCTAGAATAGATCCCCTTTTTTATCCAAAAAAATTAGCAAGATTTGAAGTAGAAAAAGTGTCTTACTTCCCAATCTACCTATTAATTTTTTGGTTAAAGATGTTCTTGGAATAATTAGTTCCTAATTGGGAACTGTAGACTCTCAAAAATGGTTTGCATCTACGGTTTCATCAAAATGACAAGAGATATAGTATAGATCTAAGAGATGAACTCATGTATGGAAACACTTAGTTTTTAATGTTCATCCTTTAAATTTTCTAGAATAGATCCCCTTTTTTATCCAAAAAAATCAGCAAGATTTGAAGTAGAAAAAGTGTCTTACTTCCCAATCTACCTATTGAATTTTTGGTTAAAGATGTGCTTGGAATAATTAGTTCCTGATTGGGAACTGTAGACTCTTAAAAATGGTTTGCATCTACAGGTTTCATCAAAATGAAGCTCCATTTGACATATAGTACACTTTACGAAAGAAATTTTTTTCTAATCATACTAACAATTCCTCATCTCATCTCCTCCATTTCTTGTGTCTTCTTCATCTACTACCTTGCATCTCATGATTGACAAATTGACCTATCATATGCATATCTCAGTCAATTTCTTGAGGGGGCACCCATATATATCATTCCTACTGGGGCATGTTGTTATGGCCTTCTCATTAGTGTTCTTTGATACAACACTCTAAATCACATTGTATCAAAGAGGGGAAAAATGTAGAAGCTCAAAAATGGTTCACATCTATGGTTTCATCAAAATGAAGCTCCATTTGACATATAACATATCTTTTGAAAGAAAAAGGCTTCACCTCATTCTAACTGGTCCTTATCTCATCTCTTAGGTCTTCTTTCATTCATATCTTCATTCAACACCATGATCATGTGTTCCAATACACCAAATCATCTTCATCTTGCATTCCTACATTCCTGCATCATCCTACAATGTCTGTCAACCTTCTAGGGCTTTCCACCTAGTCCAACCTTAGTCTAACCTTTGTTTGACCAAGTTTGACCAAATGTGACCATTTTTTATTGATTTCACCCATGTTCTGACCTTTTTCCACCATTTTGGACATGCACGCAAATTTTTAGGTCATTCTGAGTCCTATCAGGCTATTTTTGGCCCTCGAAGCCTTCTAGGGCACAGTCTGCACTTTCAGAGTGCACTTGGGCTTTCTAAGTGCACCATGGGACACTTGGTATTGTCGTAGCACATTTGGGCTTACCAAGTGTGCACTTGGGTATGTTTTGGGCACACTTGGGGTAGTAGGATGCCCAAAACTGCTCCTGGAGCCCCTATGTTGCACTCTAGAGGCCATAACTTTTGTGTTTCAACTCTAATTTTTGAACCATCAGTTGCATTGGATTCATATCTTCATTCTAAACAAATTGAGCTATCATTTTTGTTATTTGGTCATTGTCTTTAGTGGTAACCTTTGAAAATACTCTAGGGCCCCTAAATCAACATCACTTCTTCATACTAACTCATTCCATCTTATCATTCCACTAACTCTGATCTATTGGCCAACTTGATTGTATCTCAATAGCTTCTATCATAATTCATATCCTCTTTCACATTGATTTCACATCATTTTGGAACCATTTCAAAATCATTTCAAAACCATTTAAAATCATTTCAAAACTATTTCAAATCAACTCAGAATCATATCAAATCAACCCGAAATCACCTAAAATCAGTCTTAATCAGCCCAAAACATATCAAACATCCCAAATCAATCATCATTTGTCCAATCCTAGGCATTTTTGTGGCTTTCATTACCTCAAAATCTTATCAATCTATCAATTCTATCAATTTGACCTTAGTAATATCATGGCTCTTAGCACTAGGTCAAAACTGTCATTCTTGTCATTCAATCATGGACATTATCAAATCCCTTAGTGTTAGATCATGACATCATCAAACCATTTTAATAATATTGACTACATTTTTCGATATTATTATGATCAATCCTATCAATCAATCTTGATCCTGTAGCATTTACAATATCGGTTAAATGTTACGTATCTCTAATTCATGTCATGTGTCCTTGGCATGTTATCAATTTTGATCAATCAATCAATTTGACCATGGCTTTGGTCTACCTATCATCATCACATTTTTATCAAAGAATACTATCGCACTTATCAAATCAATTTAGCCAATCATTTACTAATTTTCTCTATAGGATTAAACAACCCATAATTTAATCCTATCATTCTTACTAGTTATTCTTCCTAATTATCATCCTCAATTAATTAATTCATTGATTTATCATTCAAAAACCATTGAAATTCACAATTTCATAAGTCAAATTTTCCACCATTAATTCCATTTCACTAATTTCTATTTTGTGGAAAAAAGGATTTTTAATTTAAATATTCCATAAAATATTGACATCATCATGACACATGGGTGTGACACCTTGTGGATTCTCCTTTGACACTTGGCTAAGACATGTCATAATGCAATATTCTTATTCTCTTACACACATCCATATTTGGCTTCCTTTGTCATAGATTCTTGGCTTTAAGTGGGCTTGAGGTGTCATATGATGCATCATAGATTCTCAACCATATTTAGCCTTGTTTGACTTACAAGCATCATAGAATCCTACACTTGGCATCTTGTGTCATATGTGTCATGGATTCTCCAAGAAATCTCTTGCCATGTCGCATATCCAAGGTGAAAAATCCAATGCTCTCACCTTGAGTGTTGATTATAAAATGAGCATTCTTTCTCTCCTTTTCGGTCCCTAGTCTTCTCACATTTTTCACTCCATTTCTCACACTAAAATCACAACTTCAAGTATTCTCATAGCACCATCATTATCATAGACTTTTGCTTCAATATTATGTGCACTATAGGAAATTTTGGAGCTACATCACATGGAGAAGAAAGGACATGGGAGCTACAAATGAAACAGGGAGTTTTAGATTTGCTTTCTTGTTTTGATTCATTTGGCTTTCATGGTAGACTAGAGGGTGTTAACATACGTTTATTGGGTTTGTCATTTGCTCATAGTATGTTAGACATTAGCCCATTTTCTAGGTCCTACAAGAACATATGTAGGATCGGTAGAATTGGATTTGACAGGCCCTAGTTTGATTATTATAGTTAAAACAAATGTAAATACAATGGATTTCAAAACCCTAGATATAAATTTTAATGGAAAATTCATCTTTGCTAAACAAAAACTTGCTAAGGGCCTCTTCAGAGTAGTTCTAGATCAAGCTATTTGTAAGGCCCCACCAGAGAACCCAAAAGAAGTAAACCTCCTATGTTACTAAGTTTGCCAAATTTTATTTTTTTCAATGATTAAAACAACAAGAGATAACATAGCGAAAACAACAACTCACATACATACATAAACAATACGTTAAGAATTACATCTATTAAGGGTTCCATGACATTGAATCACACACATAAGTTTTATTAAGATTGAAATTGATAAATAAATAAAGTCCACATCATCTAGAATAATCATAAGTACAAAATCATATGAAATAATATACAAGTACATAAGATGTTGCATGACATAACCAAAATGCATAATCATCCTATGTACAAGTCATAGGGTATGAAATGCTAAAAGAATATACATCATGATAAGGTACAAAATCTTATAAGATCTCAAAAAATAGATAATGATAAATTAGAATATTACCATAGAACATAATCACAAGATTGAAAGAATAGAATCAATTGCATAAATACATCCAACAACAACATCCAGCTATTGGAATCTCAATGGTACACTACCTAACCTCATGGAATTGAAATGGCCCACTCCCATTGTGCTAAGGAGATAATCTCAAGTCCTAAATGGATAAAATCCAAGGTCATAACAAGAATCTAGGTCAACAATTCCTAATAGCAATCTATCTCAAAGGTACTAGGTACACAAGTAGCATCTAATCCCAGAGACAACAAAGACACATATGAAACCCAATATGCATGTGGGAAAGTGTCATCACATGAGCCAACTCTAAGGTTATCCTGGAAACCTCTCTAGACTCTTCACCCCTAGTGACTCTGTGCGGCATCAGTGTCCTTTCTTATAGACAATGCATACTAATGAGGCAAGGTCACAACCAAGCATCCTCTCTACTATCATCCTAGCCTGTACTAGCACTCAAAGCATAGGTGAGGTAATACACTACCCTTGTTAGTTTATTTAAACCTCAATAATGAAATATTATCACTTATTAATAAAACTTACAATGGGTTACCCAGGTAGTCTTTTTAGGGCTCTGACCTCCATTGCAAGTCACTTCCCAACATACACATAGATAACCTACCCTAATATCATTAAAGTATATCTCATAAAATCACAATATTCACCTCGGTCTTATACAAACAACTAGAAAGTACCAATAGATAAGTTATTGAAACCTCAAAGGTTACACCAAGAAAATCATAATATTCATCTCAATCCTATACAAGCAACTAGAAAGCACCAATAGATAACTAATCTAAAACCTCAATGGTTACAACGAGAAAATCACAATACATTAGCTTACAAAAAATAACTCAATCTCATCATAGAAAGACATGAATCTAACACATTGGTTGGGAATGAAATAATTGAGACTAAACAACATCACATAAAAAGCATCACAAAAATAACCACTTCCCAAGCCTTTGGTAAACATGCCTATCTGGTCAAATTACTAGTTTTCCCCAAAAATATCATCACAAGATAAAACACAAAACCTCAATAGGTATATAAAAAAACTGTAGTTAATTAGCCATTTACTTTATTTTTAATTTAATTTTAAATATAATTCCATAATAATTGATTTTTGACAAGTTCAAGTTTTCATTTTCATAATCATTTCACGGTTGGATAAAGGTTATCAATCATGTAGTATTATCATGTTATTAATTTAAATAATCTTAAATCATGCATGATTTAATTAATAACATAAATATATATTATGGAAGAAGTCATCATTATTATTACTGTCAAATCATTAAGGTATTATGCTTAGATCATTTACATTCCCAATAATGATAGTTTAAGATGGTCTAAACATTTTGGATATTGCATCCCCATGAAGTGTAAGGAAGAAGCCATTTTAATCACCAAACACACCATTTCTTGCCCTACTTCTGTGATTTCCTTGGTGGTGTTTTTCTTGCAAATGAAAATTACCAAGCTCATGGAAAGTGATAATGTTGAGGAGTAAGTTTCCATGGGCGGGGACCTTAATAAACTGGAGCCCACGAAGATGGATGATTTCGAAAAAAGGTAGGCATCTTGGATAATGTTGAAGGAAGGGGGGTCTGTCCCATACATGCAAGCCATGGTTGGCTATGATGAGCATTTTTCTCGATAATTTGTTAATAGGTGGAAGGATAGAAGGGTCACAATCAATGGTATCACCTTCCAGGTGAATAAGGAGACCATTGCTATGGTGATGGGCCTTGACATAAGTGGGAGGAAGTGGTAGAGGATCACGAAGGTGATAGATGAAGCTAGTTTGTCTAGTTTTTTTAGAGGTAAAAAAGTCTCAAATAGGTACCATGGCAATTTTTAGAGGGATAAGTTACTAGAGCCCTAGGATGATATTAGCCTGGTCATAATCAAGTATCTCACCCTAGAAAGCATATACGACATGTATTATTTTTACCATTTCCCTTTGCTTAATCACTTTCATAATAGGGAGTTAGTTTGCATTCCCCTTTTTTTTATGCATGCCCTAGAGGAGACGGTTATGGATATCAAGGATTAAAAAAGGAAAGGGGCCAATTTCACTATTTTGTACCAAGGGCTCATGTTTCATTTATTCTAGTTCCACTTGGCCCTTTTCCATCCCAGAGTGATAGTGATTAATAATTTCCTCCTTATTGGTTCCCCCTTTGTCTTGAGTTTGCAAGTGGTAGCTATGCCCCTACTCCACAACCCTCTCCATGCCAAATCCTGATCAAGAGTAGGAAAAACAAAACCCTAGTTTTGGAGCCGGTTACCAATAAAAAAGGTTAAAACTAAAAAGAGGGTGGAGATGGAGATTGGGGACTTGGATGATGAGTGTCATGGGAATAGAAGAAGATCGGGTAGGCTTGCTAAGACCAAGGGTAGATTTAAATAGATGGTTAGACACTCTTAGGAGGAGGAGGAGGAGGAGACTAATTTAAAGGAGAGTGCCAAGACCTCAAGGGATGATAAGGAGAAGTTGAAGGAGGATACTGATAACAAAGAGGAGGAGAAGTGAGATGACACTATTGATGGCACCTAGGACTTTGAGGCAAAGAACCTTACAAAGAACCCTTCCTAAGACCCCACCCATATTTTTGCCACTTTTACCCTATTATATGCTACTAACCAGATAGACCCCAAATCTGACAAAGCCTCCCTTGACACTATTTCTTCCCCTATAAGAACTGATGGTCTAGAAATCTTAAGGGCTCCCACTAACACTAGATGTGCAAGATAAGCGAAAGTCTCCTATGAAATGCAACAAAGAACTAAATATAGGTACTATGGAGGAGATGGTTGTTACTCCCAAAGACCTTCAGGAACTGAAAGATCAGTGTCATGCACTAGAGGAAGGGTTCACCCTCTTCTCCAAATTCACACTGAAGGTGACCCATGCGGTGACAACCACCCTCCAACTGCTGGCTTACAAGAAGGAGGAGGAAGGCCTTGGAAAAGATGATATAAAGATGCTCTACAATTTCCTTGTGGGGGATTGGGCTAAAGTCCTATTGGCTAGGAAAGGCAAGAAGAAAAGATACCAATTAGTGGCATTTCCCATGCCCCACATTTTTTTTGTGATCTTTCGGTTGTTTCTTTCCATCTAGTTTAGATAGTTTTGGTTTTTCAATTGAACTTGGGTTTGGGCTATGGGTGGTACAATGCACTGACCACCTACATGCCTTATGTTAATTTGTTAAGCTTTGTGTATACATGAAAATCTAACCTATCGAGAGCACGTGCAAACAAGCAAACATTAGTAGCATGTGCATATTAAATATTCAAATAAGATTGGAAAACTACTAATTCTACTTGAGTTTTAAAACTATGCATTTGAAATGTTAGAGTCCTCATGCAACCTCAAAGTAGCTCAACAAGGGTGCCCATAAGAGGCCTTGTTGGTGTGCTCAAGTTGGAGGGATGTGGATGTGCTCTCCCAAACACAACTATTGATGAAACTATGCTAAGAGAAATGAAGAACACTTCAAGCAATGGCTATGGAAGCAACCATGCTTGAAAGCACTCAAAAAATGTGAAGATGGATGCAAATAATCAAACTAGCAATGTAAATCTAGAATGAGAATACAATATTAAGACTAGAATGCAAACAACTACCAAAGGTTAGCTCTAAGCATAAAAATTTCTAAAATCTATAAAACTAAATTAGCATGATAACAATGCAAATGAGGGAGATGATGAAATGCTTGAGTGAAGGGCTCTATTTATAGGTTTGAGAGAGGCCTTGGGGAGGTGGTGTCTATGTGACATCCACATAGGTGCTACGAGGGAGACACATGGGCTAAAGTACAAGCTATGCAAAAGTCAAAAAGAGTCTTTATGGTTGAGAGGCTCAAGGTGTGGTCACACATGTGTGAGCAACCTTGGGGGAAGGAGTGGGAGGACAAAGGTGTAAGAGGTGTAAATGAAGTGGAACCTTTATTGGATCATGAGCTTCTCACACATGTGTGAGCCAACACTTAGAAACTAAAAGGTGATTAGAATGGTGTTTAGGATAATAAAGTGGGATTAAGTAGTGGGTAGGCTTAGAAGGATGAGAGTGATGGGTATAGACTAGGTTTTAGGATGGGATTAGGATTAAATTAAATAAGATTTAACTTAATCATAAGATTAGAGAATTTAATAAAGTGGAGGGAATTAAATAAATTAAAATTTATTTAAAAGAGGATTTATGGAGCATTATGCATTAAATGAATTTAATACATTAGAGGGGGAAGTAATTAAATAAATTTAATTAATTAAGTAAAAGAATATAACAAATATAATTAATTCATTATAATGTCAAAGAAAATATTAAATGAATTAATATAGCATTTGAGACAATTTTAAGCATCTACATTTTGTTAGTTTTAAGAGCATGAACTCCAATACCTTTATTTTACTTTTGTTTTTTATGTGATTCATTAAGGGGTATGTTTGATTATCTGTTGATTTTTTTTGGTAGCTTCACCACTATTGTATAGGACCAGCCCCCTTGTTTTGGTTGCTTTTATGTCAATAACGTAAATGTATATTATACGATTAAATCTTAATATCAATTTTATTTCTAAAATATTAATTTAATTTAATATAAGTCTAATATTAATATTTACTTTTCCTTTAATTCATAATGCAACTCGAGATAACTCAAACTTGAAATTGTAATTATAATTGAACTATTTACAATTTCTCTCATAATATTTAAATATTCAAAAGTAGATTATTATAAAGTTTACTCAACATAACTCTTCTTAAAATATAGCTACGCCATAAATATATATTTATTAACTTTTAACTCCACTTGCATTAGTAAATATATAAAAAGTTATAATGCACTCATAGTTTTTTTTTAAAGAATTAATATTTAAAAAAATCACTTATAAGAAAATAAGTAGTGTTTATTTATTTATTTTTCAAAATAAATAAATAATTTTTTAATTGATAATTTTTTTTCATAATTAAAAAAAAAAAATTCTGAAATTAATAATTAATCATAAAAAGAATTATTTTTTTCGAAAATTAAATTAATTTTTTATAAAATAAAAATAAACATGTAATTAGTATTTTCACATGCCTTTGACCTCTCTAATCATGCAACCATACTATATTTAGTTTCTATTTTTAGTATAATTGTTTTCACATGCATGCATAAGTTTAGCTACAACATGCTTTCCTCCTGATTAATCTTTTGTTTTTCCAATAAATTTTGCAATTGAATTATTTTAGATACAAGAAGAATATTTATCTTTATTTAGAAAACTCATGATAATCATATGACAAATTTAAAGTTCAAACGCTAGCTGTTCAATTTGTTGTTTTCTTCCAATTTTCTATAATCGAATTAGAAAGAGTTTTAAAAGAATACAATCATAATAATTTTCTAGGAATTTCTAGAATTTTCCTCAATCACACTTTCTTGATTAATAAGTTTTTATTTTCAAAATCTACAACATAATTCTTTATCCAAAGATTAATATAGTAGATTAATAAGCATTATGCAAGCACCTAGGAAGACACAAAGTAGACATATCTTTGAATAAAATTCTACAATGGGTTTTCAAACCCTACCTCAAAACAATAGATAAAATCTAAGACAACCTATGAATGCATGTAAATTCAAACTCTTCAAAACTTTTAACAATTCTTTTGCTCCAATTCTAAATTTTTCTCCCCAAAACTTTTGTGTGCAATAATGTCCTGAAAAACTCTAATATAGGACTCTAATTACATTTTAGGGTTTTTGTCTCCACAAGCTCTAAAATTATAATTATTTAATTTAATTATTCCTTTCATGCACACTTAAACCGTTTTTTTAATAATTTATTATTATTATTTATTTTTCCACTTTAATATTTAAAGTAATTTCATAAAAGACATTTACTTATTATCTAATTAATAAAGATAACTTAAGTGCATTATAATTTAAATGCCACTAAATTTTAAATCTTTATTAATTAAATATTAATGCTACACAATATTTAAAGTTTAATATTTGCTATTTAATTTTAAAATCCTTTGATATAGTTTTCTAAATTATGACATTAAATTAAATATTTTAGTTTAACTGAATATCCATATAATTATAGTAATGAAAAATCATCCTATTTTAATATTTTTCACTTTAAAAAAAATAGCATTTAACAATCCAATATCAACGATCGAACTAAGAATCATAAATAACTAGTCTATCAGGGAAATCACCAAGACAAACCTCAAGAAATGCATAAGGAAAATTAACCAAAGCAAAAATAAACCACATACGCACAAAAGACTCTGGGGTTTAAAAAAGGGTAGATAGTCAATTATGAGTCTTCTTTGCAAAACAATTATTTAGGCTATGGTTGGGATTGGACCTAATCATTGTTTTCCCCTTCTTACAATTTGAGTATTGTATTAGGGCACACTCATCCTAGCAATTCAAGGAAGTTGATGCCTAGTACCTACATCCTACGTAAAAGATGATTATATATAAACACACACACACACACACACATGTATATATAGATGTATATAGATGTATATATACATCTATATATACATGTATGTATGTATATATAAATGTATATACATGTATATATATGTGCATGTATATACATATACATGTATATGTATATATAAACTAAATAGACAATGGCAGGGAGTGGTACATCGTGTAGATTCTGACTAGCAGGTGGCTACGACTCCCTCTTGTATCCACATCAGACATGCCAACCACAAAAGTAAAACAAACATGCACACCATACACATGCAAGTATGAGGTAAATACCATAATTAATCACAAGTACAAGGAACATCATATTTCTATATAAACATCCATATTCATGAATACACAATCATCATTATTTAAAGACACGTTGTAAGACATCATCATTATGAAAGTATTCAATCTAGACATAAAATCAAGTCATGGAATAATGTCATATAACTATAATTCAAATATATCTAAAAATAACACATGGATAAAAATATGCCTAAAAGAGTTCAAGTCACATAATAGAAAGGAAAATCATGGGTGGGAACTACACTATTACTTGACCTCATATGGATGACAATAGAGAGATCTCAGGGAACATTTAAATTGTCTTGAATGATGTAGGAGGGGGTTTCATGATCCACCATGGAGATAGATAGAGAAAGGGGAAATTAGGCGTCACCCTCCCTATCAGGGATAACTTTAAGATATTCCCTCCCCAAAAAATGTTGAAAGAATGAGACTATTGAAAACAGATTGATACAAGCATGATAAATATGTTTCAATCATTGTTTTTTCACTAATGTAGAGCCTGCTATTTTCTGGTAAGACAATTGCTTATATGATTTAAGTATTATCACTTGTTTGATTCATGAAGAGGATTTGATCAAAAAGATGTAACAAAAGCACCTAAAGGAAAGGTTGAGTTACAATACACAAAGGAGTACAAGAATCAACTAAGACAATGATATTATAGTGTATTGATAATCTACTTATGGTTGCAAAGGTTGGCTACACTAAGCAAGTTTAGAAGAACAAGTTAAACAAAGTTTGTCTATAAAGCTTGACCAAATGGATAATAGGTGCTGAGAAAATTTAGTGCAACCCGAGTAGAAAATTAGTTAGAACCAAGTAAAAGTTCATTTTAGTGCAAGCCAAGCAAAATAGTGAATGTCATGTAAAGTTTAGTTGATGCCGAGTGCTAGTAGACTTTAGTTCGTGCCGAGTGATTTTTTGTGTGAATGTCGAGCAATGTAGTATGTGTTGAGTATCATAAGAAAATTAATGTCGAGTGCTAGCATTATTAGAAAGATCATGAATTTGATGGACCTGAGCCAAGAATTTTGTTTTCTTGGATTATTGTTGAAAATGGATTGAAGAAGCTAATCAAAGAGAGATTGTAAAGGGAGATTGCTGATAACATACGAGTATGACCAATATGCTTCAATCATTGTTTTATCACTGATGTCAAACCTTCTATGTAGTGGTGAGAAAACTACTTATATAATTTAAGTACTATCACTTAGATGATTAATAAAGAAGATTTGATCAAAAAATGTAACAATAGCACCTAGAGGAAAGGTTGAGTTATGATTATGTAATGAAGTACAAGAATTAGTTAAGATAGTGATGACATGATTTATTGATGATCTACTTAAGGTTACAAAGGCTAGTTACACTAAGAAAGTTTAGAAGTACAAGTTACACAAAGCTTGTCTACCAAGCTTGACTGAGTGGAGAGTAGGTGTCGAGCAAAGTCAGTACCAACCAAGTAGAAAATCAGTTGGAGCCGAGTAAAAGTTTATTCTAGTGTATTTTGAGTAGAAAAGTAGATGTTGAGTAAATTTTAGTTGATGTTGAACATGAGTAAACTTTAATTCATGCTGACTAATTTCACAGTGATGCTGAGCAACGCAATATGTGTCGAGCATCAGAAGCAAGATAATGTCGAGATGCTGCATTATTTAAAAGATCATGAATTTGATGGATCTACGTTGACAAGTTTATTTTCTTGGAATTTGTGAGCTAGGTGGAAGATACGATTGATGATTTGGTGGCACAGAATTAAAGGTAAACCATTTTTAGGTGAATTCAAAATAGATTCTAGGAGAAGTTTCTAGAAGAGATATGGAATGTGGGATAGATACATTGTACCCTACCTAATATATCCTAACCCTAAATTGGAAGATGGAGAATAAGTAGCAAAATATCTTAATTTTCTATTTATGAGAATGGTTGGTCATGAAGCAAAGTAGTCATGTGTGAGAACCTAAGAAAGACGATGAGTCAAGGGTTTTTATTCATCATGTAACCTAAGAGAAGATTGTATTGGAATGTTCAGCAAGAAGGCTTAAGGATATGTATGCTTGAAGGGTGAACAAGCTATCAGAGTTGCAAAGTATGAAGGCCAAGCAGAATTGAGGACTGAACAAAGATCTATAATTTGCAAATAAAGTTTTAAGTTGTATTAGATCAAGCCTTACTATTAATCTCTAATAATTGTATCAGTCTAGGGTAAATCCTTTGGATTAAGGTTGACCTAACAGTCATTTGTAAATCTTTTAACTAGGTGACATTCTAGGTGAATGGTCTAAAGTCCTCTAACAAAGCTCACTCTTAATAGGGTGATTGAAATCTATTAATAGGGTCACATTTAATAGTATGTATTGTAACCTTTAATAAGGTTGGCCTTTCATAGGGCATCACTTCATAAGAGTGAAAAGGAGTAGCATGTTACTGGTGGTTTTTTCCAAATTGGGTTTCCATTTAAATTATTGTACCAAGTGTGTTGATGAATCTATTATGGTTTATGTTTTACAATTTTGCAAGTTGATTAGAGAGTAACCTACAAGTTTTTAAGTGATTGCCTAATCTTATGGATGCATGCATGATGAATAATGTTTTATGGGTTCACTAAGCTGTGAAAAGTTTTAGTTATATACATCTAGACTTTGGATAATTGATTCACCCCCCTAGTTATTCTAAAGTATTCCAACAATTGGTATCAGAGCAATCTGCTTAAGAGGACTAGTTTGAAGGTACTAAAAACACAAAGATCAAGATGTCCGAAAGAGATGTACCCAACATCAACAAAGATAACTTTCCTACATGGAAAAGTTTGATGAAGCTATACCTTGGAGGTCTTGGAGAATATGCACAATCTTGCATTACCACTAAGCATGTTGATCCTACTAAAGTCCCAACTACTGAGGATATGAAGAAGAGAAAGAACATGAGTAGGCAATACTTGAGATTGCCTCTACCCTAAGTTATGTTGAGTTTGATGATATCAAAAGTCTTGATAGTGCAAAGAAAATGTGGGATGCCCTAACCATTATCTATGGAGGAGATGCAAATGTTCTAAGAGCCAAAGTTGAAAGTCTCAGAGGTGAGTTTGATGATATGAGAATGGAAGAAGGTGAAAATATTACTCAATATGTTAATAGGATAGAAGAAGTCAATGCAATAAAAGGAGCTCCTGGTAAAATAGATGATAATACTATGCTAAGCAAAGTTTTAAGTACACTACTACCTATATATGCTATTAGAATTTCTACAATTAAAGAACTAAGATGTATACAAGGGAATGATCTATCACTTGAAGGTTTGGTATGAAGACTCATTGCTTTTGAGCTATCTAACTTTGATAATTACAAACTTGAGAGTATTGAATATGCTATCAAAGCTACTAAAGTGTCATTGAAGGAACCTGATGAAAAGAAAAAGAAGAAAAAGAAGAAGTATGTGTCCAATGACAATGATATAGATGAGGAGGATGTTGAATAGCTTGAAGCACTACTATCAAGAAGATTTCATAAAGGTAAAGGCAAGTTCAAAGGTAAATTACCTATCATTTGTTTCAATTGCAATGAAGTTGGTCATATTACTGCTAGATGTCTAGAGAAGAAAAATTACAGAGGTGGTGACATATACAAAAGTAGAAGAGATGAAGACAATAAGGACTACAAAGAAAAAGGCAAGAAGTCATGTTACATTACTAAAGATGAAACAAAGGATGATTTTGACGAACATGATGATGAAGTGGTGTATGTTGCAATGAAGGACGAATCTGATGAAGATGAGGCAACTTCACTTGTAACTTATGTGAACAAGAATGATAGATGGATCATTGACAATAGACGTTCTGAAATGTCCCTTTTCTGATTTTTCATGATATTTCCAACCTCTAATCAGATCTTTAAAATCAAACAACTGCTATCACAAAGATCCACCCAATTTCTCAAGAAACCCCAAATCGGGTATGTCGAAAATAGTGCCAAAAAGCTTCACAGCTTCACCTGTTATTAATAAATCTGAAAGTAGACATTTTTACAAAAATTTGAGCAGCATAACAGCCTATAAAATGTCATTTCCAGATCTGTATAACATGCACACAATAGTTCCCAAATGGAGGACAAAAACAATGCTCATCGGGCTCCCGAAATTAACACAAAATGCCCGGAAAGACCACAAAAACACCCATAAACTATCTCAGAAGATTAATCACGTCCCAATACATATATTCAGCTCTATTTTAATAGCTTAAAGTCTGAAATACAGCAGCAACCAAAACTGATATGAAATGCTCAACTGAAAACACCAAACTCATGCAAAAAACACACCCAAAAACCCACAAATCTACACTGTTCAGCACAAAGGCAAACTCTGTATGAGCATGCACATGGAATGGCTTCAAACTCCCGTCCTTAGCCTTCCTGGAAACCTGCAAACTCCCGTTCTTGGGTCTCCCTGGAAACCTGCAAACTCCCGTTCTTGGGTCTCCTTCTCCACAGGTTTGGCAGCCTCTGAAGAATAACAAAGAATGAGCGAAAATCAAGTCTGGAATGAGCCCAAAATGCCTCCAAACCCCTTAAAAGAGGGCATAAATGTAACTCACGTCCAAGAGAGGTTAATAAAACTTATTTTAATAATAAGTTTCATTTATTAGTCCAACGGTTTCCAAAGATTAACCCCCTTTTTCCGAAACTTCACTTTCTTGGGCCTGCCTGCCTTAGCAAAGATTTTCTTTTTTAATTCTGTAACTCACATCCAAGAGAGGTTAATGAAACTTATTTTAATAATAATTTTCATTTATTAGTCCAACGGTTTCCAAAGATTAACCCCCTTTTTCCAAAACTTCACTTTCTTGGGCCTGCCTGCCTTAGCAAAGATTATTATTTTTTAATTATTTGAAAAGGGGACATGACACGTTCACATCACATGATTGGAGAAAAAAGTTCATTACCCTGAATTATTATGATGGAAATAGTGTAAGATTTGGTAATGATACATCATGTTTGCTAAAAGGAAAAGGTTCTATCAAGTTCACAGATAAGATTTTATGTGACAATGCTTACTATGTTGAAGGACTTAACTATAATTTGTTGAGTGTGTCATAACTGATTAATTTAGGATGTAAGGTTGAGTTTGAAAGCAAGATTGTTAAGATATATGACACAAATGGGAAACTTATTGGAAAGGGTGATCAAACTAGATGTAATCTATTCTGTCTTGACATAGAGGATGCTACTTGTCTTGTTGTAAAGTTTGATGATGTATGGATATGGAAAAGAGCTTATGTCATGTTAATTTTGATAACTTCATTAGTATCAATAACATGAAGAAAGTTAGAGTTTTTCCTAAGTTGAAGAAGCTTGATAATGTAATGTGCAAACAATGACAGTTAGGATAAATGACAAAGTCAAGTTTTAAGAGGAAAACTTACACCTCTAAAAATTGCTAGAGATTTTTCAGGAACCAATTGGTGTGCAAAGCTACAAAGGATATAAGTACATTATGCTATTTATTGATGATTATTATAGAATGATGATAGTTATGTTTCTAAAGAAGAAATCTGATGCTTTCAAAATGTTAAAGTGATACTCAGCAAGAGTTGAGAAGGAAATAGGTAAAAGTTTGAAGTGTTTGAGATTGGACAGAGGAGGAGAAGTCACATCGAATGAGTTTGAGATATTTTGTAATGAAAAAGGAATCAAAAAATAAACATCTACCCCTAGAACCACTCCATAGAATGGTATTGGTAAAAGAAGGAACATATATATAATGGAATATGCTAGAACACTCATGATGGAAAAGAATGTTACTTTGAAATACTAGAGAGAAGCTATAAGTACAACTATCTATACCTTGAACCATGTACAAGTCAAGAGAGGCACTCATTCAACACCTTTTGAACTATGGTATGGATACTCACCCAATGTAGAATACTTTAAGGTATTTGGAAGAAAATGTTACATTATTAAGGAATTCATAAATGGTAAACTTGATGCAAAAAGTGAAGAAGGTATATTCCTATGTTATTCCACAAGAAGTAAAGCTTATAAATATTTGAATACTAACACTAACAAAGTTTTGGAAAGTGCAAATGTGAATTTTGATGAATATATAAAAGTATATGAGACTGAACCTATGAAAGAACTAGAAGAATACAAAATATTTGTATACTCTTATGAAGTTATACTTGCTAAGGAAGATGCTACAAATCAAGCTACAAACCAACAAGTTTCAGTGGCTACTGAGTCATATACTATAAATGTCGAGTTGCATAAAAGAACTGAGCTACATTCAGATGTTGAGTTACAAAATGAACTTGAAGAATGTTTTGATTTTGAGATTAGTAGAGATGTTGAGTTACCTGACAGAGATGCACAAAGTGATGTTGAGGTTGAAAGGTCAAGTAAAGAAACAAGAGCGGAATCAAGATTGTCCAAATATGTGAAGAGACATCATCTTGTTGCAAAAATCATTGGAGATAAAGATGCTAGACCAATGACAAGAAATAGATTGAGAAGTGATACATGTTTGTTGAGCATGAAGGAACCCAAATTAGTAAGAGATGCATTAGAAGATGATGACATGAGTAAAGCCATGGAAGAATAGATTGAACAAATAGAGGAAAAAAAATATGGAGTCTAGTTCCTAGACTGAAAGACAAAAATGTGATTGGCACCAAGTGGATATTAAGAAACAAGCTATATGAAAATTGAGAAGTCACAAGGAACAACTCAAGACTAGTTTAAAAGGAATATGCATAAGAAGAAGGAATTGACTATGGAGAGATATTTGCCTCTATTGCTAGATTGGAAGGAGTAAGAACTCTACTTGCTTATTCTACATACAAAGGTTTCAAGTTTATCAAATGGATGTTAAATCTATATTTCTGAATGGCATATTAGAGAAAGAAGTTTACATAGAATAGTTAGAAGGTCTTGTTGATGTTAACAATAAGAATATGGTATGAAAATTACACAAAGCTCTATATTATTTGAAACAAGAACCAAGAGCATGGTATGAGAGACTTCATAAATATCTTGTGAAGATTGGATTTGAAAGGACTGATGATAACAAAAATCTATACATAAAGATAGAAAAGACAAAGGTATTTTGTTATCTAAAATTTTTGTTGATGATATCATATTTGGAGGTCAAGATGCTTTATGTAAGGATTTTGCAAATCAGATGAAGCAAGAATTTGAAATGTCTATGTTGGGAGAGATCAAGTTCTTTGTGGGTTTGCAAGTATATCAAATGAAATATGTGGTATATACATCACTCGGTCAAAATATGTCAAAGAAATACTAAATTTTTTTGGATTGGAGGATTCAAAACCATTGAGTACACCTATGGCGATAGCTTTCAAGTTGTCAAAGAATGATAATTCAATTGAGGTGAATCAAACACTATATAGGTCTATGATTGACAAATTGCAATATGTAGTACATAGCAGACCTGACATTGCATTATCTGTAGGGATAGTTGCAAGATTCTCTTCTAATCCCAGGGAGAATCATTTAATGGTTGTAAAGAGAATAATGAGATATTTGAAAGGAACATAAAAGTTTGGTCTATACTATAAGAAGAATCAGAAATTTGAATTAAGAGCCTATACTAATGCTAATTGGGCTAAAAATATTGATGACATAAAGATCACTAGTGGAGGAACATTTTTTTTAGGTAAGAGACTAGTTATATGGAGTAGTAAGAAAAAAAATTGCACCTCACAATCTATTGTTGAAGCTGAATATGTTGTTTTGCTGCTATAAAATGCACAAACATTGTATGGATCAAACAACTACTCAAAGGAATGAAGGAAGAGATCACATAACCAGTGATATTTTATTGTGATAATACAAGTTCTTTCAATATATCAAAGAATCTAGTGATGCGCACAAAGACTAATCACATTGCAATCAAGTATCATTACTTGAGAGAGTTAGTCAAGACAAAGAGGTGAAGATGGAATATGTTAACACTAAAGAGAAAATTGTTGATATCTTCACAAAGGCATTACCTAAGAATGCTCATGAGTATTTAAGAGGTAAACCAGGGGTGATACCCCTATCAAAGGCTATCTAAGTAACAAGTGGAGTGCCCTATGATGTAGAGGATCTTACTTTAAGATCTACCCAAAGTAATAAAAGAGTTGAAACTTCAAATCAATCACAAGCAAGGTGATAGAGGAAGAAACTGAAGAAACTAAAAAGTTTATATCTGTATGTTAAGATGATAAGTCTTTGGCATTGTTCTCAAACAGGGAGATAATATTGCTGATCAATAGTATGCTTGCTAATCAAAGAGATAAACATTGATATTACTAATTAGAGGAGAACAAAAGTATGATAAGGGAGATAGATAGAGAAATTCAAGAAAGAGAGAAAAATCCTAATATCTACCTAGTAAGAGGGAGATATGGTAAAAGGGAGATACAAGATGAAACTCAAAGGGAGTTATAAAGAGTTTTGTAACCTATTCAAAAGATGGAAGTTGTTGATAGAGGGAAAGATTTCAATACAAGGAATTATTTTCTTTTTTGGTATTGGTATTGTCTTACTATTTTAACCTAGTCAGTTTGATTGAACAAGGTGTTTACCATTTGGTTGATTTGATTGATCAGTTTGGTTTTCCATTAATATCAAAGAGGGAGGTTGTTGAGAATATACAAGTATGACCAATATGCTTCAATCATTGTTTTTTCACTGATGTCAAAACTACTATTTGGTGGTAAGACAACTACTTAAATTATTTAAGTCCTATCACTTAGGTGATTGATGAAGAGGATTTGATCAAAAGATGTAATAATAGCACCTAGAGGAAAGTTTGAGTTATGATTATGTAATGAAGTACTAGAATCAGTTAAGAAAGTGATGAAATGATGTACGGATAATCTACTTAAGGGTACAAGGTTGGTTACACTAAGAAAGTTTAGAAGAACAAGTTACACAAAGATTGTTTGCCAAGCTTGATTGAGTGGAGAGTAGGTGCTAAGCAAAGTCAATACAAGCTGAGCAAAAAATTAGTTGGAGCTGAGTAAAAGTTCATTCTAGTGTAAGCCAAGTAGAACAATGGATGCCTAGTAAATTTTAGTTGATGTCAAGCACTAGTAAACTTAGTTCATGCCAAGTAATTTCAAAGTGGATGTCGAGTAACATAGTATGTGTTGAGTATTAGAATCAAGATAATGTTGAGATGCTACATTATTTAAAACATCATGAATTTGATGGATCTAAGCTGACAAGTTTGTTTTTTTGGAATTCATGAACCAAGTGAAAGATAAGATTAATGAGTTGGTGGTATAGATGTCAAGGTAAACCATTTTTAGGAGAATTCAAAATGGATTCTAGGAGAAGTTTCTAGAAGAGATATGGAATGTGGGATAGATACATTGTACCCTACCTAATCCATCCTGACCCTAAATTGGACGATGGAGAATGAGTGGCAAAATATCTTAATTTCCTATTTATAGGAATGGCTGGTCATGAAGCAAAGTAGTCATGTGCGAGAACCTAAGGAAGATGATGAGTCAAGGGTTTTGCTACATCAAGTGACCTAGGAGAAGACTGCATTGACATGTTAAGCAAGAAGGCTTAAGGATATGTATGCTTGAAGGGTGAATAAGCTATCAAAGCTATAGAGTATGAACACCAAGTAGAATTGAGGATTGAATAGAGATTTGTGGTCTAAAAATAAAGTTGTAAGTTGTATAAGATCAAGCCTTACTGTTAATCTCTAATAATTGTATCAGTCTAGGGTAAATCCTTTGGATTAAGGTTGACTTAACAGTCATTTGTAAATCCTTTAACTAGGTGAAATTTTAGGTGAATGGTCTAAAGTCCTCTAACAAGGCTCACTCCTAACACGGTGATTGAAATCCTTTAACAAGGTCACATTTAATTGTGTGTGTTATAACCTTTAATAGTATAGGCCTTTCACAAGGCATCACTTCAAAAGAGTGAAAAGGAGTAGCATGTTACTAGTGGTTTTTACCAAATTGGGTTTCCACATAAATCATTATGTCAAGTGTGTTGATGAATCTGTTATGTTTCATGTTTTACATTTCTGCAAGTTGATTAGAGAGTAACCTATAAGGTTTTAAGTAATTGCATAATCTTATGGATGCATGCATGATGAATAATGTTTTATGGCTTTACTAAGCTATGAAAAGTTCTAGTTATGCATCTAGACCTTGGATAACTGATTCACCCTCGGTCCCCCCCCCCAGTTATTCTAAGGTGTTGCAAAAATTATGTGAACTAGGTGGAAGATAAGATTGGTGAAGTGGTGGCACAGAATTCATGGTAAACTATTTTGAGGTGAATTCAAAGAGGATTCAAGAATTATTTTTTAGAAGTTATATAGAATTAGCGGTAGATTCATTGAATCCTACCTAATATGTCCTAAACCCTAAATTGGATGATGGAGAATTAATGAAAAAAGATCTTAATTTCCTATTTATAGAAATGGCTAGTTAGAAGCAAGGGTTGTCATGTGTGAGAACCTAAGGGAGACAATGAATCAAGGACATTTATTCATCAAGTAACCTAAGTGAAGAGTCTACATTGACATGTTAAGAAAGAAGGCTTAAGGGTATGAATGCTTGAATGGTGAAAAAGCTATCAAAGTTGAAATGTGTGAAGGCCAAGTAGAATGGAGGACTAAAATAGAGATCTGTAAATCTACAAATGGAGTTGTAAGTTGTTATCAGATCAATCCCTACTATTACTCTCTAATAATTGTATCAGTCTAGGGTAAATCCTTTAGATTAAGGTTGACCTATTAGTCATTTGTAAAATCCTTTAACTAGGTGACATTCCAAGTGAATGGTCTAAACTTGTCTAACAAGGCTCACTTCTAACAGGGTCACATTTAACAGTGTGTATTGTAATCTTTAATAGGGTTGGCCTTTGACAGGGCATCACTTCAGAAGAGTGCAAAAGAGTAGCATGTTACTGGTGGTTTTTCTCAAATTGGGTTTCCATGCAAATCATTGTGTCAAATGTGCTGTTGAATTTTTTATGTTTCATGTTTACATTTCTACAAGTTGATTTGATAGTAACCTACAAAGTTTTAAGTTATTGCATAATCTTATGGATGCATGCATGATAATAATTTTTTTATGGGTTCACTAAGATGTGAAAAATTTATTTATACATCTAGACCTTGGATAACTAATTCACTCACCCCCCCCCCCCCCAGTTATTCTAAAGTATTCCAAAAAATGGTATCAAAACCATATGCTTAATAGGACTAGTTTGAAGGTACTCGAAGCACAAAGATCAAGATGTCAAAAAGAGAAGTACCCAAGTTTAATAGAGATAACTTTCTTGCATGAGAAAGTTTGATGAAGCTACACCTTGGAGGACTCAAAGATCATGTACAATCTACCATTTCTATTGAGTATGTGGACCTTGCTTGAGCCCCAACTATCGAGGATATGAAAAAGAAGAAATAACATAACCAAGCAATGTTGGAGATTGTTTTTCCCTAAGCTATGCCAAATTTGATGATATCAAAGGTCTTGATAGTGCAAAGAAAATGTGGGATACCTTGACCACCATCTATGGAGGAGACATTAATGTTCTAAGAGCCAAATCTAAAAGTCTCAAAGGTAAGTTTGTTGATATGAGAATGGAAGAAGGTAAAAATATTACTCAATATGTGTCAAGGATAAAGAAGTTGCTAATTGAATAAGAGGACCTCATGGCACAATAGATGATGATACTATACTAAGCCAAGTTTTAAGAACACTAATGCTTATATATTGTATTAAATTTTCTGTAATTCAAGAATTGAGATGTATATTAGGGAATAATCTATCATTAGAAGATCTGGTAGGTAGGCTCACTACTTTTGAGCTATCTAACTTTGATAACTATAAACCCAAAAATATTGAATCTACTTTCACAACTAAGTTGTCATTGAAGGAACTTGATGAGAAGAAGAAGAAAAAAAAGATAAAGTATGTGTCCAACAACAATGATATAGATGAGGAGGATGTAGATCAACTTGAAGCACTACTGGCAAGAAGATTCCATAGAGGTAAAGACAAGTTCAAAGGTAAATTACCTATTATTTGTTTCAATTGTAATGAGGTTGGTCATATTACTACTAGATGTCTAGAGAAGAAAAACTATAAAGGAGGTGACAAGTACAAATATAAAAGAGATGAAGACAACAAGGATTAAAAAGACAAAAGAAATAAGTCTTGTTAGATTGCTAAAGAAGAAACAAAAGATGAATATGATGAACATGATGATGAAGTGGTATATGTTGCAATGAAGGATGAACCTGATGAAGATGAGGCAATTGCACTTGTGACTTGTGTGAAAAAGAATGACGGATGGATCATTAAGAATGGGTGTTCACACCACATGATGGAGACAAAAGTAAATTTATTATCTTGAATTGTTATGATGTAAATAGTGTAAGGTTTGGTAATGATGCACCATGTTTGATAAAAGGAAAACGTTCTATCAAACTCACAGAAAATATTTTGTGTGACAATACTTACTATGTTGAAGGACTTAACTATAATATGTTGAGTGTGTCATAACTAAATAATTTGGGATGTAAGGTTGAGTTTGAAAATGAGATTGCTAAGATATATGAAATTGATGGAAAACTGATTGGAAAGGGTGATCAGACTAGGAGCAATCTATTCTATCTTGACATAGAGGATGTTACTTCTCTAGTTGTAAAATTTAATGATGTGTGGCTATGGCATAAAAGGTTATGTCATGTTAATTTTAATAACTTGGTTAGTATTAGTAACATGAAAAAGGTTAGAGGTTTGCCTAAGTTGAAAAAGTTTGATAATATAATGTGTAAAGAATGCCAATTAGGAAAAATGATAGTCAAGTTTTAAAAGTAAAACTCATACCTCTAAAGAAATATTAGAGATTGTTCATATTGACTTGTGTGGACCAATTGGTGTGCAAAGCTACAAAGGAGATAAGTACATTATGTTGTTTTTTGATGATTATTCTAGAATGATGAAAATTATGTTTCTAAAATAGAAAACTAATGCTTTCCAAATGTTTAAGTGGTACTTAGCAAGAGTTGAGGAGGAAACTAGTAAAAGTCTAAAATGTTTGAGATCTGATAGAGGAGGATAATTTACATCAAATGAGTTTGAGATGTTCTATAATGATAGAGGAATCAAAAGACAAACATCTGCCCCTAGAACCCCTCCACAAAATGGACTTGTTGGAAGAAGGAATAGGTCTATAATGGACTATGCTAGAACAATCATGATGGAGAAAAATGTTACTTTGAAATACTAAAGAGAAGCTGTAAGTACAATTGTCTATACCTTGAACCATGTATAAGTAAAAAAAGGTACTCATTCAACACCTTTTGAACTATGGTATGGATACTCACCCAATGTAAAATATTTTAAGGTATTTGGAAGCAAATGTGATATTCTCAAAGACTTTAGGAATGGTAAACTAGATACAAAAAGTGAAGGAGGTATATTCTTAGGATATTTCATAAGAAGTAAAGCTTATAAGTGTTTAAATCTAACACTAACAAAGTTGTGAAAAGTGCAAATGTAAATTTTGATGAATATATAGAAGTATATGAGGCTGAATCTATTAAAGAACTAGAAGAATACAAATCATTTGTATACTTTTATGAAGCTATGCCTATTGAAGAAGATGCTACAAATCAGTAACAAGTTTCAGTGACTGTCGAGTCACATACTATGAATGTCAAGTTGCATTGAGGAACTGAGCCACATTTAGATGTCAAGTTACGCAATGAAGTTGAAGCACATTTTGATTCTAAAGTTAGTGTACATGAGAGAGGTACTAAACTAACTAATATAAATATACATAGTAACTTTGAAGTTGCAAGATCAAATGAAGAAACTAGAGCTAAACCAAGATTGTCCAAATATGTCAAGCAACATCATCTTGCTACACAAATGATTGGAAATAAACATGCTAGACCAATGATAAGTAACAAATTGAGAAATGATACATGTTTGATGAGCATGAAAGATCCTAAAATACTTAAATATGCCTTAGAAGATGTTGACTGGAGTAAAGCCATGGAAGAAGAGATTGAACAAATTGAGAAAAATAAAACATGGATTCTAGTTCCTAGACTAGAAGACAAAAATGTGATTGGCACCAAGTGGGTATTTAGAAATAAGCTAGATAAAAATGGTGAAGTCACAAGGAAAAAGGCAAGATTAGCCTACAAAGGTTATGCACAAGAATAAGGAATTAACTATGGAGAAACTTTTACTGCTGTTGCTAGATTGGAATGAGTAAGAACTTTGCTTGCTTATTCTGCATACAAAGGTTTCAAACTTTATCAAATGGATGTTAAATCTGCATTTCTAAATGACATATTAGAGGAAGAAGTTTACATAGAGTAGCCAGACAAATTTGTTGATGTCAACAATAAGAATATGGCATGTAGATTACACAAAGCTTTATATGGTTTGAAACAAGCACCAAGGGTATGGTATGAGAGACTTCATAATTATCTTGTGAAGATTGGATATGAAAGGACTGATGATAAAAATAATTTATAAATGAAGATAGAGAAAGGAAAAGGTATTTTGTTATCTATAAATGTTGTTGATGATATCATATTTGGAGGTCAAGATGCTTTATTTAAGTCTTTTGCAAATGAAATGAAGCAAGAATTTGAGATGTCTATGTTTGGAGAGATCAAGTTCTTTGTAGGTTTGCAAGTATATCAGATGAAATATGGTATACACTCAGTCAAAATATGCCAAGAAAATATTGAATTTTTTTGGATTAGAGGATTCCAAACCAGTAAGTATACCTATGGCAATAGGACTTAAATTTTCAAAGAATGATGATTTAGCTAAGGTGAATCAAACATTGTATAGGTCTATGATTGGTAAATTACAATATGTAGTACACAATAGACCTGATATTGCATTATCTATAGGGATAGTTGCAAGATTCTCTGCTAATCCTAAGGAGAATCATTTGATGGTTGTAAAGAGAATAATGAGATATCTGAAAGGAACAGAGGAGTAAGGTCTATACTATAAGAAACTAAGAAATTTAAATTAAGAGTCTCTACTGATGCTAATTGGGTTAGAAATATTGATGACAAAAAAAGCACCAGTGGAGGAACATTTTTCTTAGGCAAGAGACTGGTTACATGGACTAGCAAGAAATGAAACTACACTTCACAATCTACTACAGAAGCTTAATATGTTGGTGCTACTATAAATTGTACAAATATTGTATGGATCAAATAGGTACTTAAAGGTGTGAAGGAAGAGATCACAGAACTAGTGATACTTTACTGTGACAATACAAATGCTATAAACATATCAAAGAATCTTGTGATGCACACAAAAAGTAAGCACATTATAATTAATTATCATTACTTGAGAGAATTAGTTCAAGAAAAAGAGGTGAAGATGGAATATGTTAACACAAAAGAGAAAATTGCTGATATCTTCACAAAAGAATTACCTAAGGATGCATGAATATCTAAGAGGTTAACTATGGGTGATACCCCTATCAAAGCCTATCTACGTAACAAAAGGAGTGCCCTACATCAAACAAGTTAATTTTCATATGTTACAAATTGATGCAGTCGATCTTACTTTAGGAGCTACCTAAAGTAATCAAAGAGTTGGAACTACAAATCGGTCACAAGCAAGGTGATAGAGGGAGAAACAATTTTTTTTTAATCTACATATTAAGATGAAAAATCTTTGACATTGTTGTCAAAGAGGGAGATAGTTACTGATCAAGGGAAATATAAGAGAGAGGGAGATAGTTATTGATCAAGAATTGATCCTAGAGGAAGAGATATATAGCTAAGAGGGAGGTAGAAAATATAGGAAGAGAATCCTAGCACACCATATGGGGGAGAAATGTATCTTCTGATTACATCTACCTAGCAAGAGGAAGATAATTAAGAGGGAGTTATAAGGATGACACAAAAGATTTTTGTAACCTATTCAGAAGATGGAAGTTGATGATAGAGGGAAAAATTTCAATACAAGGAATTATTTTCTTTTTGGTATTTTGTTGGTCTTACTATTTTAAACTAGTTAGCTTGGTTGATCAGTTTAGTTTGTCATCAATGCCAAAGAGGGAGATTGCAGAAAGCAGACTTTTGAAAATAGATTGATATAAGTATGATAAATATGTTTAATTTATTATTCTGTCACTAATGTCAAACTTTCTATTTGCTAGTAAGACAACTACTTATATGATTTAAGTACTATCACTTGTTTGATTGATGAAAAGGATTTGATAAAAAAGATGTAACAAAAGCACCTAGAGGAAAGGTTGAGTTATGATACACAAAGGAGTACAAGAATAAACTAAGACAATGATATTATAGTGTATTGATAGTCTACTTAACATTGCAAAGGTGTGATACACTAAGCAAGTTTAGAAGAAAAAGTTAAACAACGTTTGTTTGCAAAGCTTAACCATGTGGATAGTAGGTGCTAAGCAAAGTTAGTGCAAGCCAAGCATAAAATTAGTTAAAACTGAGTAAAAGTTCATTTTAGTGCAAGCCAATAAAAATAGTGGATGTTGAGTAAAGTTTAGTTGATGCTAAGCACCAATAAACTTAGTTCGTGTTGAGTGATTTTTTGTGTGGATGCTGAGCAACATAGTATGTGTCAAGCATCATAAGTAAATTAATGTAGAGTGCCAACATTATTAGAAAGATCATGAATTTGATGGATCTGAGCTGACAAGTTTGTTTTCTTGGATTATGTGAACCAGGTGGAAGATAAGATTGATGATCTAGTGGCACAAAAATTATGGTAAACCATTTTAAGGTGAATTCAAAGAGGATTGAAGGAGAAGTTTCTGGAAGTGATATGGAATTAGGGGTAGATTCATTAAATCCTACCTAATTTGTCCTAAACCCTAAATTGGACGATGGAGAATGAATGGAAAAAAAAATTAATTTCTTATTTATAGGAATTTTTGGTCATAAGCAATGGTTTTCATGTGCGAGAACCTAAGGGAGACAACGAGTCAAGGACATTGCTTCATCAAGTGACCTAAGGTAAGAGTCTGCATTGGCATGTTAAGCAAGAAGGCTTAAGGCTATGAATGCTTGAAGGGTGAAAAAACTATCAGAGTTGAAATGTGTGAAGGCCAAGAAGGATGGAGGACTAAAACAAAGATTTGTAATCTACAAATGGAGTTGTAAGTTGTTATCAGATCAAGGCTTACTGTTACTCTCTAACAATGGTATTAGTCTAGGGTAAATCCTTTGGATTAAGGTTGACCTAATAGTCATTTGTAAAATTTTTTAATTGGGTGACATTCCAAGTGAAGTGTCTAAAGTCTAACAAGGCTCACTCCTAATAGGGTGATTGAAATGTTGGTCTCAGAATGGTTTTGACAATTGAGTTTCAACACACTTAACCACTTTTTATATAGAAGCAGAGTACACTATATATGCCGAGCTACAGTATGTGCCAAGCCAAAATTCCAACAGGTATCGAGTGACTTAAGGTGTTGAGCATTATATAGGCGTCGAGTGATATATAGGTGCCAAGTCACAGTTGATGCCAAGCAAGTCAGAATACTTCATGTGCTGAGTGAGCTAGAATTATGCATGTACCAAGCAAGATAGAATGTAATAGGTGCTAAGCAAACCAGGATCAAACATGTGCTGAGCATCAGTAGTCCAATATGTGTCGAGTTATACAGAATCAACATATGAGTTTGTGCCTTCACAAACTCAAATGTAAACCATTTTTTGAGCCAACATAGAAGGATTTTGAAGGATAGTAAGGATAAGAATAAATATTTTATATTTCCTATGCAATCAACATGCAACCAATAAGAAAAATGGAGAAGGCATGCAACCAATGGAAAAATGCAAGAAATGAGTGGGAATTCAAAATTCAATATGGATTGTAGATCCATACCTAACCATAAGTCTATGAAGTCTTTATAGGAGGCATAGACATCATGATTTTGTGTTGCTGAATAGAAGTTAAGGAAGTTGCTAAACAAATAGCAAAATTGCAGGACAGGGCAAACAGTAGGGCATCTTAGACTTAGTGAATTGAGCAACAATTACTTATCTAGTTGATCAAAATAGAACAAGGGCTATGAATAGATATTAGATCAAGCAACGATCACATAAAAATTGAGTAGATCAAGTGCCTAAAATCAGCAATTGAGAATTGTAAGCAATTAGGTCAAAAGATTTCTAATACTCTCTAGCAATTATATTAGATAGTGAAAATCCTATTATGATAGGTTAGCCTAATAGCTATTTTCTAGATCCTTTGAAGAGGTGACTAAATCCTTTAACAGGGTGACACTGCATGTAAAGTGTTTGTAAATCCTTTAGCCCGGTCACTATTGACATAGTGTAAAGCCTTTAACAGGGTAGGCCATCAAAAGTGGTCAAACAATTATTGCTGCAGTAATTTTGTGAGTATCATCCCCACCTTAGTTTTACCTTATTATTCCTGAAGGGTTTCTGGGTTTTAAAATTCTAGTGTTATGTGTGTTGATGCATGTGTTTACTTTATGTTTATTTAATATGTTTGCATGTATGCAATTTACTTTCAGATATTTGTTTTAAAAAGATTTGAAAAGATTAAAGTGTGGTACTTCTGATTCACTCCCCCCCCCTCAGAAGTACTCTTCCCATTTGAATATTCCAACATGAAATCCTTTAACAGGGTCACATTTAATAGTGTGTATTGTAACCTTTAACAAGGTTGGCCTTTCATAGGGCATCACTTCAGAAGAGTGAAAAAGACTAGCATGTTACTGGTGGTTCTTCCCAAATTCTGTTTCCACATAAATCATTGTGTCAAATGTGTTTCTGAATCTGTTATGCTTCATGTTTACATTTTTGCAAGTTGATTTGACATCAACCTACAAAGTTTTAAGTGATTGCATAATCTTGTGGATGCATGCATGATAATAAATGTTTTATGGTTTCGCTAAGCTGTGACAAGTTTTATTTATACATTTGGACCTTGGATAATTGATTCACCCCCTCCCCCCCTCTCAGTTATTCTAAAGTATTCCAACAAAAGATATATCAATTTGTGGTGAATCCAACATTACTTTCAAGGGAAAAATTAATTTTTGTTGGCAAAAAAAAATTTGATGTCATGAAAAGTTTAATGTTAGATACAATTTTTCTTTGATCATTACAAAATTTCATAAAATCGAGGTGATTTTGTCCCTTTTGATACAAAGGGTATATATTATATGTGGTGAACTGTCCCATTCATTGGAAAAATATATATATATTGTATTAGGTGATTTTTCCCATTTGTTGGAAAAAATATATATTGCATTAGGTAATTTTTCTCATTTTTTGGAAAATATATATATTTGATTAGGCAATTTTCTCTTTCTATTGAAAAAACATATATAATGCATTGGCGAATGTGGCTAGATGACACATATGTGGAATGTCCTATTGTATTTATGGCATGATGGAATCTGACTAAAAAAACATTCTTTAAATTGAAAACATCTTGCTTAGTGGTTTCCATTATCAAAAAAGTAGTTGGTTGGCAAAAATGGGACTGCCTATGGAAGATGGATTGTCGAATGAAAATCTAAGCCCTGTTGTCAACCTAGATTTTTTTGTGGAGGAGGATAAGGAATAAAATAATCAAGGCTTATTGCAGCTTCACAAGTTTTCTCTGCTAATCCTAGGGACACCATCAAAGAGCTTGAAAAAGGAGATGGAAAAGGTAGACCTTCAAGTGATGTTTGTTGAAATGGGTCTCAACCCTACTAATTTTGAGATCAAATTACAAATAAGCTGAAACAACAAAATTAGAACTTCAACGCTTTTGGGATGTTTTGAAGGATAAAAGAAGCATTATATGAAGAATTGTCAATTTAGTTAGGGTTTATTTTTTATGACATATTATTAAAAGTATATGATTTTGAAATGTAATAGTTCAAAGCTTTCTCGCTTCCCTTTTTGAGGGAAACCACAACCATTATTGGTATACTAGTGTGTGTGTGTGTGTGTGTGTGTGTGTGTGTGTGTGAAGAAAGAAGATGCAAATAATATAATGCAAAGTAAAACCCTTTTGGTTGACATTTGATATTTCAGTGGGCACGGTAATTTTTTTGGGGCTCTAGTTAGTTTACAGTAATTGTAAATTTACTTTCTAAATTTGTGTGAATCATAATTTCACTTTCTAGTAAGTACTTACTAGTTTAGTAGTAGTACACAATACATACTACACATTTCGCATGCAACTAGGAATTGATGTGTGCAGTAATGTCATTCCAATATTAGTGGCAATCCCTCTTCCATTGGCTTTACACACATAAAAATTTTTTGGCACGATCTTGCAATTATGTTGAAGATTTGTGAAGATTTAATAATTTAAAATAAATGAGCTAGAAGTTTGATAGACAAATATATAGGGAATTAGAACCATTTCTCAGCCACTTGGCTTATTTATAAGCAATTGAGCTACTTCTTTCATCATTTCTCATCTCATTTTTGGTAGTCAATAGTCTCGTAATAGGCATATACTTTTAATGCCCATTCAATTCTGGTCTGTTTTACTTGGTGGTAGTTTGGTAGAGTGGTAGGCCTTGTTTTTTAGTTAAGATGACCAGTCCACTTTGCTTGACATACAAATTGGAAGCGAAAAAAAAGGCCTTTTTAGGTGAAGTCCTTGATGAAAACCTCTTGTCAATCTACAATGAGGTTGTTCCTGCTATAGCTACCATTGTGAACTTCATTATTCATGCTGTGAAAATGGTTCTGGGGCATTATTTTTTGGAGAATAAGAATAGGTACCGTGTCAACATTGATATTATGTCCCATTTTCTAGCTTCTTTGCTTGACCTCAAAGAAGCAAGGGTTGACATTTTTTTGCTCTTGAGGAAGACTTTTAAAGTATAATACTTGGGCAATGACATTAATATTGTTTCTAATGTAGAATTAGGGGTGGGGATCCCTTGGGTGGGTGAAATCCATAAGATTTTGGAACCTAGCAAGAATGTGGGCCTGTAACCATTTCTATTAGGCTTGACAGCTGGGCAGTTGAAGTACCATAAGAAATGGGCATGAATTGGCTTGGATTATATCCAAAAATGGTATAACCTAGACAAAGTGGCACAAGAAAACCCATGGCTAGAAGAATTCATAACCTTAGTCCAACCTTGTGCTTTCTACAATGACTAATACAATAGTACTAAGGTTTTCCCTTGAAGTCTGGTTTCACTTTCCATTTTTTTTTATCAATTACAATCACTGTACATGCCTCTAGAGTCCCTAGAATCTACTTTAAATTGTAATTTTCAAGTGACAATGAATATCAATGAAATTACTAGAGTTCCATATAAAATTGTATTTCATTGTTATGCTTACTTATGCAATATTTTGTCATTTTCCAATTTTTCTATTAAATTGTTAAGAAAAAATATAACATTTAACATTGAATTAAAATTAACTTATTGAGGATTCACATTAAACAATCAATTTAATTGATAGTTACTTTTACATTCAGATTTAACTCTCCATTGGATAGGCTTATTTTACAATCAAATTTAAAGTATCATTGAAAAACTATTTCATTTTTAAAATTAAAAATATTATAATATATTTAAGAACTATGTTACTAATATTTTAAAGTTAAAAGGTCATGCCACGATGATCATTGGATGAACAAAGATCAATGACTTTATATGATTTTCAGGACGAATTCAGCAATAGCTGGCTAGCTTTTCCAAAAGCCCTAGAAAGAAGATATGTGGCAAACATGATCAAGTGTGAAATCACTATGTGCATAGTAGCACCGTTTGATCAAGTTAGATCAATGCCAAGAGATGCTTTTTGGGAAAATGTGGGCACGATCAACCAGTTTTATAAGTACAACCAAAAAAAAGACATGTGTCATCTCTAGTCTATAATAACTAAAAAATATGTTATATAAGAATGCTCAACTATTCATATTTTAATCAATTTTTAATTAAAACTTTAATTTTAATTAAAAATTTAAGTATGCTATATGAATTAGAATAATTTAACTATAATGTATCAGGTCCTTAAAGTTAATTATGTTTTAAGCATCTTCAAAAGCATAAAATAAGATAAATATTTTATTAATGTAAATGGTTTAGTTTGAAATTCAATGCACATTGCACAAATGCACAAGTGTTAATAGAATCTTGTTTTTATTTTAATATAATAATAATTAATATTATAATTATAATTTAATATAATGATGCAAGTGTTAATATAATAAAGGTGATGCCACCACTATCGTTGGATGAGCAAGGATCAATAACTTGAGATGTATTTCGGGCCAATTTGGGCAACACTCAACTTGTTTTCCTAAATCACTCTGGAGAGAAGACATGTGGAATACATGTAATACCAGTGACTATTTGATAATCACTTTGACATGGATGATGGATATCATATTGACATGCAAGACAGTGAATCAATCTGACCATCATTCAATCAACTTAAATCAATGACTCCAAATGAATTTTGAACCAATTTTGGCAACAGTCTACTTGTATTCACATATTCCCCAGGAAGAGGACACATGGAATATTTGACATAAAATCTATTACATCATTTTCATCCTTTACAGTGATACACACCGTTCGATCAACAAAAATTGAATGGCCCTAGTCATATTTTGGATTGATTTTGGCTAGAGTAGCCTTGCTTTCTCAAATGCAGTGGAAAGAAAACATGCTATACATGAATCAAGTCAGAAAGAAGACATGTGGCATTGACATAGACCATTGTGTGGTAACAGGACATGTAAAGATCAATGACTAACATCGTTGGAGCATCAAATATCGATGGCTCGAGATTTATTTCGAGCCAAATTTGGCTACCTTCAATTTTGATTCAAAATTTTCTCTAAAAAGAAGTCTTCAGAAAGAAGTTTTCATAAATTAGTAATAACTCTTAGAGTTAATCCTAAATTATATTGTAACATCATATGTTTATGGTTTCATGAATAATTATAATAGGAGTTGTCCACTGTACAATATATGTTAGAATTAATATCAAACACATGCTCGAGTAATTTTCTTTTGTGCATACCATAAGGTTTAGTTTTTATTATTCAAACTTGGATTTCTACTATGTGCACAAATTAACAATCCAAGAACCAAGATTCAGTAAATGCAATGGAGTTGCAAGCCTTAGAAACCTAGTCTTCTTTGACAACTCGCAATGTCACAGAAAATAGTTATCAATTATAGTTTCAAATTTTTGGATAAGAACTAAGATCCTAGTTATTGAACACATTTTATACTAATAGTTTAGTAACTAGTATCAACTATAAAATTCAGGGTTTAATTTCCAATTTATTGTGCATTGTAAGCCTAAATTGTTTACCTTTTAGTGGCTAGGTAACTTGAAAAGTTAAAATAAATACAATTTAGGGTTTAAATGTTATTTGTGTCTATAGATTATAATTTGTGTTATAGTTCTATAAATTTTCAACGATGATGAAAACATACAAAAAGAGTGGTATTGGTAGTAGAATTGCAACCCAAAAGAAAATATAGGGGATCCATAAACTAGTTTTTGACATGCACAAGCTTGTTAAAATGCTAGGTTTTACTGATGAATTCCATGATATTTTGGATCCTGTTATCTATGGAAGGAGCATTAAGGCAATCAGATATGCAATTATAGATAAGTGGAATGATGGACAAAAAGAATCAAAATATATTAAATCAAACACCATGATAGGGACCATTGTAAACAAAGTTGCAACATGGACTAGTGGAATTGCCCACTTGGGATTCCCTCAAGTATTCCCTTATCCAAAATTTGTAATAGTTTGTGCTAAAAACTATCATGAAAGTAGAAAGGAAATTATGAATTGAAACACATAGGAGGTAACTTTGTCTATCACACAGAGTGAATTTGGTAGAATATTGGATCTAGAGTTTGAAGAACAAAACCCAACCCACATTGACTTGGAAAAACTAGCAAAAACATATGAAAAGTTAGGTTTAGATAAAAAACATTGATATATCAGTGGGTTAACAGACACATTCAATTTGCCTCATGATCATAAACCTCCTTACGAATTGGATATTTTTTTGTAGTGGGTTTAGGATAGTTTATCTTAGCTATCAATGTGTTTAGGTTTTGAAAGTAATGAGAAAGTGGGTGACAACATTTTGAAAATGATTTTCAATACTCATTGTCTTAAATAACCCATAACATATAATTATATTGGGCATATTGTACATCACATGAATGAACAATTGTTAATGATTAAAAGAGGGGCAAACCCACTATCACAAAAGACATTTAGATATATGACCTACTTGTGCTATCTTCTATTATCAAAATATTGTCAAATTTTTTAAACAAACAAGCTTTAGCTTAATTTTGGTAAATCAATATTTGAATGGACAACTGTGATTAGGATGGGTGATCACCAAGGGAACTGAAACCACTTTTTAGACTTATTTTTGGCGCCACTTTATCATAGAATTATAGACACTTCAATTCCTAGATTGCCTATGTCTTGTAAACAATTAATTCAACTTTGAAGTCAAATTCAATTGGCCAACTGGTACTTTATGGAAGAGAAAACTATATTAAGATTTTATGGTTTAGTTGTAGAACCCTACAAAATTCCTATACATGCGACAGAGAGGGTATTTTCATTGGAATATGTATGGTAGATGAAAAGCACAAATGTATTGTTTCATTGTCAGTAGAAGAAACCCATTTTTCCTTCCTTGCCTGTTAGATGTAGAGGGTTCACATTTGAGAGGAGAGCATTCAATATGTTACAAGAGTTGTTTGTAGTTTTAAAATTTGATGTTTCTAGGCATTGGCAGTATGACCCACTAAACATAATTGGTACAAAGTTTGTACAGAATGGGAACTTGACAAGCAAATGTCAATATGAGAATGTTTCATTGATTGAAAGATTTAAAAATATGGACTCATGGGAAGAGGTCAAAATAGAGATTGAAAAATTCTCCAATCAAAAAATATTTCAATACATGAATTATCATTACAAATTAAAGAATTGCATAGATAGAAAGAAAAATTATAGCTCATGACATCCTACAATTTCTACCAGAAAGCTGATCATCCAAGTAAAAAATATCTTCCAGATACTATAAATCATGATTGTATAGCTGTAAAATGGTGTTGATAAAAAATTAATGTGATTTGGGATATGAGGAAGAATCTCAGCGAACCAAACACCTCTGCATATTTTGAAGACTTTCCTGAGGATGAAACATTTAGCAAATTATGGGATAATGAGCATCTAGATGTAGTAGCAGCACAATGTGATGCAACTGATGAAGGTAATGAGTATGAGGTTTGTAAGGATCCTTCATCCATAGCCATAGGCACTGCCATTGGTTGCATTGAATCCACTTCTCCATGTAGTAGTACATTTGATTCAACAACAACTAGACAATATGTTGTACTTAATCAATAGACAAGGGAAAAATATGGCATACATGCAAATATGATAGAAAAAATGGGTTATCTAGGTGATGATGGACTGGGCATAACATGTCAAGGAAATTGGTATCCACTCCCAGTACCAGATGTACCAAAATGTGATCATAAACCAAACATTGGAGATGAGTAAGATGACCCATTAGGTTCAAAAAGAGGTGAACCCAAGAAATTTTTTGTCCTAGGTGGATATATATCCTCCCAAGTTATTTCCTCTAGAAAAGGTACTATGCAATTAAAATTTGACAAGATCCCTACCCTTGGAGTTGAAGGTCACTATGCAAAGAAGCAAAATGTTTCTAATACTGATACTTATACAATGCTAGTCTCAACTCCCTCAGCACAAAACCTTCAGATCAATCGAAAAACTCCACTTGTTAGTGGTAGTGGGGCAGGATTAGGAAGGGGTGATGTTGTTGGTATTGGTAATCCTCAAAATGCAATTAAATTACAACCTTGGGAATTCGTGGAGAAAAGTACAATATTGCAAGTGCTCTTTCTCCTTTCAAGCATTGTATTGTATCAATAGACCCAAATTTTGAATTCAACAATAAATAGAAAAAATAATAAGGCATTCAAGAAGGATGTACTTGAGGTGGTTCGATCTCAAGAACCTACATCAAGTAGGATATTTCCAACATATAACACCAAAAAAGAAGCGGTGGAGTTTATGATTGTTTTTCCCCCATAGCTAGATAATAATCCACTAGAGAGTGAGATAAATCCACCAAATTTTCATGTTAGCACACTATCTATGAATTTCTCCAAATTACAAAATGTGGATTTCTCCAAAGTACAAAATTTGGACAAAGTCAATGTAGCAAAAAAGACCAACTCTGTGGTCTACAATTCATTGTTCAAGGTGGAGGGGGAGAGAGAGAGAGAGGGAGAGAGGGAGGGAGAGAGAGAGAGAGAGAGAGAGAGAGAGAGAGAGAGAGAGAGAGAGAGAGAGAGAGAAGGGCTAGAGAAGGCAATTGAAAAGTTAAAAATAGACTTGGAAAATGCAAAGGCAAAGGAGAAAGAAATAAATAGCAGGTGTAAAGAAATAGAGAAAAGGATTACAAGTGCTTCCTCTTAAGGACCAAGTGTACAGGCTCAACTAGAAGATATGGAGGCAGAAATGAAAATTATGAAGGAACAATTAGAAGAAAGCAATAAAAAGCTATCTGGTGTAAATGTAGAGAGAGAAGCAGAACTCAAGATGTTGAAGAACAATTGGAATAGAACAATAAGAAACTTAGTGATACTCTAAACCATGTTAATATTGAAGTCGATGAAAAACTTAAAGAACTTGGGGACAAATTGGAAAAAAAAAAAAAAAAAACCTTGAGGATGAAAGAGCATTTGCAGTAGATATTTTCAAAAAGTTGGAGTCTAGTAGACATTCAATCAGTAACATAAATAAGGAATTGGAGAATGAGAAGGGAAAAAGCAAAATAGTGGAAGAAAAAATAGAGGAAATAAAGAAACAAAGTGCAAATCAGTTGTTACAAATGGTGCGAGAGGTACAAAAGGTTAATAAAACAATCAAAACCTTGGAGAACAACTTCTTTGAGTCAAATGAAAAAAAAAATTTAAAAATTCATTCAAGCTAATTAAAGAAAAAATGTGGGGGGAAATTATGGCAAATACCAATAGGTTGTGTGATTGGTTTGAATTGCATCAGAGTTTTCAAGCTATTTGTGGAAGTATCAAAGAGAAGATTGAGAAGGACAATGACCTTTTTAAGCTCAAGAAGACTACAATATATATTATACACATAATCAACACACATAGTGACAGGTATTTGGCCAGCCAAGGAGTTCATGACCGCATTAGTGCATCAGTAAAGACATTAGTTATCATTTAAAAATGCTAGAGTATAAGAGAAGGTGAGGAATATTTGAACTCAATTGGGAGAAAATTCACCAAGATGAATGACAGAGAAAAACTAATGATAAGTCTTGGTTTGCCTACTCCTTGCTCTAGTAATTCATCAACAACATTCATTGGTAGGGAAGCTTACCAAAAAGAGTTAGAGGCCAAAATGATGTTTGAACTAGTCAAGTTTCCTCAGGATTCAACTCTTGAAGGCATTTTGAATTGCATCAAACCATTGGTGAATCCACATACACTATTGGATGTAGCATTTTATTCAAGTAAATCTTCCAAATATGGAAGTTTGGCAAAGTTAAAGTTCATCTACTATAACATAACAAATGTTAAAACACCAAACAAAGCAAACTTCAACATCCTAAAAAAGTTGACTGAATCTTCAATCATATCATAAGACATCCATCATGCATCAGAGTATGTATAATGTGACACTTGGAAAGTGATTTTAATCTTCTTTGTAGTGTTTACTTTGTTTCTATTTATAATTGTTTAATATGATTTTAAATTTTGAACTTTATTTTCCTTGAATAGGATAAACATAGTAGAATTAAAATGCTATTTTGCTTACCAGGCCTATCAAATGCAAAGGCAAAAAATGTAATTGATACTAAATTTGATGCTAGTCTAATAGTCTAAGACTCTTCCCATGAGGCAAAATGACCTAAAGCTGTTGTTGCTCCCTTATTTCTATATTTGTATAGAAGAGAATTCAGGGTCATTTGCTACATGTTATAGTTGTAAATTTAGTACTTTTAACTCATGATTATGAAATTAAGCATTCAAATTTAACTTTTGTAAATTGAAATCATTGAATTTTATCATTTGATTTGCTATATTTTTACAAAATCATCAAGGATTGTCATTGTACTATAACAACATATGATATGAGCATAATAATGCAAGTAAAAAAAAATAGTAATGGTAAAATTTGAATGAATATTGATTCATGAATCATGACATCATCTAACTTAGAATGTACTTGTTTGTTTGAAATTAGACATTTAAAAAATAATATAACTTATTATGCATGATAGATGAATTATGATTAGATTCAAATAATAATTCAGAAATGACACATCATACTATAATTCTTAAACTTGCAACATCATCTCATCATCTAAATCTTCTAATTCCTTGGCATCAAGTTCAAACAGTCCATCATGCTCTATGTCTTCTCTAATAGGCATACCTTCCTTATCCTGATAGTAATCTTCAACTTCAACATCAATTATACTAGCACCAACACCACTACTTGAGTTACTGATCTCATTGTTTAAAATGTTGCCCAAACCTCTTCTTTGGCATTTCTTCATCCACAATTTTAGTGCCCTTTCATAAGGAAAAGTATTAATTTCATATCTGGATGTATATAGCCTCAAACAATTTTCCAAATTCTTGTATATTTTATTTCTTACCTTGGATTTTAGGAACCCCAAAGCATTGACTCTCTCATCCTCCATAGACCCCAGTATCATGGTCAAACATAATTCAGCAAGCTTGAAAAATTATGATATTGAATCTCGCAACACTTCACTCTAAGCTAGATTTGTCCAAAGTTTGGTTACTGATCCTTCTTCTTTGGGGTTCCACATAAGATCATATTGTTCCATCATTGTGTAGGCAAAATGATGCGACTTTTCTCTCAAACAAGATTCATCTAAAACTCCATTTATAGTCACCCCGTTGATTTCTTTGCTTTTGCAAAATTGATCTATTAAAACCATTAACTTATCTCAAAAATCTTTAGCACTTCTTCAACTCTAGTAATGGGGAAACGCAACACACATTGATTCAAGCAATTCCTATCAAGGAAATCTTTCTCTATTTTTTGAGGAAATATTATAAGAAATATCCTTAACAGGATTCATTACAAACTCAACAATCTATTCAAACACATCCTTTGTAATAGTTAATTTTTGTTGGGTGGGTTTCTTTCCTTTTCTCATGGACACGAGCCTTCCATAGTAGTGCACTGGTATCTCAACACCTCGTATATTGGCACATAATTCCCCCTTTGCTTCAATCTTTAAAAAGTTATCAGGATTATCCAAATCTGTGATTCTCATCCACCCTAAAAGTTATTCATCCATAGAAAATGAATCTAAATTTTTATAGAGATTATCAAGGGCCACACATGTCATTTTATGTACCATATTATATTTTTCAATATAGATATATCTTTGTTGAATCTTCTTCACTACATTTCACATTTCCTCTAGCATAGGGAGAATGGTTGCTAACGCTAAGAGTGTCTCTATATTACTTAACCTTTCAAGTAGATCACCATATTTCTATTGACCACCTTCATCATCATGAGTTGATTCCATTGTACCAAGCAACAATGGATATTTAGAAAAACTCGATGAGCTGGTCCATCCAAAGAGATCCATCTAGTATCATTATCCTTAAACAACTTTCTCCAATTAGTTAGGGCCTCAATAAACTATTGAAATTCCCTGAATCATTTAGAAATTTGACGAAAGTGCCTATAGATCTCTTTGATTAAAACTTCAACTCTATATATTTGTGGAGAGTTGCTGACAATTCCAAAAGCTAGATTCATTATGTGGGTCATGCAGTGAATACCAACAATGTAAGGTGAAACAAATTCTTTAAACTTTGTGACAAGACCATTCTTGTGGCCTTGCATAACTGAAGCTCCATCTGCTCCAACACACACCAACTTTTGGGTAATTATTATTTCATCTATACCTCCATATTCAACTAGGGAACTCTTTACTAGTTCAAATATTTTTTCTATCATTGAATTATCCTCCATTTTAACAATAGTTAGTAGATTCGGTTGGTAGACAAAATTGTGTATAGTATAGACATGCATGCATACCCAAGAAGTATTGTCTATAGTTGTCACCTCATCTAAAGATAATGCAATGAAATTTGACTCTTTAATTTTTGTTCTGATATCTTCCTTTTCAACCTCAGCAAGACAACTTGCCCATTCCCACCCATTGTAAACATATCAATGACTCCTCACATAATAATGAAATTTTGCAGAGTGTAATAAAGTACTCAATGATAGGTAGTTTTTCATGGCATGTCATTTGCTTAAAATATAGAAGACAACACTTAACTGAAGAACTTTACCCATTTCTTGAACTTCCATTGCTTTACCAATAAGAGATTCCATGGAGCTCTTTACTTCAGTAGGCTTCATCTATATCTTCTCATGAAATTCTAAGATTTCTACATTCTTAATATGTTGACATTCCTCCTTAGTTTTCTATCTTGTAATTGATTTTTCCACTCCATCTATGATTTGCTTCTCATAAGCTTTACCCATATGCTTTTCTATGGTGTCAATTTTTAGTTGCAACCTCTTTTCTTTTTTATTTATCCTTGAGCATATCACACATTTGCATTCTACTAAAGGCTCACCTTCTTTTGGATTGCATTCAGGTTCAATGAATGGATACTTTGAGGCCCAGTCTATTTGAAAATTTTCGATTGATACATCCCAATGCTAATTTTTATTGGATTTTACACCAATTTTTGCATTGTATTTCCTTTTTCCCTTCCCTGGTCATGCACCATCACCATCTTTGGAATTATCATCCAAGTCTATTATATTATTCTGACTACTTTGGCTATTGACATGTAGATCTTGGCTACTCTAGCTATTCACTCGAATATTTTCTTCAAGTTCATCAACTTCTTCAATATGTGCTAGTGGAATTGGTAGTGACAATGGTTTGGAATCTTGTAAATGCACTTGTGATGATGTTGCTTCCTAATTTTTTCCACCAAAATATGATGCCAAGGTGAAAGTGTGCTTGGCTTGCCTTTCTTGACTTCCACCACATGTAGGACTCTTACCCTTGTTCATGTTTGGCATCTTTGAAGAAATATAGGCTACCATAAAATTAAAGTTATTCAAAAATTGATAATCAACTATAGTCTATTACATATATTTATCTAAATAGTATTCATTAGTTGTATGACCTACACTTTAAAATATAGATGTCCTAAGTCTCCTTGGTTGCTATACTGGTCCCAATTGATAACTGGCCACTAACAATCTAACTTGCATCTACTACATATAAGAACAAACTAAAATTATAGAGAATAGATAGATGGGGTCTGTGTTACTTACCTTTGGCTAAAATGCAGTCATCACACTCACGGATTGCTCGGCAATGATCTCAACAATATGAGAAATTAAGACTTTGCCACTAAATACTAATTGGAATTGAGACAACCTACTTATAAATGAATGTATTTATACCACTCTTTTGTGGTGAAATCCACAGGAATATTATACGCAATACCAAATATTTGGCAAAGCCCATATAAAAAAAACTATATTCTAGAATTTCCAAGGTGAATATGGTTCATCCATTATACAACCATGCATAATATAAATGGAAAAATTGAATTTGTGTGCACGTGCATCCATATATTCAGTGGGTGAATGTCATCCCTCTCCTAAAACATTTCTTAAAATCAAGGGCGAATTGAGGCTATCCAAAAATATCATGTGGGAAATCATAGGCGAAAGTGTTTAACTTGTCATGTGCCAAAAATATTTTTGATTGACTATTTCATTTTGAAACACGATTCGATGACATAAATCCTCTAGTGATGGGCCAAGGGGGTTGACTTATATTTGGTAAACTTGGGATGAAGTGCCAACTTGCATATGTGTAAAAACTTTGCCAAATTGATGTTGGTCACTAGACAACAATCACCATTTTGTGATTATTCACTACTATAGTGAACCATGTTCTTCACATGTTTTCCTTTCCTTTTTCTAAGGACCAGTTGTGACTTAAAGGAAAATTCAATAGTAGTAGGTGTATAGCTATCAAAGTTAGACATTTCAAAAGTAGTAAGTCTACCAATGACACCTTCCAAGGTTAATGTGTTACTTGGTGTGCATCTTAATTCTAGAATTGTAGATGCTCTAATAGCATAAATAGGGAGTAGATTTTTCAATACCTTAATTATCACAGTTTCATCTTTGACTTCTCCATTTGCACCATGAATAGCATTAACTTCTTTAACTCTTATGTAGTATTGTACTAGATTCTCACCTTCCATCATTCTCATGTCATCAAATTTACCTCTTAGGATTTTTGATTTGGCTCTCAAGATATTGTCATCACCTCCATATATGGTTTTCAATTTGTCCCACATTTTCTTTGCACTATCACAATCCTTCAAGTCATCAAACTTGGCATAACTTAAGGTTGAGCCAATTTCCAACATTGCTTGACTGTGGTCTTTCTTTTGCTTTAGTTGATCAGCTGTGAGAGGAGTAGTGGTCACCTTTACATATTCATTATCCACAAAGTTTATATCAGCATCATTGATATTTGATAAATGTAACCTCATCAAGGTTTTCCATGTAGGAAAGTTCTTCTTGTTCAATTTTGGCACATCCACCTTGTGAGTCATGATCTTTGGCTTTAAGCACCTTCAAAGTTTTCTTTGTAAGCACTAAGCTTTGATACAAATTTTTGGAAATGTTTAGAATAACTGGGAGGGGGGGGGGGTGTTTTGTGAATCAATTACTCAAGGTCCATAAGTACCAATTAAACATAAAAACACTTATTGTTCTACTTATCCTTCTATTGCTCAATCTCTATTGTATAAACCAAAATTATTGTTTCAAATATAATATAATTTGTTGGATATATAATGTAAAGCATATAAAACCACCAACAACATGTCACCACTTTTTCACTCTCTTGATGTAAGCTTTGTTATGAGCCAACCATGTTAAAGGTTTACAATACACATAGTTAATTATGACCTAGTTAGAGGATTTAATCACATTGTTAGGAGTGGCCTTGTCAGAGGACTTTGATAATTCCATTTAGAATGTCACCTTGTTAAAGGATTTACTTAGACTATTAAGTCATGTTATAGTAAAGGGTTAATTTAATTTAATTTATTAAATTACCTTTACTCCCTTCTTAAGATTTCACTTTATGCATTTTGAATTTCTATTTAATAATTAATTAGTAATTATTAAATGTCATTCACTTTTGAAGGTTTCCCTTTTAGGTTTTTTGATCTCCTACAAATATTGATCTTTTGTAAATATCTCCCATTATTTTAGTCCGATAATATAATTTGCATATTCTCAAAGCAAAACCCTTACCTCTTCTTTTCTTTTTCTTCTTTGTTATTGGTTCTTGCATGCAAGTGTTCTTCAGGTTTTATAGATTTGTATTATACAAATCCTTCATGGTATCAGAGCCTAACTTATTGTAGCTTGTTCTTATTTGGAGAAAAATAAGAATGAGGGTTTGATAGAACATATCTAGCTTTTTCAAGTATTTTTTGTGAAAATAGGGGTCTCAAATTTTTTGGAGCACTTTGAGGCCAAATAGACCTCACTATTGGATTCAAAAGGTGTCAAAGCCCCCATTTTCATATAAAATTTGTCAATTTTGGACAATGTTGATTAGGGGGGAAAATTATTTTTGCATCCAAGGGTCATACAATCTTTGGCACACACTCCTAGGTAGAGACAAATTGCAAATCACAAAAAAAAAATGATGATTTTTTTGATTGTCGTGGTTCCATTAATCATAGTGGAACTGCTAGAGGTCAACGCACCACCATAGCCTCGCCACCACTGACATCACACCACCACATCACTCTACCACTCCACTACCCTGCTTAGCCAACACCCCACCACCACACCACCAACAATGTTTGAATTTTGTTTTATTATTTAAAAATAAATAAAAATAATAAAAAAATTTTAGGCTTCTAGAGGCCTTGGCATTCTTTTCTCTCTAACTTGAGCATATAGAGGTGTTTTTTTGTTCCAAAAGAAGTGCCAAAAAGCTGATTTAGAGAGGGAGATAATGGTGAAGGTATTTTTTAAATTTTTTTCCCAGTTTAGTATCTATTTATTTTCTCAAATTTAGATGATGTCTTCTATCTTTCGGGGGTGTAACTTGCTTGTTATTACTCCATTTTTCGATCCAAAAGAAGCACCAGAAAGACCTTCTCTTTCATGAGCTCAAATTTAAGAATATATGAATATTTGAATAACATATTATACAATGATAATAATTAAGAATGATAATGAATAAATAATAATAAATATTATAATTACATTATAACCAATGAAGATTATAATTATCACATTTGAATATATATAATATTGATAATTGATTAATAAACTAATCAATATAATATTATATATATAAATAATAATAGAAGAATTAATTTAAGTGTTAACACAATATGATATTTTATTTACATAACACATATTTAATATGTTATAATAGCATATAATAATTACAAAGATATTAATTATAAATAATAATTTTATAATATATATTATAAGATGAACATATCCAAAAATAAATACTATAAAATATCATAGTAACACAAATATAAATATAAATAAAGCATATTACTTTAAAATATGACAAGTAAATATTATTAATAACGAAATATACTATATTTGTTGATTGCTAATATAATCAACAATACACAAGTCATATTAATAAACCTAACCAACATTATGTAAACTAATATATTACAATGCATGCAAGGGTGACCCTCACTCATGAAGGATCACGTTGCATCGTTTAAGGAAGCATGCACACAAAAGATGGGTATCAGAGCCCGAGTTTCAACATTGGGAGCTCTGGGTATATTGGAATGCTACTAGTTGATGACTAGTTGAACAAAATAAAAACTTTGAACTATCATGTGTATCTCTTTCAAACAAAACTTAAAAACTGTTACTTGCATATTTTTCATACTTCAACACTTAGCTTTCAAAACTAGAAATTCTACTTAAACCTAAATGAAGGCAAAACTGAAAATTGAAACTCATTTTATTTGCAAAACATGTATCTTTTATCTATGTTGTAAGGTAGTATGCCCTTGATTATCTTTGCAAGCATTAAGTTGCTCTTGTTTAGAATATATTAGGGGATCTATTTTAGTAGTTGTTAAAAGAATGAATGTTGGATCGATATGGTTTTTGGTTTATCATTAAACCAGAATCATATTGCTCTAAGTGTATTGTAGTGTTCTCAATGGATTCATATCCTCTTACAGGGGGAAAGGGTTCAATGAGACCCACACAGTGAGTATCTTAGTTTTTCATTATTGTAGGCTTCCAGGAGTAAGCCTAATTCTAGAGGGGCTGGATGTAGTGCCTACCCCTAGTTCGCATTGTTGTTATCATTGCCGAACTCTTTTAGAGCTAATTTTATGTTAATGGTTAGCAACATTGTTTTGAGACTATCAGATATTGTGCTATGGATTCAATTAATATATGATGAGATTACTTGGTACTTTATAGTTCATGTATGTATGATGATTATTCAATGATTTCAGTTATTGAAGATGATTAGTTAAATGGTTTATTATTATATGTATTTTTTTATGGATACTTACCCCATACTCGCATGTGTATGGTGTGTGTGTTTGTTCTTATGTTTGGCATTTTCGATGTGGTTAAGGAAGGGAGTCGTAGTCACTTGCTAGTCAGAATCTACACGATGCACCACTTCCTACCATTGCCTGTTTAGTTTAGTATATATTGTGCTTGTACATGCGTAGTTTTTATGCAGGTTGCAGGTGCCATGTATCGACTTCCCTGAATTGCCAGGATGAGCGTACCCTATTACACTATCTCAATGGTAAGAGAGGGGAAATAAATTCTCAAGTCCAAATCCCAACCCTTTAAGCCATTTGTTCTAATTGGAAATTAGGACAAGTATCTGAGTTGAGTACCCTCCAAATATGTTGGATAATGTAATTCATGATATTAACCCTTGGCTTGATTTTGTATGTATTTTGGCTATGATGGATATTTCTATTTTACCTTGTGAGTCTTTGGAGTATTTTCTATTAATTAAGCCTAATTAAAAGATTTATTTAATGGTTTAATTAAATAGAAAATTATTATGATATTTTAATATTTATTTTATTTAATTAATTGAAAAATTAATTAAATAAAATAATTAAATTTGAAGATAAAAGTTATAATTTTAAAGTTGGAATGTGATCATATTTATTTAAGTTAATAAGTATTTTAGCAATTAAGTTTCAAAAATAAATGTAAAAGTGGAAAATATATTAAAATTATTAAAAGATTATAGGTTGCATGATGTGTGCATATATATATATATATATATATATATATATATATATATATATATATATAGTTTTAAATAAGTGGAGTTATTAAAGTTAGTGCATGAGATTTAAAATTTAATAGATAAATGAATAAAGTAAATATTATATTAATTATTGTGCATTATTTTAATATTTGCTCACATAGGAGTTTGTGAATTCTCGAGGGTTGTCATGTAGACAACATAGGAGTTTGCACTCTAAGAATGCACAAGTTGTCTACACTTAGGAGTTAGCATATTATTTGAGCACATGGTGTCTACAACCTTATGACTCATCTAGAAGGTTGGAGAAGACTCATGCTTAGTTGTCATGCTTATCTTCTAGTTCTTTCTAGACACATTCTAGATGCATCTTAGAGGCCTTTAAATAGAGACTCTCCTAGTTTGTTTGAGCAAGCTTCAAAGCTTACATGCATTTGAGAAGCTCATATGCTTCTACATGCTCATATGTTTCTACATGCTCATATGCTTCTTCAAACACTTCTAGTCACTTGTGGGTTTCGGTTGGCTTGGATCTTGGAGGAATTGCAAATGTTGGAGAAGGAAGGGATTTTTCTAGGGACTTTTGAGGTATGGCAAATTAGCATCAGTGTCCAGGTGCACTCGTGATTTTTGCATAATCTATTTGCACTCTTTCTCTTCCTATCTTCATCGTGTCTGCTATATGTGTTTGAATATTCTCTATGATTGAATCTGCAATTTTAAAATTGGAATCCAGATATGTATGTTATTTGGTTGCAAAGAAAACATTAGAAAACGCTAGTTTCAATTTAAGAAGAAATTAGATCTAAATCGGGTTTGGGTTCGAATTAGAATCGAATTAAGAAATAGATTTAAAAATGGTTTCAAAATTTATAGTCAAACCTATAAGGTGGAATTTTGGGTAAAGTTAGAGATCAATTATTTTAAAGGAAAATTTCTTAATTTAAAGGGTTTCTTATTTAAAAGATATATATATGATCTCTTTTTAAACATATTAAATCTACATACTTTTATATATAAATATATTTATATATTTACAACGCTGTAATATTGATTGACAATCTGTACACACACACACACACATACTTATACGTATGCACATATACATATATACATGTGTGTGTGTGTGTGTGTGTGTGTGCTGTAATATTTAATAATAATTATATATATATATATATGTTTATTAATTGTAGTCGAAAAGAATCATCATAAAATTTGATTCGCTTTTGAAAAAGCATTTTTAAGTGAAACATTTTAATGGAGAAAACAATTATTGAATCGTTTTATTAAAAAAATATAATATATACAAACTGGGGAGGGGCACGCAGTCACATCCCAACCCCCTACCGGCAGTCACTGTCCACGATAGTGGATTCGCCGGTAGCCTTTAAAGCTGCACGGCAGCCACTGTCGCGACAGGCCTCCGTAAGGACGGCGCTGAGGGGTTGCGATAGTCTGCGATGTAACTAAATGCAGTACTGTCATATACTAATATATATATTTAGTGTTTGCTTTAAAATATGTGGGTTGTGAAAATTGATTTGTATATTTCAGTTTTTGTTATAATGTTTATAAAATGATATTGTTATTATTAAAAGTTTATTATTAAATATATATGTATATATACATGTATATATACATGTATATATACATATATATAAGAATATATATATATACATATATATATATACATATATATATATATATATATATATATACATATATATATATATACATATATATATATATATATATACATACATATATATATATATATATACATACATATATATATATATATACATATATATATATATACATATATATATATATATATGTATGTATGTATATAAGTATATGTGTGTGTGTGTGTGTGTGTGTGTGTGTTATTAATTATAAATAATTCTTATATTTAAAATTATTTGAATTATTGGATCATTTTTTAAAATGAAAATAAAATTAAAATTGGATATTATTAATATCCATTTAAATAATGTTTATTCTATTGAGTTGTTTAAATTATGAAAATTATTAGTAGAGTTTCAATTAAGATACTATTAATTGATTTGGGGATTTATATACTCCATTAATTAAGTGAGAATTTAAATGGGAATAAATCATAGAGAGACTCCTTGCCCGATAAGAATCATTATAACAATTATGTGATTATTAATTAAATTAATTAATTATAGAATTAATTAAATTTAATTGATAATTAAGTTATACAATGGAGTTAGATTGAAATGATTCTCGATAATACGAATTTGTCAAGGAAATATTAGTATTCATTGAAAGAATGACGAATGTGGTCACTATAGATTTATTAATAAGATTTCCAATATGACTTGTTATTAAATATTAACAAGTCATCATTGAATATTAATATTAGAAAGTTGGATTGTGGATTGGCCTTTAACTTACAAATTATGGCTAGTTATTAATTGGGTCATTGATATGGATGTATAATTATTAATTAAATTAATTATAGTTAATTAGATTTAATTAATAATTAAGTTATGTAATAGAGATTTAATTGATATAATTCTTTTAACGAAATTGTAAAATATTTATATCGAAGTTGATAAGTCTTATTCTAATGACTAGAATAATGACTTTAGATATTTAACGATTAATATTAAAAGGCTTAAATTTCAGTGATATTTAATTGAGTTTTAATTAAGAACTATTAAAATGTTAAGGATTCATGGATTGTGTACCTATGTTAATTGATCATTTTAATAAAGTTATAATCTTCTTATTCAAAGACTAGTAACTGGCTTTCTTATATTTAAAAGAATATGATTCTTTGGTTTTGTTTGAAAAAGTTGAATTAATGATAAGGAAGAGTTATTCAATTAGTAACATTGATCTTAGCAAAATAAAGCGAATGATTTAATGGGTAAATATTTATGCTTCAGTTATTCTTAGAATATAGTTTTAAATAATGGAAAGAACAATGCTATTGGGAAAACAAACGGGTTGACTTGTAGGTCAAATGATTACTCTTAGTATACGTGAAATGAAAACTAGAAACCTCTACACTTAATTCATCCATGTGATTTTAGTAAACCAAAACATGTGTTTGCATTGTGTTTTCTCTATGCTTCTTGTTTTGGGTTTTTGGGTTGACTAGTGTTGACCAATCTTAGGTTGTTACCAGAGGCTCGGGGAGTTATGAGATGTGATGGCATGTTGATCTTATTTGGTCTCGATCTTTCTAAACCCAACCATGGTTATGTGATGGTATGCTCTATGAGATGTTTGTATTTACTGATTGTTATTGCTCATCAATCTTCTTGAGTGAAGTCGAGTCATATGTATCTGAGACACTTGACTTAACCATATTTTTGAGTTATCGATCAGTTATCCTTGGATTATTTTCCAGTCACCATGATGGGACTGAAATGTTGATTTATTTCTTGATGATGTCATGTTGTGACATGTTTGACTCAACCATTTTGGAGTCTTCGATCAGTATGATTTTAAGATATATTTTGGTTATTGAAAACCAATGGATACTTTTGATTATCAGTGATACCTTTAGTTGCCAATAGAGAACTGTTGTGGTCATGATTATCTATGGATGCTTTTCATTTGCTCATGGAGATTTGATGCTTTTATTGTGGATATTTGATGTTCTTATTGTGGATTATCTTTTGGTATTTCTTTCCAATCGCTTGTATAGGACTGGGGTGATTTTATGATTCCATGAGCTTAGGGTAGGTTATCTACTTGTAGTATCAGGAAGTGGCTTGCAATGGGGGCTAGGGCCCTAAGTGGTTTCCAAGGTAACTCATTGTAAGTTATTTTAATAAGTGAAAATATTTACACTAAATGGGGATTAAATGAACCTAATAAGATAATTGTATGTTCTCGCCCATGCCTTGAGTGCTAGTACAGACTAGGATGGAAGTAGAGAGGACACTTGGTTGCAACCTTTCATTTCATAGTATGCCTCGTCAGTATGAGAGGATACTAGTGGCCGCACAAGGATCACTAGGGGGCTAGGGTCTATTGAGAGACTGCCAGGGTAACTATAGCCTGATTCATGCGATGACACTTTCCCACTTGCATAGTACGTTTCCTACATGTCATTGTTGTGCCTTTGGGATTAGATGTTAGTTTTGTGATTGGAACCTTTGAGTTAGTATACTTTTAAGATTCCTGGACTTAGAGAGTATTTATGCTATGTGATTTTGTTAACCTACTTGGGACTCGAGATTATCTCCTCAGCACAGTGGGAGTGGACCACTTAGGTTCCACGCGGTCGGGTGGTAGTGTTTTTCCACTCTTATCATTTAAGATCCATTTGAGACATCGTGGTTGATGCGTCCTTTATGATGGTGGATATGTATCCTTTCATTGATGATTTGCATATGTTAGATGATGATATCTTATGTTTCTTTCTGCATATGATGTAGTATGATTTAGGAGTGACATTCCTACTATATTAATATCGATGATCTCTTTGGTGATTTGAAATGTTACGCACGGAGGGATGGCTAGGATCCATGATGGCCTAATGATGCTATTTATGGTTGGGAGGAATAGTGCATTTAGAATTAGATGTGTTGTATGATCATGGCTATCTTTTATGATGGATGTTTATATCTTTTGTGATGATGTATCATGTATGACATGTGGTTTTATTTACTTTAATTGCATCATGGATTAATATTAGATGATGATGTACCTTATTTACACGGATGTTTATTCTTTTAAGCCTTTTTATACCCTGTGATATGTATAGTGGATGATTGAGCAATCTAAAATGTAATTACAAAAAGGACACTTCTATATTGTTTAAGAACATTGGATGTATCATTGTTATTTCATAAGGATGTGATCTTAGATGAATAGTTATGATTAGATGCGATTCAACCTTAAGGGATCCATAAAGAATGAAACCTGTTATGTATGTTATGTTTACTTTTATTGAATTGTTGCTATTGCTTTTTTTATTAAGTTGTAAATGGTTTATCTTTTATGTTTAAAAAAAAAAATTGTTTGGCAAACTTAGTAATATTTTAGATTAATTCTTTGGATCCCTTGGCGGGGTATTACAATGGGACATTGAACAATGACAAGGGACATCAGAAGATCACCAAAAGAAAATATCAAGTCGCTGATAAATACATTGAGCCGAGTTAGTAATAAAGGTATCGGACGAGATCACAGAAAGACCATATAAAATTTGTGGGTAAATTCTTTGAACAAGATCAACGTTAACAAGACAAGGAGGAAGTTGGGCAATCAGAAATAAACATTCATAGATTTGAAATCAGACCCGTCAACCACCAAATCACATTGAAGGACATGGGACGTGGTGCGATGACACTTTTTTAGTATTCTGATTCCCAGTAAGGACCTGAGTAAGCACGTATAAAGGTAGCGGCTTGGTAGTGACAGTGACTGCGTATGAGAGGATACCCCATCATTCATGTGGGTAGTATTATACATATTATTATCCCTTTAATAAGATACATGCAAGAGTAAAGTTAGAAAAACATTAATGGAAAAAGGTAAATGTTATAAAAGAAGTCTATAAAGTGAGGCAGTATTGATAATAGGATTGAAGATTTGATTTATCAATAAAAGGGGTAATTCCATATAATATAAAAGATTATATTCCTATTTATTTTATAGAGGAAACTATCATTTCTTATATGTACATAATTCCTCAAGAAACTTAGAGATTCTTGGAGATAAATGCTAACTTCATATAATTTCAAGCAAAGAGCAAACACTCAAAGTAATTCATAAAACCTTAAGGTGGAAATTAAGGATGTTTAAGAGTAAACCCAAATCAAGACATTACAAATGGTAGCAGAGCATGATCTTGCCACCCGGTGGGTTGTGATAATTTTTGTGCCAAGTTGAGATGGAATGATTTTCTTCTAAATGACCTCACAAGATTAATCAACAGATGGCCAAAACTTGTTAAGAGCTCCCTACGGTCAGGGTTATGGTCATAGACCCCCGCACAGATCATTTGGCCAGTGTAAAAGTATGAAAATGAAAGAATCACTCAAGGAAAGGAATACAAACAATGGAGATTTTGATTCATCAGCGTGCACATTCACAGGGAATAATCAACAGAGATCTCATCTGCTATAAAATTAGAACTCATAGCCAACAAATTCTATTAGAAGCATGTAAAGACTTATCAAAATCCTGTAGACATCAAATATCAAACAAAGTTTCAATTAGCAGATTCATAACATGATCACGTCAGACATGAATAGTAAGAATCCATAACTCAGAACATTATATCTAACTCAACATTTCATTACCGATCGTGGAAAGAGAAGAGGAAATCTCCACCATGTGGGAAGATATTGGAATGGAAGAAAGTAGAATGAGTCCCATAATCATAGTTAAGATATTATCACCTTAGCTAAATCAAATAGTGGAAGCACTCACATAGAAGAAGACAACGAACAAAATTAATTAGATTTTGTGTGATATGTAAAGTACTGAAGCGCCTAAGTCTCCCAAAATATAATTGGGTGGTAATAGTGTTGTTAAAAATAGAAAATGGTACACAACATATAGTGTCTGCCAATGAAACAAATTGTATGGCCATTCTCAGAGCGTTAGTCTATCAAATATGACCCAATAGAAAAATGTAAATAGAGAATTTCATTTTAGTGCACTTATATAAAAAGATAAATATACTGCTAGCCTGTGAGGTTTCACAAATAATAGAAATAACATTATTACAATGCTTAGTAATATCAGAATAATTGATTATAAGAAGATAATATTTGAATTTAAAATGGCTTTTGAAAAATACAATTTCAGTTTGTAAGTGTGGGACTGATAAGAGTCGAACTTATATTTAAACAACTTCCAAATTTTTATTATTCTAGGCACTTGTTATCAACTCTGGGCAAAAAAAGTCTAGAGTCAAGATTTCAATATCATTTGAAACTAGAGAAGGTAGAATTTCATTACTCTCTGTCTAAAAGCTTTCCAAGCTAATATTGATGTGTGTTGGGCAAAGAGGAGTCAAAGACGGATTGCGAGAATGCCTGCCTCAGCAACTACTTGTGCACTGCTTATGTTTTCAATCCACCTTCAGCCCCTACCAAGTCTAGTCCACACCACTTTCCAGTAGCCACTATGTCTGCCCTTGTAATGTTTGATCCACCATCATCATCCGAATGCAAAACCATGATGCCTCTGTCGAGCTTGAGTCGAGTATAGCTTCTTATGGGATTCACTCAAGGCATTCCAACGAATGAAGAGCTCAATAATTTGAATGAAGAAGGCGTGGTACTCAGAGAGGAAGAAACTGGCTCAGATAGCGTTGTGGGTTTAACAAGAAGGAGTAAATTTCAGCAGAAAGAAAATAAAGTAAAGGATAGATCTCAATTGCACCATTACGAATCTACTCCAGTTAGGGTTCCACAGTGGGGAAAATATGGATACTTGGTAATCAAGATTTAAAGAGGGAAAATATTATGAAATTTATACAAAGAAATGAAAAATTAACTAATGTTCTAAAATGGGACATTAATAATGTTCTGAAACAGGACGTTACATCTCTACGATTTTCAAGTCTTCGATTAACAGCAAAGATTATATGAAGTTTTAATAAAAGAAATAGTCTACACTCATAGTAGAAGTACAAACCTATTGTCAAAGGAACATAAACCAAGTTTCTTACACAAATCTGATACAAAATTAACAAGTGAAAGAAACATAAGCAACATGGTTGATATAGTGTCAGGAGCTACTAATAGAGTTTGCACAAGTCTCATAGCAGTCAGTGTTGCATGTTGATTGGGAAAGACCTATGATGCTAAGATGTTGGGAGTGGCTACTGACTATTGTATATAGAGATCTAAATATTTTCCATCCATTATCAGTTGATTGGGATGTCGATAACCTATAATGAGTGCCATGAATATATTGGTCTTAGTTTCTTGTGACAAATGCATTACATAATAATGAAATTATTTGATGAACTTAAGATTGAAAACTTGATTACTAACTAAGATCTCAGTAGGAATAAGATGGGTACAAGCAACCTCAACTAGAAGGGGGTTCATCAAATAATATGCCTATGATTGATTCTCCAATATCAAAACTGGAAATTTTTTAACATGATTAAAACATAGCACTCTAGAAAATAAATAAAATGTATTCTATCATATCTCAACCTAGAAATTATCATCTTCTTGTCCACATTATGATCTCTTATGATAGGGGATAGGTGGAGGGAGAGGCGGAGTAAATTTGAGCACCTGATGGATATCCTCCAGGGAACCGCTTGTAGCTTGTTTCACGCGCCCTTTGCACCATCAATCTACCATCTCAAGATGATCGTAATAAGGAGAGAGAAGGATTCCTATTCATTAGATTAACATTCATTTTTGCATCCACATTATGATTTCTTAAGATAGGGAGTTGGTGGAGGGAGAGGCGGAGTAAATTCGAGCACTTGGCAGATATCCTCCAAGGAACCGCTTGTAGCTTGTTTCACGCGCCCTTTGCACTATCAATCTACCATCTCAAGATGATCAAGAGAGAGAAAGATTCATGTGCCAAAAAACTATGTTCATTAGATTAATCTTCTCATCCATATTATGATATCCTAAGGTAGGGAGTGGGTGGAGGGAGAGGCAAAGTAAATTTGAGCACATGACGGATATCCTCCAGGAAACTGCTTGTAGCTTGTTTCACGCGCCCTTTGCACTGTAAATCTACCATCTTATGATGATCGTAATAAGGAGAGAGAGAGAAAGATTCCTTCCAAAGGATTATGTAAATAAGAAAAGGGAACCCTACCACTTTCCTATGGAGTCTGCAATCAAGAGAAAACATCCTATTGTAGTGCTAGTTAAGGGAAATGTAGTAATGGGTCCTTTTCACAAGAACCTTTCTATCCAAACAAGAAATCCACTAAGTAGACCACCTCATGCAAATGCCTAACACCCACCACTGGGGCCAAGAGGGCAAAATTTCTGCTCTTGAGCTTAGTATGGAATTGGCTTGGATTAACTTATTATTATTATTTGAATTTCTTTGAAGCTTATATATATTTATATACATGTACTGATGCTTATTTTTTGGTTTTAGGGTTCATAAGCCTAATGAAGAAGTATAGTCATTGCGCATTATTAATTTTAGGATCTAATCAAGGTTATGTATGATGTGTCTACATCGTGTCTACTTTGTGTCTTCATGCATCAATGTGTATGCTTCATGTTTTCTTTGTGTCTTCATACATTCATATGTATACTTTGCATTCAAATGCATACTACATGTGTGACCCTTTTATTGAATAGAATGAAGCACTCTTACAAGTAAAAATTTGAATGGGATCTAGTAGTCAAATTTGTTATATAAGGTGAAACAAATATGAAAATGATTATTGCTTGAGGACAAGAAAACTCAAGAGGGGCGGACTTGTCATGAGCCCAAATTTAAGAATATATGAATATTTGAATAACATATTATACAATGATAATAATTAAGAATGATAATGAATATATGATAATAAATATTATAATTACATTATAAACCAATGAAGATTATAATTATCATATTTGAATATATATAATATTGATAATTGATTAATAAACTAATCAATATTATATTATATATATAAATAATAATACAAGAATTAATTTAAGTGTTAACAAATAATAATTTTATAATATATATTATGAGATGAACATATCCAAAAATAAATACTATAAAATATCATAGTAACACAAATATAAATATAAATAAAGCATATTACTTTAAAATATGACAAGTAAATATTATTAATAACGAAATATACTATATTTGTTGATTGCTAATATAATCAACAATACACAAGTCATATTAATAAACCTAACCAACATTATGTAAACTAATATATTACAATGCATGCAAGGGTGACCCTCGCTCATGAAGGATCATGTCGCATCATTTAAGGAAGCATGCATACAAAGGATGGGACATTGAACAACGGAAAGGGACATTAGAAGATCACCAAAAGAAAATATCAATTCACTGATAAATACATTGAGCCAAGTCAGCAATAAAGGTATCGGATGAGATCACAAAAAGACCATATAAAATTTGTTGGTAAATTCTTTGAATAGGATCAGTGTTAACAAGACAAGGAGGAAGTCAGGCAATCAAAAATAAACATTCATAGATTTGAAATTAGACCCGTCAACCATTGAATCACATTGAAGTACATGGGACGTGGTGTGATGACACTTTTTTGGTATTCTGATTCACAGTAAGGACCTGAGTAAGCACGTATAAAGGTAGTGGCTTGGTAGTGACAATGATTGCGTACGAGAGGATATCCCATCATTCATGTGGGTAGTATTATACATATTATTATCCCTTTAATAAGATACATGCAAGTGTAAAGTTAGAACAACATTAATGGAAAAAGGTAAATGTTATAAAAGACGTCTATAAAGTGAGGCAGTATTGATAATAGGATTGAAGATTTGATTTATCAATAAAAGGGGTAATTCCATATAATATAAAATATTATATTCTTATTTATTTTATAGAGGAAACTATCATTTCTTATATGTACATAATTCCTCAAGAAACTAAGAGATTCTTGGAGATAAATGCTAACTTCATATAATTTCAAGCAAGAGAAAACACTTGAAGTAATTCATAAAACCTTAAGGTGGAAATTAAGGATGTTTAAGAGTAAACCCAAATCGAGACATTACATTCTAGAGCACTTTTCAAATTTTCTATCATTTCACCAGTATTTATACCAAGTATTTGTGATACTCAATTGATTTTTTTTGCTCTGTTCTTGTAAACACATTCCTTCTACAAGCTAGGGTTCAATTTTTTTCATTATGGGGTGGGGGGGGGTGTGGAAACAAAGGTTGAGACCTCTTCTTAGTACTTCTAAACCCACACAACTATCACACATGGAAATCTCATATGCAAAAAATTCTTCATTCAAAGGGTTTGTGGTCTTGTTTAAATATAATACAACCAATATTTTAGAATCAATATCAGGCTTGTAGTACATGAATAAGATGAATGAAGCCATGGGTCTTATTTCATTGAGTGTTTCAGATAGCTTATAGTTTCATCTTTATGAGCACTCCACTCCTCAAGAAACATGGGACAAGTTTAATGACTTGTTTAGTACCCTCAATGAGTTTAGAGAAACTTAAAATTGAGGCAAAGCTTACTTCTCTTGTACTAGATGCTTTCCCCTATATTAAGGATTTTCTTATGAGGTTCAAATAGTAGAGAATTTTGTTGCAAGGATGTAGGAAAGAGAAGATAGATAAGGAGTGCATCTATCTGATTCTATCAAAGCTTCAATGAAACTTTCAAATTTTGTCTTCTACCTTTCATTCCACTATGGATGTCTTGGGTCCCAAATTTACCATGCCTACTTTTGAGGTCTTTTATGATCGATTGACTAGAGAGTAGTCCAAGCTTACATAGTCAGATACTATCACTAGTTCTAAGACACTGACATTGGTTGCTCAAACATCTATAGGGAAGTTGAAGTAGAAATTGAAGCTTAAGACATATTCAATAGGAAGTGAGAGTTCCTCCAAGACTAAACCTAAATCAGATGCTCAAAAACCCACTCTAAAGGGTAAATATTCTAAGTCTAGCGAGTCTTCCTCTAAGACTTCGAAGTACATAGGCGATCCTTGTAGTTTTTGTAGAAAGGAAGGACATCCACTTTCTAGGTGTGCGAAATATCTTGAGGCTTTAGAGAAGGCCATGCAACAACACAATATTTTTTCTTTGAAGTCACCATCTCGCCCTTCAAGGAAAGGACATGTTATTTATGCATGAGCATTGTCTCTACAACTACTTGGATTCTTGATTCAAGAACTTCCCACCATATGACATACTCACCTGATTTGGTTACCTCACTTTCTCATAATGTTACTACATAGATGTAGTCAGTGATTCTATGCATCTTTCAATCATAGGTTTAGGAATATCTCTTTATTGGGTGGTTCACTATAGGATGTTCTCTTAGTTCTAACCATTTCTATAAACCTCCTATTTTTCTTTTAGGTTTTTCATTCTGGCTCTAGTAAGACAATTGAGTTCTCACCATATGATGTGGTTATTTGAGACCTCTATGATCTTGACTTGGTTATTGCTACTGGGAGTGTTGATCTTTAGTCTCACTTATATCAGTTTGATGGATTTGAGAGCTCCAATTCTATAGGTGTTTCTCTTATTACTCATGTAGACACAGTAAGTAAGCTTTGGTATGAGTATATTGTGTTAGAAATTTGTTTAGCACTCCCCTTAGGATTTTTGACAAGGGCTTAACCACCTCCTGTGTACTATAAGTTGAGTGATTTTAATTGAGCATTACTAGATTAGTCTTTTGGTACAAAAAAACCCCATTCTAACTGTAGACACCTAAATTTGATTACACTACTTTGGTAATCTAATTTAGCCATCTCTAAAGGCATCATTAATTAAATTCTTATTTAATTAATCCTTTGTCATCCCCTAGTTGATTAATTTAATTAATCATCTATAGTCCTAATTGATAAATCAAATAATCTATTATTTATCAATTAAATCCTTTTCTCCTATCTAATTCCAAAAATCCCCATTTATTAAATAAATCTATTTGATAAATGAAATCCTCAAATTCAAAAAAACCCTAACCTATCTCTAATCCTCCATTTAGCCTAATCCACCCCATCCACCCATACTAACCAAGCTTAGCCACTAACTCACCCACCCTCATTAATGCCATCCACTTGCACATCTCTAACATCCCTAATCTAATCCTAAACCCAAGCCTAATCCACCCCCTAATGTTGTCACATTCCTTAAACAAGTTTAAGACTTTCCTAATCCAAACCAAAGTCTCCCCTCAAAAAAACCCAACCACTAAGTCATGAGTGCTCTTACAAAACATAAAGACTCTTACAAGCCCACTCATGACTCTTACACCCATCTTCCACACTCTTCCCTCTTCCACACTCATTCCTCTTACATCCCTCTTACATACTCAACCCCACTCATCATGCCCTTAACCAACCCTTAACCCTACCCTCTCACACTCATCCTCCTTGTGACAAGTGTCACCTTCCCATTGGTGCTAAACAAGCACAATCCATGTGCTCCCCTTTGAGTGCATCTTAGCCCTCCTTAAGCCTTCATCCATCCTTGCATCTAAGCCCTCCATCCCTCTACCCCTTAGCCTATAAATTGAATCCCATCCCAAGCCATTTCATCAACAATCTTTGAGCTAAAGTTACCATGCTATTTTGAGAACCAAAGCCATCAACCATACCCTTATAATGCCAAATTGAGAGCTCAAAAAGCTATAGATTTGCCATTACCCATCTCCATTGAAGCAGCTTTTGAGCATCTTGAGCATACATCCACAGCAAAAGGACACATCTACAGAATCAAGAAAGCATGGAGTGTTTTCTCTCGTGAGGTTTGCACTTCTTATTTTCTTTCTTAGTCTAAGCATATATGTGAATTTAGTTTTTGGTTTGTGAATGTTTACTTTATTTGTTAATGTTCTTTGCATACTGATTCTGGTTCTACACTAACAAGTACTATCAGAGTTTAGTCACAAGTTTGAATCCTTAGACCCTCGAGTAATGCTGAGCAGGAGACTATTAGAAATGTTTTGAATGCTCCCCTTGGGGTTCATGAAAAGGGATTAACCACCTCCTATGTACTATAAGTTGAGTGGTTGTATCAGGCATTGATAGATCAATATTTTGGTTCAATGAAAACCCCATTCTAACATTTTGGTCATGTCAACTACATATATCTACGACATATAAGTACATAGGATCTAGTGATTGCAATACCTCAGATCTCTTGTACTGATGATGTTTGTCAATGTTGTGCACTTGGAAAACATCATAGAGATCCATTTATATTAGGGAGGTCCACACGTGTTAAGGAACCATTGGAGTTGATACACAGTGATCTTATGTCATTCCCCACTCCATCTTTTTTAAGTGCTTGATATGTACTTACCTTTATAGATGACTTCTCTAGACACACATGGTTGTACTTTTTAAAGTACAAGTCTAATGTCTTTGATTCATTTCAAATCTTTAACACATTTTTGGAGAAGCAATTTGGCCTTTTCATTAGGCGTATATGCACTAAAAATGGGGGGGAGGGGGAATATGTGTACCAATCTTTTAGAGATTTTTGTACTAAGTATGGTTTACATCATTAGTTCACAAATCTCCATACCCCTTAGCAGAATGGGATCGCAGAGAGAAAGAAGATGACATTATGGGAGATGGCCAATTGTATGATACAATCTTTATCTATGAGTTCTTCATTTTGGGCTGAGGCTATCAATTTTACCAATTATATTTAGAATCAGATGCCTCACAAGGCATTGCAACACTTGAATTCTAAGGAGGTTTGCACCCATGTCAAGCCAGATAGTTCTACTTTCCACATTTTCAGTAGTAAGGCTCGGACATTTATTCTAGATGCTCAATGGAAAGCTATCATGAGGAAGAGCCAAGCACTCATCTTTTTTGGCTATTCTGAGGATGTGAAGGTGTATAGGTTGTTTAATCTTGATTTCAAAGATGTCTTGTTTTGGCAACATGTTCAATTTGATAAGCATTATCCTCAAGTGGATCCTCCATCACCAGCTTCTCCCTTACTACCTAGTACTTCCTCTACTCCTCTATAGGATTATGTATCCTCTAGGGAAGATCTTGATATTGATCCCCCTTCACCACCTCCACCATTGTTTTAGTGAGTGCCCAAGTGGTCTCATGCTATTTTTGATGTAGCAAGACCTATGGTAGGTGATCCTATAAATTCTCATTGCACTCTGACTTTTGGTACAAGTCTATTGAGTCATGTTATTTCAAATGGTCCATAGAGTTTTTCAAAGGAAATAGGACACTTAGAGTGGGATAGGGCTATGTATGAGGAGTACTCTTCTTTGATGAAGAACCACACATGGGATCTTTGTCCTCTTTTAAAAGGAAGAAAGTTGGTTCAGTGCCACTGGGTGTACTATACCAAGTATATTGTAGATGGTTCTATTGACAGATACAAGACATGTCTTGTTGCAAAGGGATTTTTATAGGTTTAGGGAATTTATTACTTTGAGACCTTTTCTCTTGTTGCCAAGATGAATTCTATTCACCTTGTACTCTCTCTTGCAGCTTTACAGGGATGGATAGTTTTTCATATAGATGTGAAGAGTGTCTTTTTGTATGAAGACCTTCATGAAGAGATCTATATAAAATAATCTAATAGTTTTGTGCAAGACTCTTCATTGGTATGCAGGCTTCAGAGGTATTTATATAGTCTCAAACATGCCCCTCAGGCTTGGAATGAAAAAATAGATTCCTTGTTGCTTTCTTCATAGTTCACTTAGTTTCATTCCTATCCTATAGTTTACATTCAGCATTATGGGGCTGACTTGTTGATACTTGTGTTTTATGTAGATGATCTCATCATTTTAGGTAGCTCATCCTCCATGAAATAGAGTGTTCAACAAACCTTGAGAGAGCAATTTGAGATGATAGACCTTGGACTTCTACACTATTTGTTGGGCCTATACGTTGTTTAGTCTTCAGATGTGTATGCTCTTGATATGCTTTAGAGATTCAACATTCTTGATTCAAATCTTTCTCCCACACCTTTTTAGTTGGGTGTTGTTTTATCCACCACTTGCACTACTCCTACAATGGATTCCACTTTATATAGACAACTTGTGGGTTGTTTGTTGTACCTAACACACACACGCCTTGATATTTCCTTTATGGTTGGACTTATCTCTTGATTCTCCCATGATCCACATGAGATTCATTGGAAATATTCCAAACATATCTTGAGGTACATCATGGGTACTACATGTTATGGAATTCACTATACATCAGGGGATCCTCACATTGTTGGTTACACAAGCTTATATTGGGCTAGTGATATTGATAATCCCAAGTCTACTTTTGGATTTTTCTTTTATTTTGGTTCTAGTCCTATCACATGGTCTTACAAGAAGAAACATGCTCACACATTATCATCTATAGAGGAAGAGTATAGGGTAGCTATGCTAGCTAGATAGGAGATTTTGTGGCTTCAACAATTGATGATAGAGTTTGGATTTCCTCGTGATAGTCCCACCTTTCTGTGGTGTGACAATAAGAGTGATATACACATTTCCTGCAACCCAATTGAGTATTAGTGAACCAAGCACATTGAGCTTCACATGCACTTCATCAGGCATTTGATTTAGGATGACTCTTTGATCTTGGAGTATATTCCCACTACTGAGTAGGTTGCAGATATCTTCACTAAACCTTTTACATCCTTGGGATATCTTCAATTGCATTCTATACTTGGGGTGAAGGAAGTTGTCCTTGGGGGTCTCAGTGATGAGTCCTTCCTTCCTTCTTTTCTTGCTATCTCTTTTTGGAGTAGGGTTTTTCCCATGTGGTTTTTGTGTTTCTCTATTTCATAGAGATTTGATTGTGAATGGGTACCTCATCAAGCCTTGTTGTCAGGACCCAAGTTTGCTTCCAGCATTCCATTGCAGTTTCCTTTCTTTTTTGCATTGTTTGTAACTACATTATTTCTTATCTTAAGGGGGTTGTTAGAGTAAAGCATTAATTTAATTTAATTTATTAAATTACCTTTACATCCTTCTTAAGATTTTAATTTATGCACTTTTCATTTCTATTTAATAATTAATTAGTAATTATCAAGTGTCATTTACCTTTTAGGATTTCTCTTTTCAATTTTTCAATCTCCTTCTATAAGGATTGAACTTTTGTAAATATCTCTCATTCTTTCAGTTTGATAGTATAATTTCCATATTCTTAGAGGAAAACCCTTGCCTCTTCTTTTCTTTTTATCCTCTCTGACAAGTTCTTGCATGCATGCATTCTTTGGGTTTTGTGGATTTGTATTGCTAAAATTCTTCAAGTCTTTCAAATGATTGTTAGGTCAACCTCTATTAAAAGGATTTCAATACAAACTATTTACAATGATTAGAAAGAAAATAGAAGGGTTTCAATTTGTATGATTATAACTCACTTTGCAAGTTCAAATGACTGTTAGGTTTAGGTGTTGAGTCACTGATAAGCTCTTCATTGTCATCTATGTTCTTGATTCACTCGACAACCCTTCAAGCAATCAATCTTCTCCTTTCAACAACACTTAAGCCTTTAGGTCAGATTCACTTATCAACATCAGCAACATCTATGTAAGAAATCCTTTTTAGCTTTATAATCACTCTCACACTTGTGCATCACTAGTCAACCTTCCTCTATATGCACCTCTCACATGCATTCACACATGCACTGGAACTAGCTCTTCGTTGTTTGTCTCTTTACCTCTTTATATAGGAAATTCTTGCTTTACCATTTTCCATGATCACCACAAATCTTAGAGTTTACGATCAGCTTCAACATGAGTCATTATATTTGTCCATCTTCTTGATCTTCCTCTAGAACTTCTCTAGAATTTGTCTGTTAGGTGTTTACTTAATCCTCACCTTGAATTTAATGATCCAACTTATCAATCTTATCTTCAATATGGTTTACATCTCCCAAGAAATCAACTGAGCTAGTTGGGAATCATGATTTCCTCAAACTCATTCTCAACAATGTTACTTAGCAATCACTAAGTTTTGACACTCGGTCATCACTTAATACTTGGTCACTGTAGAACTTCTAGCTTAGCATCAACTAGATTTCTTAGTCGATATTGATGCTTGGTCAACACTAGATTTTCTTGACACTTATTGTGGCTTGGTTGACACTAGCATCACTTGACATTCCTTAACCATTTACTCTATTATTTGGTTTAGCTTAACTTTCTTGATACAAACTATCACTTTTTCTTAGCAAATTCTATCTAATCAAATGTTCATTTTAGCTTCCTTTTCATAACTCAACCTTTCCTCTAAGTGTTATTGTTATGAGAAATTTGCCAAATCCTCTTCATCAATCAAATAGATATGACATTCGGATTAGGTAGCGATATGTCTTACCAATAGATTTGAAATCAATGATAAAAAATTGTTCCAATTGTAAGTTTCCAACACTAGGGGAATCACAGCTTCATTGTCTTTCATCAAGTTGAGATCCCTCAAGCTTTCTATTTTTATTAGGATAGGTACTTGATCTAATCTATTCTCTTTTTTGACATATTAGTTCTCATTTCATTGTACTAGTTTAGATATTAGCTTGTCTATCAATATTTATTTTAGTGTTTATTTTTGACTTCACATTAGGTTTTGGAATTATCTTTCTATCTTTCTAACCTTCATTCACAACTAGGTCATGGTTATTTATCTCACTACACTTCATTCAAACCTAGTTTGGAGTCATATCTCTTATCAAATACCATTTTCATTCTTTGACTCAATGTGCTCTCTCACACACTAACTCAAAGAGGGGCAAATGTAAACACCCAAATTTGGTTTAGTAAACTATAAACCTCCTTTTTGAAAAATTAAATTAAAATACTAGACCATTATTGTGCATTAAATTAATTTTGCATTAATTAATTAATTAAACCTTGATCAAGTCTTCACCTAATCATTTGTTCATTTTTATCCTAAAATTTGACCCCTTTATCCTAATTGCACATGAAAATAACTTTTCAAAAATTAAAATAATAAAAAAATTCACATTAACTTAGTGCACTTTCCAATGAGTGAAATTAGGTTGTAATCATTGGATCATAATAATATTGGACTTGCTATTTGGTGGACGTAGCCCAAGATTTGTGTGAACCACACTAAATCTTGATGTCTTGTGTTCTTTTCTATGCAATTTACTATTTCCTACTATTATTTATATTTTCATGTAATTGTTGTTTCTATCTATGGTTAATCCTAATAGCTCCCTTGTCACTCTTTCATATCTAGAGTTCATGTTATTGTTATGCTATCACTTTGCTTCTTGGAATCTTCTTTCATCTTAACATCTTGTATCTTGGTGACTTTGGCATCTTAGGAGATCTCATCTTATGATCTCCCTCTAGATTATTTCTACAAGGGTTGGGAGTAGCATGCCCAAGATGAGGTCAAGGGGCAGTGCCCCTACGGCATCTTGGGGCAGCACCACAGTTGCGCTCCCTATTGTAGTATAGGGTGGGGTCCAGGGGCAACTATTATATTGTAAAAGGTGTTGGCTACTATTTTTTCTATTATTCTAGCCCTAATTTTAAAAGTGACAAAAAACTTGTATTAAAAGGCTTAGGGTTAGGGATTTTCATAAGGTGTGATGTGAAAATTGGTTCTTGCAATGATATTGAGCTGTAAGGGATTATAGATTGTAGTCAAGTTGAAATCACTAGATAATAATAATATTGGACTTGTTGCTAGTGGACGTAGCGCAAGGATTGGGTGAACCACATTAAATCTTGGTGTCTTGTGTTCTCTTATGTGTGATCTATTATTATTTGATATTGGTTATATTTGCATGTAACTATTGTTTCTATTTGAGGTTAATCCTAACAAGTGGTATTAGAGCCAAGTTGGTCATCATTTTTTTTAGCTAGACTAGCATCTTTTTTTTTTTTGCGATCATCTACAAGAAGGTCTCATAGTTGAGTGGGAGTCTCATGATTGAGTGGGAGCAATGATAGATGAGGATAAGCTAAGCCTTGACAAGTTTAATGGGTGAAACTTTTAGTTATGAAAGATGCAAATGGAGGACTATCTCTATCAGAAGGATTTATAGAAGCCATTGAAAGAAAAAGAAATTTTTTTGGGGAACTATGAAAAATGAGGAATGAGAGATTTTAGACAGAAAGGCACTTGGAAGCATTCAATTATGCCTGGCACCATTAGTGACATTTAACATTACAAAAGTGAAGATGACAAAAGAGTTGATGGAAATCCTAGCGAAATTGTATGAAAAGCCCTCCACTTCAAATAAGGTATTTCTCATGAAGCATTTACTTTATATAAAAATGGTAGAAGGTGGATCTATTACAGATCATTTAAATTAGTTTAATACTATTACTAATTAGTTATCTTCTGTGGGTATTAATTTTGATGAAGAAATTAGGGCTCTCTTGATTTTGTGTTCTTTGCCTAAAAGCTAGAATGGCTTGGTAATGGTTATAAGTAATTCTATTTCTAGATCTAATACCCTAAAACATGATGATTTCATTAGTGTTATTTTGAGTGAGGAAACTTGTAGGAAAACTTTAGGTGGATCTACATTAGGAAGTTCTTTGAATGCATAAAACAAAGGTAGAACGACTAAGAGAGGAAATAATTCTGGAAATCGTGGGAAACCAGGGCATAAGAAGAAAGATTGCTTGGCTCGAAAGAATAATGAAGGAGATAAACTAGAAGGGAACAAGGAGGAAAATGTAGTAAATAACAAATTCAAAGAGGATACTTTGCTTTTGTCTTTATAAATTATTGATGATTCATGGGTTTTAGATTCTGGTGCTTCATTTCATGCTACACCTCATAGAGGTTATTTCATTGATTATGTCCAAGGGGATTTTGGGCTTGTTTATTTGGGGGATAATGAACCCTTTTAGATTTTTGGAAAGGGAAAATTTAAGATTAAGTTGTAGAATGGAAATCATTGGCTACTACATGAGGTAAGACATGTTTAATTGTTGGGTAGTAATTTAATTTCAGCAGGGAAACTTAGTGATGAGGGTTGTGTAGTTACTTTTAATGATAAAAGTTGGAAGGTTTCAAAAGGTTCCCTTGTAGTAGTAGGTGTGAAATTAGGCACCTTATATCTTTGTATAGGTCATATTGATCCTTCTAATTTGATTATTTCAAAGAAAAGTGAATGTTTGAGAAAAATGCTACAATTGAGTAGGGAGAGCAAATAGCTGTTGTAAATTCTGATACAACACCGTGGCACAACAAACTTGGGCACATGAGTGAGAAAGGTATGAAAGTACTTGATCCAAAGCAAGTTTTGCCAGGTCTAAACTATATTAATATGGATTTCTATGAAAGTTGTGTGTATGGAAAACAAAAGAGAGTGATTTTTGTAAAGACTGGGAAGGAAAATAAAAGTGAGAGATTGGAGCTTGTGCATATAGATGTATGGGGACCAGCTTAGGTATCTTCCCTTGGTGGTTCTCATTATTATGTTACATTTATTAATGATGCAACCAAAAAAGTATGGGTTTATTTCCTTAAACACAAATCTGATGTATTTCAAACTTTTAACAAATGGAAATGCTTGGTTGAAAATGAGACTGGAAAGAAATTAAGATGTCTCAGATTTGATAATGGTGGTGAGTATTGCTATTGCAAATTTGAAGATTATTGCTCCACTAATGGTATTCATAGATAGAAAATTGTTCTAAGAACTCCACAGGAAAATGGAGTGGCTGAACACATGAACAAGACTATAATGGAGTGTGCAAGAAGTATGAGGTTTCATGTAGAGTTTTCCTTAAACATGTAGGAAGAGGCTATCAATACTATTGTATATTTTATTAATAGAGGTTCCTCTACTCCTTTGGGTTGTGGTATTCTAGAGGAAGCATGGACTAGTAGGAAGGTGAGTTATTCTTTTCTTAAAACCTTCGATTGCAAAGCATTTGCGCATGTTGATTTTGAAAATAGAACTAAGCTGAAAGCTTTTCTCAAAACCTTCAGTTGTGAAGCATTTGCGCATGTTGATTTTGAAAATAGAACCAAGCTGGAAGCTAAATCAAAGAAATGTATATTTGTTGGATATGACATTATGAATTTGGTTATAGGCTTCGATATTTTGAAAATCATATAATTGTAAGAAGTAGGGATGTCATATTCATTGAAAATGTGTTGTACAAAGATCTATTGCAACAATATGAGAAGAAAGAAAATGATTATGTAGTGCTAGATGATACTCTAAAAGCTAATGTTCTAGTAATTCCTCATGATCTGCAACAATTGTAGCAACAAATACCACACACCCCAGTGAATGTTAGATGGTCAACAAGTCTGCCTTCCTTGTATTCTATTTTACTTACTAATGCTAGTGAACCTAAATGTTATGATGAAGTTGTATAGGTGGATACAAAGATTCAATGGAAGTTTGAAATGAAAGACAAAATGGACTCTTTACTGAAAAATAAGACTTGGAATTTATGCAAGTAGCCTATAGGTAAAAGGGCTTTATAGAATAAATGGGTTTACAAGTTAAAAGAAGAGGATGGAGGTAAGAAACAATTTAAAGCTAGGTTAGTGGTAAAAGGATTTGCACAGAAGAAAGCCATTGATTTTGATGAGATATTCTCTCTTGTTGTTAAAATGACTTCTATCCATACTATTTTAAGTATTGTAGCTACTAAAGATTTATGTTTGGAGTAGCTTGATGTTAAAACAACCTTCCTTCATGGTGATTTTAATGAAGAGATATATATGGCTCAGCCATAGGGATTTGAGGTCAAAGGTAATGAGAACTTAGTGTGTAGATTGAAGAAAAGTTTATATGGCTTGAAGCAAGAACCTCAAAAATGGTATCTAAAATTTGATAGGTTTATGCATGAGCATAGATATAGTGGTATCATTTAGATCATTGTGTTTATTTTTAAGAGGTTGGATGATGACAAATACATTATTTTATGTTTATATGTTGATGATATGCTTGTAGCTGGGTTTAACATGTATCACATTAAGGGATTGAAATGCCAGTTAGCACATGCATTTGATATGAAAGATTTGGAAGCAACAAAATAAATCCTTTGTAGGAAAGTTTACAAAGATTGAAAGCACAAGAAATTGAATTTATCTTAGGCTAATTATATTGAGAAGGTGTTGTGATGTTTCTCTATGGAGAATGCTAAAGTTGTTATCATACCTTTACTTGGTCATTTGAAGTTGACTAAGGAGATGTGTTCAAGGACACAAGAAGAGGAGGATAAGATGTCTAAGGTACCTTATGCTTCCATTGTAGGAAGCTTGATGTATGTTATGGTATGTACAAGGCCAGATATTGCACATGTAGTGGAAGTTGTTAGAAGGTATATAAGTCATCTAGGAATTGAGCATTGGAATATAGTTATATGGATTCTCAGATATTTGGGAGAAACATCTAGTAAGTGTTTACATTTTGGGAGGAACATTACTGATACTAAGGGGAGTACTATAGGTTATGTATTTACTATTGTTGGAGTAGTTGTGAGCTGGGTTTCTAGGTTACAAAAGGTTAATGCTTTATCCATTACAAAGGCAGAGTATGTTGATGCTACAAAGACAGCCAAGGAGATGATATGGCTTTAGTTCTTCTCAAAAGAATTTGGACAGCCTTAGAAGGATAATTATTTGTTTACAGATAGTCAAAGTGTCATTCATCTTGTGAAGAATTCATCTTTGCATTCAAAGACAAAACACATATAGTTGTGGTGCCATTTCATTCAATCGGTTTTGGACGATGGACAATTAAAGCTAGAGAAGATACATACAAATGCTAATCCAGTAGATATGTTAACTGAGGTAGTAACAAGGAAGAACTTGAACTCCTCTTCAGCTTTGGTTGGTCTTCTAGACTGAACAAAATAAAAGAACAATAGAGTCTAGGGTAGTTTAATATATTCTAGTAGGAGCTACATGTTTAGCGGTGCTATGATTAGTCTCCAAGTGGGAGGTTATTATTGTGGAGTCTAATTAGTCTCCAAGTGAGAGATTGATGTGATGTGGAGCCTAATTAGATTTAGAGGTTTATTCGGTGTGATCTCCCTCCAGATTATTTCTATGGGGGTTTGGGGGTAGCGCCCCCAAGAGAAGGTAAGTGTACTCCCCATCATACTATAGGGTGGGGTCAAGGGAAAACTATTATATTGTAAAAGGCGTCAGGTACTATTTTTCTATTATTCTAGCCCTAATTTTGTAAGTGACAAAAATCTTATATAAGAAGGCTTAGGGTTAGGGATTTTCATAAGGTGTGATGCAAAAATTGGTTCTTGTGATAGTATTGAGCTGTAAGAGATTATGGATTGTAATCAGGTTGAAATCACTAGATAATAATAATATTGGACTTTCTATTGGTGGATGTAACCCAAGGATTGGGTGAACCATGTTAAATCTTGGTGTCTTGTGTTCTCTTATGTGTAATCTATTATTTTTTGATATTGGTTATATTTGAATGTAACTATTATTTCTGTCTGAGGTTAACCTTAACACGTCTTGCATCTTGCATCCATGGTAAACCATATTGATTTGTGCTAAGGTGATACTATTGCTTTGTAATTTTATTTCTTAAGCACTAGTTGAGATCTTTCATTATCATTTAGCTTAGCTTATCATTTACTTTCTTGCATCTAGCTTAGAGAATCCAACTTAATTACTATGTTATAGCAATCTTCATCCATGTAGTCTAGATTTTTTTTTAAAAATCTTAATATTGCATCTCTTTCATCTAATCTTAGATTACTTTGCATTTGAATTCATCATAAAGATCTTGGATGCTAGCATTTGTTAGAAACTATAATTGGAAGAATATTTATGTTGTCATCAATATCCAAGGAAAATGCTCCACCACTTGTACTCTTTCTATCATCCATACTTCCTACCTAGGCCACATCCATATATGCACACAAAGTAAAGTCACATGATCTATCATATCATAGTCCAAAATTAGGTGTAACCATCAAATATCTAAATATTCTCTTTACTACTATATGATGTGCTTCTCTATGATCTACTTTAAAATCTTGCTACTATACCAACTACACTTTTTATATCTGGCTTGGTGTGAGTCAGAGATTTCAAAGATCCAATCATGGATATGTACTTCTTCTACTCAACTTTAGGTATCTCATATTTACAAGATAACTTGCAACTAGTTATCATAAGTGTTTGAACAAGCTTACAACTTTTCAAGCCAAATATTTTTTTAAATTCTTTTAAATACTTAGTCTATGATAAGAAAATACCATCACTATTCTACACAATCTATAGACCTAAGAAATATTTCATCTCACCAATCACACTCAACTCAAATTCCTTCTTCATTTCATCAGCAATTTTTTCACTTGTAAGAAAAATTTCAACCAAGAATATAACCATTTCCACATAATTCATAATAGATCTGAAATAAATATGTAATTGAAATCTACATGCAAGAGAATAGACAACATATGCAAAAAAGTGTGACACAAGATATACCTTAGGAAACCCTCATTGAAGGAAAAACCTAGCCTCCAAAAGCATCCATCATCATATATTATTTAGCAAAAAGCCATTGCAATACAACCATAGAAGCCTTCAAAGACATAGTCACAACCAATAAATCCATGTAAACAAGCACAAATCCACACATCTAATGTCATGCTTCTAACCTTCACAAATGCTCCCTTGGCTAACTTGCTAAGCCTTGTCTTGCTCGACTCTTGCCTCTTTTGCCTTCTGTCTTTTCCTTGTCTCTACAACTACCCTTGTGGCTACTTATATAGTAGCAAGTCCTACAAAATCACCAAGTGGTATTACATAAATCATGTGCTACCTAACCCATTGAACCCACATTTAATATTAAAAATTTAATTCTTTTCTCCAATATTAAATAATTACATGAAATATTATCATAATTTTACAATACAACTCATCAAGTATACCCCATGGGAATCATTACATGTTGCACATCCATCTATGTTCTCTTAGGTGAAACATTACATAATATAATAAAATAATAAAATATAACAATATTATGCAATGTGTGCAACACCCATTATCTCATATATCTCCCACTTGTTGTATACATTGCATAGGGTCAATCTTTAGCCACATAAATGAAGAAGGGAACAATCCCTCCTAGCACATCCACCATCATTAGATCAAGGTACACAAAATGCTCCATCTTGGTACTTACAACAAAATCAAAGTATCCAGTATTTCAAACATGAATGATCTCACCTCCTATTATGTCACTGCCATTGAACATACATAGAAGCCACCCAACCTGTCACATTAGAAGATCATAAAATCTTGTACCAATTGAAATTTCAAGAACAAAACCTAATCCAAAGCTAATCACATATATAAGTAGTTGTCAAAAAAATCCATAGCTGAAATAACACCTACAACAAGTGCCAAACCCATCCAACTATCCATACCTCCAAAGTTATACCAAGTGAATCTCACATCATCAATATATCCAATCAATAACCTACAATCATAAGCTTCAAGAAAAATACCTGCCACATATATACCAAGAAGCTCACACTACGAAAGATAATGTAGAATCTATAACCAATCCACTCATAAAATCTTAAAGAAGTGAATCCATGTAGCCTCAAGGACATCCACAACACATAAACCAATAACCTACAAGAACTCTCATAAAAAATCTCTAATGCTCTCCCAAGTTCTCCATAACCAATAGAGGAAAGAGATAAACCATGTCATCTCTCACCTAACATACATGAACACAAACCAATGATCACAATCGCTAACAAATCTTAAATCCAATGTAAGTTGAACATCCAAGAAGATAACCAAGGCCAAAGAGAAACTATGCAAATCATAACTTGTATAATGTCCTTCTACACACACTTCTAGATGTAAATTGTGCAAGTATGATCTCCTCCACAAAACCCCAACAAGAAGCCTCAACAACACCCAACCATACCATATAACTAATCATGGATGTAAACCTCTCACAAGAAGATCAAACTCATAAACTATTCCTAATCCAAGGAATATACCCAATATAAAACCATCTCGCAAAATCAACCAACATAACAACATATGTAAATGGAGATAACCAATACTAAACCATCTCTCAAATGAACCCCCTAGAACTAAAATTATGTACCATTGCTCAAGATCCATATCCATGAAAGATAAGCATAAACATAATGTACCTGAGAAAAATAATGGGTTGTAACTCTCAAGTAGCAAAACTGCCAAGTAGACCAAGAGTGGGGAATGGGAATGCTCATCAAGAAATCCAAGTTTCCAACCAAGACTCATCTAAGAACAATCTCCTCTCAATTTTGTATTTGGTGAATGCCCCTTGGACTCTCCTGCTAAAACCATCAACTATCCCAGCAAATACTTCTCTAATCTAAGAGAAATTGACATCACCACCATCTCTAACATTATCAAGAACATAAACATGACAACATGATCTAACCATCTCAACCAAAAGAGATAGCATGTTCCATATGAGGATACTATAACATGTCAAAACTCTAAATGCATATCAAGAGTATATCATGACATAATAATGAAACCACCCTCACACAAAGGATAACATGTCAAATGAAAGCATAAATCACACCTTTACTAAGAACCCCATTAGTCCTCAAGATGAAACCATCTCCACACACCATGAAGAAAACCATCTCCACATACCATGAAGAACCATCTCCACACAATATGAAGAACCATCTCCACACACCATGAAGATAACCATGAACCCTATGATTCCTCAAGATTTAACCATCTTTACACACCATGAAGATAATAAGTGCACCATGCAAATGTCAAAGATGCTTCTACAACAATAGGATCTAAGACAAACCTCCAACATCTACAAACACTCAATAAATATATCGATGCCAAAAAAAAACTCCCACTCAACTATGGTACCAACTCACCCATGGCATCATAAAATCCATCTTCTATATGAATATCCCCTAGGTTGACACTCATAACCAAAATGTCAGTAAAAGTGAAACCAATATCTCCAAACCCAAGAAGATATAAACTAAACTAGGAATTGATCCTGCACTGTCACCCCATCACTATCACAAGCTCCCATTAAACTATGTATCCAAGCTATCCATGATATCATGATAAAAAATCATCATCTACCATGAGAATAAACCAAGGCATCAAACCATCAAATAACTCAAAGTGCACATCATAAGCTCCTCAAAAGAAATTAAATAACCATGATTCTCAATCAAGAAGATATACCACCATAACCAAATTAGGAATCCAAACTAATGAACATCAAGGATGTACCTATGTATCCAATCATCTCATGTCAAAATCTGTGGCACCATGATCACATCCATGAACCAAGCATCTGACTCTCAAATGTCCAACTTGTTAACATAAAATAGTCAACCACAATCCTCTACTATGAGTATACCTAGTAACAACATCTCATCCCTTCTACATTAAGAAAAAATCAGCAAATCATGCAACTTAGGGCATAGACAACACAAATCTAAGCCACCAATCTGAATATGTATCAATAATGAAAGATCAATGGGAAAAGACAACCCATAACCAAGTTACAAATGCAACCTGTAACTATAGACCACTTACAACACTGCACAACTTGTAGACCCAACAAGTCATCATTCATATCCAAATAAAATACTTATAACCATATCATTATGAGACCAATATGAAATATGAATTGAGTATACAATGACATCAAATCTTAAATCTCCAAAATATACAATTTAATAAACTCACAATGCTACCATAGTTAATATATATCATCAATTGTTCAGATTAATATATCACCAAATAAACCTGCACCAAATCTGAATCAATGTGTAGAGATCTCCAAGAGTTTTTTATTGACTACCCAAGTCCAAAATCCAACTCTATATGCTCAAGTTACTCCCTAATCTATGCTCAAAATAAACAACATCTAACTTTTAGGCTCTTAAAACTTGACAAAATGTCAAAATCACAGACCCAAACCTACATCAAGTTGTAGAGCTCTGAATTAGCTTTCAATGCCTGTAAGAAGTCTGAAATATGATATCTTGAGAGAAAGTTATGGCCATTTTACTAAGATAGTCTTTTTACCATTTTCATTGCAATTTTTTTATAAAAAATTATGACAAAATTTTTGATCGGATTAAATTTGACGGACATCACAGGCTGAAACTAAAAAACTCTTTCATTTCCTTTGAACATGACCAAACTAGGGCACATTGTATATCAACATTTATGGAAACATCAACTCGGATCCAATGGTGAGGTATGTTTTTGTCGAGGAGGTCATTTCTACAAGCTCTCCCCTAAAACCCTTATTTAAATGAAACATCCAAAAAATCCTTTTGTCCAACAACTTCACATACCCAAAATATTTCAACATCCCATCATAAAATCAAACCCAAAACCCTTAAATCTATAATAAACAACTCATTTATCTTGCCCTTTCTTTTATCCTCTCATGCATTCCCATGGATTCAATCTAGGGTTACAACAATAAAACAATAGCTCTGATAACACTTGTAAGGAAACTTGTAACCAAGAATATAACTATTTTCACATAATCCATAATAGATCTTAAATAAATGTGTAATTGAAATCCACATGCAAGAGAATAGACAACATACCCATAAAAATCTGACACAAGATATACATTGGGAAACCCTCGTTGAGGGAAAAATCCAGCCTCCAAAATCATCCATCACTTTGTATTATTCAACAAAAAACTATTGTAATACAACCATAGAAGCCTTCAAATCCATATCCACAACCAAGCAATCCATGTGAACAAGCACGAATCCACACATCCCATGCCATGCTTCTAACCTTCACAAATGCTCCCTTGGCTAACCTATCAAGCCTTGTCCTGCTCGACTCTTACCCTTTTTGCCTTCTATCTTCTCCTTGTCTCTACAACTACCCTTGTGGCTTCTTAAGTAGTAGTAAGTCCCACAAAACCACCAAGTGGTATCACATATAACATATGCTACCTAACCCATTGACCCCACATTTAATATTAGAAATTTAATTCTTTTCCCCAATGTTAAATAATTACATGAAATATTATCATAATGTTACAATACAACTCATCAAGTATATCCTATGAGAATCTTTACATGTTGCATGTCCATTTAGGTTCTCCTAGGTGAAATGTTACATAATAAAATAAAATATAAAAATATAAAAAATATTATGTAATGTGTGCAACACCCATTATCTCAACATCAATTGCTTTGTCATTACCTCTAAAGACATATCACACTAACGAACAATCCATTCTCAATTTCTTTCTAATACAAGTTACTATCTACAATACCTTTAGCAAATCCCAACTTTGCAAAATATTTTTCTAACCTCACATACCAAGTTCTAGGTTCTTTCTTTAGACCATACAATGCTTTCTTCAATCTACATACCTTATTCTTCAACTTGAGAAATCAAACACAATTCTTCATGTACTTTATTTCTTTTCATAACCTATTTTTCTTTGCTTCCAATAATCTAATTATCAAGGTGATTCTTTGTCCAATTCTTGTTAGCTATAGGCATCACTAATTTAGCTCTTACTCTCTAGGTTCAAATCTTGGTTCTTCTCTCTATTCAAGAATTTGTACATCATTTTGTAAATCATTGTTAGTCTCACAAAACAACTCAACATTCTCTTGTTAGCCTTTGGATTAATCTCTTCATCAGAATTATAATCATCAATAATATTTACTAAAGATATCTCTTCTATTAATTCCTCTTTCTTAACCAATCCAAGTTCATCATCTTCATTATCACAACCATTCAAGAATATTTCCATACTTTCTTTAAATTATTCATCATCAAAAAGGAAATCCTTTTCAGTATTCCTTACTCTCATAAAAAATTTGAATGAAAAATGACCAAATTCTTTACATGTCCAACAAACAAAAAGTTTCATACCTTCATCTTGCTTCTCATTTTTCTCTTTCCAACTATCATAGTTAACTCTATCAAACTAAGCACTTTCTTTCCTGAAAAGACCCAACATTGATCTCCTAAAGTTGTTAAGCTTTTCACTCAAGGACTTGATGCTTTGGTGCTCTAATACCCATTGTTAGAAAGTAAAGTCCACCATAGAGGGGTGAATTAGTTATTATATTTTAACTAGGGAAACCCTTCATTAGAGGAAAAACTATGGTGGGGATGGCACCTACAAAATGATGTGCTAGGATAAAAGTTCCTTGTAAAAGGATGGACTATAGTTAATACATATAAGTCCTTGTTAGGATACTTTGAGTCCCTATTAGGAGATTCCAACTCTATTAGGAGTTGTGCCAACCCTATTAGGATTTGTAGAAGGTAGAAGGATCCATTGTCCAAATAGCTTAAGGGAAAGACCACCAAACACACTGTACAATTTCTCTCTATATTATTCCTTACAGAATAATAGAAATGAAATGAGTTTAACTCCTTCTCTATCCTCTTGACTACACCAAACCTCTTCATATCTCAATACTAGATCTTTAACTTTGCATCCAATAATCCCTTAGATCACTTATGACAAGGAAAATAACCTTTTTTTATACAATATCCTCAAAATCATTTACTGAGTCAGCCTTGAGGATTTCCCATTTAATTGTAATAGGATATCATTAAGATATTACAATTCATTACATATTTTTTCAATTATAAATGTTGTCGACTCACAATAAATACAACTTCTCATACGTGTAACTTCAAACCTTGCACATTTTATGATGTCATCACTAGGATGTCTGCTATCATTGTCTAACTTTGATCATCATGTTTCTATCCCTATTAAGAGATACAATCTAATCATCATAAACTTCTTTTCAAGTACTCTATCTACACATTATCCTCTTTAATTCTTGAAAAAGTCTCACATGTCTTTGACTCTCTGCATGTGCACTTTTCCACTTCATCAAGAAATGATGTAGAAAATATCCTTACCTATGCTTGACCTCATCATCAATACACAGTCTGTATGACCATGTTCTCTGTCTGCCACTCTACTAGTCTTTATAAAAACAATACTATGTTTATATCATGTCATGAATGCAACATGTCAATCATTCTAACAATCTCCCAATATGTTCTAGAAATGCTTATGATACTTACCCAAAGGAATACCATCAACATTCATGCTAAAAAAACCTACTAGAGAGATATTTATTAATAGTGTAAAGTGCCACATCATTTGATTGATGAAGAGGATTTGAAAAGAAGAGATAGCAAGGTGAGCTAGTGACGTTGTTGAGTGATGAGAAGTTAAGTATCATAGAAATACAATGGGCATTTGATAAGTTAATCTTTGCAAGATAATGTGTTGTTCAATAAATAAATGAAGTAAAGAAGATAGTTGGATGAAACTTAGACTTGGAACAAGTCAAAAGGATAATCTTGATCAAGTATCAGTATTGGTTAGTCAATGAAGGAGTTAAAGCTAAAGATTAACTTAAGTAGAAGCCAGACAAAATAGTTCAAGCCATGTGATAGTTATTACTAAGTTAGCTGATGAAGGTTAGTAGCAACTGATCATATTAATGGTTGAGCAATCTTATTGATGTCAAGAAAGACATGATAGTGTATGCTGAGCTACATAGTGACCAGCAAGCAGAAGAACACAATGATTGTCGAGTGACAACATAAGTTACAATTTGTAAAAAAATTGAGTTTGAGGCTGACACAATAGAAATTTTCAATTAGTTAAAGCACGTTGAAGATAAGGATTGATGAGCTAGCATATGTAATGCACAAGGAGATTTTTTTAAGAGATCAATAGCAAGGATTCAACCAGAAGTATCTATAAGAAGAAGGGAAATAAAATGATGGAAGGATTTGATGAATCTGACTCAATCCTAATATCAACGGTGATGTTTAAGAAAAAAAATATCAAAATTACCTATTTGAGGTATAAGAGATGTTTTCTAAGGTTGGTTCATTGTTGATTGACAATATTAAGGAGAATTTGTGAAGAGAAGAGCACCAGAGGAGTAGTGTGAAGAGTGATTTCTTGAAGAGATGCCAAGTAGATCAATGATGAAGATGTAAATGGAGGCTAGTGAATGAACCAATAGATGAGCATACAAAGATATGAATTTTCAAAGTGAGTTGTATACTATAGATCAAACCTATTGTTACATTCTAACCATTGTGGAAATAAATATACTTTAATCAAGGTCAACCTAACAATCATTTTGTAAACCCTTTAATCAAGGTGGCATTCTAATGGAATGATCCAAAGTCCTCTAACAAGGCCACTCCTAATAGGGTGACTAAATCCTTTAATATGGTCACATTTAACAGTGTGTTGTATAACCTTTAACAAGGTTGGCTCTTAACTAAGCTCACTTCAGAAGAGTGAACAAGTGGTAAAGGAAGAATTTCATATATAAAGAGGTATAGATCCAAACTAGGTATCCATGTGTGAGTGCAAGTGTATGTAAGAGACACATATAGAAGAAATTCAATCAAAGACACACAAGTGTGAGGGTGAATGCTAAGGTAAAGGATAAATCTTGCAAAGATGTTGATGATAGTGATAAGAAAAATTTGAGCAAGAAGGCTTAAATATTATTGAAGGGGAAAGACTAATTGCTTGAAGGGTTGCCAAGTGAATCAAGATCAGAGATGATAGTGAAGAACTTATCAATGAGTCAACACAAGGACTGAACAAAGGTCTGAACTTGAAAAATTGAGTTGTAATCACACAAATCAAACCTATTATTTTCTTTTTTATCACCATAAACAATTTGTATTGAAATCCTTTTAACAGAGGTTGACCTAATAGTCATTTGGAAGACTTAACAATCTATGTAAATCCTTTAACTAGGTGGCATTCTAAATAGAATTATCGAAGTCCTCTAATAAGGCCACTCCTAATAGGGTGATTAAATCCTTTAATAAGGTCACATTTCACAGTGTGTTTTATAACCTTTAACAGAGTTGGCTCCTAATAGAGCTCACTTTCAAAGAGTGAAAAATAAGTGACATGTTGTTGGTGGTTTTTCTCAAATTGAGTTTCCACGTAAAATCCTAGTGTAAAATTTTGTGCTAAATTATTTATATGTTTTACATTTGATAATGTTTTCATTATGCAAAGAAATTTATGTTTAAGATAATATTTTCAGTAGAGACCGAGCAACAATAGGACAAGCATAACAATGAGTGGTTTTTTAAGAGACACATATAGAAGAAATTTAATCAAAGACACACAAGTGTGAGAGTGAATGCTAAGCTCAAGGAGAAAGCTTGCAGGGATGTTTACAATCGTGATAAGTGAAATCTGAGCAATAAGACATAAGTAATGTTGAAGGGGAAAGACTAATTACTTGAAGGGTTGCCAAGCGAATCAAGATTAGAGATGACAGTGAAGAACTTATCAATGAGTTAGCACAAGGATCGAATAGAGATTTGAACTTGCAAAATTGAGTTGAAATTACACAAATCAAACCTATTGTTTTCATTTTTTTATCACCATAAATATTTTTTATTGAAATCTTTTAACACAGGTTGACCTAATAGTCATTTGGAAGATTTAACAATTTGTGTAAATTTTTTAACTAGGTAACATTCTAAATGGAATGATCAAAGTCCTCTAAGAAGGTCACTCCTAATAGGGTGATTAAATCCTTTAATAAGGTCACATTTAATAGTGTGTTTTGTAACCTTTAATAGGGTTGGCTCCTCACAGAGCTCACTTTGAAAGAGTGAAAAATAAGAGATATATTGTTGGTGGTTTTTCCCAAATTGGATTTCCACGTAAAATCTTAGTGTCAAAATTTGTGTTGAATGCTTTATATGTTTTACATTTGATGATGTTTTCATTATGCAAAGAAAGTTATGTTTAAGACTATTTTCAATAGAAACCAAACAACAACAGGACAAGCATAACAATGAGTGGTTGTTTTATTGTTCAAATGGCACATAAGGACCTTGAGTAATTGATTCATGCCCCTTCCTTAATTATTCTAAACATTTCTAACAATTGGTATTAGAGCTCAGTGCTTACAGAGAAAAGTTTGAAGGTACTTAAAAGATAAAGATCATGACTCATAAGAGAGATGTATCTAAGCTAAACAAGATCTTTCCTAGATTGCAAACCTTGATGAGGTTGCACATATCAAGTATCAATGATACTAATGTTAATTTTTTGGAAAATGAATATTTTGAGGTAATAACTACTCCACTGACAACTAGCCAAATGAAGTAAAAACAAGAACATAACCAAGAAATGTTGGAGATTTCCTAGGCCCTAATTTATATCAAATTTGATGACCTAAAAGACTATAACAATGCAAAGAATATGTGGGACAAATTGAAGACCATAAATGGAAGTGATGACAATTTCCTAAGAGCCAAATCAAAAAGTTTGAAAGGTAAATTTGATGGCATGAGAATGATGGAAGGTGAGAACATAGTACAATATTGCACAAGAGTTAAAGAGGTTGGAAATGCTATTCGTGGTGCAAATGGAGAAATCAAAGATGAAATAGTGAGAAGTAAGGTATTGAGGACTCTACTCCCTATCTATGCCATTATACTCTCTACAATCCAAGAATTGAGATGCACACCAGGAAATAATTTGACCTTAAAAGGTGTAATTGGTAGACTTACTACTCTTGATATGTCTAAATTTGATAACTACACACCTGCTACTATTGAATCTGCTTTCAAGTCACAACTAGTTCTTAGCAAAATAAAAAGTAAACATGTGAAAAGTGATAGTGATAGTTCTAATGATGAGATTGATGAACTTGAAGCCCTTATTACAAAAATATTTGGAAGAGGAAAATGTAAATACAAAGGTAAATTACTTATCATTTATTTTTGATGCAACAAGGTTGGTCATATTGTTGATAGGTGTCCTAATACAGAGGATAAGGATGAAAGGAAGGAAAGAGAGTACAAAGGAAGAAGAGATGACCGAGACTTAAAGAAAAGAAAGGTTGAAAAAGGTAAAAAATCTTGTTATATTAACAAAGAATGATCTAACAATTAATCTAAGAGTAATGATGATGAAGTTGTCTATGTTGCTATGAAAGAAGATTTTGGTGAAGATGAGAAAACTGCACTAATTTCATATGTAAACAAAACTGATAGATGGATAATTGATAGTGTATGCTCAAATCATATGACTAGTGATAAAGATAAATTTGAAGATATTGGTCCATACAAAGGTGGATGTGTTAAATTTGGTAATGATATTCCATGTGTTGTGAAAGGTAAAGGAACTATTCAACTAACTAACAAGATAACATGTGACAATGTTTATTGGGTTGAAGGACTTAATTATAATTTTTTGAGTGTTTCACAATTGAAAAAATTAGGTTACAAAATTGAATTTCACAATAGGAAGGCCAAGATACATGATGATGATGGTAAGATAGCTAGAAGTGGTGATCATACAAGAGGTAATTTGTTCTATTTAGATCTATCAAATGAGACATGTTTGTTTGCATGACAAGAAGATGTTTGGTTATGAAACAAAAGATTATTTCATGTAAATTTTGACAATTTGGTAAATATTAGTAAGATGAAGAAATTAAGAGGGTTTCCTAAACTAAATAATCCTGATAATGCTATGTGTAAACAATGTCAATTGGGAAAGCTGGCCAAATCTAGTTTTAAGAGAAAAACATACACTTCTAGTAATATTTTGGAATCGGTTCATTCTAACTTATGTGGACCCATTGATGTTCAAAGCTACAATGGAGATAAGTATGTCATTCTATTTGTTGATGACTACTCTAGAATGATGACTATGATGTTTCTTAAAGCTAAATCTTATGCTTCTCAATTATTTAAGTGGTATTTAGCCAAAGTTGAGAAAGAAATAGGGAAGAGTCTGAAGTGCTTGAGATCTAACATAGGTGGTGAATTTATTTCAAATGAATTCAATATATTTTGCAATGACAAAGGAATTAAAAGACAAATGTCAACACCAAGGATCCCTCCTCCGAATGGGATAGTTGAAAGTAGAAACAGATCAATAATGGACTGTACAAGAACATTAATGATGAAGAAGAGTGTGTCAAATAAATATTGGAGATAAGTTGTAAGTATTGTTATTTATACCCTGAATAGAGTACAAGTCAAGAAAGTTACAAATGTTATACCTTTTGAACCATGGTAAGATATGCTCCTAATGTGAAGTATTTCAAAAAATTTGGAAGTAGATGCTATATACTTAAAGATAATAGGAATGGAAAAATTTATGCAAAAAGTGATGAAGGTATATTCCTAGGTTATTCCACAAAGAGAAAATCGAGAAAATCTTATAAGTGTTTGAATTCTAACACTATCAAAATTGTGGAAAGTGCAAATGTGAAAGTTGACGAGTTTATAGAAAGATTTGACACTACATGTAAAGAAGAACCCAAAGATTATATTACAATCATCTATGTGGTTAATGATGCTCCAAGCACTCCTAATAATCAAGCAAATCAAGCTACAAGTTCCTAGTAGACAAGAAATGATGAAACACAAATACAAATTGTTGAACAGTAGAGAGTGGGTGTCAAGTAGAAAACTGAAGATGTCAAGTCACAGAGGGTAATGTTGACCATCAAATAGAAAATGTCAAGCATGCAGAATAGGAACCGTAACTTGAACAAGAAAGAGAAAATGAACCTGAGATTATTTTCCAAGATGAACCTTTAGAAGAATAGAAAAGAAAACTACTTGTGCGAACAAAATATCTGAGAAGACATCAAAAACCTAAACAAATCATTAGAGATGTTGAATCAAGTGTTATTACAAGGAAAAGACTCAAAGATAATACATTCTTACTTTGTGAGTTTGAGCCCAAAATAATAAAGGATGCTTTAGACAATGAAGATTGGATTCGGGCAATAAACAATGAAATTGATGAGATTGAGAAGAAAAATACTTGGAATTTAGCACCAAGACCTAAAGACAAAATTGTCATTGGGACAAAGTGGTTTTTTAGAAACAAATTCAATAAGAATGGAGAAGTAATAAGAATCGAGGAAAGAATTGTATGCAAGGGTTGTGCTCAAGAAGGAATTTATTATGGAGAAACTTTTTCACCTATGTCAAGACTTGAAGGAGCTCTTCTTGCATATTCAGCCTACAAGAGTTTGAAGGTATATCAAATAGATGTCAAATCTACATTCTTAAATGGTATACTGGAGGAAGAAATTTACATTAAATAGCTTGAAGGATTTGTAGATCCAAACAAGAAGAACATGGTATGTAAACTAAACAAAGCCCTTTATGAACTAAAGCAAGCCCCAAGAGCATGGTATGAAAGATTACATAATTATTTGGTGAAGATTTGTTTTGAAAGGACAAAAGATAATAGTAACCTATATTTGAATAATAGTAAGAACAATGAAGTATTGTTATTTGAAATATTTGTTCATGATATTATATTTGGACGATGAGAAGCATTATGCAAATCATATGTTGATGAAATAAAGAATGAATTTGAAATGCTAATGTTTGGTGAAATCAAATTATTTGTTGGATTACAATTATGTCAAATGAAGTTTGGTATTTTCATTACATAATCCAAATACATCAAGGAGATACTAAAGACTTTTGGTATAGAAGATTCTAGGCCAATGAGTACACTTATGTCTATAGGACATAAGTTATCTAAGAATGATGATTTTAATGTTGTGAACTATACCCTATACAGATCCATGATTGGAAAACTATAGTATGTTATTCATAGTAGACCAAATATTACTTTAGCAGTTGGAATAGTTGTTAGATTCTCAAAAAATCCTAAAGAGAATTACATGATGGCTGTAAAAATTATTATGAGATATCTGAAAGGTATAGAAGATTATGGATTGTATTACAAGAGAAATTATAAGTTTGAACTGAAAGTGTTCACTGACTTAGATTGGGTAGAAAATATAGATCGCAGGAAAAGCACTAGTAGAGGTGCATTATTTCTAGGGAAGAGATTCGTGTCATGGACAAGAAAAAAGGAGGAATTGTATTTCCCAATCAATAGCTAAAGCCAAGTATGTGGCAACTATAGTAAATTATTCAAATATTATGTGGATCAAGAAATTATTGAAAGATATGAAAGAAGAAATTATAGATCCAGTTGTTATCTATTTTGATAATACAAGTGTTATCAACATTTCAAAGAACCCAATGATGCATGCTAAGACAAAACACATTGCTATCAAGTATCACTACTTGAGGGAATTAGTTTAAGAAAAAGAAGTAAAGCTAGAATACGTGAATACCAAGCAACATATTGCTGACATATTGACAAAACCATTATCTAAAGATGCTCATGAATATATTAGAGGTAAATTAGGGGTGGTTCCCCTAACCAAAGCTACTTAAGAAGACAAGGTGCATTTCTTCACATGTGGTAATCAAAATATCCTACATAGTGATGCAATACAACTCTACTTTGGGACATGCCTAAGGTAGATAATTCAATACAACATAACAGATCAGTCATGGAAAGATGACATGAATCAACTAGACATGTAAAATCTACATAATTTAGATATATGAAGAGTTTGAATGTTAGCCAGCTAAACGTCTTTGACATTGTTGTCAAAGAGGGAGAGATTACTATAGAGAGAGATACCACAAAGAGGGAAACAAATACTATTGTTTTAGAGGGAGAAATTCAAAAAAGAGAATCAGAGTAAAAAAATATTTTGGATTGTATGGTAACTAATCTGTTACTAGTATTAAGATGTTTCAAATATTCCCATCAATGCCAAAGAGGGAGATTATTGGAAACTTAGAATTGGAACAATTGTTGTTTTGTCATTGATGTCAAATCTATTGATAATATATTTCTACCTACTATAAATGTCATATATACTTTGATTGATAAAGAGGATTTGAGATTTTTCTCATAACAATAGCACCTAGAGGAAAGGTTGAGTTATGAAAAGGGAGTTATAATGGGAATTTGATTAGATAGATTGTGATAAAGCAAAGTGATTGTTTATGTTAAGAAATTTAAGCCAAGCTAAGCAATAAAGTAAAAGGCTAAGGAATACCAAGTGATGCTAGTACCAACTGAGCTAAAGTTAGTGCCAAGAAAGTCTAGTGTTGACTGAGAATTAGCATAGATTGAGCAAGATAGTTGATGTCAATCTAGAAAGATTTACATTGATTGAGTAATATAGTGATGATAAAGTGTCAAAATTTAGAGAATGTCAAGTGACAGTATGAGAATGAATTCAAGGAAATTTTGAGATCAAGTTGACACAATTGACTTCTTGGGAGATGTAAACCGCATTGAAGATAAGATTGATTAGTTGGACCATTAAATTCAAGGAAAGGATTAGGTAAAGACCTAACAAAAAAATTCTAAAGAAGTTTATAGAAGAAGATCAAGAAGATAGATAGAAATAATGAATCATGTTGAACCTGATCGTAAACCCAATATCTACAATGATTGTAGAAAATGGTAAAGAAAGAATTACTTATATAAAGAGGTATGGTGCAAGAGCACCTAAGAAAAAAGAACACAAGGAGGATAATATATCTTATGTGATATATTTAAATTCATTTGAGCAATTTATAATGTATTTGAGTCTATTAAGTCAAGATGTAAAGGCTAGAGAAGCCATTTGTAACAAGTGGTCAAAATTGTAAATGGAGGTCCTATTATGATCAATAATGTCAAAATGTTTAATTAATAGGTGAATGGATCTATTTTTATCCATTTAAAGTTATTTGAGTCATAATTTTGGTCTAGGTTGGGTTTATATGAAATTTGTAATGCAAAAATGCATAAAATGTTGTTAAAAATGCAAAAGGGTTAAAAGAATGTAATGGGTTGGTTTAAAGGGTGGTTTGGAAGTTATTACCAATCACAAAAATTATAAAAATAGATTTATGATTGAACCAAAGCATTAATGAAAGGAAGAGATACATTTTGAAACAAATTTGGTAATATTCTGAGTTGTTATTTTGATTTGTTTTTTAGTTTTAGTGTTGGTTCAAGGTCTTGTACGACCATGTACAGCCTGAAAACTGTGTAAAATTTGTATATGTGGATAGAGTAGTGATCAAAATTTCTTTTAGAATTTTTTTGGATTTATTCCATGTAGAAATGAAGAAGTTATGCAAGTTTTGAAAAAGCTTGTAAATTGCAGATTTGAGGATGCCCAACTACAGTCATGTTGAAATGTTTGGAATGGACACATTTGAATGAAACAGGTACTATATTTATATTCATTAGAAATATATGTGAACTAGCTTTCATTTCCCATTTGTTTTAATAATTTTCATTCAAATTTGTGTAAGTTATGGATATTTGAGTGAAGATTGGGTTTTATGGATCTCCATTGAAGGTGTAGAAAAAGGTTTGATCTTTTAAAATTATTTATGTATTGGATAAATTAATGGCTTATAGATTATGAAACTAGATTTATACAGGATCAATATTAAATTTTTTTTTTTTCATTTGGAGTTATTTTGAGCAAGTTATTTGATGCCCTAGGAAGGGTTACTAGTTTTGTTTCTGGATTATGACAGACAAAATGGGTCTAAGTACAAAGACTATAACTTGCAACAGATTTGTTTTTTTTTGGCTCATCTTTGGATATGTTTTACTATTCAAAATTTGGAACAAATCCTCTAAATTTTTTTGCAGGAAAATCATAGGATTGAAAGTTATGAATGGTGTACTCAGGTATAGAAGTCATACCATGTGAATGGTGAAGTATTGTAAATTAGTATTGGAACGAATTTTTTTTTACCTCATGAGATGTCTTTAAGAATGGATATTATTTCATAGATTTTAATGGGATCAACATGTATCCCATTGATTGGTTGATTTATAAGATGCTCTTCATTAGATTGGTATTAGAGCTTGAAGATCTTCAGTGTGTGGGTAGAGCGTTGAAGGAGGCAACCCACACTAGGACCTTGAAGATTCATTTTTTATTGTTGATAAGTTTTTGGTTGCAGATGCTCATCCATCTTGTTACATAAATGAGGATGTTGTGTTGTTGAGTTGATAGATATGGAATTTCTATCAAGGGTCATAAGAAGGTCTAGTGGATGCCAAGAGACTAGGGAGAGAAGTAAAGAGGAGGAATCCTAGGTGAGGCACATGGAGCATTGGCTTTGGTGAGTTTGAAGCAGCACTGTAAAGGTAGCTCTTTGACTGATAAGGCACCATGGAATTTTCTACCATTAATGTTCCACTAATAGGAGTGTTTGAGAAGGTTATTTTGAGGGTAGTCATGTGTCCTTAAAGGAAAATATGATGGTGATAAAGGCATTAAGAGGCAAAACCAATGAAGGTAAAGATGACGATTTTAGGTTTAATTTTTCTTGCAACTTATTGATTCTATCTTTCCAAGGGACCTGGAAACTTTTCAAGGTTGGGAGTATGCTGCAAGAGCACCTAAGAAACAAGAACACAAGGAGGATAATATATCTTATGTGATATATTTACATTAATTTGATCCATTTATAATGAATTTGAGTCTATTAAGTCAAGATGTAAAGGCTAGAGAAACCATTTGTAATAAGTGGTCAAAATTGTAAAAGGAGGTCCTAATATGATAAATAGTGTCAAAATATTTAATTAATAGGTGAATGGATCTATTTTTATCCATCTAAAGTCATTTGAGTCATAATTATGGTCTAGGTTGGGTTTATATGAAAGTTGTAATGCAAAAATGCATAAAGTGCATAAAATGTTGTCAAAAATGCAAAAGGGTTAAAAGAATGTAATGGGTTGGTTTAAAGTGTGGTTTAGAAGTTATAACCAACCAAAAAAACTATAAAAATGGATGTATTATCTAACCAAAGCATTAATTAAAGGAAGAGATACATTTTGAAACACATTTGGTAATATTCTGAGTTGTTACTTTGATTGGTTTTTTAGTTTTAGTGTTGGTTCGAGGTCTTCTATAGCTACATATAGCCTGGAAACCATGTAAAATTTGTATATGTGGATAGAGTAGTGAATATAATTTCTTTTTTATTTATTTCAGATTTATTTCATGTACAAATGAAGAAGTTATGCAAGTTTTGGAATTGTAAATTGCAGATTTGAGGATGGCCAACTACAATCAGCTTGAAATGTTTGGAACAAATACATTTGAATGAAACAAGAACTCTATTTATATTCATTGGAAAAATATCTGAACTATATTTCATTTTCAATTGGTTTTAATTGTTTTCATTCAGATTTGTGAAAGTTATGGATATTTGAGTGAAGACTGATTTTTAAGGATCTCCATTGAAGGTGTAGACAAGGGTTTGATCTTATAAAATTATTTATGTATTAGATAAATTAATGGATTATAGAATATGAATCTAGATTTATATATGATTAATCATAAAAAAAATTGGTTTCATTTGGAGTTGTTTTGAGCAAGTTATTTGATTCCCTAGGAAGGGTTATTAGTTTTGTTTCTAGTTTATGATAGAGAAAATGGGTCTAAGTATAAAGAGTATAAATTGAAATGGATTTTTTTTTTTTGGCTCATATTTGGATATGTTTTATTATTCCAAATTTTGACCAAATAATAAAAATGGTTTTTCAAGAAAATTTCAGGATTGGATGTTATGAATAGTGTACTTGGCCGGTATAGAAGTCAGACCATGTGAATGGTGAAGTATTGTAAACTAGTATTGGAAAGAGTTTTTTTTTTCCTCATGAGATGTCTTTAAGAATGGAATTTATTTCATGGTTTTTAATGGGATTGGCATGTATCCCATTGATTGGTTGATTTGTAAGATGCTCTGCATCAAGGTATAAAGCTGAACCTAGGTAGGCTAGTTTGTACCTAGTGCTTCTTTCTTGTCATTTTTTCTTGTAGTGATTCTAGCCACATCACTAGTGGTTTAATAAGACCTATTAGGTGTAGAAACCTAAATTTGATTACACTATTTTAGTAATCCTATTTAGTTGTCTAAAAAGGCATTATTAATTAAATTTCTATTTAATTAATCCTTTGTCATCCCCTAGTTGATTAATTTAATTAATCATCTATAGTCCTAATTGATAAATCAAATAATCTATTATTTATCAATTAAATCCTATTCTTCTATCTAATTCCAAAAATCCCCATTTATTAAATAAATCTATTTGATAAATGAAATCCTCAAATTCAAAAACCCCTAACCTATCTCTAATCCTCCATTTAGCCTAATCCACCCCATCCACCCATACTAAACAAGCTTAGCCACTAACTCACCCACCCTCATTAATGCCATCCACTTGCACATCTCTAACATCCCTAATCTAATCCTAAACCCAAGCCTAATCCACCCCCTAATGTTGTCACATTCATTAAACAAGTTTAAGACTTTCCTAATCCAAACCAAAGTCTCCCCTCAAAAAACCCAACCACTAAGTCATGAGTGCTCTTACAAAACATAAAAGACTCTTACAAGCCCACTCATGACTCTTACACCCATCTTCCACACTCTTCCCTCTTCCACACTCATTCCTCTTACATCCCTCTTACATACTCAACCCCACTCATCATGCCTTTAACCAACCCTTTACCCTACCCTCTCACACTCATCCTCCTTGTGACAAGTGTCACCTTTCCATTGGTGCTAAACAAGCACAATCCATGTGCTCTCCTTTGAGTGCATCCTAGCCCTCCTTAAGCCTTCATCCATCCTTGCATCTAAGCCCTCCATCCCTCTACCCCTTAGCCTATAAATTGAATCCCATCCCAAGCCATTTCATCAACAATCTTTGAGCTAAAGTTACCATGCCCTTTTGAGAGCCAAAAGACATACCCATACCCTTATAATTCCAAATTGAGAGCTCACAAAGCTACCAATTTGCCACTACCCATCTCCATTGAAGCAACTTTTGAGCATCTTGAGCATACATCCACAGCAAAAGGACACATCTACAGAATCAAGAAAGCATGGAGTGTTTTCTCTTGTGAGGTTTGCACTTCTTGTTTTCTTTCTTTGTCTAAGCATATATGTGAATTTAGTTTTTGGTTTGTGAATGTTTACTTTATTTGTAAATGTTCTTTGCATACTAATTCTTGTTCTACATTTTGGCACGCCCGGTGGGACCCCACTATGGGTCATTTAATCATCTATTTTCATCTATATGTCATTTTTCTAACCATCTAATGTGTGTTGTTGTTTGAGTGTGTTGTGAAGGTGTTTTGCTTGTTTTTGCAGGTTAAAGAACGCACTTAGGAAGAAGAAATACCATCTAAAAAAAAAAAATTTGCATTTTTCAACTTTTTTGGCGCAGTTTTGGCGTCTGCAACCTATTCTGTCAGCAAAAATCCACGTCTGCAAAAATCGACGTCTGCGCAAATCGACGTCTGCGAAAATCGACATCTGTGAAAATTTGCATCTGCGAAAATCGTCATCTGCGAAAATCCGCATCTGTGCAAATCGGCGTCTCTGCTTGTCACCTGTGTTCTGTGCTGCAAATCTGTTTTGTCCTCTTCGAATACTAGCATCTCTGTATTTCAGCATCTTCGTATTTTGGCGTCTCTATATTTCAGCGTCTTCATATTTTGACAAACTGTCTTCTCTGCTTGCTTATGTTGCATTTAGACCATTTTAAGCATTTTTACGCGTAGAAAAAACAACAAAAAAAGTTTTTAAAAAATTTCCCATAGTTAAGCTCTCATTTTTGAAGATTTTGGCTAACTAACTAAATTGCTTTTTTTTTGTCTCATTGCAAGTTGGAGCACATATGGAACCACTAACAATGTTTCTTGCAGGTTTTCATGTTGCTAAAAAATGAACTTGAATGTTTAACCATTTGTCTTTGAATGCATGTTGCTAAAAAAATGAACTTGAATGGTTAAACACATTTTCCATTGAATGAATGTTGCTCAAAACACACTCTTGAATGTCATGGATTAAAATCAACTTTCGTTGGAATGCATGCTTAAAACAAAAAATCCAATCTTGAATGCCAAGGATCAATTAACCATTACAATATCAAACACTTCATTTGGAGCTTCTAAAATTGAACAAAAAAAATCTCTTTTTCACATGCAATCTAGGTAAAGTTTGATTTTTGGACATTTAAAAAACTTTGTTAAGTTAAAATACAAATTTACAAAAACCAATTTGAGTAGTTCCTTGGACTCACCTCTTTTCTAATCACCCATCAAATATTAACCATTGGTTGCAATCTCAGCACCATTTATGGGGATGGGTCTACTTGAAAAAGGTGTTAAATGTTCCACAATCTAACTCACTCACTTGGTCTTTGAACGTTTGCTTTAACTTTATCAAAATTCTTAAATGGCCAAAACTCTAGATTAAATCGATCACACTTCAAGTTTGGGCACTAAAATTGAACAACAACTGACGTGGAGAGCCTCCAGGCGCATGTTTGAAATCGAATCTCACACACTTTTGTTTTGGGCTTAAAACAAACTCACACTCAATCTTGAATGCCTTAAAGAAAATTAATCGATACTTGACATGGAGGGCCTCCGGGCGTGCGAGTTTGCTTTTGTTGACCCTAACTCTTCTTATTGTTTGCATTCTTCGATCGATTTACTTTTTTTGGCGCTTCAAGTTGGAATTGAACATTGTCTCTTAAACATGAGTGCTTGCAAAGTCTAGATTAGCACACATAAGAGTCAGTTGGTAAAAGAACAAGTGTGTTTTTTAGCCCAAGGTCATCCGAGTCTTCTCTCCCCTTGTCGTCTTTCGAGGCCATCTTGGGTGCATAAGATTAGGATCCAAAACCTTGTTTCTTTTTAGGAGGCCTGCTTGGGGATTTCATCACCGCTTGGACAACCTCAACTCCAGCGTTCCGGCGGAGTATAAGAATCGGGAGGTGAATCGAAAGACACCTCTCTTGGGATCAAGATTTTGTCATTCGGGCTAAGCCTCAAGGAACTTTATACCCTTGAGAAGTGAAAGAGGAGAAGTGGGTTACCGCTCCTCTCGGCTGTGTGACATCCTTTTGGTCTCATCTACGGATTTGGGCCTCACGTACCTTGTGTATATCAAGGACTCCCTAGCTAAACCAATTGTCTGCCTTGCAGAAAACCATCTAGGATGTTAATGTGTTTGGAGTGACTGATCAAAACATTTGTAGAACATACACACTCCTTGGCGCAAGTATCACATTCTGAGAACCACAAACTTATATCTGGGTGTTCCTATCTATTGCTTGTTTTTATTTTACTTGTTGAATGAATGTTTGCCAAACTTGGTCAATCCTAGCTTAGGGCACACTTAGCGTAGTCACTGCCTATTTTGAAAGTTGAACAAGTTGAAGCAAAACAACTGAGATTTTTTCCAAAGCCAAGAAAATTCAGGAATTTATGTCGGAACAACCCAAACCCAAACAGAAGTTTCACAAGGTCAAACTCAAGCCATCTCTAGCATACCAAGAACGTTCAGCCAAGAGAAAAGAAATAACACCAAGCCCACGAATTTCCAAACTCCACAAAGCAGAGGAAAAAGCTACCGACGAAGCACTTCAAGAGGTCTGGTTAGAGTGCACCATCAAATTTAGCCAACATCCAAGAGTTAATCCTGCTTATGCCTTACCAACTAGGCATGATTTCTATGATTAGACACCCTTGTTTCTCCACATCTTCTTGGATAAGCTTCACTCTAGAGTCATCTTTGTAGAAAAGCCAGCCATCTTAGGTTATCCCCTTAAGCATTATTAGCTCATCCATCTCATTTAGAATCATACCATCTAGCCAGTAATCGAAAATTTGCACATCTAAGCTTTCAAAATTTTTGTCACCTTGCTAAAAGTTTGCCATTCCTAAAATCTTCCAAATCCACCAATCTCACCAAGGTTATCCCTTTGACAGAGCTTTGTCTAGAGTAATCTAGCTTTGTCACTTGTTATTCCTCATCACCTTGAGCTAAAGGTTGGGATTCGCAAGTGGTCAATCTCGTGTTCTTCCTAAAGGATCATCAGTCTATCCTTAAGTTGACACAATCACCACCAAGCTTGCACATAGGAAAGCAGACCTTTTGTGCTTTGACAACATATCTTTGAAGTTAGAATCCCCAACCCAATCCTCCTTAGGTTTTTTCATATAGCTTTGCCTCAACCTAGGAAATCATTTGCATAGAAAAGCCTTCCCCCTTTTGCATCCATCAGCATTATTGGATCTCATCCCTAGGAGCATTTTTCATGCCACCCGTCACTCGCTTAGCCAAGAAGAAAGAAACAATGGAGCCCTATCATTTGGATTGAACAGCCTCACCCCCCTTGAGCACTCAGCCATCCTTCAACCCAGAGCAAGCTACCAATTTGCCATTACCCATCTCCATTGAAGCAACTTTTGAGTATCTTGAGCATACATCCACAACAAAAGGACACATCTACAGAATCAAGAAAGCATGGAGTGTTTTCTCTTGTGAGGTTTGCACTTCTTGTTTGCTTTCTTTGTCTAAGCATATATGTGAATTTAGTTTTTGGTTTGTGAATGTTTAATTTATTTGTAAATGTTCTTTGCATACTAATTCTTGTTCTACATTTTGGCACGCCCGGAAATGCAGTATTGGTAAATGCCATTATAGACAAAAACAAAGAGACAATCATGGCTAATTTTCAAAGGGACAATGTAGGAACCTTTGACTTTGGAAGACCCCCTCCATTATCAGATCCATCTCACTCGTTGTTTGGGCAGCTGCCACCACCCATAGGCTCTTATGATCCAAATTATCCTCAATATATTCCAAAAGAAGAGCCTCCAACCAATCCATATGACCCAACAGACCCAAACATACCATCATCCACCCAAGTTGAAATCTCCATGCCGCAAGCCAACCCAGCCACCACCACTCCATCCTTGGTTCACACCTCACCGTTCACCCCCTTCACTATTGCTGCTGCTCCCACACCTAGCCTTCCAAATCCAACCATCTCCCAAATTAGTGCTAGCATCTTTGGCCAACCTCAGCAATATACAACAGGGATGCCACCCATGGGGCCAAGTAATCAACCTTTCATCGCCCCCAGCTTGTTCACCACAGCCCAAAGTACAATCCCATCATTTCCATTAAGTCTTGGGAGCTCAATACCACCAGCCACAAATCCACAAGCTACTACCTTCACTCCACAAAGCTATCAAAACCCACAAGCTACTGCCAATCTTCTACCAAGCTCCCAAGTGACCCCAGCTCCCACCACCACTCTACCAAGCTTCCAAATCCAGCCACAAAGCTATCAAACCCCATCAGTTCCATTCCCAAGCTTTCAATTCCCACCACCTCCACCACCAACTAATCCATTACCTCCAATTACCAACTACTTTTCAATGCCACTTCTAGGAGGTAATCCACCACCCCAGCCAACCACCAATTATTTGCAGATACCATCCCAAATGGGGGCACAACCCACATATATTGGTCAAACCCCACAAGCCCTCCGATCCTTTCCCCAAGCCTCACAACCATCTTATACCTTACCTCCACAAAGAAATCCATTTATCCCATAGCCAGCTTATGTTCCTCAATCCCAACCTCAAATCCCATATCAACAGCAAGCCTCGCAGCACATGCAGCAATATGCGCCACCTCCCCCTCAACAACCCGTCATCCACCATGCAGCTGCCCAAACAATGTACAATCCCTATCAGCAAATCCCTCATAGCCATCCATATTCAGTGGCCCCATCCAGCACATACCTACCTCAAGGCACTCCTACATTGGGGGCACCCTAACCATCACCTATCAATTCAGAGTGGGAGCAAATAAAGAAAGCTTTGAAAGCCATCCAAGAAGGGAATGATCCAAAGACATTCAAGTTTGAGAATGTGTGTCCTTACCCATTTGACAGAGTCATTACCACGACACCATTTCCCAAACACTTTGAGGTACCTAAATTTGACAAATTCAGAGGAAAAGGAGACCCTGTCACACATATCAAAGAATTTTACATGCATTGCCAGGACGTGGCATACAATGATGTCTTCCTCTTGCGCCTTTTTCCCAAAAGCTTGGCTGGACCAGCTCTTGAATGGTTTTATAGAATCCCCTATGGCACAATTAAAAACTTTGCTGAATTATCTGAGGCATTTGTAGCCCAATATGCCCATCTTGTTGAAATAGAGCTATCAATAGTTGATCTTGTCCACACCAAGCAAAAAGGTGGAGAAAGCCTTGCCGTATACCTGCAAAGATGGCAAACCCTTACCACCCGCATATCCTGCACCTTGCCAGAACGCCATGTGGTGAAAATGTTTATTGATAATGCACATCCCAGCTTGGCTCACCACATGACCATGAACTATTTACAGACCTATAAGGATATCAAAGAGAAAGGAATGATCCTTGAGCAAGGACTCATCAAAGATGGTGTGGTAAAGATTTACAAAGAGGCCAACCAAAATCAATCACATTCCAATGACAAGTCTAGGTATTGGAACAAAAACAAGCATGTTGCAACAGATAGGGTTACTGACACCAGACATGTGAATATCGTTGGTCCTTCTCAAAACCAGTCTAACCCACCATATCAAACAAACAACCAACAAGCTATCAATTACCAACAAAAAAATAACCAAAGCTATCAAAACCACAATACAAGACCCAACTTTCAAGGGTCTAACAATCAAGCTAATGCCATCAATGTAGCTGCAGGGCAAAAGCCCATATTCCAACCTGCACCTAGAAACTATACACCCCTTGGTGAGCCATTGGATGTTATTTTTGAGAAATTGGCTAAGGAAAACCTCATCAAATTTCCTCCTACCCAGCAAATTGATCCAAGCCAATCCAAAGCTGCATGGTACAAGGACAATGAGTATTGCAAGTTCCATAGGGTAAGCGGTCACACCACCCTCAGATGCATGAAACTGAAAGACTATGTGCAAGACCTCATTGATCGGAAGGAAATCACTGTTGGTGCCCAAACCTCTCCCAATGCAGGCTTACAGATTTATCAAAATGCTTTTCCTCCACACAACAACCAAAATCCTGGAAAAGCACCTATCCAAAACAACACCAACAACCGCCAGCCAAACCAACAGCATGTGAAGAACAATGACCACACTTCATCCTATATAGACTATGGTAGCCTTATAGGTTGTATATCTGAGAAAGAGCCTTCTGTCAATGTTATCAATATCTGAGGACCAGACAATGAGTGTGCGGTCACCACTCGAAGAGCGCAATTTAACATCGCAGGCCCACCAGTTTCATCAACACCATCAGCTCCATGAAAAAGCTGATACAATATCTTGGAACACCTTGGGAACATGCCAACCCAAATATCCATTTTAGACCTTCTTCGCACTAGTCCTGTGTACAAAGACATCCTTGACAGTGCTCTCATAGAATCCCGTGTCCCTTCTGATATCAATGCTACTAATTTTCGTAATCTTGTTGGACACCTTTCATCCTCATGTGCCCTATCTTTCAAACCCACCGACATACCCGCGGTTGAGCCAAATCACACCCTTCCACTTCGCATAGCCATCATGGTATCCAATTTTGCCGTGAAAAGAGTAATGATAGACAATGGATCAGCCTTGAACATTTGCACCCTAAAATTTATAAAACAAGCTGGGTATACTGAGGTAGATATGATCAATGAGGTTATCACCATCAAAGCTTATGACAACTTGGAAAGGACCACAGAAGGGACTATTTTGCTACCAATCAAGGTTGGGCCAGTCATCCAAGAGACAGTTTGCCATGTTGTTGATCTAAACCTACCATTTAACATCCTCCTCGGTCGCCCATGGATTCATGCTATGAAGGCTGTTCCATCCACCTACCATCAGTGCATCAAATTTTTGCATCAGGGCACTGAGGTAACCATCCACGCCGATCCAAAACCCTTTGCTTACTACAATGCGGTTGAAGCTTCATATACAAACCATTGCCCTGGAATAGAGATTGGCACAGCCATCGCCAGATCATCCCACACTTGTAATGATGCAGAAACCATCCTCACCTCCACCCTATCTACTGTAAAGATCAACAACAAAGGCTATGGAGAATATAGTCTATCAGATGCATTTGCTGTCGGAGCAATCCCACTTGATCCACATACCCATGGATGGCCAACATATCACAAAGCTAAGGAGATTCCACCTCCTCGATACAAATGGTTTGGCCCAACCACCTTTGTATCCTCAAAAATGCCTCTTCATGAGGAGCTCACTCCAGATATCAACAATTGGTTACATAAGGATGCCCCTCCAAGAAATCAAGCATGCCTTGATCACTTCAGCCAGAAGTATCCCCAACAACATAAGCTCACCACTGAAAAATGGAACTATCAAGGAGGTGGACTAGGACCAGAAGAAAGGGGCATGCAATGTCCCATCGAAGCACATAATTGGGAAACGAAGTCAGGTCTTGGCTTTGGCATACCCACAACTAGGGGCACCAACGAGAACGGTCACGCTTTTTCGAACATTCACCGCGACCTTATCGAAATTGAAGACATTCTCGAGGAAGCTGAAAAGAGAGCCTACGACGATATCCCAGACCAAATCTTCTTAGGAGACTCTGTTCTCCGAGAACTATCCATCCATCTCATTGACCTACCACTCGCTCATCCACAACTCATAGATTGGGACCAACCAAGTGTCATACATATTGATGAGTTTGCATCAGAGGAAGTGCTTCTAAGATTCATGGGAGCCAAAACTCCTCATAAGAAGAAAAAGCCAGATTCTGCCTACATCTACAAGCTAGATCCCAAGGGGTATTTTGGAGAAAATCCCCAACCTAGTTTTGATACACCCAAAATTGGAACTAAGGTAAATTTGGGACTAGCTAAGGCAGCGAAGAGAACCCCTCAGCAAGAAAATCTAGAGCCACAAGCAGAACATGAGGATTTAGTATTGCCTCCTCAAGATAATCAACCAGAGGTGTCTTCTATTCTAATAGAGGATACTAGAGAAGTCAACATTGGTTCTTTAGAGATCCCTAGAATTGTTCACATTGCTACGTCCCTATCACAAGACCAAGCTGACCTCCTCTTTGAGGTTTTATGAGAGAACATTGGCCGATTTGCATGGTCATATTAGGACATGCCAGGACTTGATCCAAAGCTTGTAGTTCATCATCTTGCAGTCGATCCAAAGATCAAGCCCGTCAGACAAAAGCTTAGAAAAATGCACCCAAAGGTGGCATTACTAGTCAAAGCTGAACTAGAAAGAATGTTAGCTGCTAAGGTTATTCGACCTATCGACTACTCAGAATGGATCTCCAACATGGTCCCTGTCACTAAGCCTTCCGGTGACATCAGAATCTGCACTGATTTTAGAGATCTTCACAAAGCTTGTCCAAAGGATGATTTTCCCTTGCCCAACATAGATATGATTGTAGATCTTACAGCTGGACATGAAATTTTGTCCCTTATGGATGGATTTTCTGGGTATAATCAAATCAAGATTGCAGAAGAGGACTAGCATAAGACAGCATTCACTACCCCTTGGGGAACCTTTTGCTACACCATGATGCCTTTTGGCCTAAAGAATGCTGGGGCTACCTATCAAAGAGCTATGACAGCCATTTTCCATGATCTTATCCATAGCATTTTGGAAGATTATGTGGATGATATCCTAGTCAAATCTCACACCTTCATGGATCATCTTGCTGACCTGGAAAAAGTCTTTGATAGGTTGGCCCAATATCATCTCATGCTAAATCCCAAGAAGTGTGTCTTTGGGGTCACATCTGGCAAGCTTCTAGGCTTCATAGTTTCTAAACGGGGTATAGAGATCGACCCCAAAAAGGTCAAGGCTATCTTAGACATGCCTCCTCCCCAGACACTGCGACAGCTTCGCTCTCTTCAAGGAAAACTTCAATCTATCCGGCGCTTCATCTCCCAACTTGCAGATAAGTTTACACCATTTTCACACTTGCTAAAGAAGAATGAGAACGTCAAGTGGGATCTTTTATGTCAGCGCAACTTCGATCAGCTCAAGCAGTATCTCACCAATCCCCCTATCTTGGTTCTACCGATTCCTGGTCGTCCTTTGATCTTGTATATATCAACAACACCTACTGCTCTAGGGGCACTTCTAGCACAACATGATGATTATAGCAGAGAGAGAGCCATCTACTATATCAGTAGAACCCTAGTTGGTTATGAACTCAATTACACTCCTATGGAAAAAGCTTGTTTGGCAGTTTTTTTCTCAACTCAAAAGCTTCCCCACTACATGCTAAGTCATACCATCCAACTAGTCTCTAAGATTGATCCTCTCAAGTATATGCTCTCTAGAACAGCACTCACAGGTCGGCTAGCAAAATGGGTTATGCTACTAAGTGAGTTTGACATCCAGTATGTGGACAGAAAGGCAATCAAAGGGCAAGCTATAGCAGATCACCTAGCTGATGCACCTCTAGTAGATGCATATCCTTTGCTCATAGAATTCCCAGACGAGCATATCTGCCTAATTGAAGAACAACCCCCATGGAAGCTTTATTTTGATGGCTCATACACCTCTCATGGATCAGGGGCAGGAATATTATTAGTTACACCTCAAGGAGATTACATTCCAAAAGCCTTCAAGCTACAATTCCCTAGCACCAACATATAGCAGAATATGAAGCTCTTGTAGCAGGATTAAAGATAGCTGCAGAATGGAATATCACTGAGTTACAAGTCTTTGGTGATTCCCAGCTCATCATCAAACAATTCTTAAATGAATATCAAACCAAAGATGAAAAGCTATTACCCTACAAAGAGCTAGTTGATCAGCTGACCCAGCATTTTACAAAGCTTCAGTTTACACAAGTGCCTCGAATGCAGAACAAGGCAGCAGATGCCATGGCCACTATCGGCTCGCTCTTGGAAATTCTCCAAGAAGCTACGCAGTATGAGTTTTTAGTTGAGCAGCTCCTCACACCTGCCTATGCAAATGAGGAGTCAAACCGTGTTTGTATCTTGGTTGGTCCCCAATCCCCTTGGTACCATGAAATTCACGCTTACCTTAACGATGGTATCATATCCCCTCACCTCACACGTACCCAATGCCAGAACCTCATTCGAAAATCATCCCACTATGTTATCATAGCCAATACCCTATATCGTCGGGGTTATCACGATACTCTCTCTTGATGTTTAGATGAAAATGAGGTCGCGATGGCATTAAAAGAAGTACATTCTAGACTTTGCGGTGCCCACACGAGTGGTATTGTCCTAGCACGACAAATCCTTAGAGCAGGCTACTATTGGCCTACCATTGAAGAAGACTCTTGTGACTTTGTCAGAAAGTGTCTCCCATGTCAGCAGCATGCAAATCTTGTGCACGCTCCAGCACAAGATCTACAGCCTATTGCACCACCTTGGCCTTTCGCTTGTTGGGGCCTTGATCTAGTTGGAACTATCACCCCTCTCTCATCTGATGGACATAAATGGATAATAACAGCTATAGACTATTTCACTAAGTGGGTGGAAGCAGTCCCCCTAGTCTCAGCTACAGGAGTTCAAGTCTCCAAGTTCATCTTGTACCACATTGTTTGCCGCTTCGGCATCCCATCCACCATCTTCACTGACCACGAAGGTAACTTTGAAAATCTTAACATGGAAGAATTATGCACTTCCCTGCGCATCCATCACCGCTTTTCTAGCCCATATTTCCCACAAGGTAACGGCCAGGCAGAGGCAACTAATAAAACCCTTCTCAAAATCCTAAAGAAAGTTGTCAATGATTTCGGCCATGATTGGCACCTTCAAATAAATCTGGCTCTATGGGCCTATCGAACTTCCTTCCATACATCCACAGGCACAACTCCATACTCCCTAGTCTATGGTCCCAAAGCAGTATTACCTATAGAAGTTGAACTTCCCTCACTACGCATATCTTTGCGAGGGCAAATCTCAGATGAAGAATACAGAGTAGCTCGACTCACCCAGCTAGATCTCTTAGATGAGAAGAGACAACAAGCCTATGACCATCTCACAGTCTATCAAACTCGTCTCAAAAGGAATTTCAACAAGAAGGTACTCCCACGACACTTTCAGCCAGGTGACATGGTCCTCAAAGAAAATATGAAAGTCCAAGCAGATCGAGAAAAGAAAGGCAAGTTTGAACCTACATGGCTTGGTCCCTATGTGGTTACTGCCTCCTTTGGCTCCGGAGCCTATCAATTATCTACACCAGAAGGAGAACTCTTGAATGATCCCACTAACATCATTCATCTCAAGAAGTTCTATGCTTGAAGATCCTCGGTATACCCAGCTTTTGAAAAAATACAAAAAAAAAATAGTAAAGAGAAATAAGCGTCCAATGGTGAAAACTTGGCAATTCAAGCGCCTTGGATAGGTACCTTGGTGAAAACCTGGTAATTCAGGCGCCTTGTGTGCTAAAGACTAATCCATTATCTATCACTATCCTATCCCTCATCCATCCACCCACCATCCCATAAAACGCCTGCTTGTTCCCTTGGTGTTCCAATCAAATATTCAAAATCTGATGGAGCTTGTCAATACCTCCTGTACAGCTTGTAAATCTTGTACCAAAGCTTGTATTATACCTTGTAAATCTTGTACCATACCTTGTATATATTCGAATCTTGTCCAAAGCTTGTACCATATTCCAGCTTGTAAATAATCTTGTATCCTAGCCTGTATCCTATCACATGCACACACAGAATCCCATTTTCCTTAAGCTTTTCACAAACCATCTACCTATCCACCTATCAACTATTATAGACATCCCATCCTTCACAAACATTTCCATCTCACAAAAAAACCAAAACATGAACAAACTTGTACATTTGTAACATATCTTGGTCCCTCAGCTTGTACATCCTCTTTAGCTTAGTATCATTGTATCTATCCGGCTTTCGTGTTAGTTCATCCTTGGTCAACATCTTGCACACATCACACACTTTGGTTAGATATTCCAATGCATCCTTTAGCTAGATCTCCTATCACCAAAGTGTTATCCTTCTTAGTTCAGCTTGCCAAACACATCACTCATCCAGATCCATCAGCTTAGGTGCTCTCTGATAGATCCTTGCAGGATATAGCTTTCCTCATGTCTGATCTTGGTTCGTTAGTACCTCGTCCTATCCATCTCGTTGGCAAACAGTTCTCTTTTGGATTTTCGCTTTCTTTTGATTTGGGATCTTCCCTTTTGGGTCTTGAAATATCTTTTCCAAGCAATCTCCTTGTTCCCTCCTCAAGGTTGCCACGATCTTCCATATCATGGTATGCTGCGAATGGGGCAATTAGAGCGTAAGGTCTTGATCAGGTCTTTTACTTGTTTTCTTTTTCTGCTTGTGGGTTACCTAGTGTCGTTTCCACGCTGCTTCCTCTGGGATTCATGTGTGATACTGGGGCAATCCTTGTGTGTTTATTTTGAGTCAGTTCTTCAATCCTTTGGACGGTTGGTGAAAAAGCTTTGATGTTCTTGGTAACCTTGGCAATTAACCAATAGTCCTATAGCAAATCTAGTGCTCAACTACATGGTGGTACTTCTCTTTGAAGTATCCCCCCGCTCAAAAAGCTTCAATGGATTCCCTTCATCTCCATTATCCCCCATCCATATCCTACATCTATTGCTCCTACCCCAGCTTATGCATCAGTATCTCTTTGAATCACTCCTCATTCTTAGCTTTAGGGATCCACAATCCTAGTCTTAGGGATCCACCAATCAAATCAATCCACCAAGCCTCATCTTTCGAGATCCACAATCCTAGTCCTAGGGATCTCCGAAACCCATCTTCTGTCAGTCTGACTCTTTGAAATCATGTTGCATCAGCTTTATCATTCTATCATCCATCTCCCTACCATGGATTCCTTTTATAGCGCTCCGCTCCTCCATCTCCCCCCCCCAATCCTGGAAAGTCTTAAGCTTGCTTTACTATTGTGCCTCTGATTTCCCTTTATCATTCTCCCGTAGTGAGAGTTTGAGCTAATTCAGCCCCTTCTCTTCGCTAACCTACGTCTCAACTCGTCTCAATTTCTTGTACTTTTCAAGAAGTCGTCAAGCCTCATTTCTCTCCCCGCCACCTTCTTGAGGGGGCATCATCTAAGTCTAGTCTCTCCTCTTCTTATCCGAGACTGGGGCAACCTTGTTGCTAAAACATCTTCTTCGTGTCGTCTTCATTCGAACTTCTTTGAAATAGTGTTGTCTCAACACTATGTCAAAGAGGGGAAAAATGTAGACACCTAAATTTGATTACACTATTTTAGTAATCCTATTTAGTTATCTAAAAAGGCATTATTAATTAAATTTCTATTTAATTAATCCTTTGTCATCCCCTAGTTGATTAATTTAATTAATCATCTATAGTCCTAATTGATAAATCAAATATTCTATTATTTATCAATTAAATCCTATTCTTCTATCTAATTCCAAAAATCCCCATTTATTAAATAAATCTATTTGATAAATGAAATCCTCAAATTCAAAAACCCCTAACCTATCTCTAATCCTCCATTTAGCCTAATCCACCCCATCCACCCATACTAAACAAGCTTAGCCACTAACTCACCCACCCTCATTAATGCCATCCACTTGCACATCTCTAACATCCCTAATCTAATCCTAAACCCAAGCCTAATCCACCCTCTAATGTTGTCACATTCATTAAACAAGTTTAAGACTTTCCTAATCCAAACCAAAGTCTCCCCTCAAAAAACCCAACCACTAAGTCATGAGTGCTCTTACAAAACATAAAGACTCTTACAAGCCCACTCATGACTCTTACACCCATCTTCCACACTCTTCCCTCTTCCACACTCATTCCTCTTACATCCCTCTTACATACTCAACCCCACTCATCATGCCTTTAACCAACCCTTTACCCTACCCTCTCACACTCATCCTCCTTGTGACAAGTGTCACATTTCCATTGGTGCTAAACAAGCACAATCCATGTGCTCTCCTTTGAGTGCATCCTAACCCTCCTTAAGCCTTCATCCATCCTTGCATCTAAGCCCTCCATCCCTCTACCCCTTAGCTTATAAATTGAATCCCATCCCAAGCCATTTCATCAACAATCTTTGAGCTAAAGTTACCATGCCCTTTTGAGAGCCAAAAGACATACCCATACCCTTATAATGCCAAATTGAGAGCTCACAAAGCTACCAATTTTCCATTACCCATCTCCATTGAAGTAGCTTTTGAGCATCTTGAGCATACATCCACAGCAAAAGGACACATCTACAGAATCAAGAAAGCATGGAGTGTTTTCTCTTGTGAGGTTTGCACTTCTTGTTTGCTTTCTTTGTCTAAGCATATATGTGAATTTAGTTTTTGGTTTGTGAATTTTTACTTTATTTGTAAATTTTCTTTGCATACTAATTCTTGTTCTACATTAGGTTCTTAGGTAAGGTTAAATTAGTTGCTAAGTGGGTTTTTGCTCCTAAGTTGTTGTTATGCCTAAAAGTTGCTCAACAAGGGTTAGGTTGACCAAAGTGGTATAAAATTTGACCAAGGGTCAAAAAAAATCTTGTAATTTCTAAATTAACCTAATAGGACCCCTTACCAAATTTGGTGAACTCATTTATTAAGAATTTTAAGTTATAGCAAAAATTGCTCAAAATTGCAAAAGTTGCAAAAATTGCAATTTTTTGTTGCAAAGTTGAAAATGAGTGCAAAGAGTTAGTTATGGGTTTGAGAATTACCAAAAGAGGTTGTAAACACCAATATAAATCCATTCTTGATCAGTTTCAAGGGTTGGAAGTGTTTTGGTCATACAGTGTACGGTTTGGGCATTGAAATTCATAGCAGCCACTATGTAAATGGAAGTTTTTGGTGTTTTTTTGGATTGAGAACTTGGATCTTTTATTTGGAGTAGTTATTTTAATGTTTCTTCTTATTTTCTAAGCCTTCAATCAATTTTTTTTTGTGTGTCTAAGTTTTGTACATAAATTTCTTGTTTTAGACTAGTTTCTTGTAAAAAAATTGTAGCATTTTGGTTTCTTGGAGTTTTCTTCCTATTCCCACCATAGAAATGGCTTGAAAATATGAGAAATGGGAGGCTACTCACTATACATTATTTTTCCAAAAGCAAGGCTCAAGAAAATGAAGGCAACCATTTTTATGGTGATGCCCTAGGAAAGAAAAGTGTCTTGGCTAGTGGAAATATGGCTGTAACTAGGAACATATCACGTGTTGGGTGATTGAAAATGTGAAACCAAGTATGGGAAGTCCATCAAATCAAACATGGAATATTTATTACACAATCAAAATACATCAAAGAAATTCTTAAAACATTTGGATTGGAGGAAAATTTGATGACATGAAAATGGAAGAAAATGAGAATGTTGCTCAGTATGGTTCAAGAATAAAGGAAGTGGTAAGTGCAATAAGATGCTTGAATGGTCAACTAGATGAAGATACTGTTAATAGTAAGTTCTTAAGAACCTTTCTCCCTATCTATGCTATTAGAGTATCAGCAATACAAGAGCTAAGATGTATACCAGGAAATAATCTAAGCTTTGAAGGTATAATAGGTAGACTCACTACATTTGAGTTATCTAACTTTGACAACTACAAACCTGAAAATGTTGAATCTGCTTTTAAGGCCAAGTTATCACTGAAAGATGCCGAACAGGTGAAATCAAGGAAAGGAAGAAAAATGAAGTATGTATCTAGTGACAGTAGCACTGATGAGGAAGATGTGGAACAATTGGAAGCATTGCTCGCTAGAAGATTTCAAAGGGGCAAAGGAAAATTCAAAGGTAAGATTCATATCATTGGTTTCAATTGCAATGAATTAGGTCATATTGCTGCAAGATGTCCACAGAAAAAGGATTCCAAGGAAGGCAACAAATACAAGAACAAAAGAGATGATGACAAGAGAGATTGCAAAGAAAAAGGTAAGAAGTGTTATATTGTTGAAGAAAATTCTGATGACAATGATGATGAAGTTGTTTATGTAGCCATGAAGGACCAATCTAATGAAGAAGAAGACACAGCATTGGTGACATGTATAAACAAGAATGACAGATGGATCATAGATAGTGGATGCTCACATCACATGACAGGAGACAAAAGTAAGTTTGTTAACTTTACTCAGTATGATGGAAATAGTGTTAGATTTGGTAATGATGCTCCATGTCAAATCAAAGGAAAAGGTTCCATGAAGCTCACAGAACAAATTTCATGTGACAATGCATACTATGTTGAAGGATTAAACTACAATTTACTGAGTGTCTCACAATTAGGCAATGTAGGTTGCAAAGTGGAATTTGAAAACAAAACTGCAAAAATCTATGACAATGATGGTAAACTGATAGGAAAAGGAGAACAAACAAAGAGTAATTTGTTTTACCTTGATATGGATGATGTTTCTTGTCTACTTGCAAAATTTGATGATGAATGGTTATGGCATAGAAGATTATGTCATGTAAACTTTGACAATCTAGTCAAAATCAGTAGAATGAAGAAAGTCAGAGGTTTACCAAAATTAAAGAAGCTTGATAATATCATGTGCAAACAATGTCAGCTAGGAAAGATAACAAAATCAAGTTTCAAAAGAAAAAACTATACATCTAAAGAGATACTTGAGTTAGTTCACATTGACTTATGTGGTCCAATGGAAATACAAAGCTATAGAGGAGATAAATACATAATGTTATTTGTTGATGACTATTCCAGGATGATGACTGTTATGTTCTTAAAACAAAAATCTGATGCTTTTCAAATGTTTAAGTGGAATGTGGCTAGAGTTGAAAAGGAAACTGGAAAAAGCTTGAAATGCCTAAGATCAGATAGAGGTGGTGAGTTTACATCAAATGAATTCAAGATATTTTGTAATGACAATGGAATCAAAAGACAAACGTTAGCTCCTAGAACTCCTCCATAGAATGGAATTGCTGAAAGAAGAAACAGATCTGTAATTGACTATGCCAGAACATTAATGATTAAAAAGAACGTTGCTCTAAAATACTGGAGAGAACTTGTAAGCGTAGCTGTTCATACATTGAACCGAGTACAAGTCAAGAAAGGTAAAAATACAACACCTTTTGAATTATGGTATGGTTACTCACCAAATGTAAAACATTTCAAAGTGTTTGGTTGCAAATGTTTTATCCTTAAAGATGTTAGAAATGGAAAATTTGATGCAAAAAGTGATGAAGGTATATTTCTTGGTTACTCCACTAGAAGTAAGGCATATAAGTGTTTGAATATTAACACTAACAAAATTGTGGAAAGTGCAAATGTAAATTTTGATGAGCACACAGAAGTCCAAGCTAAAATACCAAAGAAAATGGAAGAATACAGAACCTTTGTATATTCTTATGAAGGAATGACTGCTGATGAGGATGATGTCAATCAAATTGAAAATCAACAAGTGTTAGTTTCAGCCAATTCACAACCAGTGAATGCCGAGTTGCATTCAGAAGCCGAGTTATAGAATGAAGAAAATGCACAATCTGATTTTGAAGACAACATACATGATGAAGAACAACCTGACAATGAAGTGCATAGTGATCCTAAATCTAAAAGATCAAACATGGAAACAAGGACAGAGCCAAGATTATCCAAATATGTGAAAAGACATCACCCTGCTGAACAAATAATTGGTGACAAAGATGCAAGACCAATGACAAGGAACAGACTAAGACATGAATCATGTCTGATTAGCCAATCTGAACCCAAGACAATACATGGTGCATTACAAGATGATGACTGGTATAAAGCTATGGAAGAAGAAATTGATCAAATAAGAAAAAATAAAACCTGGAGTTTGGTTCCCAGACCAAATGACAAGAATGTGATTGGCACCAAATGGGTATTCAGAAAAAAACTAGATGAGAATGGTGAGATTACTAGAAACAAAGCCAGATTAGTATGCAAGGGTTACGCTCAAGAAGAAGGAATAGACTATAGAGAAACATTCGCTCCTATTGCTAGAATGGAAGGAGTAAGAACTTTACTTGCATATGATGCCTACAAAGATTTTAAAGTCTATCAGATGGATGTAAAATCTGCCTTCTTAAATGGTATACTAGAAGAAGAAGTCTACATTGAACAACGAGAAGGATTTGTTGATGAAAACAATAGGGATATGGTGTGTAAGTTACACAAAGCACTCTATGGTTTGAAACAAGCACCTAGAGCATGGTATGAGAGACTTCGCAAGTATCTAGCGCAAATTGGATTTGAAAGAACTGATGATAACAGCAACATGTACATCAAAGCTAAAGAAGGTAAAGACATTATTGTATCTAAAATTTTTGTGGATGACATAGTATTTGGTGGTAAGGAAGTACTTTGCAAAGGCTTTGCTGACAAAATGAAACATGAATTTGAAATGTCTATGTTTGGAGAAATCAAATTTTTTGTTGGATTGCAAGTACATCAACTCAAACATGGAATACTTATTACACAATCAAAATACATCAAAGAAATTCTTAAAACATTTGGATTGGAGGAATCCAAACTAGTCAGCACACCAATGGCCACAGGAAATAAGCTATCCAAAAATGATGAGTCAGCTGAAGTCAATCAAACAATGTACAAATCCATGATTGGAAAACTACAATATGTTGTACATAGTAGACCAGACATAGCATTAGCAATTGGAATAGTGGCTGGTTCTTTGCTAATCCTAAAGAAAATCATCTCATAGAATCAAAAAGAATAATGAGATATCTCAAAGGGACTGATGACTTTGGTCTATACTACAAAAAGAATGGAAAATTTGAACTCAATGCATATACAGATGCAGACTGGGGAGGAAACATTGATGACAGAAAAAGAACAAGTGGAGGTGCATTATTTCTAGGCAAAAGGCTGGTTACCTGGACTAGCAAGAAACAAACATGTATATCCCAGTCCACTGTAGAATCAGAATATGTGGCAGCTGCAGTCAATTGTACAAACATTGTATGGCTCACACATCTATTGAATGGAATGAAAGAAGAAGTAACAAAACCGGTGATATTGTATTGTGATAATACAAGTGCTATAAACATATCCAAAAATCCAGTGATGCATGCAAAAATCAAGCATATTGCAATCAAGTATCATTATGTCAAAGAATTGGTAGAAGACAAACAAGTGAAGTTGGAATACATTCACATAAAGGAACAAATTGCAGATATCTTCACCAAACCATTGCCCAAGGATGCCTATGAATATCTTAGAGGCAAGTTGGGGGTTATACCCCTAAGTCAAGCAGTTTAAGGCAACAAGGAAGCTGCCTTGCATCAACAGGAATAAATCATTGAAATATTAACAGGTTGATGCAAAGGATGACAGCAGAAACAAAAACTCCAAATTAGTCACAAGCATGGTGACAGAGGGAGAAAAACAACAAGAAGACAAAGCTTATATTTTGCATGATAAAGATGCTACATCTTTGGCATTTATGTCAAAGAGGGAGAAATATGCAGAAAGTTGATCAATGCAAAGAAATAGGGAGATATATTTGAAAGAGGGAGCTATATGAGATCAGTAGTGAAAATGCAGCAAGCTAACGTATACAATCTTGGTGGTAACTGAATTGATTACTTGAGTTTGGTTTTCCATCAATGCCAAAGAGGGAGATTGTTGGAAATGATTGAAATGATCATAAGAAAAGTTGTTGGAATAATATATGGAACTGGTAAAGAATGTCCTCAATCATTGTTTTGTCATTGATGTCAAACTTGCTACTTGCAGGGATGACAATTGCTTTAGTGATCCAAATACTATCAATTAGTTAATTGTCAAGGTGGAGGCAATCAATAATATGTAACTAGAACACCTAGAGAAAGGTTGAAGTTATGATGTTGTAATGAAGTACAAGGATCAATTAAGCCATTGATGAAACAATGTATTGGATGACATACTAAAAGATACAAAGAATGAGCACACTGAAACATATCAAAGATCTAAGATTTTAGCTAAGTCTTTTGTAAAGCTCAAACTAAGTTCATTAGAGAGAAGGAGCCGAGCAAGCTAGTGAGAGCCGAGCAAATTCCTAGTTAAAGTGTCGAGCAAGTAAAAATGCTGCGAAAAACTAAGTGTCGAGCAAAACCAAGTTCCAAGCAAAACCAAGTGTTGAGAAAAACCAAGTGCTAAGCAGAACCAAGTGTCGAGCAGAACCAAGTGCCAAGGAGAATCAAGTGCTGAGCAGAATCAAGTGTCGAGCAGAATCAAGTGCCGAGCAGAACCAAGTTTCGAGCAGATATAGGGGTCGAGTAACACAGAGTTGCTGAGCACCAGTAACTCAATAATTCTGAGTTGCTGCATTATTTTGAAAATTGAAGATTCATCAGATCTAAGTTGACAAAGTTGTTATCTAGAAATCTGTGAATTAAAAGGAAGATAAGAATGATGAGTTGGTGGCACAGAACACCATGTAGAACATTTTTAAGATACAAGTAGCGAAGTTTCTAGAAGAGAACAAGATATTGGGTAGATACATTGTATCCTACCTAATCCATTTTGAAACCCTAAGATTTGAAAGGAAAAATTGAGTGGCAAAAGGCAAATCAGACTTCTATATAAGAAGACATAAGTTAATGAAAAGAGAGAGAGAGTGAAAAAAAGAGGGGATAGTGAGAGAGAGAGCCATGGTCAAGCATAAAAGCATGAAGTGTTGTAGAATGTGCTAAGGAGAAGAAAGCACAGGAACTCTATTTAAATAGATGACCACAAGAATGATTGCATTAGCTAAATGAGTAATAAGACTCAAGGAGACGAAGCTTGAGAGGGAAATAAGTAGTCATAGCTGAAATGATTGAAGCCAAGTATAAGGATTGAACTGAAAGAGTGATATGAAATCTGTAAAGTATGTTGTAAGTTATGTTAGATTAAAAGACCATTATCGTTACTTTCTAGCAATTGTAACAATAAGATAAATCCTATGGACTTAGGTTGGTTTAACAGCCATTAGATAAATCCTTTAACAGGGTGACATTCCAAGTGAATGTTCTAAAGACCTTTAACCAGGCCCATTCCTAATAGTTTGGTGAAATCCTCTAACAAGGTCACATTTAACAGTGTGTTGTAAGCCTTTAATAGGGCAGGCTTTTAACAGGGCATCACTTTAGAAGAGTGAGAATCAAGTAGCATGTTACTGGTGGTTTTTCCAAAATTGGGTTTCCACGTAAATCATTGTGTCATGTGTTGATCTTGAATGTTTTATCTTTGCATGTTGATTTACAGTAATTTGCTTATATGACTTATTTAAGTTTGAACAGATGAAAAGGGTATGGATTCATTAAAAAGGTATTAATAGGTCATTTGGACCTTGAATAACTAATTCACCCCCCCTCTCAGTTATTCTAAAAGAATTCTAATAGAAGTGACCCAACTATTAGTGCTGATTAGTCTTCTTACTTGGGCATTTAGAGTTATATTTTCATGTGTTCTCTTGGAGGATAATCTATTCAGTAACAAAGGCTAAGTTCATTCCTACTGATTATGAACTTGAGTTGTTTAAAAGGTTGCAAAAATTTGAAGCAGAAGGATATGACTGTGAAAGATTATACAGAGGAGTTCTACAAGTTGACTATTTGGTTTGGGCATAGAGAATTGTCAAAAGAGAAGGTAGCTCAATATATTAATGGTTTGAGATTCAATATTTAGGATGAGGTTGGTATGTTGAATATTTCTTTAGTTGAGGATGCTTATCAATATACTTTGAAAGTAGAGGAGAAGCTAAAGAGGAAAGATCAAGGTAGTTCCTAAGGGAAGGAGAAGTAGAATAGTTCGAAACAAGCTAGACGAAAAGAAAAATTTGAACCAAAACCTACTGATTAGAAAAAGAGGATAGGTGGAGGTGAGTTCAGAGGTTATTGTTTCAAGTGTGGTCAAGAAGGGCATAGATCTTTTGAATGTCTGATTGGGAGGACAATTGTTGTTGTGAATGAAGTTGCAGTCTAGGATAGTCAGCATGAGCAAGGAGAGAGTTTGTTGGCTCAACAAGTATTGTTTGGTGAGAGGACATTGGATTCTTGTCAGAGAACTAGTTTTTTTAGGACTTGTAAGTTTGGTGGCAAAGTCTATAAGGTGATTGTGGATGGTTGTAGCACTGATAACCTTGTTGCTGAAGAGATGGTTCAGAAAATTGGTTTGAAGAGAATGAGACATCCTTATCCTTATAGGATTGGCTAGTTGCAAGGTGAGCATGCTTTGTAAGTGAGGGAGAAATGCCTTGTTGATTTCCAAATTGGGAAATATAAGGATCAAGTGTTGTGTGATATTATGGATATGAACAGTTTCCATGTGTTACTTGGCAAACCTTGGCAGTATGATTGTAGGGATATGCATGACTGTGTTAGGAATGTGTTTACTCTTGAGAAAGGTGGTAGGAAGTTTTCCCTAATTCCTTTGTAGAATGAAGAGATTGGTAGGAGTAACTTGAGTATTGGTGGCTGAGTTGAGTTGGGAGATTATGAGAAGGTTGGAGATTAGCATGGAAAGTACATTTATGGAACACCTGTGGTGGATGTGAAGAAGAAGGAAAAAAAGGGAAAGAGTGTACAAGTCGAACACTTGGAGGATGTGCATGTGAAGCAATTTTGGATTTATGTTCTAAATCCCAAAAGATGTTCTTCCAAATACTAGAACATCTTTTCGAACCTAGGGTGTCTAATGCAAGAGCATCCTAGGCTTTCCTACAATCCTGCACATTTGGAGGAATTTTTGTCAAGTGTTGAGGAGCATCGAGCTTAGATTTTTGTGGAGTTATGTTTTCATGATTATAAATTTTTTGGAGACACATTGGGGAACTTTTCCTCATGATTTCATAGATATTGGATGGATTAAGTTGAAGTTTGAGCTATTTGAACCTTACTGCTGGAACTTTATTTTTTTTCTTGTTTTTGGGTGCTTGTTGTAGAGCATATAACTAATTATCCTTAATGAGTGAGAGGCTTCTAAATTAAAAGATTGAAGAGGGCCTAGAGTACATCCTTTTATCAAGATTTCAAGTCCTAATTCATTATATTTTGGGAGATATGGCAATTCTCCCAGAGTATTGATTTTTGGCAGTTTCACACAACAGCGTGTTGTGTGTGACTTTTAGGATGGATGTGCAATTTTCTTTAGGGAATCATCATTTTCATAGTTAAGGGGTTGTATAGGACCTATATTTCTACTACCATTTGAAGCAAAATTTCTAATTCAATCAGAGCTAGGAGATATCATGATTTTACTTGGATATCAATTTTTGGACATTTAATTGTTGTTGCAGGCCGACTTGTGACATTTAACTTATGTATTTATATTTAATTTTTGTGTTGGGACAACTTGTGGCTTATATTGGTATAAGTAGGGGTCTTGTGGATTCTTTTAGTCATTTATTTTTGGGATGGAATGAAGGATAGATGCGAATTTCAGGAGCTAAAGTTGTGACTTAGGAACTAGAGGATCTCTTGGTGGACTTGCGAGTACAAGTGTGGATTCTTTTTGGTGTTCTTATCCAGTTGTATATCTGGGCTAGCTGAGATTTCTTGTAAGTTGGATCTTATTGGATCTTTTATAACTAATTTTTTAATTTCTATTTATATTTTTCCCTAACCTAGAAGGCCTTATAGCCGAGCATATTGCATGTAATCAATTATATATCTATGAATCAAGAATTGTAATTTGGTATCAGATCTTGCATTGTTGTTTCTTGGTGTTGTGTTTCTTCTATATTGTTGTATATATGGGGGCTAGGACATCTCCTTTAGGAATTCTCCTACCTTGTACTACATCAAAAAGGAAGGAACCAAATAGGAAAAAGAGGAGGCTACCAAGGTAGAGGTGGTGAACCAAGAAATCGGACTAAAAATAAAACTAATGAGCAGCCAAGTGACACTTCACAAAGAGGAGGTCATAATAGAGGAAGAATCAATCCTAGAAGCTCTCAAAGAGGAAGAGGAATAGGGAGAGAAAAATCCTATTTTTCAAGCATGAAATGCTACAATTATGGTTAGCTTAGACATCCTACTTATAGGTTCCTTAAAAGCCTTTTTCTTCCAACCAAAGCAAGGGAGTAGCATATGTGCAAGAGGATTGTATTGGCATCAAGGAGACTGATATAAATTGTCTTGCATCTAAAAAAGGAGAGAATTTGATATATAGGAGGTTTTCAATCAAACAATCAGCTCTTAATGAACCAAGGAAAAGAAGGGCATTGTTTAGAATCAAGTGCAAGGTTCTAGACAAAGTATGTAAAGTGGTGGTGGATTTAGGATCCACGGATAATGTCATCTTAGAAGAGGCTATTACTAAGTTGATTTTGAAGAGGATACCTCATGAAGATCCTTATAGGGTCACTTGGTTGAACAAAGGACAAAGCATCTTGGTGAATTAGCAAGCTTGGGTGGAGTTCTCCATAGCCGACTACAGGGACAAGTTGTTGTGTGATATATTACACATGGATGCATGTCATCTTTTTCTTGGTAGAACATGGCAATTTGATAGAGACATCAAGCATGATGGTAGAGAAAACTCCATTTCATTCAACAAAGGAGGTAAGACTTTCAAAATTCAATCTTTACTAAAGAAGAGGGAACACAAGAAACGGTTTCTAAAGTGTTATTCTGTTGTGAGAAGGAGTTCTTAAGGGAACTTAAACAAGTGGAAAATCAAGGTTTTTTTATCATACTAAAGTTTGAAAATGAAGAAAAATCAGTCAAAAAACCTTTTCCTTTTGAAGTGAAAACTTTGCTTGATAAGCATTATGAGTGACGATACACCATCTACTTTGCCTCCAAGGAGAGTCATTAGCCATAAAATTGACTTTGTTCTCAGTGCCTCTCTACCTAATAAAGTACCCTACAAACTCACCCCTAATTAGAATTTGGAAGTTGCAAGATAAGTTCAAGAATTGTTGGATTAGGGCCTAATTAAAAAGAGCATAAACCCATGTTTTGTTCCAGTTGTGTTAGCACCCAAGAAGAGTGGAAAATGGAGGCTTTGTACTAACTCAAGGGCCATAAACTAGATTACAATCAGGTATAGGTTTCCCATACCCTAGATTGAAGACTTGATGGATTGTCTAAGTGGTGCCATGTTCTTCACCAAGCTAGATTTCAAGAGTGGTTATCACCAAATCAGAATTAAGAAAGGTGATGAATGGAAGATAGAATTTAAGAAAAATGATGGTCTTTATGAGTGGCTTGTAATTCCATTTGGTCTTTCCAATGCTCCTAGAACATTCATGAGACTCATGAATGAAATGCTTAAAGATTTCACAAGTAGATTCATGGTGGTGTACTTAGATGATATTCTCATCTATAGTAAGACAAAAGAGAACCATTTCAAGCATGTAGAGGTGGTCCTAAAGAAGCTTCATGAAGAAAAGTTGGTTACTAACCTTGAGAAATGTGAGTTCTTCAAGAAAGAGCTGGTGTATTTGGGCTTTGTGGTTTCCAAAGGCTCTTTGAAGATGGATAAAGAGAAAGTTGATGCTATCTTGAGTTAGACAACACCTAATATTTCCACTAAGGTAAGAATCTTTCATGGTTTGTCACAATTATATAGGAAGTTTAGTAGAAACTTTAGTGGAATTTGTGCACCTTTGTTGGATACTATCAAAGGAAGGGTCAAAACCAAGTTTAAGTGGACCTTAGAGGCTAAAAAATCCTTTGATTTGTTGAAGAAAAAAGTAGCTACCTAGACTACATTGCAATTACCTAGCTTTGAGAAATTGATCACCTTAGAATGTGATGCAAGTGGTTTAGCCATAGGTGTTGTTTTGAGTCAAGAGTGTAGGCCCATAGCTTTTTATAGTGAAAAACTTAATGAAGCCAAAAAGAGGCATTCGTCTTATGACTTGGAGTTGTATGCCTTAGTAAAATGTCTTAGGAAGTAGAGGAAATATTTGTTATCTAAGGATTTTGTGGTGTTTAATGATAACCAAGCCCTTAGTTATATAAACACCTAAGAAAAACTAAGCAATAGGCATTTGAAATGGATGGAGTATTTGTAGGCTTTCACTTTCACCATCAAATACAAGAAAGGGTAGGTTAATAAGATGGTAGATGCTTTGAGTTAGAGGGCTATGATATTCCAAGAAGTGCAGCTCCATAGCATGGGCATAGAAGCATTCAAACACCTCTACAAAGATGATGAAGATTTTGGTGAAGCATACAAGGTATGTGCAGATTTTCAGAACCATTTTCATAGTAAATTTTTAGATTCTACTTTGCAAAATGGTTTTCTATTTAAAGGAAATCAGTTATGTGTTCCTAAAGGATCCATAAGAGAGAACCTAATTCAAGAGAAGCATAATGGAAGCCTCAGTGGTCATTTTGGTATGAACAAAACATTAAAACTTGTACAAAGGTTCTATTTTTGGCCTAGACTTGTGAAAGATGTTAACAACAATGTGGAGCAATCCATCATATGCATGAAAGAAAAAGGAGGAATCAGTAATGTGGGTCTTTATCAGCCACTACCCATTCCTAATAGACCATAGGATTGTGAAAGTATGGATTTTGTTGTTGGTTTTCCAAAAACCAAGCATGGATTTGATAGCATTTTTGTTGTGGTAGATAGGTTCAACAAAATGGCACATTTCATTCCTTGTAAGACTACTCATGATGCTAGCCATGTTTCTTACTTGTTCTTTAAGGAGGTAGTTAGAACCCATGGACTTCCCATGAGCATTATTTCAAATAGGGATGTGATTTCATGAGTAATTTTTGGAAAACTCTATGGAAGAGACTTGGTACTAACATGTCTTTTGGTTGATCAGCTTATCATCCACAAACTGATGGACAAACTAAAGTGGTTAACAGGACCTTAGGCAACCTCTTGAGATGTCTTACAAAGGAGTATGGTCAGTCTTGGGATATGGTGATTTCACAAGCTGAATGTGTATATAATGATAGCAAGAACAAGACTATAGGAAAAATCCCTTTTGAGGTAGTTTATGGCATGCATCCTAGAGGTGTGTGTGAGTTGAGAACTCTTGAATACTTGGATCAAAGGAGTGGAAAAGCTAAAGACTTTGTTCAAACTATGAAAGAGATTCAAGATCAAGTTAGGCAAACCATCTAGAACACTCAAAAACTCAAAGCTACAATGGATGAAAAGAGGAGAAATGTTCAATTTTTTGTTGGCGACTTTGTTATGGTGCACCTAAACAAGGAAAGACTAAAAAAGGTATGCCTACTAAGTTGAAAATGAAAAGAATAGGACCATGCAAAGTTTTGGCTAAGTATGGTGAAAATGCTTACAAGGTAGAAATTCCTCCTAATTTGAGCATCTCTCCAATTTTTAATGTTCAAGATTTGATAGCTTTTAAGGGTAACATATTTCAGACTTCTATAGATGTTCATGGAGATGTGGAAGTTGTTGCTACACCACAAGTCAAACAGTTGGAAGTGGAAAAGGTTTTAGAAACAAGACCCAAAAAGGCTACTAGGCACAAGGTGTATTTTGAACATCTCATCAAGTGGAAGGGTAAACCTGATTTATAGGCTACTTGGGTGACTGAAGCTAACTTCATGAAGCTAAACATTCCATTGGACCTTCTTCAAACTGAAAATGCTTGGCTTTCCTGGAGGGGGGAGTATGGTGTAGGAGCACCTATGTAGGCTAGTTTGTACCTAGTGCTTCTTTCTTGTCATTTTGTCTTGTAGTGATGCTAGCCACATCACTAGTGGTTTAATAAGACCTATTAGGTCCTTAGGTAAGGTTAAATTAGTTGCTAAGTGGGTTTTTTCTCCTAAGTTGTTGTTATGCCTAAAAGTTGCTCAACAGGGGTTAGGTTAACCAAAGTGGTAGAAAATTTGACCAAGGGTCAAAAATCATCTTGGATATTTTAAATTAACCTAATAGGACCCCTTACCAATTTTGGTGAACTCTTTTATTAATAATTTTAAGTTATAGCAAAAATTGCTCAAAATTGCAAAAGTTGCAAAAGTTACAAAATTGCAATTTTGCAACTTTGTCTTGCAAATTTGAAAATCAGTGCAAAGAGTTAGACTAGGGGTATGATCATGGAAAAAAGAGGTTAGAAACACCTATATAAGTCTATTCTTGATTAGTTTCAATGGTTGGAAGTGTTTTGGTCATACAGTGTACGATTTGGGCATTGAAATTCTAGCAGCCACTATGTAAATGGAAGTTTTTGGTGTTTTTTTGGACTGAGAACTTGGATCTTTTACTTGGAGTAGTTATTTTAATGTTTCTTCCTATTTTTTAAGCCTTCAATCAAGTTTTTTTTTGTGTGTCTAAGTTATGTACATAAATTTCTTGTTTTAGACTAGTTTCTTGTAAAAAAGTTGCAGCATTTTGGTTTCTTGGAGTTTTCCTCCTATTCCCACCATACATGGGAAATTGAAGATTACTCACCGTAAATTATTTTTCAAAAAGCAGGGCTCAAGAAAATGAAGGCAACCATTTTTATGGTGATGCCCTAGGCAAGAAAAGTGTCTTGGCTAGTGGAAATATGGTTGTAACCAGCAACATATCACATGTTGGGTGATTGAAAATGTGAAACCAAGTATGGTAAGTGGTAGGTAATGTTCCCGTGGTACTCTTGGTGCAATTGGAGGTGATGATGTGCTCTAGAAAGATAGTTATGCAAGATTTTGCAAAACCGGGTTCAAAACCCCCTTCTAGCTTTGGTTTTTAGCCTTTTTGCGTTTTGGGTGTTTGGTATATGGTGGAGGCCTAAAAGTTATGGAATCATATTTTTTTTGAAAAGGATATTCATATCCATAATTTTTTTTTAGGATTTTATGTGATTTTTGTGAGCAACACTTAATTTCAAGTTTGAAAACCCTCTTTTCTTGGTTTGCAGTAGTAGCATTTTGAAGTTTGGATGCATTTGGTTTCAAGATCTATTATGAAAGATTTTAATAAGTTGTAACATGTCATTTTAAACAATTTTAGACTATTAGAAACTTATTTTCATTGTGTGGAAGTCTTTTACATGTAAAGTTTTTATTTTGGCATTCTTGCTAAGTATCTATAGCAGCAAAATTCAAGATTGGTCATAAAGTTGGATTAAACTTTGTGAAAAGTTTATTTGATAATTCTAACATGTTTTAATGGTTCTAATTATTCCATTGGAAGCTTAAAAACCCTCATTCCATGCCTAAGACTCATTGGTTTCTAGTGAACTGGGAAGTTAGTGAGCAAGTCCACATAATGGATTGTGCAAGTTAGTAGCAAAAATCGAGTTTCCTTTGTTTTCTGTCGGTGTGACAAGATGAAAGAAGAGAATCTTGGCTTTTTCCAAGGTTTGGTCAGACAAGAATCACAATCAAGGTTCTAGAATTGACCTTTGAATTCCTAGGAAAGGACTAAGAAATTAAACAAACCTTATAGTACATCAGTTTTGTTTTGCCTCTTGAAATGTCTTTAAGAATGGAATTTATTTCATGAAATTTAATGGGATCAGCATGTATCCCATTGGTTGACTGATTTTTAAGATGCTCTGCATCAAGGTATAAAGCTAAACTAGGTATACACATGCAAATGCAAGTGTATGTAAGAGACACAGACATAAGAAATTTGATCAAAGATGCACAAGTATGAGAGTGAATGCTAAGATAAAGTAGAAATCTTGTAGATATATTTTTGATAGTGATAATTAAAATCTAAGAAAGAAGGCTTAAGTATTGTTGAAGGGGAAAGACTGATTACTTGAAGGGTTTCCAAGTGAATCAAGATCAAAGATTACAATGAAGAACTTATCACTAAGTCAGGACAAGGACTAAACAGAGACCTAAACTTACAAAAGTAAGTTGTAATCACACAAATAAAACCTATTATTTTATTTCTTATCATTGTAAATAGTTTGTATTGAAATCTTTTAATAGAGGTTGACCTAATAGTCATTTGGAAGACTTAACAATCTATGTAAATCCTTTAACTAGGTGACATTCTAAATGGAATGATCAAAGTCCTCTAATAAGGCCACTCCTAATAGGGTGATTAAATCCTTTAACAAGGTCACATTTAACACTATATTTTGTAACCTTTAATAGGGTTGTCTCTTAACAGAGCTCACTTCGAAAGAGTGAAAAATAAGTGACATGTTGCTAGTGGATTTTTTGAAATTGGGTTGCCTAAAATCCTAGTTTCAAAATATGTGTTGAATTTTTTATATGTTTTACATTTGATGATGTTTTCATTATGAAAAGAAAGTTATGTTTTAGATAGTACTTTCAATAGAGACTGAGCAACAATAGGACAAGTAGAATAGTGAGTGTATATTTTATTGTTCAAATGGTACATAAGGAGCTTGAGTAACTGATTCCCCCCCCCCCCCCCCCCCCCCCTTGCCCAGTTATTCTAAATGTTTATAATAGATACAATAGGATGATGTGTAGGAATATTTTAAAATAAGGCCATTAGAGGTCTTGGAGGTAATTTTGCACCTTTTATCATATAATTTTTAATGTTTATGGATATATCATATGTAGCTAGTAGAGTGTATGTATCATTATCTATAATTGAGTCATGATATCACTATTAAAAGCTTAGAGATAATGCATGAAGGGATTACCTAGAGAAGACTTCAATAAAAAATGGATTTTATCCCATGTTATCAATTATGCACTCATTGGGTGCTCTTTTAAATTAAGCCAGCTTCTCCAAAAGTGAGAAATGATCACTTTTATCTTCAAAATTCTTGCAAAGTATTTCACCTAGTTTATCCCAATTTTTGATAGAATTGCAGGGCATACCCCTATACCATTGCAAGGAATTTATTTTTAATTATGATGACAAGAGTCTAATGGTAACATCATCCTCTATGATACCATGAATATTATAGACACTTAAAATTTCTTGAATATTCTCTATGGGGGAAATAGAGGTTTCACCAATGAAGTCTGATATACTTTTAAGTGCATTTATTGGTATATCATGTATTTGAGCCAAAATAAGAGGGTTTCCACCATTAAATGTAGAAAAAATCTTATTTATAGGGATAACCATGTGAAATAGAGATCTATTTAAATGAGAAGATGGTGCCCTAGGTCATGATCTATTAACTAGAGTAGTAAAAGAGCTCTAGAAGGTATATGTGTTTATTCTAAACTCCTAACTATTGATAGAGAATTTCTATCTCTTCTTCTTCTAGAACTTAAAAATGATATTAGGATAAACTAAAAATTACCTCTAGAAGATATCCTTGTTTCAATTTTGGATATGATTCAAAGCAATCTAGTCTGAGAAGAAAAATGTAGATATGGAATCTCCAAGTGCTTAAATATATGCTTCTTAAAGGTTTAAATGATAAGAGAAGAACTTTCCTATCCACATAGAAGTTGAAGTCCTTTAATTAACACCAAGAAATCAATAGACTTTTTATTAAGCTTGAATGCAGTCTAATTGAGTGTACCAAAAAAATTTGACACTAAAGTTTGCACCCATTCCTGACATCTTATCCTCAAGAGACCTCATATAAAATGGAAAAAAACTCCAAGCATGGGACTTTTTCTTTGAGGTTGAATCTCTAGAGAAGGTTGACTTCCTTATGATGTACCTAAACTAATACTATAATGCATGAAAGTAAAATGTTGAAAGGTAAAGTGATGATGCACCAGATTAAAATTGTGATTGATATTTTCCTTTAGTTGCACATTACATTAATAAAAGACCCCAAACTATGTAGATCTTAACACTAATTTACCATCCAAGGACTCATATGAAGGATAGAACAAATGAAATGTTGCAAGGAAAGTGATATTCATAGTGGAAAATCTATGAGAAGGTTAAGCACAACATACAAACTTGAAAGATAAATTAGAAACATCCAATGCATGTCAAAACATGCACAAGATAGTTAAATGGTAATAAATAGGAAACATGAATTTCTATCAATGTGAGGCAAAATAAAAAATTTCAGTTGTAGAGCATAACACTGCTACAAAAGAACCAAAGAAGAACCCTAAATATTTACAAAGGATTTCCTTTTAAAAAGTTCACGCATAACTCAAATGTCACTTGAAGTTCAAACCCTAACTAGAATGGAGTTGAAAGTTAAAAATGAAAGCAATAAATAAATATTAGAATAAAATATAATCTTTGAAGCTACTTGCTCACAGAAGTGATAGGAAAGAGCCAAATGAGTATGTTAAAAAAATAGAAGGCTAAATCTGATAGAAGAAAATCATTGCAAATAATAAAGTGGCATGGAACACACTGGTGTCATGAATAGAGGGTCCAAAAATTATCTTTGTACTAAGAATCAGCCCTAGAAATGTTTCATGATCATAAAAAATAAAATCATACCACAATCAAGTGTTAACCAGCCACCTGTGCACACCTATAAGTAGCAAGTCCATGCATGTAAAATATATAATTTGCAAGAAAAAGGTGAGCCACCAATGAAGAAGATTCAATTAATAATGGATGACTTAGATGCAACAAAATTTATCATGATAAATAATTAAAGCATAATCATAGATGAAGAAAACCTTAAACTAGGATTGTTCGCATAGTTTCCCATAATAAACAACATAAGAAAATGTGGCAAGGATAACAAAAAATTTTAACACCTTGTCATGTGGCACAATATTGTTAACCACTAAAAATATGCACAACATGAAAGTTGAGAAATGTGGCAATGACATGGGCCCACTACTCTTGTTAGTCCAATATTAGGAGAACACATGGAAAGAAGTTGAACTGGCTTTGCCATTTTGCAAGAGCCAAAAGTGAATTGTGTGAAATAGATTTATTTTTTCCATTTCAACAAGGGCCAAATAGGAAAATATGGATAATATGAGCATTAGTTTCTAATTTGACATGTTAACCCACTGTGTTAGATTCCAACTCATTAAGATTTCTCAGATTCGTTATCTATGATGGGTTATGTTAGTTAACATTTTTTCCTCCTAATGAATAATAGAATGATTAATTAACTTTAACCCTTTTGAATAAGGAAACATGTTACTAACAATTGAGTGCTTTTTACTTTAATTGAGCTCTCTACATTTTAAGGTGTAACTTCCTTCTAAAATGATCATTCAATTAGATTTTATTATAAAATAATGATTTATGAATTCACACTTTTAACCATAAAGTATTAAAGGCTTTTGACACTCCATAAATATGAAAAGAATGTTTTAAATAATCATTTAATTCACTACAATTAAGCCAACAAACTTATTATTATGAAAAACACATCAACTTCATTAGCCAAACAAGCTTCTTATGATAGAAATAATGTTGATTACGCTTAAAATGACATGTAAGCTACCATCATGTGTAACTTCATTCTAACTAAAATAAATTTCATGTGACCAAGAAACATATGATTCAATAAACATGATAACCTGATATAAGAAACTGACCAATTCTAGATATTCACCATTATGTTAAACCATAGAAAACAACAATACTTAAAGTAGTTTTAAATATTTCTTAGTAAAACTAGAGAGTCAACCTTTTCAAAATCTTGAAAATATGTTCTTATAGCCACACAGAGCTAAATTCAATTTTTCAAATTGAATCATGCATGAGTTTCTATCCAAATAGAGCTTAACATATAACTAAAATAGAACTAATCAAATATTTAACCCTAATAGCTATTGTATTTCACAACTAGTCTAGCTACCTCCTGGAACAAAGGATCTAGGGGCTTGTCTTTGATCGACAATGGCTTTGCTTCAAGATTCTTTCCACTTCATGTAGACAACTACAAATCTAGCTAATGTTTTCTAATGTGGCACTCCAATGTGTCATATGCATTGTGTCGATATCTCCTTAACCTTATGAATATGTTCCACCTTTTTCTCATGTGCTTCTAAATGATCTTTTTAAATAATCATAATGGAGTCTACCCTGGAGATCTTGGTGAAGTCATTTATTGCAGTGTCTTTCTACTCTTTCATGATTTCTATTTAGTCTCAGTAGGACTTGATTACATGTTTTGTTGTCTGATTAGGTTTTTACTCATTTTTTGTTAGTCAAACGTCAATGCATCTGATGTCTTTGATAATTGTGTCCTTAATGCATTCTAACTCCTTAAGAAGCTCTACAAACTCATCCATGACTTTCTCAATGAGTGCATTCCTCCATTCAAGATTGGCCCAAGTGATATAAAGCAAGTCATCATCCAGTCCTGGGATGATCTTCTCTGCCAGACATTTCATGACACTAGAATTATGAACTTTTCTTATGCACATTATATCTTCATCCCACTTTACATTTACATTCTCCCAAACATTGATTTTATATTCCAATTCATTTGTCATTGCATCATCTTGTGTCTTTGTCTCTTCTAATCTAGTAATGTAACTTACCCCATTTTTAATCACACTATCCACCTAGATATTAAACATCCTAGAAACTCCTCTAGCTCTCTATACTTGATCTATGAACTTATGGTTTTTAGGGGATCTTACATCTACCGCTATAGGGACCTCTATCAAAGCTAAGGAACTAGGATTCTATAGGGCATGAATATATTCTACCATTAATATCATTGATTACTTCATTTCCCTTTTGTTTTTCTAGACTTTTCATATTCTATTAGCTATCCTTTTATTGCTAGAATAAACAAAAAATTATGTACGTTGTATTGGTCACCTTCTCCAAATTTTCTTTTCCTACCTTGAATTCTTATAGGGTGACTTCATCCCTATCCTTATCTGTGGTGGGTTTGTATATATATGTGACCTAGTGGCCTATATTCTCATTAACCTCTAACATGTCCTCTACTTTGAGTTTCTTTCTTTTGGGGGTCTTTGCCACACATTTTCTCACCATGTTCTTTACTGGTATATTAATAGTAACAATGTTACTTTTCCTGTTAATTGAAAGGTCAACCCATTTGGGAGCACTAGGGGTAACTTTACTTTTAAGTGTCTAAAAGTTAGAAGGGTTTCCTTGTGCTAATGAATCAGGAAAACTGGTATTGTTTATGGTTTTTTGGTTTTCTACTTTGGCTACTCCTTTTAAAATGTCCATGCTTTATTTCTCCACAAGTTCACAAGATTTTTTTTTGCATCTGATTCAACTATAATTGGGGCTTCCTTTGCCTTTTTGTTCATTTTATATCATTGAGGGTTTCATTTGATTCTAAAATGATTGTCTCAATGACATAGTGGGTTTCTCTTTTTTTTTGTTAAATGATTATCTTTATGCATAAAGGGTTACATTAAAATGATGAAATATGCTTCTTCATATGTGCATTTTTCTTTATTTTGTCATCAAAAAATATATTCAATATTTTTCTTCAATGATTGAATTGTTTACTATCCTTGAGGTCATGGCATTTATGGCTACAACACTACTATTTTTTATGATTTCTACCACCAAAATCCTCCTCATGATCAATTACACTAGCTCCTTTGATAACCTTTTGTTCTCTTTTCCTGACAACTCGAACACCATACGTGCTAGTAGTACATCTTGAACCCTTTTGAAATTCTCTAGATTCCTATTTTACTATAGTAGGGGAGAATAATCATAGATTGTCATTTCTTTGAACCACATCTCATGAGCTAGGCCATTCCATTCTCTGCAACATGCCAGTATGTAAAGGAGGTAGGAAGATATGTAAAAATAAACTATTTCTAAAGCTTGGGAGAGGTCCTCATGAAGTCAATCTATGATTACTTGAAACCAATAAATGTATATATCTTCCCCTAATATAGCTTGGATGAAGAAGTATATCTATTCCTTTGTCATGTCCCCTTTTCAAATAATTAAAAAATAATATTCTTTGCTAAGGCATGCAGGCCCAAGAAAGTGAAGTTTTGGAAAAAGGGGCTTAATCTTTGGAAACCGTTGGACTAATAAATGAAAATTATTATTAAAATATGTTTAATTAACCTCTCTTGGACGTGAGTTACAGTTATGCCCTCTTTTAAGGGGTTTGGAGGCATTTTGGGCTGATTCCAGAACTTGATTTTGCTCATTCTTTGTTATTCTTTAGAGGTTGCCAAACCTGTGGAGAAGGAGACCCAAGAACGGGAGTTTGAAGGTTTCCAGGGAGACCCAAGAACGGGATTTTGTAGGTTTCCAAGAAGGGTAAGGATGGGAGTTTGAAGCCATTCCATGTGCATGCTCATACAGAGTTTTCCTTTGTGCTGAACAGTGCAGATTTGTGGGTTTTCGGTTGTGTTTTTTGTATGAGTTTGGTGTTTTCAGTGGAATATTTCATATCAGTTTGGGTTTCTGCTGTATTTCAGACTTTAAGGTGTTAAAATAGAGCTGAATATATGTATTGGGATGTGATTAAACTTCTGAGATAGATTATTAGTGTTTTTGTGGTGTTTCTAGGCATTTTTGTGTTAATTTCGGGAGCCCGATGAGCATAGTTTTTGTCCTACATTTGAGAACTGTTGTGTAAAGGCTATACGGATCTAGAAATGTCATTTTGTAGGCTGTTATGCTGCTGAAATTTCTATAAAAATTTCCACTTTCAGATTTATTAATAATAGGTGAAGCTGTGAAGCTTTTGGCACAATTTCTGGCATACCCGATTTGGGGTTTCTTGAGAAATTTGGTGGATCTTTGTGATATTAGTTGTTTGATCTTGAAAATCTGATTAGAGGTTGGGAATATCATATAAAATCAGAAAAGGGACATTACATCCTTCCACAAAAATACAAGATAATTACCTTTAATTATGTTCAAGAAGATAATAATGTATGTCACATCTTTACTCAAGTGTTATTTTGTCAATGGCCATTGTAGGTGAGAGCCTCTCTTGTCTAGTTTTATTAGCCATTTTTTAGTAATAGCACGATTGTAATCCTTTTTGTTTAGGTTAAAATGACTATAGGAAAAGTTGATGATCCTATCTCCATAAGCTTCCATATGGGGAATTCTTAGGGCATCCATTAGAGTACTTCAGTTTATTTCTTATGAGCATTTCACCAGTGAAGGTTCAAATACACCTTTCTACTACATCATACTTGTTCCTACATTCAAGTATTAACTCTAGACATAGTACTACTTCAAAAAACCCTGCAACTTGAATTAAAACCACTCTTAAATACCTCATATTCCATGGACCCTAGCTCAACATTCTTAAACCTTTCTTCTACCCTCTTTATATCTTCATCAATTATTTCAATATCTCCTAGTTTTGGAAGGAAATTGGTTAGAGGGGTGGGTTTCTTTTACTTCAACATTTTGGGTCAAGACAACACCATTTGGGCACTTCATAGGATGCCTACTTTGAAATTCACAAAAGATAGAGAAAGGGGGAAAAACTAGAAGAAAATAAAAAATAAAAAAATAAAAATAAAAATAAAAAACCCTAACTATTGGACTGGGAATATGAAATAAAAAACAAAGAAATGGATTCTCAAACTCACCCATGCTCTGACTCCAAACGAAGAATATTGTTACCTCACCTTCACTCCTCTATCTTTAAGAAGTTGAAGAGCAATTATACAGTAGAATTGATCATGAAAAAATGAGGACAAATTATTTAAAGTCCTATTTTATTGACATGCTTCACTAAATAGTAGAAATATTACTTATTTGATGACATATCACAGGGTTTCAAAAATTGATTTACATGTCACACGTACCAACTATACTTTGTCATCACCTTTTGCAATAATCATTAAATTAATAGTCTTTCACCTTTTGTGTGTAATGGTTCATGATGACTCGTCACCACATTTCTATGGAAACTTCTCTAAATTGAGAACCTTGAACCATGAAACAAGAGGCTTAAAGGTTCAATTTCATCTACTAGAAAATTTTAGGATGAAGTGCTCTGGGACTAAGATATGTTACATTGATGACCATTTATCATCCTATGAGCTTTAATCTTGAACCACAAAAAAAGAGTTTCAAAGTTAATTTCAATAATGTGCACTTCTATCCTTGAGCATGAAACAAGACTAGGAAAGTCATAAAATGAAATGACTTCATTTAGATAGAATCCTTGAACCTTGAACCTTGTGGTTCAAGTTCAACAGTTTGAAATTATCAAAATTGCAACGAGACAAAAGGAAATCAAGACAACAGAACTCTATTTAAAGAGATAATGAATTTAAACTTTGAGCTTGAGAGGATTCAAGTTTAAGGTTCAATGACATGAAAGAGATTCCAACACTTTTTAATGATTTCACAATCTTTACAACACAAAGGTATGGGCAACTGGTTGGATGGGGGCAAAAATAGCCAACTAGTTACATTTGAAATAATTTTCAATAATTTTCACAACGGTCTCAAAGATTTCATTATGTTATGAAATGATTTTATTGTATTTTATTTATTTTATTTTATTGTAAAATAATTATCTTTACATATAAATGTGTCAATTCTTTGTATACCATAGAGGGTGTTAATATATATGAGTACATTATTATATATGTATGTATGTATTCATGCATAATCATATACTAGCACTTGCACCTTTGAAGGGTGCAAGGATTATGTCAATAGTATTATATATATTAAAAATGTCACTGTAGTGATGATGTAGAAAGTTTTTATATAACATTTTGCATGCATAGTCTAAAAATAATTATGATCTGTATTTTTTTAACATATCCTATTAGACTTTATTTTTAATTTTATATACAACTAAATAAACTAATTAGATTGCACTAAGGAAGATAATAAATAGAGCTATATTTTGAAATATTTGTGCCTTTAATTTGAATTTTTTAAACATCTATCAATGAACTTACAATCGATTTTTTTTTTGATATTAGAAAATTAGGTCATATGAACCTTAATAAGGAGGGATTTTATATAACAATAGAGGAATATAGATTACTGGATTTATTGTGAAATCCTAGATGTGGGAAACCTTGCACTTCATTTCACGATCATTTTGTAGTGACCTTTGCTAAGGTTTTAATACTTACGAAATATACCAATATCATTGCTACACATGATAGCCCTCTCCATAGAAAAGTTGAGCCATTTGTTTGATAGGTGATCATTTCACATACAAATTGGGTTTTATTGTAAGTTATAGCACACCAAATATGTGGTGTGTTGTGTTTCTCTGGAAATGTGTGAAATAATCATGCCTTGCGTGCAGAAGCTTTTTGTACCTTCAAATATGATATATAGGGCTTCATTCATGGCATTCCTCCTTGTTATCCAATTGTTGTTTAGGGCTCATTTGTTATTATCAAAATGTGTTTGTTTAAGGGTTGACTGGTTTAATTATAGAATTTGTTCACTCATAATCTATTTTGTTTTAAGATTTATAAAATATAGAATTTTAATATTGATTACTTTAAGCTTACTTCATTATATTCATAAATATAGATATTAGTTCAATCTCAAATAAATATATTTTTAAAAAAACTAATAAGATTATTTCATACTTTCAATATTATTTATATATAACATAGAAATATAGTAGAAAATTATATTAATTTTTAATATATTACAAATGTAATAGAGATTAGAGCTATCCCATTTTTATATATTTGATCCTTCATTTTATCATTAATTCTTTAAAAAAATTCTTACTAAATTATACTGTCATATATAATTCTTACACAAATGCATATTTGAGAAATTTCTTCAATAAAAAATAAATTAAGTTATAACTGATCGAATCTAAACCTACTACCTATGTAAAAATATTTTTAAAAATCAAATATTACATTTAAAGTTTAATTTTAAATGAATTCTTGGACACTTAATATAGAAGTGGTAAACATATTAAATCATTTTCAAAATAATGACAAGATTTTTTCAATTAAGATATACCTTTTTATGTTCATTGTCTTTAAAGACTAAGTTTGACAACTATATGTCAATTCAAAGAAAGCTAGTGTTCAATTGTTTGCTCATATTAAGAGACAAGAATCTCAATTTTAATAAGACTCTAGTTTTTATGTCCCTTATTAGTTGCCCATGTGCTTATACATATATGTGAACTATGTGCACATTAATCTATATTGTTCTAAATCTATTGGCTAGAACTATGTGAATAAGGTTAAATTATATTTATGATACTAATTCCTCTTCGAGTTAAATTAATTTATGACAGTAACCACTGTGATAAGTGACAAATTTGATTGTAACTACATTATCAATATTTTCTTTTAAAAGTAATATTAGTTTCTTTCACACATAGTAGATTGCATTTTTTATCAATAATAAATATAAGTTCCCTTGTAAATAAAACACTAATTTTTTCTATTCGATATAATTTTAAATTTTAAGTAATTCTTAAATACAACCAGATGTCAAATATATCATGGATAATGTTAGATAGATGCTGCCACAATGCACATGCATTTCAAAATCCATAGAATATAGTCAAAGTTTTATCGAGTTTGAGAATTTGAGCACCTCCTTAAATGGCCATTGCTCATTTTATCAATGTATAGTTAAAAATATATATATCTTTCTTAGGAGATATATAATGCTTCAAGTAAAAGTAAAATTTATAGAAATAACATTGCTACAACTCTTGAGTACACTGCAAATTATTTCATAATTTAATATTATTGATGTTCTTAGATTTGCGTGAACAACTCAATAAGAGCATACTTGAATTCTTTCAAATGGAGATGCTCGTGTATGATGTGAATAGAAGATCTTGGAATTGGTTGCGCAATTTTCTTGGAGATATGAGATATGTGAGGATGACATGCCTTTAGCTAGAAATTTAACTACCACATGTGCATTGTCAGCAACAACAAAGAACATGTTCATATATTTGAATTTTCCAATACTTTGTGGAATCCTCTTTCTATTTCATTCTTTCCCCAAATGATTATCACCTATAACTTGCATTTCCCCTATTTCCAAGTATTAGATATTCATGTGTAATACTTAGACCTAAACATTCAATCACAACAAGTTGGTTAGTCCAATAAAAAATCCAAGGATCTCTTCATGATATGATTTGAAACTATATTAATTTTCTTTCGTTACTAACTATAATACACTATCCTAACTATAATACACTGCTCTTCCTGATTGGTCATCTCTATTTTCTCCTATATTCCTTGATTTTTGTTAGAGTATATGTTTTTTGTGGTCCTTTTTAGCTCCTTGAATGTTCTTATAGCTACAACGGTTAGCCAATATATATATTTTTGCTTGAATTAATAACTTTGAATGAAAATCTATATTGTAATTTTATGAATAAGTAATGAACATCAATATTGGCTTGTATCAAGTGCATGATTGTGATTAATTAAACTTACTATCCTTTAGACAAATTGCTCTTATAGGTCATCCATATGAAAATCACATTATCTTATGTTCATTTAAAAGAATCAACCTACTGGTCCATATGTTCAATGTTATTTGATAGAGAAAGTGATTTTGAGAAAATCTCAAAACCTGTCAATAAAATGATAAGAAGATAATGCTACCGATAGATATATTCAATGAGGAAAGAGATATGCAATGGCAATGCCACCTGCTTATAGATATAAGTAATAGTGGAACTAAGAGAGTAATTAAATAATTGTAGGAAAAACATTCAAGGAACTACAGTAAAATTGCAATCTTGCTTTTGAGATGTTGATCGTTGAACTAAGACAAGTTCTCTTGTTTTAGTTAATGATATTTTGCATTACCGTGCAAACATTTATGTTCATGTAAATGCTATGTATCATCATTTTAAGGTAGAAAAAGAAAAAAGAGTGAACACATTAGTATGGGAAATGAACCCAAACATTCTAAAAAAAATATATTCTTACAAAAAAAATTTGACACCATTTGGTAGTTACCCAACTTGAGACTGTCAAATTGTCTTAAAAAATTAGTCAATTTCTTCCCTAGGGAGTAGCCTATCAGCTAATTATACCTATACATGTGTAATTATATATGTGTGTGCATTATTATGTATATCTATATATAACTATTTTCAAATACCTATATATTGTTTTCATTATCCCAATTTGTAATTTTTTATTTATTGCTAGGATTTAAAATATATAAGAATGCACTACTTTCAATTATTATAAAAAAATAAATCTATTATTTTTCATCAAATTTATTTATTTCTAAGGCTTAAATACATAAACTACAACCTCATTCATTTTATAGCCATATATCAATTGCAACAATGTCAATTATATCTTATAATTCATGTCAACTTTCACAATGCACACAAATTATAGTAGAAGTTACATAATATACATTTTTAGTCATATCAAACTCATGACATTCATTGTATAACCATATATTAATTGCATTTGAATCACCTGCATATCATAATTCATGTAAAGCTTTCAAATTGCATCCATTAATTATAGTAACAACAAAAGAAGAAAAATATTTTTTTACCATCTCATTGTTACCTCATTCATTTTATAGTCATATACTAGTTGTAGTTGCGTTACCTACATCTCATGGTTCACCCCAAGCTTTCAAATTACAAACATAAATTATAGGAACAACACAAATAAACATGTTCTCCTATTCATGTGACTATAAAATGATATATCAATGTTGTCCATGGTTTCATTATGTTGTGAAATGATTGTATTTTTTTAAGTTATTTTATTTGAGAGTGCAATAATTATCCATATGTATGTGCCATACATATATGTACAAAAATAATTTTGACTAATATATGTGTGTGCATAATTATGTATATGTATATGTATACGTAGATTTCTATACTTTTACACAATTTTATGTATATGTTTTAATTCTATATAAGAGATGGATGGTTTCATTTTGACCTTAAATGATTGTCTCCCTAGTATTAAGGGTTACATTAAAATTTCATTGTTGGTATCTCTAAATCTTGTTGTCTATTAGTGTCAAGCACTTAGTCAGTACTAGGCAAAGTTAGATGGTCATCATTGTGATCGAGCTACTCTATATAGGCCAAGTCATATGAGAAATTTATAAATTAACATGTATATGTTGAGCTCTATAGGATCCAAGAAAGTCTTTGGTCGCAAAGTATTTTCATTATAAGTTGAGCCTAATGATTGATAAACACTCTAATTATATTGATGTTGAGTTACACAGAAGGTGTTGAGTACAATAAAGATCGAGAAATAATAGCAAGAAATATAATGAATTTAGGAAGGTGTTGAGTACAACGAATTTTGAGTATTAGAGATAGTAAGTGTTGCGCAACATAGAATTGACATAGAATTGACATTTAAGTCATAAATGATACAAAGTTTGAGGTAAACCATTTCAAACCACCATAAAAACAACATTTAATATTTGTAGAGGTTGATACAGAGGCAAATACACATTTTATGATGTGGATCATAGATCCCTATGAGAGATGATCAACTAATCAAATGAAGAGATGAAAAAGGGAAGCATCTAGAAAAATCTTTAATAAATATTTAAATAGAGTAGATCAAAACCTATTTGGATATGGCAAAAGAGCAAGAAAGCTATTTATGCAATTCTAGAGCAGATCAAGTGTGAAAGTGTGAACAATGAGAAGAAGGCAAAAGATTTGAGTTTTGTTATTGTAGAACAAAGGAAGTGACCTTATCAAGTAGTGAAGGACATACCAGAGATATATTAGATTGAATATCATATTATAATTGAAGAGAGGAGATCGATAATCAATAGTAGAATGCAAACTGAAGGATTAGGTACTGAATCATAACTAAGTCAGGATAATCTCTTAACAGAGTGGTTTTAGTAGACCTTTTGTAAATCTCTTAATTGAGTCCTTACTTTGTTGTAAGCATAAAATACTCTCATAAGGTAAGACCTAACAGTCTCAACAACCTTTAATAGGGAAGATCTCTCATAGGGTATATCATCAAAAGTGATCAACATTATAACCCTAATAGGTTAACTTTATTACTACAATAGTTTAGATTTGTGAGTGTCATCCCCATCCCAATTTTACCTTCACCTTGGAGGGTTTATGGGAAACCAAATGTTGTGTTATGTGTTTCATTTCATGCATGTGATTGATAGTTAGATCTATATGTTATGACAATTAATTTTACAAGTTATGTTATGCGTCAATTAGACATGAGATGAGAAATGTGCTGAATTCATAAATTAGATATGAGATAAAACTTATACAGATCTTGATTCACCACCCTCGTTAGTATCATAGTTTTCAAATTAAGACTTCCAAAAATTGGCATCAAAGCATTGGTTCTCTTGAGAAAGTCTAACAGCTTGGAAGTTAAGATCTTGGAAATTTAGGTTTATGAATTGAGAAAGGTTATTGACAATCAAGTGATTGACTTCCAGCTCATATTGCAACAACTTGAGGTAACAAGATAGAAACTAAGGAAATCTCTAAAAAAGAGAAACATATGGCCATTTAGCTAAATGACATGATTTATGATGAAATTTATTCTCAAGGGCTATTTGATACTAAAAATTCTAATAAGAGAAATGCAACAATTATGGATCTACTAGAGAAGAACAATATCCTAAATGAAGAATTCAAAGGATTAAAAAGGGAACATGAAGTTTAGTTAGTAATGCTATGTGAAGTGATCGAACAAAAGAAAAAAATATGAAGAAGACAAGGTTATGGCTGAGGAAGATAGTAGAAAAATGGCTATCAGACTTGAAGAAAGGTCATCTAATGTCCAAAAGCTTACAAACACTCAACTAGACATGATGAATCATCTGATGCTTGCAAATTAAGAGTTAAATAGGAAGGACATGGAAATAGAAAATCTAAGATCACAAACTGACTTGTTGAGTAAATTGAAAACTAAGAAAGAACTTGTGGAGAAGTTGAACAAGCGTAATGAATCAATAAAGTACCTTGAAGAATTAATGAAATCACCTAGCTCATCCAGCAACAATTCTGGACAAGAACATATAAAGTAACATTCATCCACTAAAGAAGGAGAATCATCCAAGATTGGAGAGCTGAGGAATGCAAAGTCAAAAGGCAAGCCTACATGTTATCATTGTGATAAACTTGGTCATACTGGAAACATCTGTAGAAGCAAAAATGGTATGCAAAACCCTAAACCTAAGTTTATTGGTTTTTTTTATACTACAAGAAGAAAGAACATCAAATACATGAGTGTAGATAAAAAATGAAGAATACATCTACTAGACCTATATTTGAAGGTTATTATTACAATTGTCAAAATTTTGGATGTAGAACATATGAATGTAGACCATAGACAAGGCCCTATTGGACTAATGAAAGGTAGAATGATACACCTAAAATTATATGTTCCAAATGTCATAAGTTTGGACATTTAAGAAAATAGTATAGGACCAAAATACCAGCATCAAATCATGATCACATCAAGGGTAAAGTCAAAGTTGACATTGAACAAACAAAGGAGATTAACCAAACCTAGAAGAAAAAGGTAGAAGATGGAAACAACAAAAAAAATGGAGTTTAGATCACCCAATCTAATAAAGGAGGTGATCATATCATCTCAAACTAATCAAGAAAGGTATGTAAGGAACTATATAATGACATATCTTACACTAGTTCCTAACATAAAAATGTGCTAAAGTTCATATCTTCATAAGGAAAGATGAAATAGAATAGATCCATGAAAGGTATAGGTACAGAGGAACCTTTGTGTATCAGGTGTCAAACATCAGTAAAATAGTCTATATTAACTAAGAATTGCAATACAGACTGAGTACTTCAGATGCCAAAATAGTGTATAGGTTGAGTTAGATGGAATAGACCTAGTTGTATAGTGAAGAGCAAGTCCAAAGGCACAATATCAATTGAGATAGATGGATTCCATCTAATAGTGAACACAACATTAATGGAGACCCTAATTTGAGAAAAAGGAAGTATATATTGAAATTTTGAAGACATTTTTACACCTTTCATACAGAGTTTGAGAGCACATAGCAATCTAAGTGATTTGTAAAAGAGATTTTAAGGTGATTTGGAGCAAAATTTTGATCAAGTGAAGATTTGAGTTGTGTCAAGTTATTCAAAGAAAAGAAGTTTCAAACCTTAACAAAGAAAAATGGCAGTTTCATCATCTACGAGAAAGAGACAAGGAGCAGAGGTAAGTAATATTCAATTGGTGAGGAGTGATGCTTGCCCTCCTCCTAAATTTTGTTTTTATTCTTGAGATTGCTATGAAAGGAAATAAAATGGGTGTGTTATCCTCAATACCACCCAAACTATTTATGATCCATGATGCACAAAGTTGTTCCATGTGCAAAATTGGAGAAGTTGGTCACTATGAGATTTGAGAGGCATATGAAAAATTGTGTGAGAAAGGAGTTTTAAAGGACAAATTCAAAATTGTTGAGAAGAAACAGTTAACGCATGCCCTAGATTTTCTAAGGAACTTTAAGATTGAATGGATCAAGGTTGCACTAAGCAAGATCCATGATATGAAGTTATGGCTACACAATGGACCTATTGAGATAACAAAGAAGATAATTCACAAGGTTACAAGGTATCCCATTTTAGACAAGAAAAAGACCATAGGATGTCTAAGTCTAGAATAAATGGAGGCAAACACCAAAGACAAGTGGAATGGATGAGGGATGTCGATCTCTACCATCACAAATCTAATGATTGAATTCATAGTAAGAGTAATTTCTTACAATTTCTATCAATTGAGTAGATTAAATAGTAGACCAGGTGTAGAAAATTGTTATGAAGGATCATGAATATGATATTTCCAAGTTGCAAAAATTATAATTGGTAGAAAACTTGATACCCATCAAGAAGCCGAAGAGTTCTATGTATAAGTTTGGATCGCATATTATATGCATTTTCTTTTATGTTTAGAATTATTTTCTTCTTATTAGAAACATTGTTTGGGAGCAAAGCAAGCCTATAATGGGAAAAATTAGTGAATATATAACTTGGTTAGGAGAAAATTTTGAGAATGCTATGGACATGTATTTTGAAGAGTTCAAACATAGAATGAAAATGAGGATGAAACTACCAGAAGAGTTAGTAATGAAATACTACAATGATGTATGTTTTCTTGTAGACATAGATAATACATTTGTATAGGTAGTAAATCCTAGGAAATCATGGCTCAAGTTATTTGATTATGAGATCGATAGTGACATTGAGAGTGAAAATATTGTTGCACTACTTAAAGAATAAATTGATGCAGAAGTAGAAACCTTTGGGAAATATGAAGAAGCTAAAGCACAAATTACTGTTGATATCAAAATAGCTTTTAAGGAGAAGAAAAGAAAGAAAATGATTGAAGACCTAGAGGAGAAACTAACACAAAAAAAAGAGGAAAAGTACCTTTGCAACTCACACAAGGTCTTGGAGAAGATATAGATAAAGATAGTGGTGATGAGGAAAAGGGAGAAGGAGAAGGAGATCAAGGTAAATCCCTAGTTTTGCTTACTCCACCTACAAAGAAGGATAAAACTATAAAGCCTAAAGCAAAGAAAGGTGCAAATTCAATAGTGACACCCCTCTCTCCTACACCACTAACTAAGCCAAGAACCAAGGTATCAACAACATAAAGTGTTGAGCCATCTACAAAGAAAGGAGTAGTAAAGTCTACTAAACTGAGTGGTTCAAGTGAATAGAAGAAGAAAACTCAAGATCCTATGAGCTAGCTTAAGAGGAGAAGATTAGTAAAGAAGAAAGAAGGTGAAGAAGATGATGTAGAGAAAACTGAGCTAGAAGGACCAGGACAACACCGAGTCAAAAGAGAAAAAAATATTGATGAAGTATGTGTTAATATTAGGAGCTTTGTAGGCTTATCCAACTTCATATTTGTAAACTATGACACACTAAATAATGTTGATAAAACTAAAGAAGAGGAGGCCATGATAGATATGATGGCTAATAATAAATTGGCTCCTACTGAATTGGAGATGAAGATTCTAATTGATTTGTATAATAGACTAGACAAAAGATGGAAACATGCATCCACAGTAGAGAAAGATATAAGAGAAGGAACATCAACCAATATTATGCTTGATTTGTCAAAAGGATAGAAGGCAAATTTTTTGGAAAAGTACAAGAATCAATTTGTTCCTAAATTCATAATTTTTATGATTCTTCAAAATAAGATTAAAGTTGTAGTTCAGAAAAATGAGTTATTATGGAAAATTATTTTTAGTCTCATCACTAAAGAAGTAACATAGGAGAAAGAAGTTGAGACTGTGACCATCCAAGATGATCAAAGTGATGAAGAGAGTTTGGGTATGCTAAGTCTGCAAGGTAGAATTTCACCTATTCATGCTACCACACCTGACACACCAATTGTCAAGAACAGAAGCCCTTAGATGCAGAGAAAGAGAAGTAAGAGGCAAAGCAATCGAATAAAGATACAAATGTAGATGTTTCTACCAAAGGTCAAGAAGGACCAAATGTGTTAGACCCTCAAATTGAGGAAAATAAGGAGATACATCTAACAATGTTGAGTGCTACTATTATTGTCTCAAGCATTGATATCCAAGAAAGACCGAGCGGTGACACCCCTTCATCAACTCCTAAAGCAATGTTGAGAAACAACACTACTTTTCCAAGAAAATGAAAAGAAATAAACTGAAGCTCCCCATATATTATAGTTAGTTTGGATGAAGTAATTGAGATGCCAAGATGGGATCTGGAAAATCTCACTCTTGAACAAACAATTATTTTACAAGAAATTTTGATGAAGAAGGAGAAACAAGAACAGATGAGAAGGGAGCAACAATAGAAGAAAGTATTGCATGTTATTAAGGAGATATTTATTGATGCATTTGATGTACATAATATTGATGGGAGAGACCCAGGTATTTCCTAGCTTGTATAAATTGTTGAACAAATAAATGTTGGAGACATTAAATCCAATAAAAAATTAATGATGTGGTCAACTAAGAAGTTTGAGAATAAGGTTGCAGAGAAAATATCAAAAACCATTGCCAAGAAAAAGGTTGAATTGCAGGAAAATGTATAGAACATTGAAGAAATTGTACAAAAGGTACAATATTTATACAACATTTTGTGTGATGTTCCAAGATTCACAAGTGATCTTTAGGCAACCATTTAGTAGATTCAAGCTGAAATAAAACAAACAAGAAAATCTATTTCATAGTTATCTAAATCCAGCTCAAGACATTATAATAAGCTATTATTTACTCAATGTAAATTGACTGAGCTATAAATAGTTGATAGCAACATGCAGGCCAAACTGATCTCTATCCAATCTATGTTGATACCTCATCTAGAGGTTATGTAATGTGAATTGAAATCAACTAGAGAACTAATCTAGGAAGATCACAATATTTCAATTGCTAATAGTTTAATTGATTTGGTAGCTAGATTGGAATTGCAGAATCACATTTTTAAATCAACTAGAATCACTTCAGATCATGCACTTTCCATGATTACTGAGGTTCAAAAACCATTCATTAAGAAATATGGTTTGTTTCCACCCACTCAACCCCAACACTAGCCATAAGTGACAAAAACAAAGGGGAATGTAATGATGATTACATATTGAATGGGATAATGTTGAGATCATAGAAGATTCAAAGTTTAGAAGACAAACATGGTATGACACTAAAATAATCAAAATATTTTGAGTCATGTATTATACATCTTATTCATTGTCTGGTTAGCTGATAAAAGTTTTGAAGTTCTATAAGAATTGAGTCATCGGCTTAGGAGAAATCTTATTCTTTATTGTAATGATATAATCATGACAAGGTGTTTTTTCCACTAATGCAGTGTTGTCTTCTAATTTGATAGAATTTTAAAAACCTCTTAAATGATAAGAAAACCTAGGAGTTAGTTAGAAACCATAATGGTATTCTTTGGCACACAATAAGAGGACCAATTGACAAGACTCTGATGTCTTATCCACTTTAAACTCTACAAAATTCATGCGAGTATACCTAGGAATTCACTTCTCTATCTATTTAAAATTTAAAATCTCAACATGAATTCCAAAATAATAGATGATTTACCCTGAATTCTTCTAATTCTGGGATCACAAAAAAGATGATAAATGGCTACTTTATCAAACCCTAAACTCCATGAATCAACTATAGCCTCACACTTCAGATCTTCAACAATAAAATAGTAAAACAATTGATTTATAAAATATTTATACTATAGAGATATTCCAAAATAGATCATCTTTTAATAGATGGCTTGTGCCTTATCTATTGGGCTATTATCTCACAAGAATTTGAGATCTATTTATCAGATCTATCTTAACACTTTGTGAGAAGAATATCAATATTCATTTCCAGATCTCATTATTATCAAAATCTTTAATTAAAACCAAAGAATTCTTCCAATTTACATTAAGAATTTACATAACCCATTAGATCATAAGAAGAATGTAAAATGAAATATAATCCAAAATAAATTACAACTGAAATTTAATAAACATTGTCATTAAACCTCAAAGAATTAAATGGTAACAACAGAAGATACATGATCTAGAATGAAAAGCCAACTTTCTGCATTTTGTATTAATTTCTTTGAAATGTATGCAATTAAATGCCAATTCCTATCAGAAGAAAGCTCAATGAGACTGACAAGTGTTAACTTTTTCCATTCTATCTTTTGGAACAACTTATATAATATACATGGACCGACTCAAAAATTGAACAGAACTCTGTTAAGACAAAAAAAATTTGAACCCTCATTCCACATCATGGAAATCCTTTTATAGAATAAGGATTGCAACCTTCTTTAGATGGGAGGACACATGTTCAAAAACTAGATGCAATGATACTTTTCCATATAAGTCAAAACAATTACAAAAAGAACATTGGAGATAGCCAAAAGTGAACAACTACCAATCTGGATGTTCAAGATCAACTTCTTTGGTTGTAGTGATAGCATACCCATAGCAAGTGATAAAAAAGTATAAGGTATCTCTTTCAAAAATTTATCCTCCCTCTTCATGTTACTTTGACTTTTCCTTGCATGTTCGATCACTATCTCGAGATGGAATTGCCTTTATGTTAGCTATAATTTCCCAGATAGTAATATCTAACTCTTCATCTGGATAGGTGGCTCCTCTATGAGTTTTCAATGTATTTAGACAGTTATTCTATTTTTCATCTATCAAGGCTCTAACCTCTATAACTATTTTGTTCATGCTTGCCTCTAGCTTGTACAAAATATCAACAATATCAAAATCTGTTACTATGTCAATTTCTCCATTACTATAGGAAAAAAATTTGTGATGCTTCAAAATGTTGTCAAAAGAATTTGACCATTCCTTCCATTCCCTTAGCTTATTATTATCATAAAAAATTTAATGTATCAAGCCAGGTGTCTCATTGGCAATGGTCTTCATTTTATTATTTATTAATTTTAGCTTGCTAGAAAATAATGCATTCAGTTCTTTTGACCTTGTCTATCATTTTCCTTGTGGAAATGATGAACTCCTTGGACAATTCTTTCTTCTAGGCCAAAATTGGGACTAACCTATCAAAAAATGGAATGTAGAGGCCCCACTTAATGAACAATGGACAAATAATGGATAAGGCCTTAAAGCATTGATACTCTGCTCCCTACAATGTAATGTAACTACTGTGAAGATTCTGTGAAGCCTATTTGAGGATATTTATTTAATGTGAGAGCATACTCTCCATTGTCCTAACTTAAACTTCTTTTACTATTTCCAATTCTTCCACTTCCATTCGCTGATCCATACCCACATTTGATGCATCAACATCTATATGGGTCTTCTAATCCTTTACATTGATGGGCCTTGTTACATTTTTTAGATTTCTCATCTCATTTTTTAGGGTAGCCACTTTATGCTCTAGTATATAGGTCTTCTTCATTTCCTCCTAGTATTTCTTCCTTGTTTCAATGGATATCCTATATGTATAAAATAATTTATCTTCAAGAATATTCATTTTACTCTTCCCCATGAGTGAAACAATGTTCATCATGTTGTGAGTTTGGTCACTTGATGTTGTTGTGACATTCCATAATATCACATTGCCTTGGGGAGATTATCTAAACTCCATTAGTGTTGGTTTATTAGAGTCATGTGCCATGCTCCATATGTTGGAAATATAAGGTAGCCAAGGTTAATGAGAGGGAGAGGTGAATCAGGAACCAATAAAACTTTATCTTACTTTACCAATTAATCCTTTATACAATATTCTGATCTAATTGCATGCATGAAAGAATTAAAGCATTTAAACATTCATAACACTTTGACACAAGATATGGTAACCCAAAAACCTTCCAATTAGAAAGTAAAACTGGGGTGGGGATGATACCCACAAGCTTTAGTATTGTAGTATAAAGCTAACTTGTTAAGGCTTACAATTGACCACTTTTGGTGATCTGCCCTATTAGGAGGAATAAGGACTATGAGGTCCACCTTGTTAAAGGATTTACAAACATACAATAAAGTATTCACTCAGTTAGGAGAGTTAGCAAAGATTTTTAAGTCTACCTTGTTAAAGGATTTTACTAATACACTTGTTAGGATGAACTAGTGGCTAATCTTTTATCTACAACTCTAATTTACTAGTTGAGATTCCTTGAAATACAATGATCATTTGACTGTGATAGATAAATATTTTTTGTTTCTTATACTCCTTGTAGCCTTCTTTAATTTGCACTCTTGTTCATTGAATTATTCTCCACATGCTTACTTGGATATGATACAATGTATTACATATATACCAATCCAAATCATAACTTACTAGAGTTGGCTACAATACCAACTACTATAACTCAAGTTCTGAAGAAAAACTTGGCAATGTTCAAATACTTGACAAACAATATCAACACTTGGAAATCTTTGGCACTCGGTTGAACTTGAAGCTCAAACCATATGAATCACTTCCAACTAGCTTGAGCTTGGTCAACACTGTGTGACTTGATGAACACTAAGAAACTTAGTAGCAAGTGAATTACTTAGTTGACACAGCATGACTTAGTCAACAATAGATTCACTTCATTAACCCTCTAAGCTTGATAGGTACTATTGAACTTGGTTAACACCATAGCACTCAATTAACACTATGATCCTCTTTACTTCCACTAAATAGCTCAGTAGCCTCTACTAAGATTGGTTTGCATTGTGCCTTGTCTCTGAAGCTTAGTAAACACTGTGTAGCTTGGCACACATGGCAAGCTAATTCAAGTGCTTGATAGACACTATATTCTAACTGCTTGGCTTAGGAGCAACTAAATCACTTGGTTAACATTGCAAACTAATTGATAATCTTAGTAGTAACTATGGAGCTTGGTAGTAGTGTAACCATTTGAATAAGTGTTGAGTTACTAATAAACAAATTGACCTTTATGTCAATAATCTCCCCCTTTGGCATTAGTGACAAAAAGACTTATCAAAACAAGAATCTGATCATTCAAAACTATAAGAAAAAACTTCCTTTACCATCATTCTATGTCTTCAACTCAGTTTTGACTGTCTGTTGTTGTTGCTTGGTAACATGCTCTATTTTTCTAATTTTTCAAAATTTCTCTTGTGAAGGTATCTGTACAAGTATCTTCATAATACTATATTTCTGCCCCATACATACATCTCCTATATACATAAAAATGGAGTATAGTATACATCTCTTCTTTTATAGTATCATTTTTTTTCCTTTGCAATATAAAATATATATACATACTTCATCCCCTTTTTGACATAAATGCCAAAGTTGTATAATATCTATATGATAATACCAAAATGTGACAAGAAATCATAATGTACATTTAGAATAAGTACCATTGTTTTGTCTCAATTCTCCTATAGTACCTTACTTACATGCAATGCAATCTAAACTTTTGCTAATAATCCCATCATGTGATCAGCTATGGAGAAGTTATTATCATGGATGAGTTTCTTTGCATATGCAATGTGTTTTTGCAATGCATCCATGTTTGGAAGAATCATGCCTTGGATTTATGCAAGTGTGGCCCTGATCTTGGCTTCTTCCTTCAATAATTCTACTTGCAAATTTGTCAGATATTTGAATTTCCTATAATGTGCAAAACTATGGCTTGGGTCAAGTGACAGCTGGTGTGCACTTGCCTTCATGTCTCCATCTATCTTGGATAGTTTCTCCTTGATTTCCTTTGTAAATATAGATGTGTCACTTAGTTTGATAAATAGTGGAACAACATTATTAACAGAGGTTTCTAGTGAACCAAGAATAGTAGCTAACTCTACTTGATCTATTGCAATTCTTTTTGCAACTTGTTTTATCACTCGATTCTTAAACTTTCTTTCAGCACTTTGAAGTAGCTTCTCCTATCGATTCAAGTCTTTATTGAATTTGTGGACAATTTTTGCTAACTAATCAAGAATAGGTTGAGTAATATCAACCTCAATACTTAGAGCATCAACAAATATTCTCTTTATGCCTTCAAAAACTTGATTTGTTTTCTTCTTCTCTTCTCTAAGCTTTTTTTTCTTAGCTCTCTTCTTCAATAATTCACCTAGGGTATTCATTGATTAGGGGTGAGTGTAGAGATATCCCAATTTGGAATAACTATATCCTCATCCAAATCAATAGCTTCTATTTCTTTTCCCTTTTCCTTTAGAATGGTAGAAATAATTTGTTTACCCTTAAAAACTTTAGTGCTTGGTTGAGACTGGTTCTCAACTATCATTGTGCTACAACACTAACAACATAAATACCTTGTTGTTGCTTAGTCAAGCTTGATGATGGAGTACCTTACTACTTGGAAAATGAAGTGTTGGGCACTTCTATCATTGTAACATTCAGTTGAACAGATTCAGAGCTCGGTTGGGTGTTTGGTATAGTAGTGGTATCCACAACCAACTCAGTAGAAGGTATCTTTGAGCCAGATTGTGCTAAGGCTATGCTCAGAGAGTGAGGAAATGAGGCCATGACTACTGCTACAATTTTCTCTACATTTGTTTCCTCAATTCTTTGAATCTCTAGAAGGCTTCCTCCAATAACTTCTTGTTCTTCCTCCTCATCATCTAGATTGACATCATCTAACTCATCATCCTTTATTTCTACATTATCTTCCTCATCTTCATCATCCTTGTCATCAACATGAACAATAATGTCATTGGGTTGATGCAATTGATAGATATTCTTCCATGTAGTTGTAGCTACCTTTACTACATATTCAATGTCCTTAAGAAATATCATGAAAGTGTTCAATTTTAGAGTGAACTTCTTCCCATTTTGCTTCAAGGATTCCTTTATTTCCTTCTTACTAAGATTTTGTCATGAGTTGCTTGAAGGTCTTCTCAAAGATGTCCTTGGTAGTCTCCTGTGTACTTTCCCACCTAGGCTTTATTGCTTGCATAAGTTCTTTAGGAATTTTTTGTGCAAGATCATCTAGTGAATACATCCATTTACCTAGCTTGGTCATAACAACATCCTCAATCTGCCTTTTCTCTTCCTCATTCCTTGTTTCATACTTGAAAATTTTGAAAATTTCCATGCCAGCTTCTTCTTCCATCTTCTTTAACCTTTTCTAAGTGTATTTGTAGATCTTTTGGAGATTATCTACTCGACTTCATCTTCACCTGACTTTAGTTTCTTCCTTGACTTAGCTACCCTTCTAGTGAATACAACAAGGGATGACTTAGCAAGTTTGGTTATAATAACCTTACCTTTCTTCCTTAGAGGTTCTTCTTCCATAGATTTGGCTTCTTCTTCTTCATCCTATTCATAATCATCTTCTATATCATCACCTTTTCCTCGATAAGCATTAGAGGGGAACTTTCTTTCTTTGTGCCTTTTAGTATCTTCTCTACTCTTTTCCTTCCTTTATTTACTACTTGAGATAGCTTGATCTCAAGCTCAATTCTTGCCTTTGCCTCAATATATGTTTCAAAATATGTGGCTTTAGGATCCATGGGATTATTCAGTAGAGTCTCAATTATATCCTTGGTATCATCAATGTTAACCTCATACTCTAAAGGCTTAACCCTTGCAGCTCTAGGTTTGACTGCCTGAATGTATACTTTGTCACAATCCACCATGAAAGAGATATCATCCTTATAATCTTCTATAAGTTTCTTAGTGATCCTAAATCTATTATGAATCTTCTCTTTGAATGATTCAAAATAGTTATCCATGATGCTTTCAAATTTTTTGCCCGTCTCTACTATATGCTCATTGATTTGATATAAAATAGGAACATCTTTCCTCCATACTATTGTACCTTTGGAAGGGAAAAATTTATGAAAAAATAATAATAAACATGTCAAAAGAGATCCAAACTACATGGATTATTCTTTGATCCTTTGATTTTCTCCATGTTCTTGTTGAACTGATTCAATAGCAACTCGACAAGGTCAAAGGATAGGTTATTCTTTACAACCTTGTATGCAAGATTGACAGCTTTGCATGATACGTTGTTCAACTGACTAGAACTATAAATTTTGTGTGCAATTACATGTATGTCAAACTTCAATTCCATTTCAGTTACTCCAATAAGCTTTATTCATCTTCCCTCCCACTTAGCAATAGTATTCGTAGTAAGTTTTGCCTAACCTATGGTTTTGGTTGCTTGGCTTTGTTTAGCATTAGAAGACTAATGATTTTGTGAATCATTTTCTTCATAATCTAAATGGGTTGGTCTAATGATGACTTCCCATTGTGTCTGTGGCTTAGAATATATCTAATCCATTTGATCTAAAAGTATTTGGGCATATGAGAGATATGTGTCAAGCCCTTGGTTTCCAAATGTTGATGTTTAGGCTTCAATGCATAGTGTACACACAATTCCTTGAATGCTTCATTCATCTCTAGGGTTTTTAGTTCCTAAATAGAACAATGGTAAAAATAATGGATTTCATGCACAAGTAATACCTTAGGCTTGAGACTGTACACCAACTAGGTCAAGCACCTCTGTAATCACTGGACTCAACTTGAAATTTGGTGCCTTAAAATTGACTCCATGAATCAACATTTCATATCCTTTCTTCATTTTTTTTCTTGAAGATGCCATGCTTAGTAGGGTTTTCAAAAACTTTGAAAATTATTCAACAAAAAATACTCAAATTGCTTGGGGTTACTGAATTTTCTCTTCACAAATAGCTCTGGAAATTCACGTTGAAACAATGTCTTCAATTTCATCCTTTTAATGAATTTCCTCTATTCGATCACCACTAATTCTTTATCCTTCATACTCATTTAGTGATAAGTTTTCCTCCACTCATCTTATTCTTTAATGCTTGGGAGACATCTACAGCTTGGTAGAGTCACCATCACTCAATAGGAACTACCAACTTTATGTCTACAACAATATGCAACCTAACCTTGCTTGATAAGGTCTTGTGACCTAACCTAGTTCAGTAAGGTCTCATGCTTCAATCATACTTGGTGATCCTTGTGCATCTTGAATGCTAATGTGGATCTTTCTTCTTGCTAGCTAGAAGTGATGTTAGATTACTTCTTTTGAATCATAGTTCTAGTGATCTCCATAAGGAACTAAGTTGAAATAATCAAACCACCCAACTCATTGACTTGGGTCTCATTCACTTCATGATCTTGGTTTACATTCTCTGGAGATTTTGGTACCCATTGTTGCCTCATTTTCTTTTTGATATTGTCAGCTTTGGCTTTCTTTTCATCTTCAATTCTACCTATGTTCATACAGTTCTTGGCAAGATGTCCAAGTTCTATATAAATAAAACATCTCTTAGTAGTATCTCTTTTCCTCATATGATGTTTCACACAGTTTTCTCCAATGTGCCCAAATTCACCATAGTAGTGACATCTACACCATGTGTTGTAATCCCATGCAAATATTTCTTTCACAATTTGTTCTACTTGGTTTTGCACTCTAAAGATTTGTGTCCTTATTTCTTGCAATTGTACATTTACCTTCAAACTTAGGTTTATCTTTGCATTCATTTGTTCTATGACCATGCTTATTGAAACTGTAACACTTTCCATTGAATTTTTCTTTACCATTACTCTATCATTTGTTTGATGTATGACTTATCTTATGACAATGACTACACATAGGCCTTTTAATTTTTTGAGCTCATTGCTAAGATGATTCACCTTCTTTTGTGTATCATATTCTAGCTTTGCCTTTGTGTTTGTACTAACTTTTCCCATTCAATTGATTCATGCTTTCTTGAGATTTCATCATTCTTTCATAGGTTTTCTTTTCAATGTTGAGATCATTCTATAGTCTTTCATTCTCTGATCTTAGATTCATAAGTTCTTCATTTGTATTAGTGAGTTGATCAATGAATTCTACTTGTTGAAGGGATAGTTGGGCTTTAATAATTTTTTTCTTCTATCTCTTCTTTGGATTTGTCTTTTTCTTCCATGACTTCACATGATAATCTGACTGACTAGATTTCTTGTTCTTTTTTCAGCTTTCTAACTTCTTCTTAAAGATTGGAATTCTTTTCTAATAGGTCTTTTATTGCTTCATCAACTTCATTTGAATTTCTTTCTAGATATATGTCTTCAATTCTATCTTCAGTGTAGAGATTTTCATTCATTTGTACTATAAGATCTTTCATTCTTTTGAATGGTTGAGAGAGTTGCTCCTTTGCTTTATCTAGTTGTCCAATGGCCAATTCAAGATCCAATTTTTCATTTTCAATAACCTTATCTAGCCTGTATACCTCAATTGCCTCTGATCTTGTCTCAAGCTTTTGACGTGAGAACCAAAAAGCTTTGATACCAATTGTTCGAAATATAAGGTAGCCAAGGTTACTGAGAGGGAAGGGGTGAATCAAGAACCAATAAAACTTTATCTTACTTCACCAATTAATCCTTCATATAATAATTTGATCTAATTGCATGCATGAAAGAATGGAAGCATTTAAACATTCATAACACTTTGACACAAGATATGGTAACCTAGAAACTTTACAAGTAGAAAGTAAAATTGGGTTGGGGATGATACCCACAAGCTTTAGTACTGTAGTATAAAGTTAACTTGTTAAGGCTTACATTTGACCACTTCTAGTGATCTTCCATGTTAGGAGCAATAAGTATTGTGAGGTTCACCTTGTTAAAGGATTTACAAACATACAATGAAGTATGCACTTGGTTAGGAGATTTAGCAAAGACTGTTAAGTCTACCTTGTCAAAGGATTTGACTAATACACCTATTAGGATGAAGTAGTGGTTGATCTCTGGTCCGTAATTCTGATTTTTTGGTTGAAATTCCTTGAAATGCAATGATCATTTAACTGTGATAGATAAATCTTTATTGTCCCTTATACTTATTGTAGCCTTCTTTAATTCACACTCTTGCTCCTTGAATTCTTCTCCACATGCTTACTTGGCTATGATACAATGTATTACATATATACCAATCCAAATCATAACTTACTAGAGTCAGTTACAATACCAATTTCATCATAATTCACAAAGTTGGCCCAACTATTTTAATTCGGGTTCTAAAGACAAACTTGGTGACATTCTGATACTCGGCAAACACTGTCAGCACTCAGCAACTTACATTGTTTTACATCTCTTGCTCTCTCATCCTAATGATGGATCATGTAGTGTGATTTGAAATGTTGATGGCAAAAATCTTTACACAATCTAATCCAAAAACTAAGTACCATAACTATCAACACTCAACAATATTTGGCACTCGATTGAATTTGAAGCTCGATCCATACTAATCACTTCCAAGTAGCTTGAGCTCATTCAACACTGTGTGACTTGGTGAACACTGAGAAACTTGGTAGCAATTGATTCACTTGGTTGACATTGCATGACTCTGTTAGCATTAGATTCACTTTGTTAACCATGTGAGCTCAGTAGGCACTATTGAACTTGGTTAACACTACAAAGCTTGATTAACACTATGATCTTCTTTACTTCCATTGAATAGCTTGGTAGCCTCTACTATGCTTAATTTGCACTTTGCCTTGTCTTTGAAGCTTGGTAAACACTATGTATCTTGGCACACACTAAAAATTGACTCAAGTGCTTGATAGACATTGTATTTTGACTACTTGGCTTAGGAGCAACTGAATCACTTGGTTAACACTACAAACTGATTGATAAGTTTGGCAGCAATTGTAGAGCTTGGTAACAATGTAACCATTTGACTAAGTGTTGTATCATTGATAGAAAAATTGACCTTTATGTCAACATATCCTTCACCTTCTCTATTATTTCATATGTTCCAACTCCTTCCATACTTATGTTTTCATTAGTTTCTTTTATGTGCTCCTGAACTTGTTCTCTTATGTCTAAACATTATCATTTTATTTTTGGGTTTATATTAGATTTATAAGTCCCCAATTCCATATTGTTGATCAAGTCCCCAAATTTTTTGGAAAAAAATTTATTGCCTAAATTTTGAATTCCTTCTTCCATATTGTCTTGCTCCATAACCTTGTTTTTATAAATGTTTTTAATTGGAATATCTCCTTCTGATTCTTTTATAGGGGTAAATTGATCTTCATCCCTGAATTCTTCTAAATGGACCAAGGACTCTTCTAATATGTTTTCTCCTTCTTCTAGCTCTTGATCTGGGGTAGAAGGATCTAGATTAACCATCTGAGAATTTTCCTATCTGTCAAGTTGTTGTTTTCATTACCACCAATTATTGTTTGCTTTGATTCCTCCATGTGATTACAACAACACATAGTTTTGTGTTTGTGCTTTCCAAATCTAAAACTAACATTTGTTAATCTAGGTTCCATTATGCATGGTGTATATTTCATATCCTCTATTTCTTTTGATAAAAATAGATTAATATTGCGAATATAACCTTCATACAAACAAGGATTCAACTTATAGATGGAATGATTAGTGACAATATTTAGAGGCTTGAAAGATAATGTGTCTTGTTGAGATTTAATACAATTTTTTAATGAAGAGTTGTCTAGAAAAAGTAGTTTGGATACCAACCCCCCTCCCAAATTACTAGTTTGGAATAAGATTTTTCTTTATAGGAACTCTATGGGAAATTTGTTAATTGACACCAATTTAAAGACGGTCTCTTTCTTACAATTTCAACATTAAAAATTATTTTCCAATTGAAAAAATTCAAATGTAAACCTTTAAAGAAAATAGGATCACCATGAACTAAAGCTTTTTTAATTGCTAGGTCTTTACAATCCAAGTATATTTAATTGTTTGTTAAGTTATAAATACTTACCCGATCGTCAAGTTCCTCTATCAACCATGCCAAAATTTTCCTCATTGAAGATCTAGGGCCACTCCAGAAGACGTATAACCTGCATTTTTATAGTGCTTCCAAAAACCATTCATACATTCATTATTGAGGATTGCAACAATTTTGTCTTTCCATATTTTGTGTTTACAAAGAATGCCAACTATTTCACATACTTTAGATCTTCATTTTCATGGTTTGCAAGATTTTTCACATTTGTATTTGCATCCTCTACATCAAATAAACTAATTTGATTTATCCTTGGAGAATACTCAATGTCGCTTGAAGACCTCAAGCTTTCATCACAGTTTTTCTTCAAACATATTTCTTTTTCTGTCTATCATCATATAACTCCATTGGCATTAATAAATATATAATAAGTTATATCCAACTAAGAGTTTAAAAATCATTAATATTAAAAATCCACTTATAATAAAATAAGTAGTATTTATTTATTTAATTTTCAAAGTAAATAAATATTATATATATATATATATATATATAGTTACAACATTCTTTATCATAATCTCTCAAATAAATAAATGTTATTTATTTATTTATTTCCTCTTTTTTACAAATGATAATTTATTTGTTTTATTTACTTTTTTTCATAAATTATATCTAATTTTCTTCTAAAATATATATTTGTATATATTTATAACCAAATTCCTTTTTTTAAAAATAATCTCGTATTATATATTTCTAAAAATATAAATTCATTTATCTTTTTAGAAGACATATTCTACTATATAAATATACATATATTTTAAAAAGGTAAAATGTTTTCTTCAAATATTGAATTAGACATAGTTTCCTTTTCATAATAATATGTAGTTGGTGCTCGTTAATGACCTTCTAAGAGCTCATTCTCTTTCATCTCCCCCCAACATTTCTTGGACACCGTCAAATTTAGGATGGGTTAAGAAAAAAATTAATGGGGCCTCAAAAGGAAATTTGGGTCCCTCTGGGATCGATGTTGTAACTAGAAATGATGTAGGAGAGATTTTGGCATTAGGGGCCAAAAGGGTGAAGGATGGTACTAACAATCAAGCAGAATACTTGGCTACTATTGAGGTTGCTTTTCTTAGTGCGAAACTTGGGCTCAAAAAGATACACTTAGGGGGGGCTTCATAGTTTGTGGTTAACAAAATTGCAAGAGGCATCTTAGATGCTTGGTATCTTGACAAACACATTAGACAAATTTGAACCATTGTCAAAGACATGGATGAGTTTAAAGTTACCCATGCACTAAGAGAAGTAAGTCTCCTTGTAGACAAACTCTCAAATATGGGGGTGATGGGTTCTTTAGATGAGAACTTCAAAGCTTGGGAAGATTTTTTGCCAAATCCAATTATCAAATTTAGACTGGTGATAAGTGCATCACAATCATTGCCACATCAAGTGACTATCCATCTTGCGAAGGCTATTATAATGATTAATAGGTGTGGAGGATAAATTTTGTAAATGAATTTTAATCCCCTCATACTCTAGATTGGAAAGCTTGGTACATGTACCCTATGTTGAAGTGTGGGATTTATAACATCACCATATTTCCATATGAAACTGGAGGTGGTGATGTACATTGACATTTATTGAAATGGACTAGAGTTTCATGTGATCATCGACAAGAATGAAGTGCAATCACGACTTCACACCTAGGGAGACAATCCTTCTCAAGACATTGAATGATGTTAAAAGCTTTCCTTTTATTCACTCCAATCATCCAAAGAAATCCTTTTTTCAATAGTTTCTTAGTTCTTCACTTTGCTAGCAAGATGGAGGTGAACTTCTCCCTATCAATTGTTGGTCAAAACCCCTCTTTCAATGGAGAAAACTCAGTTACTTGTCTTCAAAATGTCTTCAAATTTGATCATGAAGAATTTTGGGATGCAGTAAAGTTGATTTTCATGGAGGATTTCTTGGTGAAAGATTGGCAGTCCCATTTAAACCTAAATATTTCTTGTCTTTTCTTGGCTTTGAGCTTCATGATCACTGATTCGAAGCTAAAAGTGTGGTATGTTGTAAGGGCTACGTTGGAACTAAAATGGGGTGGTCGTTTTGAAGATATTATCCTTCTCCTTATCTATTCCCACATTTCCTCAGTCTTCTTGATCTGTGATGTAATCTGCTTGGTATAGCATATTATTTGATAATTTTTTGATTTAAATACTAATATCAATTTAATTTCTAAAATATTAATTTGACTTCTATTTAAATTTACTTTTCCTATACAACTACGAATAACTCAAACTTGATATTATAAATTTAATTTAACTATTTATAATTTTGTTCATAATATTAATATTCATAACTAGATGATTATATAGTGAACTCCATTATAACTTCTCTCAAAATATATCTAAATCACAAATATATATTTATTAACTTATAACTCCATTTGCATTAATAAATATATAATTAGTTATATCCAACTAAGAGTTTAAAAATCATTAATATTAAAAATCTCCTTATTAGAAAATAAGTAGTATTTATTTATTTAATTTTCAAAATAAATAAATAACATATATATATATATATTTTTTTTTAATTTTAAAATTAATAATTAATAAAAAAATTAAATATTATTATTGTTATTTAAATTCAAAAAATAAATTAAATTATTTTTCAAAAATAATAACAAGTAGTTATTATTATTTTTACATGTCTATGATATTTTAAAACATGCAAGAATAATATACTCACTTTTCTATATTGAATGTAGTTGTTTCCACATCCATATATATACATATATATGTATATGTATGTATATATATGTATATATATACATATATATGTATATGTATGTATATATATGTATATATATGTATATATATATGTATGTATGTATGTATAGTTACAAAATTCTTTATCATAATCTCTCAAATAAATAAATGTTATTTGTTTATTTCCTCTTTTTTATAAATGATAATTTATTTGGTTTGTTTACTTTTTCCATAAATTATGACTCTAATTTTCTTCTAAAATATATATTTATATTTATTTATAACCAAATTCCTTTTTTAATAAACTTGTATTATATATTTCTAAAAATATAAATTCATTTATCTTTTTAGAAGACATGCATATTCTCCTCTATAAATATACATATATTTTAAAAAGGTAAAATGTTTTCTTCAAATATTGAATTCAATATAGATTCCTTTTCATAATAACATCTAGTTGGTGCTCATTAATGAGCTTCTAAGAGCTCATTCTCTTTCATCTCCCCCTAGTATTTCTTGGACATTGTTAGATTCAAGATGGGTTAGGATAAATTTTAACATGGCCTCAAAAGGAAATTTGGGCCCCTTTGGGATCAATGTTGTATCCAGAAATGATGTGGGAGATATTTTGGCATTAGGGGCTAGAAGGGTGAAGGATGTTACTAACAATCAAGCAGAATACTTGGCTACTATTGAGGTTTCTTTTCTAAGTGTGAAACTTGGGGTCAAAAAGCTACACCTAGAGAGGGCTTCACAGTGTGTGGTCAACAAAATTGCAAGAGGCATCTTAGATTCTTGTGTTGAAAATTGGCTAATGAAGATATGTAATTGTTGTCATTTATGGCAACACATGATGTACATGCATACTGGAAACCTTAGAAATAAAGACACTTAGCCTTTGGTACTCAAAAAATTGTCTAAGTATGAATTTGGTTTACAACAGTGTATTATTTTGCATGTAACTTATTACTGATGTCATATTATGACTAGTGAAGTTAGATGGAGATAGTATACATGTTGATGATGACATGTATAACCTTGGAAGTTAGTACAAACTGTACGAAAAAGAGATATTCATGTTTTACCAGTGAAACACAATAGCAGAATTAAAGGAAAGGAATTATTTTGTTTACAAAATAATTACTTGACCAATTAGCGCTAACATCTTAGATGTTTAATCTAAGTTGGAAAAGTATATTATGGTCTTAGTCGACCTAGCAACAATTTGTGTAAAGGCATGGTATTTATACAAAGGACATCTTACAAATTCAAATGTAGAAAGTGTGCAAGTTGTGCAAGTATTGTGATATGCAAAATTTCTATGAAAGCGATATATGCAAAGTTTTGAGAAGCTATTTTTGTGATCTAAGATCGAGCTAAAGATCAATGATCAGTCAAGAAAGAAGTTTAAATACCTATATACTAGAATTCTAATTTTTTTTTTGGGTAGTAAGCTTATCTTGCATCTACTGTACCATAACTCCTAATAGGGTTGGATTCTCCTAATAGGGATTCAAAGTCTCCTAGTAGGGACTCTCTATATTGAATTTTCTCATTGACTCCTAACAAGGTCCATCCTCTAACAAGGAACTTATATATCAGTAAATTATCTAGTGGGTGTCATCCCCACTAAGTTTTTCCCTTAGCTAAGGTTTCCCTAGTTAACAAAATATGGTGTTATGAGTTATCTTTGTGCATGGTTATTGTTACTGTTCAACATTACTTGTTTACTTTGTTATGTATGGTTCAAAGTATTTAATAATATCTAGTTCATGACTAAAATTTGTAGATTACTTATTCATCCCACCCCCCCCCCCCCCCCAAGTAATTCCCATTTCTAACAATTGCTATCAGAGCATAGTTACCCAAAAGAGGCTTAAGAGCTTGAGTAAGATCCCTATGGAAATGAAACAATTAAAGAAGAACCCTGAAGAGGCACTTGAACAAATTGATCTGCTTAATGAAGAAAGAGATAAGTTGAAGGATAGATATGAAGACTCCAAAGTATACATTGGACAGTTGAAGGATAAGATTGAACATCTCAAATCCAAGCCTGAATCTACTGAATTTGAAACTAGTGATGATGATTTTTCAAAGTTGAAGACAAAGCACAAGATCTTGAAGCATGAATTAAAGATTACAAATCTACATTTGACTCTGAGGAGTGATCTTAGCAAAGTTGAAACTGATTTGAAGACTAAGAACACAGATCTTAGAGCAAACCTAGAGAAGAAGACATTTGAATTTGAAACATTGAAAGGAGATCATGAAGAACTTCATAAGTACAACACTATTGTGAAAGGAGAACTAACTCAATGCAAGAAACAAGTTGAGAAATTTTATTCTAGTAGGGAAAAGCTTGATGATTCAATGTCAATACAAAGACCTACTTATGATAAGACTAGTCCTGGTTATCTATATAACATGTCTGCAAAGAAACCTAAGATTAGATCAGATCTAAAAGAAAAAGATAAATCTAATGATAAGATTGAATCCATTCAATCTTCTAATAAACTTAAATATGTTGGACAAGACAAGGAAGTTGAGATATTGGATGAACTAAAGCAAGTGGAATCTCCTAAGGAAACCAAGTATGAATTTAGAGGTAAGTGTTTTTCATATAATGAAATAGGTCATTTAAAAAGAGATTGTAAAAATAAGTCATTTAATCATGTTACAGATTTTTATTATCATAATTGTCATGGTATGGGTCATAGAGCAAATGATTGTAGGAAACCTAAATATGATAATGATAGAAGGAATAGTAAAATGTTTGGAAATACTAACCTAGCAGATAGAAGAAGATCTAATGAAAGCACATCGAGAGAAGGAAGACCTTATTAAGAAAGAAGATAGATTGTGTGTCATAAGTGTAACAACTTTGGATACATAGCTCGTAATTGTCATACACCTGATGATCAACAGAATCCTAGAAGCAAAACTCAAGTATGTCAGTTATACAACGACTTCAGACATACAACAAAATATTGTAGAATGGACAGAAACTTTGGAGATAGAAGGAACAATGGAAGAAACTTTGGAAATAGAAGGAATGTTGGAATAAATGTTGGAAATGATAGAAGGAACCAAGAGAGGAACTCCAGAACTAATAAAGATAATGACAAACAAAGAAATGTAGTTAGTGATCGAGAAGAACTCAATGAGGCATTTGTAAAAGGATTAGATATCTCAAAAGAAAAGTTAGAAGATGATGAGACAGGAAGATCGAAGTCAGTAATCGAGTTTGATTCAACTAAGTTGAATTAAGCTTGTTCACAATAGCAAAATTTGAAACTTCATCTAGATATCAAACTGAAGGTAGAAAAGTTGGGAAAAGGTGTACCAAGATAACTTTAGATGATATCTAAGCTCGCTTGTAATTTGGAGCTTATCTAAACTAGTTATGAAGAAATTATGATTTACTGTTATTATAGAGAAAGTCAATTTTGTAGTAGAAAATCAAAACTATATTTTTACAGAGAATTTCGTGGAGCAAAGTTTTGTGGAGAATTGTCATGACGAAAGGAAGCTATGGTAAACTTCGAATAGCATCTAAAGATCAAATAGAAGATTTTGAGCAGATATTTGATTTCAAAATGTAATTGACAACTTTTTCATGTTTGCAAAGTATGCAATTAATGCAAGTTTGAGTTGAAGGAATAAAATGGAGCACAAACTTGATTACCACTTCATTTTGATTACATCAGAAGCATAGAGCACTTAGAAGCAACTTGATAAGGCAATTTTGAAGCAAACCCTATTTCTGAAAAGAGGTATTTTATCATTTATCCACAAAATTTATTTGATAAAAGTTTATATTTGATAGAATCATGGATATGCCAGTAGTTCATAATGTTGAGAATGAGGAGAGACTGAAATTGAAGGTTGTTTCCATGAAACCCGTAGAAGGAAACCCTAATTCAACATTATCCATTACTCTAAACAATGTAGTATCTTTGGAAGATGTATGAAGTTATTCTTTACAATAAGTTTGAATCTATTGGGATTGATTATATGAACAAGGATATGGAACTAGTCTTTAATCATGATATGATTGTGAAACCCAAATTTGAATATTTGAAGGAACTAGATCTTTTCAAATATCATTTCTACCAAGAATTGGACACTAATGAGTGGACTCAAATCATACTAAGTAAATACATGATGGAAAGCTATGGATGGAAGATAATATAATTGATATTTCAGCCGACCTTATTCATAAGGTAACTAGTCTTAGTAAACAAGGTAGTGTGCCTATAGGTGAGAAACTGGTTAAGAAGAAAGTTGAGAGCTACACAAAAGTAGTTTATAATGGAAAGGCACCATTAAACAAGATGATGTAAGATTCCTGAGTAGAATCATTGCCTACTCTATATGTGCAAGTTCTAAGATTGATGAATTTTCATCCAAATTCATCTATGTAGCCTATAAGATATGTGTTGAGAAGGAACAAGTTCACCTTAGTGAAATTTTAAGAATGCAACTTTTTGAAAACTTGGAGAAAATAAAGAGGACCAAGAATGATGTGTTTAGATTTCAATTACTGACCAACCATATGTTCTTTCATGTACTTAAGAGATTTCCATATTTCTCAGTCACAGAGATTATGAGCAATGAGAGATCTACAATGGAGAAAGTCACAGATGTATGTAGAAGATATCCAACAGATAAAATCGTGGATAGTGGGAATTTGATAATGAAAACATTTTAGAATGAGATGAGATAAAGATTCAAAATTGCATCTACAATTGTACAAAGATTTAAAGAAGATATTTGTGTTATGGTTGATACAGATTTTACTTATATTCAAGTAGTAGAACCTTGGGAAATATTTCTTGATCCCTTAGGTTATGAATTGAGTGATGAAGTAGTAGTTGGATACATTGATTTATTGTTGAACTAAGAAGGACCAAGCAGAGTATAGATTTGGGACTTATGAAGAAATAACCCAATCAACTCATCAGACATCATTAGAGAAGGCATCTAACAAGAAGATAGAGACTATAATGAAGAAAGCTTTAATAGAAGTCAGTATGACAAAAAGTGAGTCACAGACAGTCAAACAGACTATGAAACAAGGTATAATAAATGTGCAACCTTTATTAGTGTCTATTGCAGAGACATCTTTAGAACAAAGCATTCCATATGAAATAGTGTTAGATGTACAACCAAGTGAGCCAAAGAGGAAATCAAAGAGATTAGTGGAAGTTGTGACCACCAAGACAAAAAGGGTCAAGCAACAAGCCAACAGACCAAGAAAGAGACAAAAGACATTGTTGATAACTGTTGAATCTAGTGAAGAGAAGGAAGAAGAAAAATAAGCTAAATATGTAGGGAAGGTAACTACTTCTAAACAGTCAGTAGGAAAAACTCGACAACCCTAGAAGCTGAAGATAGAGATGATTAATTCAGCCATTGCTAATGAAGGTAACTTTGTGCAGATGAACAAAATTTATGACTTGTATAATAATTTTGAGAAAGATCATATTTATATCTCTACTATGGGATACATAATAGCCAATAATCTAAAACTTAAGGATATTGAAGGCATGGTAAATCAGAGAGTCTATGACAGACTTATTGAGAAGAAGGCACTGAATCAAGAAGAAGATATAGAACTTCAGAAGTCCATGATAAGGCCAATATGCAACACTGGTGATGAAGAAGAAGTCAAGAGATTGTTGAACAATCTAGAACCTTACTTGAGAAACAAAGTAAGACCATTTCTTTTTATGATGGGTGAGAAGGAAAAAATAAGGAGTGAAACAGTTGCAACCATAAGTCAGATCTTGACAAAATCCAAGGCAACATCTTCATTAGCACCCAAAACTTGAGAAGTGTCAGTAAGTGGTGACATAATGCAAATTGATGAGACTAATGTTACCATTAACATTGATGATACTAATCCTTTTGAGAGTTTGGAATAGACTGAATCTCATGCTGAGGATATTGAAGATCAATTGAAGTGAATTGAAGAAGAGAAGAGGTTATTGGAGGAAGAAAAGAGAGAAAAAGAAAGAAAAGAAAGAGAAGAGAAAGAGGTAGCTGAAAATAAGCAAAGGGAAGATGAATCTAAACCTTCTAGCTCATATACTTTGCTTTTGCTTGCTATCCTGACAACTGATGATGATGATCAAACTGACTTGATCTCATCTTTGTTAAAACTTATTGAAAAGAATAGAATAGTGAAGAGCCTACAAAGAACCTTGATGGAGGTTACTGACAGATTACATAGTACTCTGGGAATCCAGCATATAGAGGTAGATCCTGAAAAGAGGGCATAGGAAATGCTAAAATATTTTGATGATGAATTCACAAATTTTTTGAATGTTGTAGAATCAAAGGCACACATTTCACATGATGCTAATTTATTTAGTACTATTTTTCAGAACATCAAGAACGATTTGATAAGTCTTGATACTTGTATCAAGGAACTTCAAAAATGTCAACAAGATGGAAAGGTATTGTACATCAAGTGTACCTTATCTTATAAGTTGACCAAGGATCTTGATAGTTATATTGAAGGAAAGTTGAGTGAGCTAGAGGCTCTATCTAGCCAGATACAACATCCTTCTAGTAAAATTGATGACTTTGAAGGACAAGTGGCTAGTATTCATTGTGATATCAAGAAACTAGAACTTCAGAAAGATCAAATTTTAAAGAGAGTATCAAATTTTAGAGAGTCTATTGCTTTGAAAATATCTATTATTGAGAGACAGTTGGAGGAATGTGTCAAAGCCAAGGACACTCATTCTAACTTTTTATACTCTAATCAATGTAGTTGGGATTGCATCATATACCTTATGTACAATTCTCACCTCTATTGAATCAGCCAAGGATACATGGAAAAAAGGTATGAACAATCTTAAGGAAATTTTTGATGTTTGCATGAAGATACTATTAGTTTAAGGCAGAAGAATAAAAAATTTGATAGCAGTTTTTGACAATTTTTGACATTCTAACCTTTACCATTGATTTCAAAGGGGGAGAAGATACATAATAAAATTGTAAATTAGGTAAAGAGGAGAAGATAATATTGGAAGGTATGAAATCATATTGTAAGAGGGAGAATATGTAAGATGGACAAGTTGTAATAGTCAATTAATGTAATGTTATTGTTTTTGACAAGTCTTTGATACTTAGCCAATTCTCCCTATTTTGTTGTCATCAATTCCAAAGGGGGAGATTTTTGACAATTGGCTAATAAAGATATGTATTTTTTGTCATTTATGGCAACACATGATGTACATTCATACAAGAAACCTCAAAAATAAAGATACTTAGCTTTTGGTACTTAGAAAAATTGTCTAATTATGAATTTGGTTTACAATAGTGTATTGTTTTGTATGTAACTTGTTATTGATGTCATATTATGACTAGCGAAGTTAGATGGAGATAGTATATATGTTGATGATGACATGTATAACCTCAAAAGTTAGTACAAACTATACAAAAAAGAGATATTCATATTTTAGCAGTGAAATGAGATAGCGAAATTAAACTTGACCGATTAGGGCTGACATCCTAGATGTTTACTCTAAGTTGGAAAAGTATATTATGATCTTATCTCACCTAGTAGAAATTTGTGTAAAGGAATGGTATTTATGCAAAGGACATATTGTGAATTCAAATGTAGAAAGTGTGCAAATTGTGCAAGTATTTTCATATGCAAACTTTCTGTGAAAGTGATATATGCAAAGTTTTGAGAAGCTATTTTTGTGATCCAAGATCGAGTTGAAGATCAGAGATTAATCAATAAATAAGTTATAGTACCTATATACTAGAAGTCTAACTACTTTTTTGGGTAGTGAGCTCTTCTTTTAATTGGAAGTGCATGTTTGGGCAGTGGACTCATCTTGCATCTACTATACTACAACTCCTACCAGGGATTCAAAATCTCCTAACAGGGACTCTCTATACTAAATTTTCTCATTGACTCCTAATAGGGTCCATCCTCTAACAAGGAACTTATATATCAGTATATTATCTAGTGGGTATCATCCCCATTGGAGTTTTACCTTGGCCAAGGTTTCCCTAGTTAACAAAATATGGTGTTATGAGTTATGTTTGTGCATGGTTATTGTTACTATTTAACATTAATTGTTTACTTTGTTATGTATGGTTCAAATTTAGTAATATCTAGTTTGTGACTAAAGTTTGTAGATTATTGATTCACCCCACCTCTCATTAATTTCTATTTCTAATAGCTTGGTATCTTGACAAACACATTAGACAAATTTGAACCATCATCAAAGACGTGGATAAGTTTAAAGTTACCCATGTACTAAGAGAAGAAAGTTTCCTTACAGACAAAATCTCAAATTTGGGGGCGACAAGTTCTTTAGATGAGAACTTCAAAGTTTGGGAAGATTTTTTCCAAATCCAATTATTGGATTTAGACTAGTTATAAGTGCATCACAATCATTGCCACATCAAGAGACTAACCATCTTGCTAGGGCCAGTATAATAATTAGTAGGTGTGGAGGATAAGTGTTGCAGATGAATTTTAATCCCCTCATATATTGGATTGGAAAGCTTGGCACATGTACCCTATGTTGAAGTGTAGGATTTAGAACATCGCCATGTTTCTATATGAAATTGGAGACAGTGGCATGCATAGATTTTTATTGAAATGACCTAGAGTTTCATGTAAGCATCAATGAGAATGAACTGCAATCAAGATTTCACACCTATGGAGATAATCCTTCTCAAAATTACCTTTTATTCACTCCAGCTATCTAAAGAAAGCTTTTCTCAATAGTTCCTCAGTTTTTCAGTTTGCTAGCAAGATGGAGGTGAACTTCTCCTTGTCAATTGTTGGCCAAAAACCCTCTTTCAATGGAGAAAACTTAGTTACTTGCCTTCAAAATGTCTTCAAATTTGATCACGAAGAATTTTGGGATGCAGTGAAGCTAATTTTTAGGGAGGATTTCTTGGTGAAAGACTGGCGGTCCTATTTAAACCTAGATATCTCTTATCTTTTCCTAGTTTTGGACCTCATGGTCACTGATTCAAAGCCAGAAGTGTGGTATCTTGTGAGGAATACATTGGAACATAAATAGGGTAGTTGTGTTGAGGATATTGTCCAATGTGCCTAATTGGGTATCAGTCTTTACATGGGTGACCGACTATGGTGTTTGATCAATGAAGGGATTGGGGAATTGAGACCACTTTTGGCTTGGTCTCTAGATGCCCCAGGAGAAGTACACCCCTTGGTGGATCAATGAGGATGGTGCAAATTGCTAGCCTTTGTGCAATCGATTGATTGTGCTTGGGTTTTGGGTGGTGACCAAGTTGTAAGGAAGTGCAAAACTACCCCATTGAAATCTAATGCACAAGTGGATGTCGACGGTCATCCTCTTGTCAGGAATCAATGTGTGTCATCATATTCTAGAAACCTATGAAGGCAATTTTGGGACGGAGAATGTTATTAGTGAGGTTATGGATATGGCTCGGGCCTGGGATGAGCTAACTATTGGTGGGGTGTCGATGTTAGATTCATCATTGCCTATTGGTTAAATGCATGAGTATAAGGTTGATATCTCATTGCTCCCTGACCGTGCAATGCATGCTGAGTGGAGGTAAAGTCATAGCACTAATGGAGTTGGTCAGGTTGTTGAAGCCTTCCCCAACTTCACAAAATTAGAGGAGGCTGCCAAATGGTTCAGGGGTTAGTCATTCGGGATGATAGCCCTTATTTTCACTATGTCACAAATTTGAAAATTTATTGTGAAAATATTTTTCAACTAGGTGGTATTGTTAGGTTTTGTATTTTATTTATCATCATTTTCTAGAATAATCCCTTTTTCCCTAGTCCCACTTTTAGTTTTTGCCCTAGTAAGATAATGTGATGTCTTAAGGTTGCATTTTCACTGTAGTCATGAAAAAAAATCATTAAAATTACAGCCCTTCTCCTTTACCCTAAGTTTTTTTTCAAGCATGAAATGATAGATCTTTCAAAGCATATGTTATGATCTTATGATGTAAGGTTATGCATAAGATCATAGGGCTAGTACTTTGAGTTTCCTAGAATCTTAAGATATATTGTGTGTTCATAACAACATACAATTTCAAGGTGAGGTCTCTGACTTTACAACTCCCCTTGTATTGTATTATCTTATGTATCTAATAGAGGAATTATAAAATGTAAGTTAAAATCTTACAAAAAAGTTATTGTAAGATCTCAAAGAAAGAAATGGAAGTTCACGATACTACATAAGGTAGTGATTGTAAGATTGTAGGTTACTTTAGTGCAAAGAAGATATTATGAGCTACGACCTTATGACAAAAGGTGGTAGTTTAGTGTCAGAAAAGATGACATGTGTTCTATCCTAATTAGTCAATGTTACAGCACATAAAAAGGTGGCGCTAGAGGCATATTTGTATAAGTTTTATGGAAATATGGAAGGTTTTGTTCTCCGATCTTACGAAAAGTAGTATATTATAAGATCTAAAAGGCAAGGATAAAGTGTTAGGTGCTACAAAACAATGTATCATGAGATCTTAAAGTTGAAATTTAATACCAATGATGCTACGATGAATAAAGGTATCAGTTTTTTGTAAGATCATAAAGATAAAGAAGGAATGGTAAGATGTTATGCCAAGGGCAGTATAAATAGTGATCGTAAGATCGTATGAGCTCTTGGGGAGAGATGAGATGATACGATAAAGGGTTTATTGTAGGATCGTAAGAGGATTAATGGAAACTTTTGAAGGCATGATAAAGATGAGTATCGTGAGATCATAATCCATTTTCAAGGCTTGCAATGGTAAGATAAAGGGTTTCATTTTGAACGATCATAAAGATTAGTTTTCCCACCTAAGATGATATGAAGGGAATTTTTTAGAGTATTTTGTAGGATCGTGAAGCCCTAGTTTGACATGAAAAGCACCTTTTTTCTTTTTTTGAGCTAGAATAATGACAAGAAACCTTGGCCAATGAAAGTTGAGAAAAGCACAAAGTTTTCCTAGCTTATGTGGACACTCCATCTGAGATGATAGGGTGTACTAAATTTAAAGATCGAGAATGCAAAGTATCAATGCACAAATAAGGTTGATGAGTGTATGCACAACATAAAGCATTCCACAATCTAGTAATCTATCATCATTTGCAGAGATTATAGATTTTCAAAGTAGTTGTAGAGTTTCCAATGCTAGAAAATTATTATCTTTACAACCATTTGTAGAAAATTTCTAGTGTTCTCAGTCAAATTCACAAAGATGTCTAACAAAGAAGTAGAAGAAATCCAAGCTTCAGACATGGAAGTAGTGGAAAATTTAGCCATAAAGGGATGAAAGAACCAGTAGAGAAAACTTAATAGGTTTGTAGAAGAATGGATAAAGTTATTCCTGGGATCCTCCAATGTTAATGTTATAGATGATCATGCATTCATGGACCCATATTCTCTATGTAGAGATGCTACATGTCCTGGAGTTACAGGTTATGAACTCTTTAGATATTTTTACCATAACAGAGAGAAGAAGATCCTTTTGTGCAATCTGTGGAAGAACCTAGTGAAATTGATGTTTTTATAGGTTTTCCTTGATGTCTATTTTGTAAAGGCACTAATCAAATAATACAACCCTGCCACCAAATCATTCCATAGGAGAGGTGGAACTATTTATTGTACACTAGTTCGTGCCTCATTCATTGAAGCATTTGGACTAGATGGTTCCATGAGTGAACCAGTAGACCTCATTGACCTGCAAGGAAAATTTGAGAGAAATACCAAGGCATACATAGGGAAATCAATGCTACAACACATTCTCATGGACCTAAAGCAGGTGGATGATTACCCCAAGAAGGTCGATAAGAAAATGACTTTGGACAAATTCAAGAATTATTTTGTAAAAATTGTATACGATGTCCACAAGGTAGTTGGTAAAGATGGAACATATATGGCGTATGAAGTAGAGTTTATCATTGCCAAGGATGTGAAAGACTCCTACCATGGTGGAGAATATGATTATGTTGAGTATATTTTGGCAAAGATTAAGGAGAACATTGGACTAGCTCAAGGTGGAGATATGGAGAAATTCAATTTCCATCATTACTCATTGTTGATGCACCTGATCTTGTATAAGAATGATACATATGCCCAGATTTCATTGATCATACATTTTATATCAATGGAGAGCTGCCAATTCTACTATGGACACAAATTTGGGACACTGCTTATCATTATTATGATTATATCTCATTTTTGAATAATTTCAATACAATTAAAATGAAGATGTTAGACCTAGACTACTTTAGGGCACCTAAGGTATTGAAGAGTCTTTTAAGACTAGCCCTCCTCCCAAAAAATTAAAGGTTCGACCATAATTGGGGAGATATTTTCCTTTTCCCAACTTTTTTCTTGATGAGGATTTATGGTTGTCCCTAACCTCCACATATATTGCCAAAATTAATTTTCCCTAGACTGGCCATCATTGAATTCATGTGGTAGTTTTTCATAGTGAATAGGGAGTATCTAGGGCCTAAGTTACATAGAGGTACATTCCTATATAGATGTTTTAAGGTGGGAGACTTTTCAATTGGAAAGGAATCCCTTGATCCAATTCATTCTTTCCTCGACCATTATAATTTATCAATAGGCCCAAATAGGATGTATGACCCTGATAACTAGATGAGGAACACCCTCAAGGAGATATGAAACTATGTGTTTCCCAACACCAAGGAGTTTCCCCATGAAGACCTCATTCCCAATATTGTTGTTGAAGGAGAGGCTTCAAATAAATTGTCAAAATTCGATGATGTATTGAGGGAAGAAAGAGAGTTGAAGAGGGTTGATCCAAATTTTAAGGGTTTTTACCTAGATGTCCTCTATTCTCAAAGGATAAGAAAGATGGTTGTTGACCATGTAGAAACCATGGCAAAAACTCCAGAGGAACCACTTGGGGAAGAGGAGCGAGTCAATCCTGATAGCCCTGAGCCTAATGTGTCCTTGGAATGATGAGCCCCCCTAAGGCATCATGGATCACTAAAGGAAATAATAGGTAGAAAATTGTGCATATTCCTGAGAAGGTAAAGCAAAGAACATTATAGATCTTGCTTGGTAGAAGTTAGTACTTTGTTGACTTAAGACAAAGCTACATACAAGATAGGGTCATTATGGCTAAAAACACATTGACTAACCTAGAACTAGCAGTAGTAAGGTTGGATCACAGGATCATCCAAGCCCAAAAATTTATAGAAGATGATGAGTTCATCAAATTAGTTGGGTTCAAGAGCTTCTTGTATAAGATTAAATAGAGTGACCTAGTAATAAAAATGACACTAGGTGATTCAGATGAGCAGAAGCAAAAATTAATTAAAAATTTGCATGCCTATGACCTTGAAAGTGAAGTCATGACCCTTAAGGAGGCAAGGGATCTAGTATAGAGGAGTGGGGTGCTACTAGTGCCTAGTTGGGACATAGAGTAAGCATTTATGCTTGACCAAATTAGGAGAGAAGACCATGCCATCTCATATGAGGCATATCGTGCTAGTGGACTATAGAGAGGGTCCAGATTCAATATGGACACCAAGTCTCTAGCAGTGTGGAGCATGGCTCCTACAACAAAAAAGCCCAAATTAATGGATGTGTAGAGCACAAAATAGAGCAACATGATAGTGTAGAAATTTCAAGGTACCTCTAGGACAAAGATCTCCAAGGCCATGAAAAATTTCTCATTTATGAATGAGGAAAAGGTAGAGGAGATAAAGACAAGGCTAGCTAAATCTTTCCATGATTATATTGATGTTAGGAAGCAGTATGAGGATGAGCTCAAGAAGAGCCATGTTTATAAAGAGAGAATTGAGGAACTTGAGGGTAAGGTCCAAGTGTTAGAAGTTGAAGTTGTATCTCTCAAAGAGCAACTATCCAATGCATAACAGGAAGCCATTGTAGAACAGGGTAAGGAATAGGATAGTCAGATAGAAGCATTTGAGGTCACAACAGAGACCACAACATAGACTGATGAGCTAGAGATAGAGGAAATAGAGCTCAATAGAATGAGCATTGATGCTCCACCAACACAGCAAGGTGATGAGGTAAGGACATTTTTCCTTACGAGTATGATTGGATATAGGGTTGAAAATTTGAAGAGTATATCACAACAAGCCCATGTATTATATAATTCTTTACAAAGTGTTCAGCAATTTTACAATGAAGCACTCTCATGGCTATCACCCACATTTAATATTTTGGGGCCATATATTCAATTCTTAGAGAGGCTTATTATATGTTGATGGCTAAAAAGCCATATTTGACTGATAAGATCATTACATTGAAGGCAGGCCTAGAAATGGTAAAGGAATTAATTGGTTTCTTCACTGGAAAATTAAAAATAATACAATAGAAAATGAAAGTAATATCTTAGGGAATTGATCCTTGTATTCTACCAATTTTGGATAATAGTAGTAAGTTGAGAGAGTGGCGGGAATGGTCCAATGCATTCAATGTACTATTGACTCAAGAGACCACAATGTGAATTTTTGAAAATAACAATGATATCCCATTTTACAATTTGATTGACTCCTTATTTAGAGCGAGATAGATTTGAATAAATTTTCAGTGGAGTCAAAAGCCATAACGAATGTCAAATGGACAAAAGCCAAAAAGGACCTAGAAGAGGTTAAAACCACAGAGTGGCCCACCAAGCGGAGATCTATGTTTGGGAAGCGGTGGGACAGATTAAAGCTCTACCGGTGGGAGATAGCTGAGAAGTTACTTGTTGAAGATAGAAGATGACAAGGAATTAAAGTTAAATCTCCAAAAATAAATAGCCACCTACTAACTTTTCAACTACATCCTCTTTTTGGATCAAGTGCAAAGGAATGCCTTTAATTGTGACTTTTTGTACATCTCCTACAACCTTTCATTTCCATTAAGGTTTTGACATGTGTCCTCCTCCCATCTGTAGCTTGTTGTAATCCTTTATAAGGATTCCCAAGTTGTGGAGTAGAGGTTGGAAGTCTGTAGATTTTTTAGTTTTATGTCATTTTACAGTCCACCTAGTTCTGTTAATTGTATGAATATATTCAATATTGTATACTTGAAGATATAGTGAATATGAATGATTTAGTTGTCAAGTTCTAAGTTATATTGTAAGTTTATACCAGTATTGTATCCACTTTTAGAGGAAATTAATACAAAAGGAAGTTTTTCATATCTGTGTATCTGAGATTTATTTCCTTTCTTGCATATTTGTGATCTTGGGATTGAAGTGAACCATGTTCTTTCAGTTTAATGCAATTTAGATAAATTGTATGTCTCTTATTGATTATTTTGATTCAAAGAATTAAGTAATTGCTTTAAGTAAATGATAGGGGTTTGGATATATGAGAAGGATATGTTAAGAATGAGATTCAGAGTTCACTATTAACAAATTTAATTGCAAGTCAATTAAATAGGTATAAAGTTGTTGGTTTTGACTCTATACAACAATGGATAAGGCACTGATCAATTAATTTTAGTTACAAGTTGATGGTTCTTATGGTTGCAAAATACATATATCAATCAAAAAATCAATTTTCCATTTTATATATTGAAGAACTAAAGTTTCTAGTCATCACTTATTTGTAATAGCTTTCCTTTTGGTTATAACTAGCTATTGTAATCAGAAAGTTTGTTGCAAATCTAAGAAGAAATTGTGACCAATATTTCCTATAAGGGACAAGTTTGAAAATAAAAGTATAAGTGAGAAAGTGTCTAGAGAGAGAAAATTAGAATAATCAGTTACATTCATGATATCCTTGAGGTCCACCCACCTTGGCCCTATAGAGCCTAAAGAGTAGAGAGTACTTTGTACTTTGTTGAAGTTGGTTCAAAGCCGAGATCAATCTTGTTGAATAAAGGACCTAGCTAGTCCTTAGGTTTGTTTTCATCTTTTTCATCTTGGAATTAGGTTTAGAGAAACCTAGTAGTCCCAAAAAACACCAATAGGGGGTTTGTATTTTTTTGTTTTGGGATTAGTTTGTGATGCAGGATCACAATTTTTGTCTCCATGTGATCATTTTGTTTGTATTCTTTGGTAATGTACATGGATTGGGTATGTATGGTAGATGTGTGAAGGGTTTATTTTGGATCTCTCACCCATCCATACACTACTAATGTAATCATTTTTTCTATTTTAATATAATATATCTTTATTACCAATAAAAAATATTTACTTGGTCTTTGACTTTCAATTTGGTTTAATTTTACAAATTGTTTAGAAATAAATTTTAATTCAAACTCTAAATTTGATGAACATTCACATTTTCAAATTGTTTGCATGCAAGTCTTCTCATGAAGAACCTAAGATATTAACAAGTTTCATGCAATATTAGTTTGGCTAATTTTAGCACAAGGGTTCATAAATTTAAGTTTTCCTCACGATTTTCTACACAAGAACCATAATTTTTGTACTTCTAATTTATCACAAATAATATAGGGATTTTGAAATGAATATGAAAATCATAGTTTTCCAACATCCTTTTAATTTAATGAGGATTTTCTATAATTTTTCTCAATCAAGTTTTCTTTCCCAAAATCCACAACATAATTCTTCATCCAAAAATTAATCTAATAAATCAATAATCCTTTTTAAAACTACTAAAAAGACACGAAGTAGACTGATCTTCCAAATATCATTCTATAATGAGTTTTCAAACCCTACCTCCATACAACAGTTGAAATCTCATAGAATCTATTAATGCATGCAAATCTAGACCTTCCAAAAACTTTCATCAATTCTTTTGCCCCAATTCCATATTTTCTCTCCCAAAATATGCATGTTCTCAAATGACCAAAAAAACCTCTAATAAAAAGCCCTAACCCTGCTTAAGATTTCTAACCTCTAATGCTTTTAAAAACAATAAATTTTATTAAATAATAAATACTTAATTTATTTAATTTATTTAATCTTCTCATTCACACTTAATGCACTTTTTAATTAAAATATTTCTTATTTTTCTTTTTCTCCACTTAATTATTTATGCAAAACAGTTTTAAAAGGATATTTTTTTATTTTAATTAATAATTAAAGTCCACTATTTAAATGCAACTATAATTTAACCATTATCAATTAAATAATTGTTGGAAATCTGATTGAAAAGCTCATTGTTATTGAAGATCAAAGAGGGCGATTGTTGTAAAAGATTGTTTTCAATCATTGTTTTTCCATTGATGTCAAACCTACTATTTGTAGGGATGATATTTGCTTATAAGATTCATGCACTATCACTTAGTTGATTGATGAAGAGGATTTGATCAACAAGATGTAACAAGAGCACCTAAAGAAAAGGTTGAGTTATGATATTGTAATGAAGTACAAGGATTAGTTAAGACAATGGTTAAGTAATGTATTGATGACATACTCAAAGATATAGAGGTTGGTCACACTTAGATACATTGGAAGAAGAAGTTGTAACAAGGTTGTTTGCAAAGCTTTAACTAAGATCTTTAGTGGGTGCCGAGCAAGTCAGTTGAAGCCAAACAAATTCTTAGTAGAAGTCAAGTAACAGATATTTCCAGTGTGTGCCGAGTGATCTTCAAGTGCAGAGTAAAGATCAAGTGCCGAGCATCAGAAAATTTGTAGTTAGTGCTGAGTGATCTTCAGGTGTCGAGCATCAAGAAAAACATAGTTGATGTCAAGTAACACAGTATGTGTCGAGCACTAGTATTTCAATAATGTCGAGTTGTTGCATTATTTCAAATAATGAAGATTTGCCAAATCTGAGCCGACATAATGGTTGCATTGAATTTTGTGAACAAGTTGGAAGATAAGGATGATGAGTCGTTGGCACAGAATCCTATGTAAACCATTTTTGGGTGAATTCTAAAGGGTTATTCAAGAAGTTTCTAAAGGAAAGAGAATATGGGTTAAATACAATGAATCCTACCTAATCCACGTGAATTGAAATTGAAAAATAAAAGAATCGAGTGGGAAAAGGAACTCCAGGACTTCTATTTAAGAAGTCATGGACCAAGAAGCAAAGAGTTGCTGATACTATTGCTACAAAAGTGCCAAAATATGTGAAGTGATTGAAAAGAGTGTCAGGAAGGAGACATCTAGGAGAAGGAAGAGCACAAAGGCTCTGCTTCTATGAGTGGTCATGAAGAGATGATTGCATTGGTACATTGAGTATAGAGACTCAAGGAGACAAAGCTTGAAAGAGAGGGCAAGTTGTTAAGAGTTGCAGAGATTGAAGGCTAGGCAAGGGTATGAGCTAAGAAGTGATCTGAGATTTGCAAGATAAGTTGTATGTTGTAGTCAGGTCAAGGTTGTCTAATACTCTCTAGCAATTTTATTAGATCAGAAAATCCTATGGACTTAGGTTGGCCTAACAACCAATTGTAAATCCTTTAATAGGGTGGCATTCCAAGTGGATGTTCCAAAGTCCTCTAACTAGGCCCACTTCTAATAGGGTGGTTAAATCCTCTAATAAGGTCACACTTAACAGTGTGTTGTAAGCCTTTAATAGGGTATCACTTCAGAAGGGTGAAAATTGAGTAGCATGTTACTAGTGGTTTTTCCCAAATTGGGTTTCTACGTAAATCAATGTGTCATGTGTTGATTTCTTGTGTATTATACTAGCATGTTAATTTATAGTAACTTGTTGATTAAATAAGTCATAGCTTGGATGAATGAATGATTGAATTAGTTCACTACATAAGAAGGAAATTTTGAATTGGACAATTGGACCTTGAATAATTGATTCACCCCTCCCCCCCCTCTCTCAGTTATTTTAAAGCAATTCTGACAATTGGTATCAGAGCCTTCTGCCGATTTAGTTTCAAGGTACTAGGAGCAAGAAGATCAAGATGTCCAAGAGAGAAGTTCCCAAGCTCAACAAAGACAACTTTGTTGCATGGCAAATTTTGATGAAATTGCACCTTGGATCAATAGGTGACTATGCAAAAACCTCAATTGGAATAGAGCATGTAACTCCAATAGGACCCCTTACTGCAGATGACTTAAACAAAAAGAAGGAGCATAACCAAGCAATGTTGGAGATTGCATTTCCACTTAGCTATGCTAAATATGATGACATCAAGGACTATAACACTGCATTCAAAATGTGGAAAACCTTATCAGATATCTATGGAGGTGATTAGAATGTCTAGAGAGCAAAGAGAGAAAGCCTAAGAGGGAAGTTTGATGACATGAAGATGGAGGAAGGTGAAAATGCTGCCCAGTATGTTGCAAGAATAAAAGAAGTGGTGAGTGCAATAAGAAGTCTAGGTGGACAAGTGGAAGAAGAAACATCCATCAACAAATACCTAAGAACTTTTCTCCCTATCTATGCTATAAGAGTTTCAGCCATCCAAGAGCTGAGGTGTGTACAAGGGAACACACTAACCTTCGAAGGAATAGTTGGAAGACTTACTGCATTTGAGCCATCCAATTTTGACAACTACAGACTTGAGAACCTTGAGGAGGATACATCAAGCAAGAGAAGAAGAAAAGGAAAACATGTATCCAATGATAGCAACACAGACAACGAAGATGTCAAATAGTTAGAAGCACTATGGGTCAGGAGATTTCATAGAGGTAAAGGAAAATCTAAAGGTAATCTCCCTATCATATGTTTCAATTGTAATGAAGTAGGTCATATAGTTGCAAGATGCCCATAGAAGAAAAACACTAAAGAAGGAAGCAAGTTCAGGAACAAAAGAGAAGATGACAGCAAAGACTACAAGGAGAAAGGCAAGAGATGCTACATTGTTGAAGAAGACTTTGATGAAAATGATGATGTAGTCTATGTAGCCATGAAGGATGAATTAGAAAAAGATGAAGATGAAGCAATAGCATTGGTTACTTGTGTGAACAAGAATGACAAGTGGATCATAGACAGTGAATGCTCACATCACATGACAGGAGATAAAAGTAAATTCATTACCTTTACTCAATATGATGGAAATAGTGTTAGATTTGGTAATAATGCTCCATGTCAAATCAAAGGAAAAGGATCTATCAAACTTACAGAGAAAATTTCATGTGATAATGCATACTATGTTGAAGGATTAAATTACAACTTGTTGAGTGTATCATAATTAGGCAATGTAGGTTGCAAAGTTGAATTTGAAAACAAAATAGCAAAGATCTATGACACTGACAAAAATATGAGAGGAAAAGGTGAACAAACTAGGAGTAATTTGTTTTACCTAGATATGGAAGAAACAACATGTCTTGTTGTTAGATTTTATGATGTGTGGTTATGGCATAAAAGGTTGTGTCATGTCAACTTTGATAATTTGATTAGTATCAGCAAGAAAAAGAAAGTTAGAGGATTGCCTAAGTTGAAGAAACCTGAAAACACAATGTGCAAACAATGTCAACTAGGAAAATGACTAAGTCCAATTTCAAAAGCAAAACATACACTTCCAATGAAGTACTAGAGTTAGTTCATGTAGACCTATGTGGCCCAATAGAAGTGTAAAGCTACCTAGGAGACAGATACATAATGTTATTTGTAGACGATTACTCCAGGATGATGACTGCTATGTTCCTAAAGCAAAAATCTAATGCATTCCAAATGGTCAAGTTGTATTTGGCTAGAGTTGAGAAAGAAATAGGAAAGAACCTGAAATTCCTAAGGTTAGACAAAGGAGGTGAGTTCACATCAAGAGAGTTTGAAACATTTTGCAATGATAAAGGTATCAAAAGGCAAACATCAACACCAAGAACTCCACCATAGAATGGTATTGTTGAAAAGAGAAATAGATCATTGATTGACTATGCAAGAACCTTGATGATGGAAAAAAATGTTGCATTAAAATATTGGAGAGAATTTGTAAGTATTACAGTCTACGCATTGAATAGAATTCAAATTAAGAAAAGTACAAATGCAACACCCTTGAATTGTGGTATGGTCATTCACCTAATGTTAAACATTTCAAAGTGTTTGGTTGTAAATGCTATATTCTAAAAGATACTATAAATGGCAATTTTGATGCAAAAAGTGATGAAGGCATATTTCTTGGATACTCCACTAGAAGTAAGGCATATAAGTGTTTGAATACTAACACTAACAAAGTTGTGGAGAGTGCAAATGTAAATTTTGATGAGCATACAGAAATTTAGATTGATGAGTCAAGGCAAGTAGAGGATTATAGATCTTTTGTGTACTTCTATGAAGGAATGATAGTTGAAGACAATGCTACAAATTAATTTGGGAATCAGCAACAAACTTTAGTATCTGTCGAATCGCAACCAGTGAATGTCGAGTTACATTTAGAAGCTGAGCTGCAGAATGTGGAACATGCACACTCTAATTCTGATAATAGTATGCAAGAAAGAAATGATGAAATGCCAGATGAAGGTGAACGAAATGACTCTAAAGCTGAAGGATCAAATATGAAAAGAAGGACTGAACCTAGATTAGCCAAGTATGTAACAAGGCATAACCTTGCAGATCAAATCATTGGTGATAAGGATGCTAGACCAATGACAAAAAATAGAATCAGGAATGAATCATGTCTACTGAGCAAGGTTGAACCCAAAATAGTCAAAGATGCACTGCAAGATGATGACTGTTATAAGGCCATGAAAGAAGAGATAGATTAGATAGAGAAGAACAAAACTTGGTCTCTAGTTCCCAGACGAGTTGATAAGAATGTGATTGGTACCAAATGGGTGTTTAGAAAAAAACTTGATGAGAATGGAAAAATAACAAGAAACAAAGCTAGATTGGTATGCAAAGGCTATGCACAAGAAGAAGGATTGGATTATGGAGAGACATTTGCCCCTATTGCAAGAATGGAAGGAGTAAGAACATTACTTGCATATGCTGCATATAAAGGTTTCAAAGTCTACTAGATGGACGTGAAGTCAACTTTTATGAATGGTATACTGGAAGAGGAAGTCTATATAGAACAACCAAAGGGATTTGTTGATGAGAAGAACAAGGACATGGTCTGCAAGCTACATAAAGCACTATATGGATTCAAGCAAGCACCTAAAGCATGGTATGAAAGGTTGCACAAATATCTTGTGAAGATAGGATTCGAAAGAACATATGACAGTAGCAACTTGTACATCAGAGATGAGGAAGGTAAAGACATTTTGATTTCAGAAATCTTTGTTGATGACATAATATTTGGAGAAAAAGATGTTTTATGGAAAGATTTTGCTGATCAAATGAAGCATGAGCTTGAGATGTCAATGTTTGGAGAAATCAAATTCTTTGTTGAATTACAAGTACATCAGTTGAAGCATGGCATATTTGTGAGCCAATCTAAATATATCAAGGAAGTACTCAAAATATTTGGGCTAGAAGATTCAAAACTAGTTAACACACCAATGGCAACAGGTCATAAACTATCAAAGAATGATGAATCTATTGAAGTAAATTAGACATTGTATAGGTCAATGATTGAAAAATTGCAATATGTTGTACATAGTAGACCAGACATTGCATTAGCTGTTGGAATAGTAGCAAGGTTTTCTACCAATCCAAGAGAAAATCATTTAATGGCAGTGAAGAGAATATTGAGATACCTGAAAGGAACTAATGACTTTGGATTATACTACAAGAGGAATGAGAATTTTGAATTGAAAGCTTACACTGATGCAGATTGGGGAGGTAACATTGATGATAGAAAGAGCACCAATGGAGGAGCACTTTTCTTAGGAAAGAGGTTGATCACATGGACAAGCAAAAAGCAAAGTTGCACCTCACAATCTACTACTGAAGCTGAATATGTAGCAACTACTATAAACTGCACCAATATTGTGTGGATCAAACACTTGTTGCAAGGTATGAAGGAAGAGGTAATTGAGCCAGTAACACTTTATTGTGATAATACAAGTACTATCAATATATCAAAGAATCTAGTTATGCATACTAAAACTAAGCACATTGCAATCAAGTATCATTATGTAAGAGAACTAGTGGAAGACAAACAAGTAAAGATGGAATATGTCAGCTCAAAGAAACATATTGTTGATATCTTCACAAAAGCACTACCTAAGATGCTTTTGAGTATCTTAGAGGTAAGTTGGGGGTGATACCCCTAGCTAAGGCTACTTGAACCAAAAAGCAAGTATGTCCTACATCAAATAAGTAGAATGTTGAATATTTTACACATTGATGCAGAGGATGTTTACTTTGGGATCCATGCCTAAAGTAATAGAAGTCTTGAAACTTGAAATTAGTCATAAGCAAGGTGACAGAGGGAGACATTAATTGAACCTGTAAGAGCTACATCTACATAGTAAGATGCTAATGTGTCTTTGGCATTGTTGTTAAAGAGGGAGAAGTAAACAACTAATCAACAACTGTTGAAGATAAATGATTAGAGAAATAGAAGCAGATTTCGAAGGTTGATCAAAATAGCAGAAGAGGAATAATATAGAGGGAGAAAGATATAGATAAAGGATATAGTAGTAAAGAGGGAGAAGTGAAATGAATCAATCAGAATAGTAGTAGGAGATGTGATGTTACAATTTACTTTTTGGCATTTGACTTACTATTCTAACCTAGTAAGCTTCTGGTGGAATAGTTTAGTCTGATGGTTGATCAGTTTGGTTTGTCATCAATGCCAAAGAGGGAGATTGTTGGAAATCTGATTGAAAAGCTCATTGTTATTGAAGATCAAAGAGGGAGATTGTTGTAAAATATTATTTTCAATCATTTTTTTTCCATTGATGTCAAACCTACTATTTGTAGGGATGATATTTGCTTATAAGATTCATGCATTATCACTTAGTTGATTGATGAGGAGGATTTGATCAACAAGATGTAACAAGAGCACCTAAAGAAAAGGTTGAGTTATGATATTGTAATGAAGTGCAAGGATCAGTTAAGAAAATGGTTAAGTAATGTATTGATGACATACTCAAAGATATAGAGGTTGGTCACACTTAGATACATTGGAAGAAGAAGTTGTAACAAGGTTGTTTGCAAAGCTTTAACTAAGATCATTAGTGGGTGTCGAGCAAGTCAGCTGAAGCTGAAAAAATTCTTAGTAGAAGCCGAGTAACAGATATTTCCAATGTGTGCCGAGTGATCTTCAAGTGTCGAGTAAAGATTAGGTGCCGAACATTAGAAAATTTTTAGTTAGTGCCGAGTGATCTTCAAGTGCCAAGCATTAGGAAAAAACATAGTTGATGCTGACTAACACAGTATGTGCCGAGCACCAATATTTCAATAGTGTCGAGCTACTGCATTATTTCAAATGATGAAGATTCGCCAAATCTAAACCGACATAGTGGTTGCATTGAATTTTGTGAACAAGTTGGAAGATAAGGATGATGAGTTGTTGGCACAAAATCCTATGTAAACCATTTTTGGGTGAATTCTAAAGGATTATTCAAGAAGTTTCTAGAGGAAACAAAATATGGGTTAGATACAATGAATCCTACCTAATCCATGTGAATTGAAATTGAAAAATGAAAGAATTGAGTGAGAAAAGGAACTCCAGGACTTCTATTTAAGAAGTCATAGACCAAGAAGCAAAGAGTTACTAATACTATTGCTATAGAAGTGCCAAAATCTATGAAGTGATTGAAAAGAGTGTCAGGAAGGAGACATCTAGGAGAAGGAAGAGCACATAGGCTCTACTTCTATGAGAGGTCGTGAAGAGATGATTGCACTAGTACATTGAGTATGGAGACTCAAAGAGACAAAGCTTGAAAGAGAGGGCAAGCTGTTAAGAGTTGCAGAGATTGAAGGCTAGGCAAGGTTATAAGCTGAGAAGTGATCTGAGATTTGCAAGATAAGTTGTATGTTGTAGTTAGGTCAAGGTTGTATAATACTCTCTAGCAATTGTATTAGATCAAAAAATCCTATGGACTTAGGTTGGCCTAACAACCAGTCGTAAATCCTTTAACAGGGTGGCATTCCAAGTGAATGTTCTAAAGTCTTCTAACAAGGTGGTTAAATCCTCTAACAAGGTCACACTTAATAGTGTGTTGTAAGCCTTTAACAAGGAAAGCCTTTCACAGGGCATCACTTTAGAAGGGTGAAAATTGAGTAGCATGTTACTAGTGGTTTTTCCCAAATTGGGTTTCCACGTAAATCACTATGTCGTGTTTATTTCTTGTGTATTATACTTGCATGTTGATTTACAGTAACTTGTTGATTAAATAAGTCATAGCTTGGATGAATGAATGATTGAATTAGTTCATTACACAAGAAGGAAAGTTTGAATTGGACAATTGGACCTTCAATAACTGATTCACCCCCCCCCCCCCCCCTCTCAATTATTCTAAAGCAATTCTAACAATAATTACAACAAATTAATATTAAATCTTTAATATTTTACTTCTTTTTATCCAATTTCTCAAATTAGACTTTTAAATTAAAGAGCATATTTAATTGACTTTCAATTAATTAAATATCATCATATTTTAATATTATATTTTTTAATCAAATAATATTTAATAATCTAAATATTGAATAAGATTAATCCAAGATCATAATCAAATCATTTACCAAGTAAACCACAAAGCCAAGTTCACATAAAGGCAACATAAGCACAATCAACCAAAACCAAAATCAAACAACACATGCAATGATAAACTCACAAGTTTAAATAGGATAGGTAGTTAAATACATGTCCTCCTTCTCAAGACAAGTACTTAGGCTATGGTTGAGATTGGACCTGAACATTATCTCCTCATTCTTACCATTGAGTTATTGTGATCGGTCATGCTCATCTTGACAATTTAGGAAAGTCGATGCTTGGTACCTATAAACCTATATAAAAGATGAGCATATACATGTGCATATATATTTAAGCTAAACATGCAATGATAGGGAGAAATCCATTATGTAGATCCTAACTAGCAGGTGACTATGACTCCCTCCCTTAATTGTATTAGGTATGTCAAACAAAAATACAAAACAAACACACACACACACACACACACACACACACACACACACACACCATACACATGCAAGTATGGGGTAAGTATAATAGAAAATCCTGAATATAAATAATATCATATTCTAACATGAACATCACATCATCATGAGGACATAATAAACATCTTTGAAAGACATGTCATATAACATCATCATAAAAGTAATTTTTGTAATTAACTTTAGAGCAATTAAAGCAACATCATTTCAAATAGGCAATCATTACTTGACGCAGTGCAAGGTAGGAGAATCCCCAAAGGAGATGTCCTAGCCCTCAACAAATAACAACACAATGGAAATACAACAACAATGCAAGATCTGATACCAAATCACAACTCTTTATTCATAAAATAACTAATTACATACAATGCGTCAAGCAGTAAGGCCTTTCTAGTTATGGCCAAATACACCAAGTACAATCATAGTTTTGCAAGATCCATCAAGATCCAATCCAAACACTAGCTAGTCCAAATCCACACTTTGGTAGAAACCTCCAAGGAATATCTAAACTTGTGCTCGCAAGCCCTCCAAGCAATCTCCTTATTTTCCAAGCCTCGAGTACTAGCCCTTCTCAAAGTTCACTCCTCTACCACATCCTCTTCTCCAAGATGGATGAATCATTGCTAAAGACTCAAGCAATCCCCCTACTTATACCCAACTAAGCCACAAGTCAGTCTAATAAGCTACAAATCAAATAAACCCTTACCTTAAATACATGTTGAGCCACAAGTTAGCCTCCAACGGATATTAAATACCAAAATGCCTTAGAAGGATTACAACACAAATCAAATGCACATAGGAGAGACAACCAAGACCCAAATAGGTCCACACAAACTCCCAGATTGATCAACATCATGATCACACACTACATACATTAAATACACCAAATCGTTCAAGGAAATCTATAAGAACTCCATCCTGCAAGCCACACTGTTGAGCATCAAAAAGACCACAAGCATTGTCAAGTTCCATAGGTGCCAAGAAACCAACATATGTTGAGCACTACAATGAATGTCAAGCAACAGTAGGTGTTGAGCCCCTTGAGCGACCGAATGTAACGCCCCGCCAAGGGATCCAAAAGAAATAACCTAAAGTTTGACTAAGTTTGATAGCATTTAAAAAAAAAAAAAAAAAAAGTATAACATACACATCAAACACAAAGTAGCAGAAGCAATAACATACATAACAGGTTGCATTCCTTAAAGATCTCATGACGTTGAATCACATGTAAAAATCTAATCTAAAACCAAGTCCATCATTTAATACATCCATATGAAGGAATAATGAAAAGTCCAATGTTCGTAAAATATACAATTGTTCTGAATGCCTCTTGGCAAATTAATTCGAAATGCTTATTCATCCACTATACATGTCACAGGGTATGAAAGGCTTAAAAGAATATACATAAACAAGATAAATATACATCATCCTCTTCGGATCCATGATACACGTGCAATAAATAAATTAAATCATTCATCATACATAATAAATCCATACATCAAGAGATATACATACTTCATAAAATGATACTACATCCAACATATAATATAACCATGTATCATAATGATCCATGAACATAATGAAGGTATATACCAACAGTAATACTCCAGCCATGGTGTCTCGGACGGATCTCAATGGTAAGAGTAAAAAGCACTACCACCTGACCACGTGGAACCTAAATGGTCCACTCCCACTGCACTGAGGAGATAGTCTCAAGTCCCAATGGAAACAAAACATGTAACATAAATACTCTCTAAATCCAAGAAATCCTATAAGTATGCTAACTCAAAGGTTCCTAAAAATAGATTGACATCTAAACCCAGAGGCACACAAAGACACGTAGGAAATCTACCATGCAAGCGGGAAAGTGTCATCGCAAAAAGTCACGTCGAAAGTTACCCGAGTAATCCTTTAGGAATCTCGGGTCCCCTGTGATCCTACGGCCACTAGTATCCTCTCGTACTGATGAGGCATACTATGGAATGCAAGGTCGCAACCAAGCGTTCTCTCTACCCCATCCTAGTCTGTACTAGCACTCAAGGCATGGGAGAGAACATACAGTTATCTTATTAGATTCATTTAAGTCAGTATTTAGGTGAGATGTTTTCACTTATTAAAAAAACTTACAATGAGTTACCCTGGCAGCGACTTAGGGCCCCGGCCCCCATCGCAAGCCACTTCCCGACACTACACATAGATAACCTACCCTAGGCTCATGAAATCACAAATCACAAATATCACCTCAGCCCTATACAAGCGACTGGAAAGCATCAAATGATAATCATAATAATCACAACAGTTCTCTATCAGCAACTGAAGGCATCAATAATAAGTCACAACATCCAAGGGTTCTCCAATGAGCAACCAACAAGTATCCCAATAATAGATCACAATATTGATCGAAGACTCCAAAATGGTCAAGTCAAAACAGGTCACAACGTGACATCACCAAGAACAATTCACTTAAAAACACCTCAACTTCACACAAGGAAATTGGAAAGCAATAACAACCAGTAAAGACATCCATAATAGAGCATAGCATCACATTACCAAGGTCGGGTATAAAGATCGAGAACAACTCACCATAACATCACAATCGCACAACCCTCGAACCTCTGGTAACATCCTAAGACTGGTCAACATCTAATCAACTCCAAAACATAGATAACATAAACAAAACAATACAGTTCATAGTTTGGGTTGATTTTCAAAATACATAACAGGGTTAGCAGTAAAGCTCAGTTTGTGTCTCAAAGTACATTCTAAGTGCATGAGATTCTCCGCTTAATTTACAAGTCAACCCATTAATTTATTGGCTCAAAAATGCATATAAGGTTACCCTTATTATTAAATTTACTATCTTAAAATAGTTTAGGATTAATATTTAATTAAATCAAATATAATTAAATTAACTAATAATTTATTTAACTATTATTCATGAACTATTAATTTATTTAATTATTAATTAATAATATAACTTAATAATAAAATTTGATTTAATAATAATATAAATTTATTAATAATTAATATTATGAATTTAATATTATTTAAAATTCCATAAAATAAATATGATTGATGACGCACGTAATTAAATAAATCAAAATAACAAAAAAAATAAAGCCTTTTTAAAAGGCTGTCGGCCTCTGCCGCAGTACCTGCTTTCGAAGGGTCTGCGGCGGTCGGGTACAAAGTACCCTACCGTAGCAGTACCTGCGACATAAAGTACTGGTCGCAAACAGCGACAGGGGGTGGGGCACGGGGTAAATCCCTAACCCCCCATACAATATAAAGTTTTTTTTTTATATACATATTATTTTGGTTAAAAAAAAAAAACTCTTAAAACTAAATTTAAAATCGCCCTTTTTTCTTTTTTTAAAGATAGTTTGTTTATCAAAAGACAAATTCTCTCTTAATTAGAGTTTATTAATATATGTATATATATATATATATTTTATAAACATTCACAAATATATTTTGATAGAGAAAATAATATTAACCATTTGAATTTCAATCTACAATTTTCACTTATAAGTTTAAAATTTAACCCTCCCCCGATTAAATTCAGATTTCTTTAATCTATCAAATAAGAATTCTTGATCACTCTTCTAATTTTTACGTATGTCAAATATATCGACAAGCATTTAATAATTTACAATATCGAAACATTTAAGCTTTCATCACAGAGAATTTAGTTATACAATCCACAGGCATGAAGAAGACAGGAAAGGATAATTGCGTATTTAATCGACGATCAAAACACAAGACCCTACCTGATCCTGATACTATTATGCAATCCCCAGGAACTGTAAGAGAATTCGCTCCTCTTCAATAATCTTCTTCTGAAAATCTTTCTTGGAATTAGCCTTCTGAAATTCCCTTCCAAAAGTTGTCTCCCAAAAATTTTCGTCCAAATTCGTGTCCCCCCAAAAATGAACCCCAAAGTTGTGATAAGAAGTTTTCTCCTCAAATCGGGGCACTAATTGTGCGTTCACCCGAGAAGACTCTTTGCTCAACTGAGTTAACTCAAAATTAACTTTTATTATCTTTTCTTTTATTTTGTATTCATCTTTTCATGCACATTAAGTTGAATTATTAAATAACTTTATTTAATATTCCACGTTACTTCTATTTTAAATTAATTTATTACTTTAATCTCATGTGCACTTTATGAAATTAAAATAACATTATTATTTTTACTTATTTTATCTTTTAAATTAATTTCTTTGTATTTTCAACTCATGCTCGCATCATGCGATCTAGAACTTTATTAATTTAATATCTTTCAAATTTTAATTTATTTTAAAAAATTAATTGATAAAATATTTAATTAATTTAAATAACAATACTATTTAGCATTTATTTTTTAAAAAAATGAACTCTAAATATATTATTATTAAATTAAATAAATATTATCGCGTTCTAAATTTATCTTTAAACTTTTATCTCCAATTTTAATTCTTTTATTTAATTAATTTCTTAGTTAATTAAATATGAAAATGTTATAATAATTTTCCATTAAATTAAATCATTAATTAATCTTTTTAATTAGACTTAATTAATAGAAAATACATCAAGAACTCATAAAGCAACATACAAAAACCCATCATAGAAAAAAACACATACTAAATCAAACAAAAAGGGTTATAATCACGAAATTACATCATTTGATGCATTCGGAGGGTACTTAACTCAGATACTTGCCCTAATTATCAATTAGGACAATTGGCTAAAGGGTTTAGGATTTGGACTTAAGAGTTTATCTCCCCTCTCTTACCATTGAGATAATGCGATAGGGTACGCTCATCCTGGCGATTCAGGGAAGTCGATACCCGATACCTGCAACCTGCATAAAATCCATGCATGTACAACACAATATTCTAAGCTAAACAGACAATGGCAGGAAGTGGTGCATCGTGTAGATCCCGACTAGCAGGTGACTACAACTCCCTTCCTTAACCACATCAGAAACACCATACATAAAGAAAACAAACATGCACACCATACACATGTAGTATGGGGTAAGTATCCATAAGAAAGCACATGTGATAATAAACCATTTAACTAATCATCATCGATAACTGAAAACATTGAATAATCATCATACATGCTTGAAATATAGAGTACCAAGTAATCTCATCATATAATAAACTGAGTGTAAAAAAACATCTGATAATCTCAAGATAATGCTACTAATTGTCAAACATAAAACTTGGCCTAAAAGAGTTTGGAAATGATATCAAGAATGTAACTAGAAAAATGTAGACTAGGGGCAGGCACTACACCAAATCCTTTAATCACTGAACACCTCGAGTAACACTACACCCAAGCATCACCTTCCCAATGCATGTTGAGTGCCTTTGACAACCCAACATCTCCTCCTTTAACTGGGTACCAGTCCAAGCACCCTCCAAAGTAACTATTGAGCCTCCTCCCATGGACTCCAAAGTAGTCACCAAGCAAATCCAAGATGCTCCTGCATCAGACTCCCTAGGTAAATAGAAAATTTTGTCCCACACTTTGAAGTCCAAAGAAAGATCAACGACCATCTTCATCTTCACCAAAGGCTTCCACTCCAATAAGGACAAGAAAACCAACATGGAAATCATCCACATTTGCATCATTGTTTCAAACACTAAAATCTCAACCATCCAATTAGCATGCTCACTCCTAGGAATAAACTAAACATAATTCTTCATCAGTAAATCTTCATCCACACTAGAAACTAGTAAATCCACACCAACAGTAATAAACTTCACATCGGTAGTAATATGTAGATCTCCATCAACACATGCCAGACTCACAACACCAGCAATCTCATTGCTCACAAAAAGATGACATACAACATATAACTCATCACCAACAACAACCTAATCATCCATGACCAAGAGTTCTACAATTTCCATGTTAGACACAACCAACTGATCATGAAAGCCAATCTCCATCCCAACATAAAAAATGTTAGGAATATCCTTAGCAACATCCTCAAGTTTCTTAGTAGGTTTTGCATCAGAATCCACAAATTGATCAACAAAACCAACCTCTTCCACCTTGACCTTGCTATGCCATCTTTTCTCTCAGACAAGTCTTCTAACCAACCAACCAACTTTCTTCTGAATCAATAGACTCTAGCTCCAAAAACATCTATGGAATGTCTTCCTCATCCTGTCCTTAATTTGATCATCCAAAGTAGCTTCAAACCGAGCAAACATCTCAGAAAGCCTCTTCTCCACCACATTACGAAGATTCACAATCATCCTAGGGTCTAATCCTCTCAAAGCCATCTTCTAAGATCTTCACAAACCCTCTACAAAAAATCCTTCCCATGCTCCTTGTGACAACCTTGAATTGTCTACAAGTCAAATTGCAACTTTCCATCTTGCATGAACAACCAAAAATAAATCGCAAGTCTAGGAACATAGATCTACAATACACATCATGCAAACTCTCTACAATCACGCTTCAACAAGTTCAACCTTTAATCTTAGCATCCATCGATCTATCTGCAAGTCCTCTACAATTGTAAGTCAGAAGCATGACCTACCACCTCACAACTAAGAGATATCTAGGACTCTAGAAAGAATAATCCACCACTAGATCAAGATCTTTGATCAACTTCTCCAACCCAAGGTCCTAGTGCAAACTACTTCAACTTCAATGATCTATCTACATGCTCAAGAACAACTGTGATAAGACACCATCTGATGTAGTGCAAGAAAGGAGAATCCCTAAAGGAGAGGTCCTATCCCCCAAAAAATAACCACATAATGAAAAACAACAACAATGCAATATCTGATGACAAATCACAACTCTTTATTAATAAAATAATTGATTACATGCAATGTGTTGAGTTGTAAGGCCTTCTCATTATGACTAAATACAACAACAATTAAAATAATAGTTCTTCAAGATCCCTCAAGATCTAATCTAGCACTTGCTAGTCCAGATCCACACTCTGGTAGAAACTTCCAAGGAAGATCCAAACTTGTGCTCGCGAGCCTTCCAAGAAATCTCCTTGTTTTCCAAGCCTTAGCTACTAGCCCTTCTCAAAGTTTGCTCCTCCACCACATCCTCTTCTCCAAGATGTATGAATCATTGCTAAAGACTCCACAAGACCCCCTACTTATATCCAACTAAGACACAAGTTGGCTTGGTAAGCTACAAATTAAATAAACCCTTCCATCAAATACATGTTGAGCCACAAGTTGGCCTCCAACAGATATTAAATACCAAAATGCCTTAGAAGGCTTACAACACAAATCAAATGCTCATGGGATTGACAACCAAGACCCAAATAGGTCCACACAAAATCCCAAATCAGTCCACATCATAATCACATGCTACATGCATTAAATGCACCAAATTGTTCAAGGAAATCTACAAGAACTCCATCCTACAAGCCACACTGTCAAGTGTCAGCAAGACCACAGGCACTGCCAAGCTCCCACAAACATTGCCGAGTTCCATAGGTGTCAAGAAACGAATGTACATCAAGCACTACAATGGGTGTTGAGCAACAATAGGTGTTGAGCCCCTTGAGCGATTGAGCCCTTCAATGACCAAACACCATAGCCAACACTACATCCAAGCATCACCCTCCTAGTGCATATCAAGTACCTTTGACGATCGAGAACCTCCTCCTTTGATCGAGTACTAGTCCAAGAACCCTCCAAAGAAACTATTGGTCCTCCTCCCATGAACTCCAAAATAGTCACCGAGCAAACCCAAGATGCTCTTGCATCATTAGTATTTGACATAATCAATCACTCAACATATCAAAGTATTGCATTTCAAATATCAAGTAAGGGCTAACACATTCAATGAAAGAGTCATATAGGACTTTAGCAATTATTTTTATAACGATAGAAAGGGATGTGTATTACAAGTAAATTGATATTCTATATTGGTAGTAAGATAATTTAGAGAAACAACATTGAAGTGAAGAGAGGCTTATGTGTTTTGTGTAAAGTTTTCCCAAAATTATTTTTCTCCCAATTACTTCATATTTTTCATATGCCATACAAATATTTTTCTTTAGTATGGACAAGTTGGCCCTGTTTTAGAATTTGTTTATAGTGGGTGTGGTTATACCTCTAATAAAGACTCTTTGAGACCAAAAGGTGGCTTAATTTTCCCCTTGCACACACTAATTCATTAAATCCTCAAATTTTGGAAACTAGCTTTCACAATAATTTAGACTAGTAGGTGTTGTTATAACATGTTCTTCTCCTCGCTTTTATGGAGAAAACTAACAATAATACCACAAATCATTTCAATATGAAATGGTTTTCCATTATTAGACTATCTTCCACACAATCTAAATGTGAGAGAAAAAAATTGAAATTTGTTGCCTTCTAATTATCTTTTCATACATATATTTAGAGTGTGTATGTGTCTAATGGATGATTTTCTTAGTAAATGACAACTTCACTCAAAATTTGAGTATCATGACAAAGTAGGATATGTGGTGAAAGAGGTTGAGGAAGTGTTCCAACTAAGAATCACCTTTGTATGTTTGAAGGTTGTTTGGATTTGAGTGCAAAATTCTGTGAAACAATCTGTTGCTTGGGATAATTGAAGTTGGTCTATCCTAGCAATTTGTTTAAAATCCACAACTCATTATTTGGAATTTTATCACATAGTCTAGACACAATGCATATATAGAAAACTAAGTATTCACATTAGGAGATGTCTAAATCATGTTATAATTTATTTTCCTAAGGTCCCTAACAAAAAACATAGTCATGTAAAACAACTAACATACAATAGAAATGTAGAGTGTGACTTGTTGGTATCTCTAAGTCTTGTTGTCTATTAGTCATATATAAGGAAGAGTCAGTCAGTCATCATTGTAACCAAGCTACTTTATGTAGGTTGAGTCGTGTAAAGACTTATAAATAATCATGTATATCCTGAGCTCTATTGGAGTCGACCAAGTCTTTTCTTGCTAAGTACTTTTAGTATAAGTCGAGTCTAATGAATGTCGAGCAGATAGAGCATATTGATGTTGAGTTATATAGAAGGAGTTGAGTAAAGTTAAGGTTGGGAAACAATAGAAAGAACAATAATGACTGAGCATCAAAAATAGTGAGTGTCGAGTAACATCGAGAGAACATAAAAGTTTGAAATGATAGAAACTTTGAGGGAAATCATTTCGAGTCGAAATGAACATGACATTTAATGATTGTAGAGTTTGTTACAGAGGTTGTTACACATTTTGACCTAGATCACTGATCCCTATGAGGAAAGAACAACCAATTAGATGAAGAGGCAAAAAGGGAAGTATCTAGAAGACTCTACATATGTCTTTAAATAGGCAGATCCAAACCTCATTTTTAACAAGTGTAGAGTGAGCTATCATAGAAGAGATTACGAAGTGAGTGAAGGAAGAAAAGTATTGTGTGAAGGAGCTAAGTATTGGATGTTGCATGCAAAAGTTGTGAATAACAGAGTTTAGCAACCTAATGAAGCAATGAAGGACTGTAATGAACCCAAATTGGGGGTCCATCATTTTTCTACGACTTTCCTTCTATTTATATTATTCTCATGATGATTTTGATAATCTTCTTCTCATTGATCGGAGTTGCCTCTTGAACTATACATTTTCTGTATTTTTGAATCCCAATCACCTCCTATAATATAGTTCGATTGGTCTCAAAAATATATGTTCGCATTGTCTATGAATGTGAGGTATCTTCCTCCGCTTGAAGTTTCCATTTATCTCTGCACTAATGCTATGGTCTCTCCTTTTACCGCTGAAGATATCGATTGATTATTTATTTCTGAATGTTGGCTTACCTTGTTCCATAGTAGATCTTGCTTTGTGTAATGCATTTCTCCAAATCTATATTTTGGATAGCCAATAAGTTGAGTAAATATATGTGCCGAAGAGCCACAATGAGAAGGTGCCACTTCAATATCATTAACCACTATTTGAATGGATAAACAATATGACTATTATGAATAATCGTATGTTATTGTAGTTTCATTAATATTAATGGTAATATAACTTATATATATATACCATCAAGCTTAATATCATAATGTATATTGTATTATATTGTACCATATATATGTTCAATCCATAATGTACAATAATATAATTAGTATATATTTATATGTCCAATATTTATTTAATAATAGGGCACATAATTCATTAATAACATTGTTTATATATATATATATATCTGTGTGTGTGTGTGTGTGATATTCACAAATCTTGATTACTTTACTAATATTATTAATCTTTAATTTATTATATTTTAATATTATTATCATATTATAATATAATATCGTAGTGTATAATAACATTATTATTTCATTTATTAATAATGATTTGACCTTTTATATTACCTTATTACCTTAGTAGCATATTATTATTATTATATTAATAATATATTATTAATTATTCTTTATTATTCATAATTATTATCATTGTATGATATGTTATTCAAATATTCATATATCCTTAAATTTGGGGTCATGACAAGGACTTAGCAAAGCTATATCAGATTGGAGATCACATTAGAGATTGGAAGGAGGATATCCATAATCAATAATTATAAGTGCTAACCGAAGAATTAGGTATTGAGTTAGTTTTAACAAATTGAATAAAGATGAATCTCTTAATAGAGTGGTTTTAAAAGACCTTTGTAAATCTCTTAACAAAGTCCTTACTTCATTGTAAGTGTGAAATCCTTTAATCAAGGTAAGACCTAATAGTCTTAAAAGCTTTAAGTAGGCAGGCCCCTCATAGGGTAGATCATCATAAGTGATCAAATTTGTAACCCTAATAGGTTAACTTTGTTATTGCAACTTAGTGAAGATTTGCGGGTGTCATCTCCACCCCAGTTTTACCTTCACCTTGGAGGGTTTCTAGGTAACCAAAATCTTTTGTGTTATGTGTTTACATTTCATGGATGTGATTGATAGTTAGATTTATTTTAGCATTTGATATGGTTACACCAATAGAACCATAGCTCTATTGCCACTTCTAAGGAAACTTGCAACCCAAATATTACTGTTTCCACATAACCCTTAATAGATCTAAAATAAATAAGCACTTAAAATCCACGTGCAAGAGAATAGACAACATACCCACAAAATGTAACACAAGATATATCTTGGGAAACCCTCATTGAGAAAAAAACCTAGCCTCCAAAAGCATCCATAACTATTTATTATTCAACAAATATACCATTGCTATACAACTATCAAAGCCTTCAAATTCATAGCCACAACCAGGCAATTCATGTGAACAAGCATGAATCCACACATCCCATGCCATGCTTCCAACCTTCACAAATGCTCCCTTAGCTAACCTGTCAAGCCTTGTCTTGCTCAACTTTCTCTTTTACCTTTTTCCTTTCTTATACAACAATTGCCCTTGCAGTTACTTATATAGTATAAGCAAGTCCCATAAGACCACCAAGTGGTATAATGCAAACCATGTGCTATCAAACCCCCACTGACCCATATTTAATATTGGAAATTTATTATTTTCTCCAATATTAACAAATTACATCAAATATTATCACAATGTTATAGTACAACTCATCAAGTGTATCACATGGGAGTCTCTACATGTTCTACATCCATCTAGGTGCTCTTAGGTGCAACACTACATAATAAAATAAAATAATATAATAAAAACAATATTATAAAATGTGTGCAACACACATAATCTCAACATCATCGACAAGTGCAATATCATCTGGGTTGAAAATCCTAGACAAATGTACCTTTAGTTATTGGGGCTTGAATTGCTCCTATCAACATATTGAAGTATTTATTACGTCTCACATCTAATACACTCATGTAGGAGCATGTAGTAAGACCTCTACAATAATGACCTTCGATCCCACACATAATATACCCAAAATTATATATCTATAGGACATAAATTACAATTATATATATGTGTGTGTGTGTGTGTGTGTGTGTGTGTGTGTGTGTGTGTATGTATATGTACATATATATATGTATATGTATATATGTATATGTACATATACATATGTACATATATATATGTATATGTACATATACATATATACATATATATATATATATATATATATATATATATATATATATATGTACATATATATATGTACATGTACATATGTATATGTATATATATATATATACATATATATATATATATATATGTACATATGTATATGTACAGATACATATGTATATGTACATATACATATGTACATATATATATATATATATATATATATACATATGTATATGTACATATACATATGTATATATATATATATATATCTGTACATATGTATATGTACATATACATATATATATATATATATATATACATATGTATATGTACATATACATAGATATGTGTACATATGTACACATATAGATATGTGTACACACACACACACACACACACACACACACACACACACACACACATATATATATGGGAAGACAAAAGCATTTAGAAGGAAGTTTTCTTAGATCTAGATTTGTAGGGTCATTAAAAGGCAATGACACATATTGAACTTTAAGAATATTAGGTTCATCTATGTAATCCATTACTCCCTCATCCCATTAACTCACTGATTTTTTGGACAATTATATGATGTTTTAAACCATTATTATTGTATTTCCCAACTATCTTACAAAATGATGACTGATTCATATTTTACTGTAATATTTATAGGAGCAACATTACATTACACAAGAAATACATATGAAATAAAAATGGGAAAATAAATAAATAAGGAAATGGGTAGGAACATAAACAAATGAAACCAAATAAGCCCTTGTCAAGTGTCTAATAATTTTATTGAATAAACATTTAAACCCTAAACCCTAAATGTTAAACACTATAAACCTAAACCCTAAATGTCAAACTCTAAACCCTGAACTCTAGACCATAAATTTTTAACCCTAAAATCTCAACCCTAAATCTAAATCTCTAATCTTAAACCTAAAACACTAAAGCCCACAACTCGAACCTCAAATCCAAACTAGAAACCCTAAACCCTAAAATCAAAATCCAAAACCCTAAATCTAAAACACTAAACTTAAACCTTAAAGATAAATTGTAAACGCCAAAAATTAAAACCTCAAATTAGAAACCCTAAATTGTAAACCCAAAACCCTCAACTCCAAACCCTCAATTATGAAACCTGAGAAACTCCCAACCCTCAATCTTGAAAGCCAAAACCCTAAAAGTAAAACCCAAGCCCTATAACATGAACCCTAAGGGCCCGTTTGGTGAGCGGAATAGGAATACGTATTTCAGAATACGTATTCTGGAATAGAACGTATTCCTGTTCTCTGTTTGGTTCAGCGAATATTTGATGGGAATTTGCGGACCCGAAAATTTATGTTTTCTAAAATTAAAAAAAAATGGAATAGGAATACATATTCCAATACCACCTATTTTGGTGGAATTGCAAAACCCCATTTTTGGACCAAACATGGAATACGTATTCCATTTTTGCTTCGTATTCCAATCCCGTTTTGGTGCATCCAAACAAAGAATTCACAATTCTTGAAATACGTATTCCTATTCCGCTCACCAAACAGACCCTAAATGTTAAGCGTACAACCTAAAACCCCAAACCCTAAAACCTTAAATCCTAGCATAAACCTAAAGCCATAAGACCTTGGATCCTAAAACTCTAAACCTAATACCCCAAAGCGTATAACCCAAATTTTTGAAAACTTGAAACTCGAAAAACTCCAAACCTAAAAATCTTAAATGCCACAACGTCAAATCTTAAGCCCCAATTTATAATAATGAACGCCAAACTTAAACATGAAATTCAAGCTTTAAAATGTGTTCCTCAATATCTAAACCCTGAAAAATCGTAAACCCTAAATAAGAGAGAACTTACACAATCAAGATTTGTGATAAACACTGCCAACTACAATAATTCCTCTACCATGTAGGTTCCTGATACAAATTAAATTCGGTAGGGAATCTATTATCTCACCCCGTTGACTCATAGTAATTTAAGAGATGGAAATTATATTGGCCAATAATGAAGGAACACAAAGTACATCATCATCAATTATAATATAATCCCTTCCAACAATATTCGCGCAAGTTTTATTACCCATCAAGATGTGTGGTTAAGTTGAAGATTCATATGAAGAGAACATGCTGATGCGATGAGAGACTTTAAATCAAGAAACTAGAGGCTATATTGAGGACGAAATCGAGTTCTTTGAAAGTCGCTGTTGTTTGGCAAAATTATGACAAGTTTATGTTTCCCTATTTGATTCGAGTCCCAATCTAATGTAGCCCATGGAGTCAATATTTCCTCCTATTAATAATGTTTATGAAAATATGAGTGATATTCTCTCGAAGGTAGAGGATGATAGTTGTGAGTTGAAAATCACTTTTCTTTTCAAAGAGGATATAGATGATATGGAGTATAATGTTGGATGCTCTCTTTTCACAAAATAATAAAAGAGTTTATTAGTATTTGTCGATAGGCATATGGTATTGTAATCAGTTTGGTTTAACTAGTTATTAACCAAACTCATTTTAACCAATTAGAATGAACTTAAAAAAAAAAAGTTCTTAAATTATTTTCTAAAGTAATGTGTACAATATTTAAATAACAAAATGAAAACAATGTTTTTTCTTCATTTCACTGGCTAATAATTTGACATCTTATGGACGGATTTTATGGAAAGCTAACATTTTTTAAGTCAATTTGTTTGCATCCACCACCTCATTCAAATTTCCATAATGTGATTTAAAAATATTGAAATTATTTTATTTTCCACCATTACATAATTTTTAATTTTTTTTTATATTATAAATATTATTTTGATGTATTGTTATAAAATTACTTCTATAATCATAATATTAATACGAAGTTAATTATTACTTTTTACTTTTTACTATTTATGCATAGCTTTAATTATTAAGTAAATGTTATTTTATATTTTTATATTATATTTTAACATTGTCATTGTATAATTAATTTTATTTCTACACTGTATTTTTATAATTAAATATTATAACTATAATGGACAAATACTAACCACTATGTGGCAATTGTTTTATTCTTCTCTTTTGCATTTCTACACTTTTTTGATAACAAATTTGATATAACTTGTATCCACTTATATTTAAATAAAAAATAATACCCCCACACACAACTCTTAAATAAAAATACTAAAATTAAATAAATAAACTCTTAAATAAATGCAATAATAATACAAAATCATATCTCTATTTTTTCTTCTTAATTTAGTTCTTTTAATGAAAACTAGGAAGCAATCTATAATCTAGACCAAATTAGATAGATGTGTAAACATTCGTACTCATCTATCACATCCTCTTTTTAATAATTTTTTAGCCGATAGAATATTTGTGGGAACTTTATTCTTGTAAATTAAAATTTTGATGGAAAAGTTGTTAGTTTGGCCAAAAAATTGTAAATAATTCCCATTAATTATTTACTAGCCAATTTTTATCTCACTCTACTTTTAACTCTTGTTTTGATATTTATTAATTGTTATCTCCACTTTTAACTATTATTTTTCTTTTTCGATTTATTTAAAAAATAATTACTTGTGATCTCCACATTAGCTCATGTTGTGATTTTATTTATTTAACTTTTGATTTTTAAAATTAATTTAGCTTTTAGTTTTTAAATTATTTTAATTTATTTTTTATATTAGTTTAGTTTTCTTTAAATATTATTTTGTAGTTCCTATAATTTATTTAGTCAATAGAATATTTGTTAGAGATGTTGCTATTTTTTCATATTTTGTCATGCTAAAAAACCTACAAGGCAAAAACAGTGATTTTTTTTTTCAAAGAACATTTATGTTTTGCAATTAAGTCGGATGCTATGATGTTAATTTAATAAGGTTTACACTTGCATTAGGTGGTTGGGGTTATTCTAAAATGGTAAACTATTATAATTGAATGTGCATAAGTTCGCAATCTGTAAAAATTATTAACTAACAGTTACATTTCAAGACACTACAAATCACAATTACTTAAGGAATTCATTATTTCCTATGTTAATCAATGCACTTATCAATTCAATTCCAAACCGTAATTGGTTCCTACTCTCAAATTTTAATCCCGATTTTCTACTTGAAATATTAAAAAAAAAACTAAGTTTAAACTATCTTCATACCTTACTAACAAATCTAATTATACGCATTGATTTTCCCAATTTAAATATCTCCTAAGATTCATCTACATTACAATCTCCTAACTGAACTCCCTAACTACCCAACTTAAAATCTTGTCATGTTATATTAATTTTCAAATATTCTAATCCTTTAACATTTCCTAAATACTAATTTTCTTCCTAACTACCCCTAACAAATCTTAATCTAAAATAAATATACGTTGACACTTCCCAAAAATAAATTCCCTAAATCTATTCTAAACTAACATCTTTTATCTTTACTTAATATAATACTATATTTTTCTATCTACCCCTTAAATAAATTTCCTAAACTACCCTTTTCCCTAACTCCCATCTACCTTACTCCCTCCTAGCCGACCTAGCCACCACCCTACCCCTTACTTAGGTGGGAGAAGTCTAGGGAGATGGCGTGGAAGGGAGAGGGGAGGGCCCACCCTTGTCATGTCACTCTCTTAAGGGGATGGAAAGTGGGGAGCACCTTGGGCAAGGTAGGTGGGATTTTTCCCAATATTTTAAATAATTTTTTTTTTGAAACCCCCCAAACTCCACCCCAAATGTTTGGTCACCCATTTTGGGCACACACACACACACACACACACACACACACACACACACACACACACACACACACACACACACACACACACACACACACACACACACACACACACACACACACACACACACACACACACACACACACACACACACACAATAGCTGACAATGTACTTGGCTCTTTATTTTTATTTTTTGACTCGTTATAAATGCAACATTATTATGATGGTGACCTTTTTTTTAATATATATTAGTTTTAATAGGAAATATTTATTTTATTATGATTGTACTATTTTATTGACCGTGTTTTGAAAAGAGGTCTCTTTTTTTGGATTGCCATACATTTTCCAGCAAGTGAATATGCATCTACAGGCCTCATTTTTAGAGTTAAACTTATTTGCCTAGTTTTCTTCATATATTCTCTATGATTATTTTTAATTGTGTTGATGTTGTTCTAACATTGTATAATGCATTCCAATACATATTCTACTTAACCATTCTAATGTATTACATATTCAGGTTTAGGGTTAGAGTATGAGTTAGGGTTAGAGTTTGAGTTAGGGTTAGGGTTATAGTTTGAGTTAGGGGTAGACAGAGCATTATAATTTGGGTTAGGATTAGGGTTAGGTTTAGGGTTTGAGTTTGAGTTATGGTTAGAGTTAGGGTTAGAGCTAGAGCTAGAGTTAGAGTTAGGGTTAGAATTAGGGTTAGTTTTAGGGTTTGAGTTACCAATAGAGTTAATTTTACAGTTGGGTTAATGTTAGAGTTAGGGTTAGGGTTAGAGTTTTGAGTCAAGGTTAGGGTTAGAGTTAGGGTTAGGGTTAAAATTAAAATCCAATTATGGTAGAGTTAGATCTACAGTTAGAGTTATGGGTAGGGGTAGGGTTACGCTTACAGTTAGGGTTAGATTTAGATTTAGGGTTAGGGTTAGGGTTAGGGTTAGGTTTATATTTAGAGTTAGGGTTATATATAGAGAGAGTTATATCAATGTTAAGGTTAGGGTAAGGGGATTGAGTCAGGGTTAAGGTTAGAGTTAGGGTTAGGGTTAGGGTTTCAGTCAGGATTAAAGTTAGGGTTAGGGTTAGAGTCTAATTATGGTAGAGTTAGATTTACAGAAAGAGTTAGATTTAGGGTTAGAGTTAGGGGTAGGGTTAGGGTTAGGGTTAGGGTTAGAGATAGGGGTAGACAAAGGGTTAGGCTTAGGATTAGGGTTAGGGTTAGGGTCAAGGTTAGGGTTAGGTTTAGGGTTATAATATGAGTTACTGTTAGAGTTTGAGGTATAGTTAGGGCTATAGTTTGAGTTAGGGGTAGACAGAGTATTAGAATCCTAGCTACGATTAGGTTTAGGTTTTGGGTTACGGTTATGGTTACGGTTAAGGTTAGAGTTAGGTTTAGGGTTATAGTTATAGTTAGGGTTAAAGTCCAATTGTGGTAGAGTTAGATTCAGGGTTACAGTTAGTGGTAGGGATAGGGTTACAATTATAGTTAGGGTTAGGGTTAGGGTTAGAGTTAGAGGAAGGGTTATATTTAGAAGTTTTCTTATGGTCACAGTTATAGTTAGGAGGGGAGTAAGGGTTGGGATTTTAGATTATATTTATTATTATCTAAGGTGCCCTATATAATAATATGTATATTCCCACGCTCATGGATAAGGTTAGGGAAAGAAGTAGGACTGTGGTTATTAGTGTTACATTTAGAATTTCATTTAGGAGGGCATTGTGTGCTATTTTTTCCCCCTATTCAACCCATCACTAATGTCTGATCTGAGAGACCTTAAATGGGATAGGTTCTTTGCAGAGGGTTAACATCGCTAAAGTTGGCGGCTAACATTTTGTGTTGGCTCGGTTTCTTCATTGACCACGCTGGATCATTTTTTCTTGGTCGGGTTGATTCATGCTGCGAGATTCGATAACTCTTATTTCTTCGCGAGCTATCTTCCCATCTTCCCAAAAGTGCAAGATGTTGCCATGCATTCCCATTCTAACATTTCTTTATATGCTAGTGTCTTTGAAACACTCTAAAGCCTAGAATTGCACAAGATGCTACCATGCATCTCCATTCTGATGCATCATCATGCTACATTGTTTCTTCAATTCTCTGAAGCTCAAAATTGCATCATGCTACCACACATTGCCTTTCCAACATTTCCTCACTCCACAATGCTTTCATGAGTCTTTAAGACCCAAAATTGTGCCACATGGAGGGGGTTCACACCTTTTGTGCTATCTGCTTCGTTTGTTGGGAGGAATCTCTTCACTACATCTTAGTCATCCATTGGAAATAAAGCCAATCTTGATCGACAAATGTGACTTAATCCTTCATTGGGAGGAGTTTCCTCGTTGCATCTCAGTCATCCTTTTTGAGGGGAGAATCTACATCGACGGTTGCGACTTAATCCTTCATTGGTGAGGATTCACGATGCATCTATGCTGTCTATTTCGAGAGGAAGACCTTCATCGATGACCATCATTCATTTTTGGGGAAACCAAATTCCCCCTTGGGATCAACCTTCCATTTTTTGTGGGAGGTTAAGACATCATGTTATCTCTTTTCATAGTTTTTTGCCAGCGACATGAATGTCTTTCCTCTTCTTTCCATGAGTCTCCATTCTAGCGCCTCCTTAAGCTGCATTGTTTCTGCAATGCTCTAAAGCCCAAAATTGCATCATGCTACTACATGTCACCTTTATGACATTTCCTCACTCTATAGTGCTTTTGCAAGGCTCCAAGACCCAGAATTGTGCCATGTAGCGGGGGTCCCCACCTTTCGTGCTATGGTTACAATTTAGATTTTAGGGTTATGGTTAGAATCAAGGTCAATTCTAGAGTTTATAGAATATTTAGAGTTAAGATTAGGGATTAAATATACATGAGGGTTAGCATTGGGTTGTATGATAATTACAGTTAGGATTATAGTTAGATATATCATTTAGATTAGGTTTTAGTCAGGGTTTAATTAGACTTAAGATTAGGGTGAGGATCAAGGTGAAGTCTATATTAGGGTTCATATCATGGTAGGATTGAAACTAATGTTAGGGTTAACATTGAAATTATGATTAGGGGTAAGGTGAAGATTTATATTTGGTCATGATTGTGGTTTGTGCTAGGATTAGGGTCTAAGCTATGATTAATTTTATGATTGTACCTTTAGGGTTAGGGTTTTGTTTAAGTTTATGATTATGGTTACAACTATGGTTTATGGTTCAAGTTTAAAGTTGGGAATGTGATTAGGATCAGGGATTAGTAAATTTTTTAAGAGTTCGGTTATAGGTTTACACCATGGTTAGGACCTTGGGACTGGATTTAGAGTTTAATATCACGGTTATCCATATAGGTAGGTTTAGGATTTTGATCAATATTTTGGAGTTTTTTTTTACATTATGGTTAAGGGTTAGATTTTAGGGTTAGGACTATAACCAATATTAGTGTTTAGGTTTTTGGTTTAGATTATGGTTTGGACTGAGATTTTCGTTATATCAATAGGGATATGTTTTAGTGCTATAATTATAGTTTAATGTTGGATTATAGTTATATTGTACATCATTGTTGGGGCTAGGGCTAAGGTAGGGGTTGTTGTTAGGGTTAACTAAGGATGACAATTAGGATGGTTTATCTTTTCAAGTAGAAAAAAAAACTCATATTGATTCAAAAACAAAGAAATTATACTTCGAAAATATTTTTCTATGTCATAATAGATTCATTTATTTTAATTATTGTATTAGTTAATTAGTTGTTTGATGTTTCAAAGTAAACATGGCTTATTTTATTTAAATTTAAATAATATTATTGTTTTGAATTGAATTTAGCTTAATTGTTAATGATCATATTTATATTTCTAATATTAACTCCAATTTGATCAAAGACCAAATATATTTTTGGTATTTTTGTAAACGAACTTGCTTAACACTTCCCTATTTCAAAGTTAATAAAATATCATTTCTATTGTCTTAGATTTGAGAGTAAGTATATTAAATAAGTAATAATAAATGAACATTATGATTAATATATTTCTAAAATAAAAATATATTACTTAAAAACTTGTTTACTTTAAATGAATAAAGTACTCATTTACTTGTAAATTTTAAAAATAGAAATTAATCTACATATATATAAAATATTTATTCTTTTTCCTATTTGCATACAAATTAATTAAAATCTAAACTTTAAACTACATAAATATTTTTAAAATATATATCCATCAATAATTAGTTTAGAATAAAGTAAAATCTAAAAATTAGACACATATAGAATCTTTTTAATTTCTAGATACATGTTTTTCTAATTTATTTCTACAAACATGCAACTGATATTTCTATTATCCATTTTTTTCCATTCTAAACAAATCTAGATGCAAATAGAATTTTTTTAGATGCATGCAATCTTTCTAATTTTTTCTATATACATATATTAACATTTCTATTTTATATTTTGTTTTTACATTATGGTTATTTCAATCAAAATATCTAGATGTAAATAGAATTCTTTTCAATAAATCTAGATGTATATAGAATTCTTTTAATTTTTTACATACATAAAATCTTTCTAATTTTTTTCTACATACATAAAAGAATAATTTCTATTTTCTATTTTAAAAAAAAAGCTATCATAAAGATTGATAAAAAAATTGATTGCATATGCATTCTTTAGTTTGTGCACTAAATGCACAAAATAAATTGTATAGATTAAAACTTCCCGTGCTGGGCACGGGAATATACAATAGAAATATCAGTTACCAAGAATAGTCGGCCATAAGCAATGAAATCTTAAACTCTGCAAAATTTCTTGCAAGCAATCTTTGTTCTGTCTTCGGCTGAAAAGGAAAAAAAGAATTTCAGATCTGAGATTGTTTAAATTGCCCTATTCGATTCAAAAAGCCATGGAAGTCACCGCAATTACATCTCCAAGAGGCCTAATGTGCCTTGATTCAGTACCCACATGCTTATCTCCACGAAAAACTCTGCACAGGTCCTCCAGTGGCCTCAATTTCGGTCATATGAACAGAATTCTAAATCTAAATGAAATTAATTAAAATTGAAATATAAATCAAAGTAGAATATTATAACTAATTTTGAATTTCAATTTACTTCTAAATCTAAATCTAAATGAAAATGTAAATAAAAAATAGAAATCTCACCTGCAAAAATGTTACTCCAAAATTTCAATTTACTCCTATTCAAAAACTCCAATCTAATCCTCCAATAACCTCCACCTCTTCCTTCCTGTAAAAACATAAAATGAAAATGAAATGAGGAGCTTTGGTTTTATAACTTCTGAGAGGCTCCTCATATCCCCCAACAGACGTCTCTTCACATTCCACGAATTTGTTTCAAATTCCCCCACTCTCCACAAAAAAAAAGCATGAATGTGCATGCAAAATTATATTTAACAAAAAAAAAAATCATATTGAAATTATTTCGCCTCTATTTTTTCGGGACCTATTTTTTCGGGTCCTACTTTTTCGGGCCCTACTTTTTCGAGCCTATTATTTCGGCCTCCATTTGGCTTCCTATTATTTCGGCCAGCTATTATTTCGAGAATTCTTTTTTAATATTTAATTTGGAAGTCCCAATTCTTTTTTATTGACAAAAAATCTTGGCATATTCCCGTGCTGGGCATTTGTGCTGCCATTGTATAGAACGCCTCTCGGCGTAATAATGCAATGACATGGAGAAACATGCATTTGAAAACTGCAAGAAATAACTGACCAGCAGCAGTAATAATTTTTTGGAAAAAAAATCAAAACAACAATTTACGTTTTAAGATAGTGGAGTCGAAACAAGCGTATTTAGGTGGGAGGGTTCCACCTTTCTTAGATTACAAACCGCGTACAAAATTTCTGTGTGCCTTGAAACTGTCCCCCATCACGCAAACTTGGTCAAATATCAACTAGGCATCTTTTGAGTGCTTTCATTTTCCTCTGGGCTGTATTAGATTTGCGATCGGAGCTTGTTTGACGGAAAAACCAGAATACTGTAGATTTGCATTCTTGAAGATGGGGAAGAGGAAGTCATCTGCAAAACCCCCTCCCAAGAAGAGGATGGACAAATTAGAGACAGTCTTCACATGTCCATTTTGTAACCATGGAAGTAGTGTGGAATGCAGAATGTAATGTTTTCTTAAGCAGATAGTTGTGTAAAAGATTGGCTTGCCTGAAACAGATATATTGGTTTTGAATGGTAGTTTTGTTACTTCTTATTTTATCTCTCAACAGAGGGGTTTGCTGTTAAATGTGGATTTTATGGGTTTGTTATGCTTTTTCCAGGGATCGGAAAGATATGATTGGAGAGGCTTCCTGCAGTGTATGCCAAGAGAAATTCAGCACCACAATAAACGGTTCTCTCTCATTTATTTCACGTTTTTTGGAAAATGAAAAATAAGAATCTTTCGTTTTGTTGGAAATTTGGGAAAATGAATGATTGATTTGTTGTTTATTTCCCATGGATCTGACAGCACTGAGCGAGCCCATTGACGTGTAAGTTTCTGATCTCTACCTCTTTTTCAGATTCTCTAGATACTTATGTTGTATGATTGCTTTGTTCTCTACGGAAATGGTCTGCTGGGTTTTCTTTGGGAACTATTGGTGTATAGTTTTAGGTCTTTTGGCTATTATCCATGACCTAAAAGGTAAATTTCTAGATCCCAGCCTAGCAGCACGCCCATTTTGAGACTGTCTCGCGGGAACAAGCAAACTATACATTTTATCCGCGTCTTCATTTGCTTCCACGGTCTAAACAGAACTACAGACTTCGAACTATGCTTGGTGTCTGGTGAGAATGTCTGCTCGAGTTTTTTGAGGAATCCATATGCTGTCTAATGTTTTCTTATAAGGAAAGTATTATAGAGCCTGATTAAAAACTCACCGTTGCCTTATCTTTTTACACATGGTGATCCCTTGGGGAAGTCTCTCTCCTGGTTGACCTAGGGACTCTGCCTGTTGGTCAAGCCTTGTCATCGAACTTGAATGTTTTGGACCCTTAGGTTTTCACTTCATAACCAAAAAATTACGAGGAATAGGGCCTTTTCAATTTGACATCGATTAAATTAAACCATATAGAAAGGATTGCTATGATCCCTGTTCAAGGAAACGGGCAGGGAATGAGAATTGGTCCCCTGGATTAGTACATCCAGATCGTAGTCGAACCTTTTCCCCTTATGTAGAAGTTATTGTTTTTCATCTCTGAAGATGGTATAGGAGACGCATCTAGGAGTGCTAAGACTTGGAACAATCTCACTGTCAATGATTTTTAGCCTTTTAAAAAACAGGATGCGTCAGTCCAGGGAAACTGGTCCACGGCAACCTTATGTCTACATAATATTTGAACCTCGGCAGTTATGTGCAAGTCATTGTTCTTAAATCACTAAGGTCAGCATGCTATTAAATCTAGGAATATCAAGACCTAGAATATTTGGGTTTTGAGGGATTGAAGACTCTCTTGAAGCTTGTCCCGAATGTCATAGTTGTGTTCATCCTCAAAGTTGAAGTCACGGGTTCATTTGAATGTTCAAACAGCTCATAAGCATCCAGACAATTTTTAGCAAGGATAAAATCTAAAATGCCTCTTTTTATAGGTCTCAGAGAAGTTTGTATGCCAATCAGTGTAGGGTACACCCACTTTAATTTATGGACAACAAGTAGACGTAGACCACCAGAATGTATTCTGAGCCCTTTCACTCAGACACGAGTAGATGGAAACAACACATTGAGTACAAGAGTCTGATAATATGATGGAAATCTAAGCCCATCCCACTTAGTAACTAGAGAAGATATTCCTTCAAAGCTAGAGTTTATGCATAACAAACCAATGAAGACGAAGTACCTTAACAAAAAAAGTATTTATTGGTACATGATCATATTGCTATCAGGGTACTAGGGGGTACTGTTATGGGAATGGGGAAGGGATGCCAATCAAAGCAGGGTACGTGAGTAAATGAGAAGATAGCTATATTACATAAAAACGCAGATAATTGTGAATATGAGGATGAGGATGTGGTCCACATTCCTATAATGGAATTTCCTGGCAACTATGTCTATGGCATATACATTACAATTTCATTAAACAAATGATGGAAAAGATGCCCATTTTGATATATTACCAGTGATCCACATTGAACAATATCCATTTTGAGCTTGTAAAATCACGTGACATCGCTGCAAATAAACGATAACCCCTAACCAGAGGATGTTTTATGTCACAGTGCTTAGGCTATTCATGTCAACATTTGTCATTTGGATAATGCATTCTGCTGAACAACCAAGCAAGTAATACAGACCAAATGTTTTCTGATTTCTCTGAAACCTGATTATATTGCAAACAATTCTTCATTGTCGCAATGAACCTTATTTTTTATCTTTTATCTTTTTTTCGAAATAATTCTAAATTGAAAAGGTGGAAACTCATTTAGGTTTTTGGATGACCATATTTGCAGGTATAGTGAGTGGATTGATGAGTGTGAGCGTGTCAATACTCTTGGAGAAGAATAAAGATATGTGGAAGTGGAATGCTGTTTATAAGACAATCTCTATATGGCAGTCATGAATAAAAGACATGGCTGATTGGAAATGGTATTTATGAGCCATCTCAGTATAACAGTGAGGGTTCGAACCTATGTGTGATAAGAGAAATACTTCTTACCAAATTTATTGGCTGATTCTGGTGGCCATAATCTTTAAAGTTTATTATGAGTGCCTTGAGGTGATATTATAATACACCTGCACGTCCTCTGCACAAGTGGGTAATTGCAATGGACTGTATTGCCCTTTGTGGTGTGCAGTGCATCTTTATTTCATGTGACCTAAATTTACAACTTAACTGACATCTGAGCTGCTTAGTTTTCAATTTTGTTTTTGATCTAATAGGTTTCTTCTGGTCACTCTGAAAGTTTATTTCATAGATAATTGTGCTATATATATATATATCTGGAATTGATACTTCCTCGATCGTAGCACTGTCTAATAACGCACAGAGATCTTGTTAGCAGTATTAATTTAACCTTTGGTACTGAATTATTTAATTAACCTTTTCAGTCTGCATTTGTATAAAACGTCATTTTTTGGCCAATTTAAGAGGTTCATTTAGAAATGGGATTGCTGATATGAAGCTTTCCACTCATCACAATGAATGAGTTTTATGCCTTCCAATGCATATCTGATATGGTATCAGATACCACAATTTCAAGGCAATTTCAAAAATTCCAAATCATCTCGGCTAAGGACCTTTTGATTAAGATTTTTGATTTTTATTTAGGTATCAGTTTGCTGTTTATGAGGCTTATTTCAATATCTTATCATTATCAGTTCAAAACTTTCATTCAATGATTGTATGATATTTCAATTTGGGTATTTTAACTTCGAAAGATAATGTTTGACAGTAAAATTTATCACTGTTCTTGTTTTGAAAACCTTGTTGAAAACAATTTGACATTCCCAAAGTAACTAACCACCTTGCCGGCCCATCTCGCTGGACCCATCTCCGAGGTACCCAAGCACCCTCATCTGCCTGCAACCTTGGTCAACTTGTTTTGCATTTTTCTGTCATTATATGGCTGTCTTTTCTGGTGATCTTACAGTACATCCTCTCAATAAGGAAAGTTAGTTTCTTGTCTTTTTGAGTTGTTATATACTCTTACACTAAGATGTAGTTTAAATAGATCAAAAGCTTGGCAAACAACCTATGCGTGGGTACTGTCAAGGCAAAACTTGCAAGTGAGTTACTGCAAAACTTTCAGGAAAGTTTTTGGCAAGTATCTCGCCTTGAAACTTGCAAGTCCTCTTGAGTTTGTGCAGGAAACTCACCTACTGGTAGAGGCAAAAAGGCAATAGGTAGAAACATGTGAAAATCAAAACTTTTCATTTTCATTTTCTGATTTACACCAGAGTTGTTGGTAACTCCTCTGTCTCTCCTTGGGTACATGTATCCCTGTATTTGTACCATACAAAATATCATGGGATTTGTTTTTTCAAAAAAAGTTTTGATGTAGATCTTCCCTTTCATGTAAAAAAACTATATTAAAGTAATTTAAAAAGAAATAGTATAAACAAAACCTCCACAGAATGAGAGAGAAATAAAATGTTTTTCTATTTCAGACACCCATTGTTGGGTTATCTTCTAATGCAACTCTACTATGTTAAATGTTTACATATTGTAAAACGTTAAATTAACTTATAAATATAGCTTAGAAGACTATGTTAAATATATGTATATGTGTTATTTATTTATGTCGTGTCCAATCGTATCCATATTGGGAATCTTAAAAAATGGCTGTATCCATCTGTAACTGTATTTGTATCCATATCCATGCAACTTTGATTTACACAATTATTCCTTTCACAGCACTGGATTGATTTACTGACGGTTAATACTTGAAGTGATAAAATTTTGAAAAACGGCATGGACCCCAAAGGTATTTGTTGTCCCGAAAGGCTTAATCTGGGTTTGGTGTATGGGGTTCCACCTCTAGACCCTTCTTTAGTAGTTATCTTTACCCCTCATAGGGTGCTGCTGCTCGATTTCTTTGGGGACTGCCGCCCCTAAATTCCCCCAGTCTGGGTTTGAAAAGCGAAAGATGAATAATATTTTTTGGGCCATATTTTGTTGAGATGAATTTTGCAAAATATTAATATGGCTTTGTAATTAATAATCATTGGACACTATGATGTGCATTGAATTCATTTTCAGATCTATAAATTAATGGAAAAATTAGTACCTTTAGTTTCAGTTTTATTATTTATGATCAGAAATTTGCGAGTTCCCGAGTCTGAATGAAGTTTGAGGCTTGCCAAGTTTTTATTGAGTACCGAGTTTTTGCACTATGGCGGTTTGTTTGCTGAAAATCTTAATCTTATGCTTTTTGCAGTTCGCCTCTATATTTATCATTTAATTTAGAACAATGATATATTTATTGAGGGATTGGTTTTTTATAACGTTGTAGTCTCTCCTTCCAAGGAGTTTCAGATTCAGAATGGAACAGTGATCTCTCTTGATTGACATCGTTGACAGTTACTGGATTTACTGTTATACAATTTCTTTCCAAATCAATGAACAAAGAAAAGAATCTTAAATGAGACAAACCTTGTACTTTGTTTCTTTCTTATGTTTCAGGTGAACATCTGTTGGGAAGTCCTCGTTGAATGTACAGATGTGAGACCATTGGGCTTGTACCATTAGTGTTGCGAGGTCATTTCTTTTTAAATTACATGTAACCTCTGGGCCATGGGCTCTGAACTTGGGAACCATACTAAACACAGGTTTGCATTTAACCAACTCAATAAAAAATTCAGTTTGAACGTGTAATCGGCTTTTGTTTGTTTCACCCATCGACGGTTGTACCCTGTATTTCTTAGTTTGTCCGTTTGGTGAGAAAAGTGAGATAAATGTGGGGTTCCCTTGCTCTTTTTATCTTTATGACAAAAGCTTAAAAACAACAATGGCTTAAACAATTGGTCTGTATCAGTTGTATCATTCGAGTGATAAAAAGGCACTTCATGTGTTACCTTTAGCAGGTGTTTGATGAGTGGATTATAAAGCTTACGATGGAAAAATAGTGTTCTATACATGGCTCTCCTCGAAAACCCAGAATTTCGGACACAAGGATGTGCGGACATCCCCGTTAAAGCCTGAGAACTTAGAAAATCGTTCGATTCCTGAAGTTGCTGAAAACTCCCCACAGTTTCTCTATCATAGATAACAATTTGGTTTTTATTCATATCTTTGAGCAGACCAACATAATGGCATATACAAATTGTTGACCTTCGAAGAAAGAAGAAAAAGTTAGCAGTTAATGTTTGTGAGTTTCTGCTAAATCTCTGAAGAAAGGAGATTTGGTAGAAAAAATAATGTGGATCTGTTTTCTGGGAAACTATAGCGATATAACTTAAAAAATGCGTACCCTAAAAATTCCAAAGATGTATATATTTGTACCGCCAGCCATTCTTCAGCTGCTGTTGCCAATTTTTGTGACCCCAGCCCACTCCATTTCCTGCCCCAATATTTCAAAGATCAATAGATTTATTATTAGGGGAAAGGATTCAATAATGTTAGGGTCCAATAACAGGGCAGAGAACTATTGTCTAGGCTAAACGATAAATCTTGATTAAACTTATCCTCTTCAACCACTAAATATTCTTTCTTTTCATATGCTTAAATTTCCCTTTAGTTTCTGCGAACAAAAGATGATCGATATTTAAGAGTTACCTGTAATAAATGAATGCTGGCACATTTTGGTTGCCTAAATTGGAGGGTTTGTGAATTCCTATACAAGAGAAGATGTAAATATAGAGGGATGGCGCGAATAAATGTCTGAAGGTCATTGTTTTGCAAAGTGAAGGGCTTATAATTAAAGCGATTAAATGCATATTACAAAAGTTCAATTTTTCCCTCTTATACACTTTCTACCGGCTGAACTTGCATTTCTCTTACTTAGGAATATTAATTCTAAATATTTGGCAGTATATAATTGGAGCTTCTCATGGTGCATAACTAAATTGAGTCTTCAACCAAAGAGAACTCGGGGTATGCATTCTTTCATTGTGTCAGTCTACTCTGCTATTATTTTCTTTTTTTCATGCATCTGCCAAGGTAAATGTCTTGTACATTTATGACAGAAAAAATAAAATTTGTCAGTTGGCATTTGCATGCATGTTGTGAGGTGGTCATTAAGGAAGATGACAATGAGCATTTTTTAGCCACATGCAAAGTTGTCTGCTCAAAAGCTCTAATCTTGACAACTATTTTCACTCAACTTTTTCAAGTGGGGTAATATTGTTCTTTTGTTGGCAATGTTACTGCATGCTTCATCTCACACCTATATCATTAGAATGTGGTTCTTCACAGAAGTTGGTCTATTCCACATTAGTACATCTTTTGTGGCATTTCCTTAGTTTCACCACTTTCTCAATAGTTCCACTCTTATGTACGCCAAATTTCTCTCCAACATTGTTTAAATTCTCACTTTTCTTCAACAAGCTGGCCTTTATGAGAATAACTTGCAATCATGGCAGTTAAATAACCACATCTAGTCGAGACATTTATAGAGGCCATTTTTGCTTTCTTCTTATGTTGCATGTTGTCTTGAGTAGACCATTCCAAAGGCTATGGCCAAAAGTAATTGCTAGTTTCTTTAGGGTGTAAAATTACTCTAGTTGGAAATTCGAGGTTCTTCCCCATGTAGGTGAGTTTTTTTTTGGCTTGTGTATGAAGTTTTGTGCATGGATTTTGACAATTACAATTATTTGAAAAAAGATGTATTTTATAAAATACAACTACGAATACTTTTTCTTCTTCATGATATAGAGAACATAAAGATATAGATAATGTATTGTTAGTAAAAAAATTTGTCACTTGAAAAATAGGTGATTTGGCCTGATGGAATGTGTGTTGCAAAACAATTTCTCCAATAGTTGGATAAGCCTTTGGTATACAACCTTCCTTTGTGTTTAGAGGGACAATTCGTATGATGTAATTTTGGTTTTTAAAATAAGAGATGTTCAAATAACAAAAGAGATGAAGAAAGCTATGAAAATGAATGCACCAAACGACTTTCAAGCCTCTTGAAATCAACTTCAATTGCTAACAAGAATGACCAAGAACTAAGCTAGCATTAGCTTAGTGATGATTTGACCGTGAAAACATTAATTACAAACAAAATCAACACTCAAACAATTCGGATTTTATAAAAAAGAGAATGCAAAAAGTCCTTTCTTTTATTTCATAGCACCAAGAAGAGAAGAAAATTGCTGATTACAAGAACAAGAATTGTACACACTTTCCAAAATTTTCCTTGCTATCAAAACATAAGTGTCCCTTTGTCTCTAAATCCAAAAAGTCCCGTGTTACATGTGTTGTTCATGAATTTATAGTCTATTCTAGCATAACCACTTTTTTGGGTTTGTAATTACTCAAAAAGTTAGAGTTCACACTATTCTAAAGAAGGTTCGTAACCAACACTAAGTTTTGATGCCTAATCATAATTAAGAAAAGTTAAAATATTGACTAAAACAAGGTTAAATCTAAAGTTGACCTCTTTACAAAATAGACAAACAAAAATTTGAGACAACTTTAGACTCATCTACTTCTAACTTTCAATTGTGATTGTTGATATCTACTACAATTGCTATTTGATGTAGAGGTGCTATGAATAGTTGAGCCAAGTTTGCCTTGTATGATCTGAATGATTTGATGACCTATCCCAAGGCCTTGTTTTTTATGATGTTCAAGCTTTGCATTTTGACCTTGCATAGATCATGGCTCTTTCTAACTTCATCCAACTCTAGGGTGTAACCTGGTAGGTTTTGAATACAAGAGTTGAATGCCACCAAGAGAGCTCAATCTCAACATAATGTCAGCAACTGAACTTTGTTTATTGCCAAGTTCAGTGCTGATCTTTAACTCGATGCATTCCAAAATGGAGGATACATTTGGATCCTAAGTGTGTTCGCTAATAGGAATACCTTCCATGATTGTTGTTATATTCCCTAAGGCCTTCTTTTTCACTAGTTTGCAAGCATTTAGAAACTTCTCTTCTTCATACAATTATTGATCTATACTATCAATTTTCCATTTGATGTTTTCCAACCATATGTCAATTTGCTTTTCTTCTCTACTTGTGATCAATTTCAAAAATTTGACTATATTGCTGTCCATTCCTTTAATCTTGATCAAATTACTTTAAATTTCTCTCTAGAATGATTGTTCCCTTAAGAGTCACCAACTCTTTTTGAATGCTTTGTTGTATGTGATTTGCCTTAGCATATGTGACATTTACCTCATGAAATAGGCTTGATGCTTGCTCTTTCATGTGCTTTATCCATGCCTTCACCATCCTACTATAAGCTTGGCATTCTCCAATGTTTTAAATGATATTTTCACCAAACATCTTCTTGGGATCCTCTATTATTTTTGTAGAAGTACTAGGATTTGGGAGTGAATCACCAACTATCGATCAGATGCATGAAGGGCTTGAACTTGGTGCTTGAGATGATTCTTAGCTTGCTTATCTCTCCTTGACTGTTCGAGTAGGACATCAACTAACACTTGGAAATTATGCTCTCTACCTTCATGAGTAGTGTGACCCAAATCCACTTATGTTAAAATCAGCTTAATCAACCTCATTTATGTTCTTGTCTGTCTGGTTGTGTAATCTCAACAAATAGGTTTCCTGAGGTAGGATTCATTGCTAGTCTAGAATCTATTCTAGTTTTCTTTACTTTTGTACCTTTATGTACTAGATCAACCACAACATCCAGATTTGATGCTTCTAATTGGATCACTCTTTTCTTCTTTCTCTCCAAACTTTGTTGTAACCAAGATGCTGAAATAGTGGCAGATGAATCAATCACCGAAGGAACCCGTAGGACTCGAGGTGAGAAATCCTAGTTATTTGTATTCTCCGCAATTGACACCTCTTGAGTCCCACACTTTCAGGAGACAAAGAGTGCGTATGAGATGCTATAGATTGAATCATTTCATCTATGATTGATAATGGTAAAGCGTTCATCTCGGGAGCTTCATCTATCATTTGCTGGATCAGATTTAAAGCTTATCTTTAGGCTTTGACCTTTTCTTTTCGGGTGACTTCATTGAACTAACATATGCTGAAACTAGATCAATTCTTCTGCTCGGATCTTCACCATCATCTCCATCTTGTGCGCCATGTAAAGAACCAAAAGCGGTAGGCAAAGAAAATGGAATGATTGAATTGGGCATACCTTCTTGTGAGCTATTATTGTTCTTCGTACTATTTTTCTCTTTTGACCTAATGGCCGGGGCTTCTTTGGTTTTACTTCTTAACCAATTCTTTGTTCCCAAAATCACAAAGAAGGTCCTCTCCTTGAGATCTTTTAATTCTAGTGAGGACTAATTGATATATGGCAATTCCAACAACTATATTCGATCAAAGAAGAAAGCTTCAATTAGATTTGATTCATCTTTCTTTAAGCTTGTGACATTCCACCCCATTTTATAATCAATGATTTATTGCACTGTAAATCTCATCCAATCTGTTTTTCTCACCTCAAAGTCATTCTCACAATTTGCCCAATATTCCTCCATCATAGGCAAATGAAGATAGCCAGGTCCTAATATCAGGTTGTTTTTAACGTACCCACTGCCATCAAATGGGTAACGACTTTGAAAAGAGGTCAAAGTTATCTTCACCATAGATCTTTCAATATTTTGGGCATCTGAGGAAGAAAGACAATTATAGTATCATATACTAATTGGGAAGGGAATGAATCTTTTATTCTTGCACTTCTTGTTTACCTAACCAATCTGCGTGCAAACTTTTGACAGTACCAACTTATCCTCTACAAAATGAGGCAACATAAGAGGACAATCTTGAAAACCTCCAATGCGAATGTAGGCAAACTAGGGATATTGTATGAAGAAGCTACCATAAGTAATTATGAGATTGGTTGCTTTGGGAGAAATTTGAAGTCCTATATCTCCCTGTAGCTCTCTTACTGTGAGCATAGAGAAAGTATCGTTCACCTTGCAAAAGTGTGCATTACTTTGTTTCAATTGTAACTGGGGATAGTAATTATATATTTATGTAGCCACATTGTATTCCTCATATGGATTGAGCCCAGGTCATAATTTCATACTAGCAATTGCATACATAAGATACAAAGACATGTAGAATCCTTGATTCATATTGACTTCAGTCAATTGATGGTGAAGGGCACCACTAATCATTTCTCCCTAATCAATGAATTGTTTTCCAGTGATGATGGTACTAATGTACAAAAACATTGAATCCTGAAAGTCTTCAACTATCTCATTCACCACTATTTTACTGAGAAGGACAATCATATTTGAAATGCCTTAGATAAAAAGTATTCTACGCAGAGCTCTTGGTAACTATGATCGTGCACTCCTAAGTTGATCCAACCAACTTTTAGCAATAACATTCAAACACTTCTTTTTATTCTAATGAAAATACCCTTGAGCACCTTCTTTAGAGATTTATGTGAATTCTTTCCTCATTGGTAATCTGAATGAAATGGAGATAGATACTAGATCTAGCCTCACCACGACATTACCTCTTGAAGTCTTAATATCTCTAAAATTCCAATCATATGCCCAAAACCAGTTCTGTACACTGAACTACGATTGGATGTGGACCTCCTGCATGAGCCAACCCATCGACTAATGTTTGTTGTGCCAAAGGCGATCTATCCTCTTTGCTCATTGCCTGCAAATAATCTGCAATGTTAGTGTGTCCCGTTTTGGTATCTAATATCTCAAGAAGCGTGCTTGTCAGTATTGCGGAGGTTCCTTGCCTTGGAATTTGTACCTCGTAGTATTGCTCACAAGTCCTTGTCCTGGTGAGATGTTGAATGCGATTTCAATGCTCCCTTGGCTTCGTATTTTCAAACTCTTGATTCTATCCCCTTCAGATAATCATAAAACACTATCAAAGTCCCTATTGTGTGCACAGGTTCCCATATTTACTTGAAGCATTCTATCAAATAGTTTATAGGTGTTGATGAATCATCGGTGCCATCAAGTTTCCACTTGTATAGATATATTGGAGTGACATGTAGCATAGGAAGATGAAGGTTGACATTGAACTTTAGAAAAATCCATTTTAACACATGCAATTGTGTCTATCTTGCCACGTGGACACATATTCTGCAATTATTGTGATTGCATCTTGGTGTAGTGTTTCATCAAACAGTTCAACGGTTTGTCATCATATTCTATTCACATCAAATGGAATTCGATCAAACATATTGGAACCCATGCTTATATTCATATACATTATACTATGCACTTCAACCGCTGGAACTTGAAGAAATCATAAGCATTTTGTCAAATAGATGTCATGTTAGCAATCCTGTCAAGGCCATAGGTTGGAGGGGTAGCAGACATTCGACCAAACAGTTCATGCGTATTATTATTTCAACTCCTCACAATGTAGATCAACATGCATAACATTTACTCTCCTAAGACTTCAAATCTCCCAAATACGAGACTTCAACTTCATTGCTGAACATGTTATCAGGTTCCCAAATGAAATTATGTTGCAGGTTTGGACTCGACACATTCTGTCAAATGGCTGGCAATATGCGTCTTTGGCCTGGTAGTCGATGTGAATTTTTCCTCCTATCTCTGCTTTTGTGGAGTTCACTGCAGATAACGGGTACTGATCTCTCAGCAACCCGCACTATGTAAGCTGCGAACCAATGAGTGGGCGTGGGTAATCGTGTACGGGCCTCTCAGACTTTAAACTCTCCACACTTTACTGTCTCCAAGCTGACATAATGTCAAATAGATGATGCACATTGTCTCCTTTACCATAGTTGTAGAAATACACCTCTTACATGAATTGCCCAAGCCATTGGAGGATGTTTTGATTATTCATGCAACACATCGTGAGCATATTCTTATTCAAGATATTCTCTTGTTGTAGTGGCCTATTTCAACCTATTCATTGCTCATCTGAAGATGCTCCTTTTGCGTATAGACAAAATAGAAAGAATGGTATGCATGAGGCAATCTATATATGATCTCGAGATTTTAGATTACCCCATAGAGCTAGTGAAGACGATTCCTTTCGATAGAGTACCTTGCCAAACAACTCACATGCATTAGAGACTATGGTTCATATTCCTCTATCTCAGGTTTAGTTTAACCACTACCGTCTTTACCTTCAATATATCCAGCTTGGGATGCACAGGTGATGTATAGTCGCTTCCTTTTTCACCCATTCCTCTACTTGGTTCCATTCAAACAACGCCATAATTGTAAGGAGTTGTGATTACATTCCATGCTGCCAACAGAAGAAAATGAAGTATGACATGCGATTTGACCAAGATGATAAGGATGGAACATTTATTTTTAGACATGATTCAATCCATATTTTACATGCCTTCTCATTGTATCATGTGCAAATGAATTGGCGTATTGAAATCTCACCAATTAGACATAATTAAATCGCTAAAGATATTTTATCAAACACTTAGATGCTCTATCAATACTCTTCTACAAATCCTACCAATAACTTGTTTCTCATGAGACTACACATTCATTAGAGTATCATGTCAATATGGTTCAGAGTCAAGACTGTGTTTCCCAACCATGTTTTGCCTTCTTAAAACTTGGCTTGCAAAAATGTAACCTTTCACTATCACCAATAGTAAGCCATTAACACATACAATTCTTTATTAAAGGGATAAGAGGTTAATAACCATCTCTAAGATGCAAGTTTTGAGAAAAGACACAACCCAAACCCGAATTTCGTTCTAGAAGTTTTAGTACATAGAGAGAGATGATTTTAGTATGGAGAGAGAGAGAGAGAGAGAGAGAGAGAGAGAGAGAGGAACTTTTGGTGCGTGGAGAGAGAATAGTTCTAGTACATAGAGAGAGAAACTTCTAGTACATAGCGTGTAATGCCCCACCAGGGAACCCAAAAAAAATTAACCTAAAGTTTCATTAAGTTTGTCAAACATTTAATTTAATTTTTTAAATATAATTACTTAACAACATCATATACAATAACAAGATATATAAATAATAGCGGAAGCAATAACAACAAGAGATATAAATAATAGTAGACGCATTAACTCACATACGTAACAACCATCAAAACAAATTACAATTCTTAAGGGTCCCATGACATTGAATCACATATAAGTTTAATTAATACTAAAACCAATATATAACACATCTATATTAAAAAATAACTACAAGTACAAATTCTATTTAAACAATATACAATTATAGGATGCCACTTGGCAATAAACAAAATGCACAATCATCCACTATACAAATCACAAGGTATGAGAGGCTGAAATAATATACATCATAAAATAGATAACATCATCTCGTAAGATCTATGAAATCAAATACAATACACTTAGAGTATAACCATCTATCATAGTACATAAGAGCCAAAATAAAAGAGAGTACAGAACAGGGAACTCTAGCCACAACATCAAACTATTGGATCTCAATGGTATAAGAAAAAAATACTACCACCCGACCTCGTGAAACCCAAAAAGGTCCACTCCTACTGCGGTGAGGAGATAAACTCAAGTCCCAAACAGGATAGCAAACTCAAAAGTTAAAACCAACATCTAGGTTCAAGGAATCACCTAAAGGAAAACTATCTCAAGGGTACCAAGAAACAAGTATCAACAAATCCTAGAGGCAACACATACATGTAGGAAATCTACTATGCAAGTGGTCAAGTGTCATCACATGAGCCAACTCTAAGGTTACCACAGTAGTCTTTTAATACTCCGGACCCCCTAGTGCTTCTATACGGCATCAATATCCTTTCGTATAAACAAGGCATACTAACAAGTCAGCTCTAAGGTTACCACGGTAGTCTTTTAATACTCCGGACCCCCTAGTGACTTTCTGTGATACCAATATCTTATTAATTTATTTTAACCCATTTGATAAAATGTTATCGCTTATGAAAATAACCTACAATGGGTTACTCGTCAGCCTCCTTAGGGCCTCGGCCTCTATTGCAAGCCACTTTCCAACATGACATACAAATAACCTACCCTAAGCTCAACAAAAGAAAAATATCTCAAATTATCATAAACCACACATCAGTTCTTAAACAAGTAACTGTAATGTCCCCATCTTGTTAGCAACTTAGTGGAGTTCTTAGCCTTTACATTCTCTGAAGGCTAAGTGGAGAAATAAGAAGAAATTGATTAAATTAATTTCTTATAAAGTCATTAAATAAATTAAAATTAAAAGGTGACTTTATATTTAATTAATTTAATTTTCTAGAAGCACAACTAATTATTGTATTGGAAAAGGGGCAAGCTTCTAGAGAGTGCATTTTCTAGAAATACAACTAATTATTGCCTTGGAAAGGGCGAAGCTTTTAGAGAGTGTAATTAAATAATATTTTTATTTCGTTCTAGAAGGGTGAAGGAAAAAAATGAATAGGGAGGGTAGCCTCATTGTTGATATATCGAATATGTTGGCATCTACTCTTCCAGATAGCTTGTGGAGCCAAGGGTTTTTGCAGTTGTTATATTGATCATTGGGAACAAACACTCCCATTGATTTGCATAACTGAGGTGATGAAATGTCTTTCAAAGGGTTGCGACTGTTGGAGAAGACAAATCAGTCTTTTCATTGTGCCAAATTTGCAGCCTAGAGCCAACTTTGTGGAGTAAGGAATAAGTTGGAATTTGCTATAATGATTTGCTACAGGAAAAATCATTTTTTTGGAACAATTCTAGGTTTTTATCCACTACATTTTGCATTGTTTGAGAGTAGATATTTAGGGCATTGGTAGGGTTTGTAAAATCTATTGTAATTTGATTTATATCAGAGTTTTTATATTAGAATTTGTTGCCCTAATGTCTTATTGATGTAGATGCATATTTTCCTATTTGTGATTAGTATTATTCAAAAATAATTGCATTTTCATTGTTAGTTGTTTGGTGTGTTCTTTGGAAGCATAATTAATAAAGTTTGGCATTTATCTAAAGCAATCAAAATTTACATATGCAATATATCTCTTGCTTGCAAAGTGTTTGACGAAATGTCAAACAAGTGAATTAGAGAGGACTTTGTGTTTGACGAAGTTATAACTTGTTGGGGTTATTACATTGGTATTAGAGTGGTTTCTTGCCATCCTGTGGGGTAGGAAATTTATATTATTGTCAGATTTGCTATTACATTTGGAGTGACTAACACTCTAGCATTTTGTAGCCATGAAAAGACATAGGAGGACTGATAGTTCTAGAAGTTAGTGGAGTAGTGACGAAGTTAGCGCGAAGATGAATGCTTTGCAGGAGAGTATGGAGAAACTTAAGCTTCATCAACAGAGATTGACATAGAGCTTGTCGAATCTAGAGACAATTGAAAGGGCAGCAAGGTATATGGTTTTCACCTTTAGAAGGCCAACGTTGAGGTTACAGAGAAGGAAGCTTGAGTTTTCCCTGACAAGAGTCCCTGATGTAAATGTACCTATATTTAGTATGACACCTGCTAGTCCTATCTACAGTGTTGATGATGGACTTATTTTACAAGGACATGTGGTTGTGTCAGTGGCAACAGAGCATAGCGACACTGATCTTCAGTAGGTTGAGGCTCCCAAAGTTGTTATAGTTAGTGCAGAGATAGTTGATGTAATTGTTATCATTGATACTTTTGGCTCTCTCGAGGACATGATTATTATTGGAGATTTGTATGTGAGATCTCATGGTGTTGCTATCGTGTAGGAGACAATTGCTTCCTCATGTGGGACAAAAGCATGTATAGAGTCACTTATCTATGATGTTGGTGATGTGGGTGTTTCAGTGAAGTCAATAGATGTGGATTTATGCTCTAGTATTACTAATTTGTAGCCTTGTGCTGAGACATGTGTGTAGAGTCAGGAGTCCATAGTTGAGGCTTTGTCAAGGGATGGCGATGCAACAATAGTGGGATAAGGAGCATGTGAGAATATTGTCATATCAGCAACCACTTCTGTGTTAGTTGAACCATCCAATGAGGAGTTTAGCAGTATGCATGCAGTTGTTGATGTGTGTTCTAATGATGACACACATGTTGATGATTATGAGTTTTCATCATCTACAGATTCGATTCAATTTTTTGTTGTGGTAGTTAATGTTGTTCCTATATGCATATATTTTGATGTGGCTACACCTATTATTGATACAATTGACATGAGTGCATATGGTTTGCCTGTAGCTACATCTTTTTCAATGCATGTTGGTGATGATCAGGATTCCAGTCCAATATATATTATGTGGGTGGATACAGGGAAGAAGAGGTTTCATAGATCTTCTATAGAGTTTCCTTCTAGTGATATTCTGACTTCTAAATCATCAACACAAGTTTTGGATGCTAGGCTACATGACATGTGGTTAGTCCTGATGATGTTGGTTTGTAGTTGGTTTAATGTCCATAAGGATGTCACATACTACTTCATTGGGATCCAGGTGGAGGTTGGAGTTCATTGTGATCTAGATTGCTTAAGGACAAGCAATTTTAGGGAGGACAGACTGTAATGTCCCCATCTTTTTAGCAACTCAATGGAGTTCTTAGCCTTTACATTCTCCAAAGGCTAAGTGGAGAAATAAAGAGAAATTGATTAAATTAATTTCTTATAAAGTCATTAAATAAATTAAAATTAAAAGGTGACTTTATATTTAATTAATTTATTTTTCTTGAAGCACAACTTATTATTGTATTGGAAAGAGGGGAAGCTTCTAGAGATCGCATTTTCTAGAAATACAAGTAATTATTGCCTTGGAAGGGGGGAAGCTTCTAGAGAGTGCATTTAAATAATATTTTATTTCCTTCTAGAATGGTGAAGGAAAAGAATAAATAGGGAGGCCAGCCTCATTGTTGATATATTGAATATGTTGCCATCTACTCTTCCGGATAGCTTGTGGAGCCAAGGGTTTATGTAGTTGTTATATTGATCATGGGAACAAACACTCCCATTGATTTTCATAATTGAGGTGGTGAAATATCTTCCAAAGGGTTGCGACTATTGGAGAAGACAAATCAATCTTTTCATTGTGCCAAATTCGTGGCCTAGGGCTAGCTTTGTGGAGTAAGGAATAAATTGAAATTTTCTACAATGATTTGCTATAGGAAAATTCATGTTTTTGGAACAATTCCAAGTTTTTATCTACTACATTTTGCATTGTTTGAGAGTAGATATTCAGGGCATTAGTAGGGTTTGTATACTCTATTCTAATCTAATTTATATCAGATTTTTTATATCAAAATTTGTTACCCTAATGTCTTATTGATGTAGATGCATATTTTGCTATTTGTAATCAGTGTTATTAAAAAACAATTGCATCTTCATTGTTAGTTGTTTGGTGTGTTCCTTGGAAGCATATTTATTAAAGTTTGGCATTTAGAAAGCAGTCAAAATTTACATATGCAATATATCTCTTTCTTGCAAAGTGTTTGACGAAATGTCAAACAAGTGAATTAGAGAAGATTTTGTGTTTGACGAAGTTATAACTTATTGGGGTTATTACAACAACTGGAAAGCACTTAAATATCACCGATCATAATTATAGATCCCACCAATATGATCATCCTAACAAGATTGATCCAAAACCAAGTACACCAAATTCATGTCATAACATGACATCACCAAAAATAAATCATTTAATCACCTCAATCCTATACAAGCAAATGGGAAGCAATCAAGGATAACAAATCGAAGACTCACAGGTTATATCAAGAAAAACACATCATTCACCTTAGTTCTACACAAGAAACTGGAAAGTATATCAAAACATTTGATCAAAATCATCACAACACACACATGACACATCACCATGATCAGGTATAAAAGTTCATGATCAAAATATCATCATGACATCACAGACAAAATCTCAAGCCTCTGGTAAACATCTTGATTTGGTCAAAACTAAGACAACCCCGAAAACCTCGACACTAGTAAATCAAACGTCACATAAAGTACATGCAATAGTAACTTTTCATAATTCATTATGTTTTGGAAAACACACAAGTTTAATTTTCACTATAGATTTCCAAGTTCTCATTTTCAATTTCAAGTATTGCAGTTTCATAATGTTTTCGATCTCAATCAGGGTTTCAGTTTCCATTTCTCTAGTTGCGAGATTCACTATGGTTTTCAAGTTCACTAGAATCCTAGACAATTCAACAATTCATATAAATTCATTTAAACATTGTTTCATAGTTCAATTCATTATCAAAACGTAAGAGTTCACACACCTTACAATTTCGTCTTTTCAAACTATGATAACTACTAAAGTTTTCGAATCATAAAATTTCCTAGTGTTATAAATCATTTTCATATAAAATTGTACCATTAAGTTTCATAAACCATTTAGTTTTGAAAATATAATAGTTCTAGGTTCACTAAAGGTTTTCATGTTTCATACTCTATTTAAGAATGTATCCCTAAAATTCATCATATTCATTTAAATAAATCCACATTAGGTTTAAAACAATTACTTTAAATTAAACTCGGTTGATGTAACACTGAAACCTCATTTCCAATCCACTTGTAATTACCATCTAATAATAATAATTATCATTTAAAAATATATATTAATAAAACTAGCAATTAATAATAGTTATTTATCTAAAAACTACAACTATTAATAAATAAGTTTTAAATTTATTAAAAATCATAATTTAATATTAATAATAATATAATATTAACTAAACTATATAATAATAACTTAAAATTTAAATAATTTTAAATTAAAACAAACTAAATTTAAATATAATTATAATTAAAAAAATTTACATTTAAAAAAAAAAAAAGACACAATAATATAAATGCGTTTTAGGCTAGCGCGACTAGCAATGAAGCTACCACAACAATAGTACATGTTGTACAACAACATCAAAGAACACCATTGGAGCAAAGGAAAACGAGGAGGAGAAAGAGGGGGGTGGGGCAGGCGGGGTGGTGTCCCTTGCCCACCTAAAACATATTTTTTACAAATAATGAAATACTTTCCCCCTTTCCGTACAACAAACACATTACAAATTCCCTCCTTTTTTATATATTATATTAAATAATATAATTACATGGTAATTTCCATTTACTTTGTAATTATATTATATTATATAAATATATATATTTTTAAAACCAAATTATACCATAGATCTGGTAGGAAAACGAAATTAAAACAATCAAATTTATTGATTCCAATTTTTGGTATTCTTTCTCAAACCTCATCCTGAATCAAAATATGAAACTCTTAACTTACAAAACTAGGGTTTTAAATTAACAAACAATATACAATTTTTTCTCAATCGAAGAATGATAGTTTGCATACAAGGGTTTCAAACCAAATTCATTTATAGATGTCTTTACAAAAAAAGAACAATAAATATGCAAACAAGGGTTTCAACTCAAAGAAATTCTAAAACCCAAAAACACAATAGACATGAAGAAGAAAATAATTCGAAGAATGAGCAATTGTTACACAAACCCATAAGATCCTACCTAGATCTGATGCTAACATGCAAACACACAATCACACGAAGAACGTGAGAAAACCCCTTTCTTTTGAAAACTTCCTTCTTTGAAAATTGCTTCTCTGAATCCCCGGTTATAGCAAAATGAGCTTCAAATCTCTGATAAAGAGTTCTCCCCTAATTTGGGGCTCTGATTGTGCAATCACATGAGGGAACTCGCTGATCAATATCTTTTATTATTTTATTATCTTTTTACATTTTCATGCACAAACTTTTAGATATTTATTTAAAATATCTTTATTAAATAATTTTTCTCTCTTTAATTAATTTATTATATTTTAATTTCATGCATAAGCTTTATGCAATTTGATTAAAATAATCTTTATTAAATTTATGATTCCTCTCTCTAGTTAATTACAAGATGTTTTAATAATATATTTATTAATTCAACTAATAATATTATTTAGAGTTCATTGTTTAAAATAGGACTCCTAAATATTTATTATTAAATCATATATATATATATATATATATATGCCTAAATTAGAACTTTAATAAAATATTTTAAATTTAATTCTTTTATTTAATTAATTTTTCAATTAATTAAATATAATTAAATATCAAATTTATTTATAAAATTTTCATTAAATTAAATCACTAATTATTCTTTTAATTTGATTTAATTATAACAAGAAATCACAATAGACCCACAAAACCAAATATGACAACTCAACTAAAGACAAAGAACAAATTCAAACCATTGAGATACTGCGATAGGGTATGCTCATCTTGACAATTCAGGGAAGTCAACACACAGTACTTGTAATTTGCATAAAATCTATGCATGTACAAACACAAATATTCTAAACTAAATAGGCAATGGCGAGGAGTGGTACATCGTGTAGATCCCGACTAGCAAGTGACTACAACTCCTTCCCTCAACCATATTTGGAATGTCAATCATAAAGTAAATTATACATGTAAACTATACACATGCAAGTATGGGGTAAGTATCCATAAAACTGCATATAAATCATTCATCTAACTAACATAATGTAATAACTGAAATCGATGTATGAACATACATATATCATCATAGAAATAATCCTAAAATAACTGAAATAACTAAATAATTCTTCGCATAAATCAACTGAATATGAAATACATTTAATCAAATATGATATCCAGGTACGACTAATCATAAAACACAATTAGAAAATTGACCTAAAAGAATTTGACACTACAACGGAAAAGTCAAGTAGAGATAGGCATTACATAGTGAGAGAAAGTTTTAGTACATAGAGAGAGAAAGTTACATAGAGAGAGATAGTTTTGACATTTCAAATTATTGGTGTAAATACATACTTTACTATTTACACTTACTTAAGTTTACTTAGGTTAATGCATTATTTAATTATTTTGCATTATTTTATTATTTTTATTTGTGAGACACTTAGGAGTTTGCACACCTTTTGAGTTGTCATGTTGACAACACAGGAGTATGCAACTTTATTTGAGCACATGGTGTCTACAACACTGTTTTGCGTGTTCCACCCTTGTAGACTTATCCTCTCATCACCGCGCTTACTTCCGTGCTTAATGGAGGATAATCCATATCTGGTGGACATGTGCTTGGTTATATGACACTTCATGGTGCTAACTTCTATGCATTCTAGAAGCTCTCTTGAGGCCTTTATATTTAGACACTCCTAGTGTACTCTCACAATTAGTTATTTGAATACATTGTTATTCTGATCATACTCTCTCTCTCTTTGGTCTATTGTGTGCTTGTGTTTGAGTTCTTAGTTCCTGGGTGAATTTTTCCCTTAGGAAAATTCTTACATGGTATCAGAGCAACTTGGAGACTTTCTCATCACAAGCCGTTTGAGACCACTTGCTTGCTTCATCATCTCAGCCTAAATTCGGAGTGCTACAGAAATTGGGAGCGTCCAGCACCAGATATGACCTCTCCATTGCGTCCAAAATGCTGAACCGGTGAAAATCGACTATAAGCACGCCTACTTTAGCTCATAGTTGACCGTGAGGCAACATTTTTTTTACAAATTGAAACCCGGAGGCCCCGATTTGCGGTATGGGTATGGTCATTTTCAAAAATTTATGAATTTATTTTTGGATCTGCATTTATTTTCTCTTTAATTTTCGTCATTTTTTCGTCAAAATTATTTTTTTCCCTTAGAGGGCACGTCAGAGAATTTTTTTTTTGATAGACTCGGACAGTGACACCGCAGATATGCTAATTTGGAAGTATATTTTAATTGTCGCAGGGTTTCATATTAAATCCGTGGGATTATCTTATTCATTTGGTGCACTGGCCATACCGCTCACGCAGCAGTTTTCATACAAATTCGACACCATCGAAAGACTGGCCGAAGCCATATATCCCCCAGCGACCCACAACATAATCCGCCAACTTCGCTTTGGTGTAAGCTTTGTGGCAGTTTCTTTTTAAAAGGGCTCATCCCCACTCACTGTGACAATGTGGGATTAAAGCCATGAAAATTCGATAGGCAGACTCTTTACCAGCAACCGTTGCACAAAACCCTCTGGCCGTCGACGACGCCTCTCCCCGGCAGCGAACTGCGTTAACCTCCTAGTGGCATCACTTTTTCGACACGGGCTTAGCAATTTCCACGTTTTCTGGTGTCGCAGGCAGCCTCCACCCTCCGGCTAAGTGGAGACTCTTTCGATGACATCGACTTTTTCCTACCGCTGGTACGAATCCGACAAGTGAGACCAAAATACCGCCCGCAAATTAGAGTATTTTGGCCAAAGTTAACATCTCACCCACGGGTTTTCGCTTTTCTGGCAAGACTCTCTTTTTCGACAATTTTTTATAAAGCCCTCGCAAATTGTTCCCGCCCACTGGTTTCCTATTTCTCGGCATCCAGTGCGTGCAGGGTTTTCGGTGATCACATTTTTAAACACCGACGGTCGCTGCACCTTTTTTGGTATGCAGATTTTAAAAAAAATCCCCCGCCCAGCTTAGACACACGGACCTATAATAGTTTGCCACACGACATTTTTTTTACTTGCCCACGTAGGCAGTGACACATAATCCTAGGACTGCCACATCACCTGTGGAACTCGGCAGTACCACATCATTGTACGAATCACCACACGCATATCCGTACATTACGAAAGATACAATCAGCTGCCACGTCATTTTAGGCATGGATTTTTGCTGACAGCATCATTTGATGTTGTTAAATTTGACGCTTGTACGAGTGTCATTCTAGGGCTTTTTAGAACTGCTTTGACGGTCGTTTGACTGTCAAATTTAAATGCACAGTTTCACTTCCAGACCCCTCTCTAGATTGCTTTTCAGTTTGGCAGCCTAACTTTGCGAGCTCATAACTTGGACATTTGGACTCCGATTCGGTGCAATTGTTTTTTGAAATCAGGTAGAATTTCTTGAATTTTCCAGTGGTGGTGTTGTTTTTTGGTTTTGGTGCACAAATTTTGCAGAATTTGCATTTTTTGGCGACTGTACCTGCATAATCCTACATTTTGAAACTTCAAAAGCTCTGTACGAGCACATCTGGTCACCTTTTCAAGTTCCATTTTTTTTGAAAGTGCGTATTTTTTCATCTACTTTCCAGATCTGAAGTCAGATTCAAGGGTTGTGTGGACAAATTTCTCACTTTCAAAATTAGGCCTTCTTTGGCATTGTCAAGCTTTGATTCTTTTCAGAATCGTTGTAAATCTAAGCTACAGTGCTTAAGTGACAGATTTTAGCCTCATAAGGCAGTTTGTAAAAGAAAAATCAGAAAGTTCACTTTTTTATTTTTGACAAGTGGCCCATTGTAAATGCACTACTTATAAAGTGCCTAAGCATCTCTTTTGGGGGGGTCTTTTGATTGAGTGAAAAGGGGGGGTGTGTACTATGTTTTTTTGTGTCTCTCTATTGTGCTCTTTCATTTATGCATCATGGGTTTTAAATGTCCTCCTTTAACTTCACGCAACTATTCTACATGGAAAGATATTGCATGGAGTAGATTAATGAAAAAAGGATATAGTTTATATGTTGATGGTACAATTACCCAACCTATTGATGCTAAAAAACTCATTGATTGGAAAAGACAAGACCAACAAGCTTTAGGTGTTATCAGGAGTTGTGTACGAAGTGATCTTCTCTTCCACATTAAAAATTGTTCAGACTCTAAAGAAGCTTGGGATAAACTTGAACAGTTGTATGGTAAAGTGGATGAAGAAAAGGGATTTTAGATTGAAGATGATCTAATTCTCTTGGATCCTAAGAATTATGACATAATTCAGGATTATATCATCAAAGTCAATATTCTAAATGATTGTGGAAATCCCATTAAGGATGATAGGTTGATACATCACATCTTGAAAAAGCTACCTATTGAGTATGCCAACTTTGTTTCAAGTTTTAATACTCACAAGTTGACCATGGGATCTACTTACTAGAAGCCATCCTTTGATGGATTTGCAGACATGTTGATTGTTGAACAATCTCACTTGGTGGATTTTGGCCTTCTCAAGTCATCTAAGACCAAAGCCTTAGTAGCTCGTGATGATCATACATCTAGTCAAGGGGGAAAAAGCAACAACAAGAAGAAGCAGTGGAAGCAGAAAACACAATCTGAGACACAACATGACTCCTCTCAACAAGGCAGTTCTTCTTCAAACAAGAAGGGAAGTAATGAAACGAAGGACAAACTCTTTTGTGTGTATTGTAAAAAGCCAAATCATGATGAGCATCATTGCAAGACAAAAAGAATCGATGAGTTAGAAAATCTACTCAAGAAGAACAAGATTCAAGTGCCAGGTACTTCCAAGGATTCTACTCCTAACTCTTCAAAGGGTAAAGGTCAAGCACTTATGGCCAACACAAGTTCTTCTTTGGAATGGATACTTGACTCTGGTGCCTCTTACCACATGGGTTCTTCAAGGGAAGACTTTTCTTCATTGAAGCAATCACAGGTACCACACATCTTCGTGGGAGATGATGCCAAAATGGAAGTTGAAGGGAAAGGACATATTGAAATGGAAGATGAGGAATTCAAAGATGTTCTCTATGTTCCCAATCTAATCTCTAATCTCATATCAGTTTACCAAATCACTCACCTTGGAGATGGTCATAAGGTTGAGTTCCTTCCCGATTTAGTGATGGTGCAAAGTCTCAAAGATGATTCATTGGTAGCAGTTGGGAAAGTCAATGATGACAAGAGGCTTTATTCCTTCTCCCACTTTGTGCCTAAGAGTTCTTCTCAAGCCTTGTTAACTCACTCTAATTCAAACAACAACTTATGGCATGAACGGTTTGGTCTCCTTGACTTCCGCTCTCTTTAGCAACTTTGCTCAAAACACATGGTCAAAGGTCTACCCAATATCAACTTTGATAAGGGGGAGTGTTCATATTGTTCAGTGGATATGCATCTCAAGGAGAAGTATGATAAAGGGAAGTCTTCTCGAGCTCTAGTTTTTCTTCAGCTAGTTCACATGGTATTAGCAAGACTGTTTGCGGTGACTTTAGTCAGCCAAGGCCGCTACATACTCGCATTTGTTGATGACTTTTCTTGATTCACTTGGGTCTTCTTCCTTCATCATAAGAATGACGTAGTTCATAAGCTTCAAGACTTCAAGGCTCATGTTGAACACAAGTCAAGGAAAGCCATCAAAGTATTAAGAGTGGACAATGAGAACAGATATGTTGACAGGAGACTTAAGAACTTTTGCAGAATTGAGGGCATTGATCTTCAGAACTCACCAGCATTCAGTCCGCACAAGAAAAATGTTGCAATTATGAGGATTAGGATTCTCAAGACCATGGAAAGTTGCATGATTAAGGCCAAGTCTATCGATCCTACACTTGACGTTGAAGCCATTAGCAGTGCTACTCACATACTTAATAGGTCTCCTCATCCAGCCTTAGATGGAAAGACTCCTTTTGAGGCATGGTGTGGCAGAAAACCAATTGTGAGTCACCTTAGAGTCTTCGGTTGTCCAGCATGGGCTAACCTTTCTTCTAGGAATTGCAAGGCACCGACACCTAGGCCTTGTACCTTTATTGGTTATGAAGACAATGCAAAGGCTTACAAACTTATGGATCTAGAGACACATGAGATTTTTGTGGAGAAGGATGTTCACTTTGAGGAAAGTTCTTCCAGCTTGTCCTCTACTCCTCTCCGCACATCATATATAGTGGAAACTGATAGTGACACTAGCGATAGTGCTTCAACAGGTTCAAACATGTGGGGTTCTATCGACAATTGCAGTGAGAGGTCACATCAGTCCAGTCCACGTGCTTACATTGCCATAGTGAATGGTCCATCTCAGCATGGTACATCTTGTCTTCTAGCTCCAGCTTCACTTGACTTGGGAGACAAACTTGAGGACTTACATCTTCTCATTGATGATGATTCTTCTACAGTTGTTGCGAGGGCTCACTCTAACCCTCATGTCCATTCTCTACATGATCAATCTACACAGGTTGTGGATCCTTATGAACAACAATAAGTGGAGGTCTCTTTTTCAGTTGAGGAGATAGATGGTTCAGTGGAACAGGTTCAGCAGACATCCTTGCCAGATTTGCACTCATTCTTTTCAGCACAGTTGGAAGGGGTGAACTTCAGCATTTGTACAGGGATAATTGAGCAGGTTTTCGAGCCAACACACATCTTGAGGACTGTACCTTGGGCATTGTTTCTTCCTAAGGGGAGGAACACCATTCTGCATTCTTGGACCAGCTTCTTCCTCGGAGCAGCTTTCACTTGTGGGCATTCTTCTTTTGGGGGGGGAGCCTATTCTGTCTCTCTTCCTTCTCTTATTCTCTTATGTATATATTGGATGTATGTCGTAATGGGGGGGTCTTGATTACTCCATCCATCGATGCATCCTCTCTTATCTCTCTTTTTGGGGGAGGGTTTTTCCCATGAGGTTTTCCCTCTTTCCCCACTTTATGGGAGATTTGCATTATCATTATGTACATGGGTACCTAACATGGCCTAAGCGGGGACCCATTATGCATCTTCATCCTAGTTCGTAAGCTTAAGGGTATTCCCCTAAGTTACACTTAAGGGGGGGTGTTGGTGTAAATACATACTTTACTATTTACACTTACTTAAGTTTACTTAGGTTAATGCATTATTTAATTATTTTGCATTATTTTATTATTTTTATTTGTGAGATACTTAGGAGTTTGCACACCTTTTGAGTTGTCATGTTGACAACACAGGAGTATGCAACTTTATTTGAGCACATGGTGTCTACAACACTGTTTTACATGTCCCACCCTTGTAGACTTATCCTCTCATCACCACACTTACTTTCGTGCTTAATGGAGGATAATCCATATCTGGTGGACATGTGCTTGGTTGTATGACACTTCATGGTGCTAACTTCTATGCATTCTAGAAGCTCTCTTGAGGCCTTTATATTCAGGCACTCCTAGTGTACTCTAAGAATCAGTTATTTGAATACATTGTTATTCTGATCATACTCTCTCTCTCTCTTTGGTCTATTGTGTGCTTGTGTTTGAGTTCTTAGTTCCTAGGTGAATTTTTCCCTTAGGAAAATTCTTACACAAATTATGCTCTCACTCCATAATTAAACTTTGTTGTAACTCCTTGGGTAAATTATCAAGGTAACAACTGGCTCTATCTAGGGACAAGGACTGTGGAGGATGCTGAATGAACCCATACTTAAACAAGAGAAGTGCTTTATCACAAGGGCTATAGAGTCACTTGAAAAAGGAAATAATATATGAAAAGGGACTAGGCACACCAAAAATTGGGAACACTAGCCAAATAGAAACAGGAAGAAAACCACAACAAAACTCCTAACTAATGTATGTATAGGGTGGTGAGCTACATATCTTACTAATGATAATGCTTCAAATGTTGCCCATTGTATGGAAACAAAAATTGAGTACCACTCAGGTATGATAAGATGAACAAGTTTTGTCCACATACATCTTTAATCTGGAACAAACCTCTCCATAAGGAGTCAAACTTTCCATGTAAATCTTTTGGCTCTATGCGTTTGTCCCAAAGCAATGCAAGATCACCTTCTTGGAATGCCCTTTTCTTTTTATTCTTATCAAATAATTTCTTCACTTGGGATTGATGTTCATGTATTCTATTAATCACCATTTCTCTTTCTTCTTCAAGCTCGGTCAAATATAATATCCTCTTTTCAAGAGCATCTTTGAATTCATGATTTTCAATAGCATTGTGCAACTTCAAAGTGGACAATTTGAAAGGGAGAGGAACACTTTCTTCAAGTACCATAAAGGATCTCAAAAGGTGATAACCCTATGGCTCTCTTTTTAGTAGTGTGATATGCCCATAATGCATCATACAAATGCTTGTGCCGAGACCTTTGATTAATGTCTATCAACTTCCACACAATGGATATAATGTTTTTATTGCTTGATTCTTCTTGACCATTTCCTTGTGCATAATAATTAGAGGAATGAGATAGTATGATTCAATATTGATAACATAAAACTAAAATTTCTTGGGATGAGAAGTTAGTAGCATTGTTAGTAACAATCTTGTTAGGGACCCCAAATATAACCAAGATGTTTTGCTTGATGAAACTACACACCACTTCAGAATTTGTTTTCTTACTTGGAATGACCTCCACTCACTTGGTGAAATAATTAGTCGCCATCAAAATGTGAGTATGTCTGACATTGGATTGAGGATGAATAGGACTAATAGAATCCATACCCCATTGCTGAAAGGGTTCCTCAATCACAACCGGTTTCAATGGTAGTGCTGCTAATTGAACTCCCCTTTGAAATGTTGGTAGGATTCACATTTCTTGATCCATTCCTCTACATCTTTGAACATTTCAGGCCAATAGAAACAATTTCTTAGAATTTTATAGGTAGGTACTGATGCTGAGTAGTGTTGTCCACATGCTTCATTATGGAACAATTGATGCAACTCCTTTCTTTGGTTAGAATCCACACATCTCAAGAAAGTGCCATCTATTCCCTTCTTGTACAACATATCACCCATATAATGCGTCTTATAGATTTCAATTTTAGAGTCCTCTTTTCTTTGGGTGATAGATGAGCTCGACATTCTCCATATGTGAGAAAATAAGCAATGTTGGAAAACCAATTATCAAAATTATTGACAAATAGAACCAATGACTCTCTCTCTCTCTCTCTCTCTCTTCTTCATGTCTAGGAGATCCTTCTATGATAGCTTTACACAAACCTCTTCCTCTTACAAGTTTTGTGGGTTTGATATTGAGATCATACTCCTATACTTTAGCTATCCAAGAAGCTCTTTTAGTGACACCAATCTCCTTCTATGTTAGGATAGTTTTCACCACTGAATTAGGAACAAACACTTTGGAATGAGAGTTTAAAATACAAAACCTGAATTGCTTCACTACTCTAACCACAACATAGGCATTCTTTTTTATCAAAGAATATTTCAATTCATGCTTTTTAAGAGGAACACTCATGAATTCTATCGAGACTTCACCATTATCCTCATCAAGTTGAGTTAGTATAGTAGATAAAGTATTTTCAGATGCATAACAATACACATGATTTTTTTTAAAAAAATATGGATAAGAAGGGTAAGAGCATTAGTGATTGCAACTTTAATTTGTTTAGAAGTGACCTTACATTCTTTTTTCCATTTAAAATTTGTCTCCTTTCGTCATATCCACAATTGACTTCATAATTTTGGAGAAATTTGGGACAAATCTCCTAATGAAATTTATCTGCCCAAAGAAAGATCTAATCCCTAGTTTACTCATGAAGAGCAAAAAAATTGAATAGATTTCACCCTCTCGAGATCTATCTGAATACCCTCCTTTGAGACAATGTGTCCAAGCATTTTTCCTTTTGGATTTAGTGAGATGCCCTGAGTTCAACATCGATGTAAGATGGATTTCAGATGATGCACATGATATCTTCTCTTTTTAGAGAACATTGTAAGATCATCAAGATACATGATGATGATCTTATTCTTGTGGTCTATGAATGAATGATCAATTTCTCATTGAAAGGTGGCTCCAACATTTATCAAACCAAAAGGCATACGATTGTAGGAAAATGTACCCCATGGAGTGGTAAAGGCCATTTTATGTTGATCCTCCAGGGAAACACTGATCTGGTTATAATGGAAGAAGCCATCTAGCATTGACATGAGCTCATAACCTAATACTAATTGCAAGATATGATCCATGATAAGAAGTCTACAATTGTCCTTGAGTGATGCTTGATTCAAATTTTGGAAGTCAACACATATCCTTATCTTACCATTCTTCTTCCTGACTAGGACAATATTGGCTACCCATGTGGAATGATGGATAGGATAGATAATCTTTTCTTTAAGCATATTATCAACTTCATTGAATATAGCATCAATGACCTTTGGATTGAATTGCCTCTATTTTTTTCGGAAGGGATTGAACCAAGTTTTAAAGGAATCTGACGTTTGAATTTTCCATTCATGTATTCTTTCAAATTTGCATAACACCAAGTGAAAACATCTTCATATACCTCCAACAAATTCATGAATTCCCCTCTTTCCTCTGATGACAATTCTTTCCCAATTAGAAGCATCTTTGGAGTTTCTTCTAAGCCAATGTTTACCTTCTCGAGGTCCAAGGAATTGGAAGATTTAACATCTTTGACTTTCTTCTTCCTTTTATATTCTTTGTCAAAAAGACCTTTAAGAGTGGCTAATCCCCTTCAAATAACATTACCCTTTAGCTAAATAATTTCATGATTATCTCCTTGTTTCTAGTCATGGTTCTTGACATCAACATTATTAGATCCTTCAAAATTTAGATAAGAAAATGGAGCTCGTCCCTCAAGAAATGCAATGATTTTCCCATCATCATCAAAGAATTTCTAATGTTGGTCATTATCCAGCACACTGGGCCTATGAATCATCTCCACTATGTAAATATCCTTGTTGAATTTAGGGTGAGAAATAAGAAGAGAAGTGGAGACTACAAGGCAATCTACTTTGGAATTTTGTTTGTGAGGGATAATTGATATAGAAAAAGCATAAAAGTGCTCAATTTCATCCCACAACCTATTTCTATAGGCTTTCAATCTTGTATTCTTTGTTTCATATCACCTTCAAACCTAATTTACAACTAGTTTTGCATCTCCCGATAACTTGAGTTGTTTGATCCATTTTTCTCTAGCATATTTGAGGTTTGATACAATATTTCGGCCCTTGGGCCATCAAATTTCAAGGCCGTGTATTTAGCTTTAGGCTCAAGATTGAGTTTAACTTTTTTATCCCCCATAAGAATCAAGGCATGAGACATGTCCAACTTGATTTCACCTTTGAGATCTCTACAAAAGCTCCTACTCAAAAGCATCCTATATCTGGTTGGAATATCAACAACTGGGATATTCAATTTTAACTTCTTTTTTGGGTGTGCCGCAAGAGCTACTTGAGCATCTTTTAATTGACCAACCAGTGGAACTTTCTTTGCTTCTATATAATACACTCTTCCTAATGGTTTGCTTAGAGAGAGACCTAGGGCATGAGCCACCTTGGAAGGCATAACATTATTAGATGCACCCGAATCAATAATACAATTGCTTAACTTGCAACCAACTATATAGAGGGAAACATAGAATGGATTAGGCTTATCCGATAAAGAGGTCATGAGAAAAGATTATTCCTCAGCCATAAGACCTATATTTTCTTCTTCTAGGGTAACACCTAATTCATAGTTGATAGTAATTCTAGGTGTGACTTTTCCTTTTCTGACACAATGAATCAACTTGTCTAATTGATGTGGATTGGCTTTCAATTATTCCAACTGTGAAATCTTTACTTTGGTCTTCATACAATGATCAATAAAATCAAAAGAATATTTAAAAATTGAGGAAGACTTAGCCTTATCTGTCTCCTTTTTTTGCAAAGGGTCTTCTAGAGTATGCTTATGTGACAATATACACTTAGAAATTTCATCAATGGCTTTATCTTTTTCTTCTTTACCCCACTTCTCTTCTAGAGTCTACCTCCAATTCGGTGTAGACACATTGCAAGAGTGATTATTAATATCTTCAACCTTTTTTTAGTTTGTGGTGACTGATTAGGGAAGTACTATACATACTCCATAATTTATCAGCATTTTTTGGGCCGACATGTTGTAACTAATTTTCAACCCTAAAGCGAAAAAAATACTTGTATAAAATGGCTTAGGGTTAGGGATTTTATAAGGTGTGATGCAAAAATTTCTTCTTGTGGTGGTATTGAGCTACAAGGGATTACAGATTGTAATTAGGTTGTAATCACTAGAGGATAATAATATTGGACTTTTTGTTTGGTGGACATAGCCCAGGGATTGGGTGAACCACGTTAAATCTTGGTGCCTTGTGTTCTCTTCTATGTAACTTATTATTTTATGATATTGGTTATATTTGCATATAATTGTTATTTTTGTCCGTGGTTAATCCTAACACCTTTTCCCCATTTGATTCATACTCTAGAAAAATTATTGAAGAAGTTCCAAAGGTCAGTTCAGTTGTATCTTCATGGGCCACATACTCTTCAATTTTATCTCCCATCAAATGCATTTGCATGAATGTGGCCATCTCAGGACAACTTGCACCATAATTATCTGTTGTAAGGTGGAAATCACACATAAAAACTTGGTTACTAGATGATGCAAGATGTTCAATGGCCAACCTTTGTGTTGGCAGGGGTAGCCATTTAGATTGATTGTTTTGTTGATAGGGCATGTAATTCCTCCTTGGGATATCTTGATATATAGGTGGAGGATTTTGGTGAAACTGCTTCTTGATTTGTAAGACATCATTAGCCAATTTCTGATATAGAGGATTAGTGGTAGTGACGAGAGTCTGTTGACCTTTCCATTTTTGTAGATCACAACTCCATTTACCTAAGCCAGGTAAGTCATTCTCTACTTCAATAGCTAAAGTTTGTACGACTACTAGGTTGGGAACTCTTGCTCTTCATATTTGAAAGCTTACATAAGAAGGTTGAGAACTAATAAAAAAGTCATTCAATTTTCTTTAGTGGGTCTTTTATTGATAGGAATCTAATTCACTGTCTTATTAAAGTGAGTGATTAATTTTTTGCATCGGCTCATAGATCTCTTTCTTCATTTGAGTTAACTAGGAGAGAATAAAATGTTCATCTTCCATGGTCTTGAATCTTCTGTCAAAATCTTGCATCAAAGTTTCCCAGGTAGTGCTTGATCTAGTCAACAGATGATCAAACCACTCAGCCCTGACATTAGTAATTATTTCCACTAAGAGGCAAACTGAAACATCTTCATATTGAATACCTAAAACCCCACTTGCTACATAAATAATACGCTAATTTTTCGATCAATAGTGAGTTTTCCATCCATGGAAAACTTAGGAATAATTTTTAAAGATCCAGTAGGCATATCATGCAATTGATTTTCCAATGCTAAAGGACCAATGGCAGCTCCACATGGAACCCATGGTTGTGGTGCTTGGAGTGCCATAGCTAGGAGGATGATATTCAAAGGATGTAAATTGATGGTTGTGGGAATAAGAGTCCCTAGTAGGATTAGAGCCTAAAAAGCTGTAGGATAAACAATTAGCCTTTGGTGGTGAAGATGGTCTACTGACTGACTTAGTCTTCCTCTTCCTCTTAGGAGTAACCAGTTTGAAATCTAACTTCCAAAGACCTTCAAAATCTTCATCTAGCAAACCTTTATGTCTGTCCACTTGGGCGTATGGTTTTCCAGCCACCTTATAGGTTATTGTTCACCTGACGTTGCGCTGGAATAGGATTTGGTCCATTCCTTTTTGGGACTTGTGCAATTCTTTGAATAATGACTACTTCTTGTTTGATGGGTATGCCTCTCAAGAATTCACCAAAATTTTTCTTCTTTCTCTAAGACTCGACTCACTTGTTGATATTGTTGAACATTTATTCTAAAACTCTAGGCAAGTGTGTTCAAATCTGAAATAATATCTTCCTGGGTGTCTTGGAAGACAATATTTGGTTGGAGAACCGGAAATAAGTTCTCATGTAGCAGCTCCATCTTGCTTCATCACAGGCGACTTCCAATCTTTCTTGTTTAGTTCCTAGTGGAGTTGCCAAAAATCTATTGTTAAATAGATTTGTCACTTGAAAAATATGTGATTTGGCCCAATGGAATGAGTGTGGCAAATCAATTTCTCCAATAGTTGGATAGGCCCTTGGTATACGACCTTCCTCTACGTTTAGAGTGGTAGCTTCCTTATAAGAAGTATTTTTGATTTTTAAAATAAGAGACGTTCGAATTCCAAAAGAGATGAAGAAAGCTATGAAAAAATGCACCAAACAACTTTTAAGACTCTTGAAATCAACTTCAATTGCTAACAAGAATAATCAAGAACTACGCATGAAGGCTAACATTAGCTTAATGACGATTCAATGATTCACTAACATTTGCACAATACCATGAAAAAAATAATTACGAATGGAATCAACACTCAAATAGTTCAAATTTTATAGAAAAGATAATGCAAAATGTGCTTCCTTTTATTTCTTAGCTCCACAAAGAGAAGAAAATTGCTTATTACAAGAACAAGAATTGTACGCACTTTCCAAATTTTTCCTTGCTATCAAAACATAAGTGTCCCTTTTTTCCTAAATCCGAAAAGTCCCCTATTATATGTGTTTTTGGTGAATTTATAATCTATTCTTGCATAACCACCTTTTCGGGTTCGTAACTACTCAAAAAGTCAGAGTTTGCACTATTTTGAAGAAGGTTTGTAACCAACTCTAACTTTGATGCCTAACCATAACTAAGAAAATTTAAAACATTGACTAAAACAAGGTTAAAACTAAACTTTACCTCTTTAAAAAATATACAAACAAAAATCTAAGACAAATTTAGATGCATCTACTTCTAACTTTCAATTGCGATAGCTAATATCTCTTGCACTTGCTCTTTGATCTGGAGGTGCTATGAGTAGCTAAGTCAAGTTTTCTTTGTATGATCTAAATGATTTGATGACCTATGCCAAAGCCTTGTTTTTGATGATGATCAAGCTATACATTTTTAGCTTTCATAGATCATGGCTCTTTCTAATTTCATCCAACTCCAGAGTGTAACCTGGCAATTTTTTAATACAAGAGTCCAATGCCATTGAGAGAGAGCTCAATCTTATCATAATGTCTACATTCAAAATTTTTTACTACCAAGTTCAATGCTGATCTTTAACTCTATGTATTCCAAAATTGAGGATATGTGTGGATCCCAAGTGTATTTTTTGATAGGAATACCTTTCACAATTGTTGGTATATTCCCCAAGGCCTTCTTTTTCACTAGTTTTCAAGTGTTTAGGAACTTCTCTCCTTCATCTGATTGCTGATCCATACTATCATGTTTCCATTTGATGTTTTCTAGCCATATGCCAATTCACTTTTCTTCTCTGCTTGTGATCAATTTCAAAGATCTGACTATATCATTGTCTATTCCTTTAATCTCTATCAAATTACTATTAATTTCTCTTCAGAATGATTGTTGTCCCTTAAGAGTCACCAACTCTTTTTGAATGCTTTGCTGTATGTGATTTTCCTTAGCATATTTGACCTTTACCTCATGAAATAGGCTTTTTGCTTGCTCCTTCATGTGCTTTATTCATGCCTTCACCATCTTACCATAAGCCTGACATTTTCCAATGTTTTGAATGACATCTTCACCAAATATCTTCTTGGGATCCTCTATTATTTCTGTAGAAGCACTAGGATCTGGGAGTGAATCACCAACCATCGATCAAATGCATGAAGAAAGGGCTCGAACTTGGTGCTTGAGCTGATTCTTAGCTTGCTTATCTCTCCTTGACTATTTGTTTAGGATAACAACTGATACTTGGAAATTATGCTCTCTACCTTCATGAGTAGTCTGATCCAAATCCACTTGAGTTATGTTAAAATCAGCTTTATCCACCTCATCTATGTTCTTCTCTAGTTTTGGTTGTGCAATTTGAACAAATAGTTTTCCTGAGGTAGGATTTACTGCTAGTCTAGAATCTATTCTAGTTTTCTTTACCTTCATACCTTTATGGACTAGATCAGCCATGACATCCAAATTTGATGCTTCTAATTGGATCAATCTTTTATTCTTTCTCTCCAAACTTTATTGTAACAAAGATACTTAAATAGTGGTAGATGGATCAATTAATCAAGGAACCTATAGGACTGGAGGTGAGAAATCTTGGTTATTTGTATTCTCTACAACTGGCACCTCTTGAGTCCCTTGCACACTTTTAGGAGACAAAAAAGCTATAGGAGATACTATAGATTGAATCATTTCATCTACAAATGATGATGGTAAAGAATTCATCTCGAGGGTTTCATCTATCATTTGTTAGATCATTTTTAAAGCTTTGTCTTTGGGCTTTGATGTTTTCTTTCAGGTGACTTCATTGAGCTCACATGCTGAAACTAGATCAATTCTTCTATCCAGATCTTCACCATCATTTCCACCTTATGCGCCATGTAAAGAACAAGAAGTGGTAGATGGAGAAAATGGAATGACTGAATTGGATGTACCTTCTTGCAAATTATTATTTTTCTTCACACTATTTTTCCCTTTGGACTTGGTGGTTGTGGCTTCTTTGGTTTTACTTTTTAACCAATTCTCTATTCGTTGAATAAAAAAGAAGGTCCTCTCCTTGATATCTTTCAATTTTGGTAATGACCAATTGATATATTGAATTTCCAACAACTGTATTTGTTCAAAGAAGAAAGGATCAATTAGATTTGATTCATCTTCCTTTATGCCCGTGACATCCCACCCCATTTTATAATCAACAATTTGTTGCACTAAAAATCTCATCCAATCTCTTTTTCTCACCTCAAAGTCATTCTCAAAATTTTCCCAATAACCATCCATCATAGGAAAACAAAGATAATTGGGTGCTAATATCAGGTTTTTTTTAACATACCCACTACCATCAAATGAGAAATGACTTTGAAAATAGTTCAAAGTTATCTTCACCATAGGTCTTTTAATATTTTAGGCATATAAGGAAGAAAGACAATTGTAGTGTCTAATACTGATTGGGAAGGGAATGAATCTTTAATTCCTACACTTCTTGTTTACCTGACCAATCTACCTACAAACTTCTAAAAGTACCAAGTTATCATCTACAAAACAAGGCAACATAAAAGGAAAAACTTGAAAACCTCCAATACAAATGTAGGTGAACTAGGGATATTGTATGAAGAGGCTACCATAAGTATTGATGAGACTGGATTCTTCAAAAGAAATTTGAAGTCCTATATCTACCTACAGCTCTCTGGCTATGAGCATAGAGAAAGCATTGTTTACCCTACGGAAGTGTGCATTGCTTTGTTTCAATTGCAACTAGGGATAGTAATTATAGATTTGAGGAGCCAAATTGTATTCCCCATATGGATTGAGGCTAGGCCATGATTTCATACTAGAAATTTCATACATAAGATACAAAGATATGTAGAATCCCCGATTCATATTGAATTTAGTCAACTGATGGTGAAGGGCGTCACTAATCACTTCTCCCCAATTAGTGAATTGTTTTCCAGTGTTGATGGTAATGATTTACAAAAAATCCAATCTTGAAAGTCTTTAGTTATCTCATTCCCCACTATTCTACTAGGAAGGATGATCATATCCGAAATGTCTTCATTAAAAAATATTCTACACAGAGCTCTTGGTAACTATAACTTTCCTCTCCTAGGTTGATCCAACCAACTTTTAACAATAACTATCAAATGCTTCTTTTTATTTTGATGAAAATACCCTTGAGCACCTTCTTTAGAGATTTTTGTGAATTCTTCCCTCATTGGTAATCTGAGTGAAATGGAAATAGATACTAGATCTAGCCTCACCACAACATTACCTTCTGAGGTCTTAATGTCTCTAGAATTCTGATCATATGCCTTGATACATTCCAAAACTAGTTTGATACACTGAACTGCAAGTGAATGTCCTCTTGCATTAGCCAACCTGATGTCTAATGTTCATTGTACCAAAGGTGATCTATCCTCTTTGCGTATTGCTTGCCAAAAATTTGCAATGTCAATGTATCCCATTTTGGTATCTTATATCTCAAGAAGTGTGCTTGTTAGTATTGCAAAAGGTTCCTTGCCTTGGAATTTGTACCTCATTATATTGCTCACAGGTCCTTGTCCTAATGAGATGTCAAATGTGAATTCAATGCACCCTTGGCTTTGTATTTTCAAACTCTTGATTCTATCCCCTTTAGATAATCATAAAACACTATCAAAGTCCCTATTGTATGCACAAATTCCCACATTTACTTGAAGCATTCTATCAAATAGTTTAAAGGTGCCAATGAGTTATCGGTGCCATCAAATCTCTACTTGTATAGATATATTGGAGTGACTTGTAGCATAAGAAGATGAAGGTTGACATTGAACTTCATAAAAATCCATTTTAACACCTGCAATTATATCTATTTTTCCAAGTGGACTCATAAATTATGCAATTATTGTAATCACATCTTGGTGTGGAGTTTCATTAAACAGTTCATGGGTTTCATTATATTCTATCCACATCAATTTGGAATTTGATCAAACATATTGGAACCCATGTGTATATGCATATGCATTATACTATGCACTTCAACTACTAGAGCTTGAAGAAATCATAAGCATTTTATCAATTAGTTGTCATATTAGCAATCATGTCAAGGCTGCAGGTTGGAGGGGTAGCAAACATTTGGCCAAACTTTTCATGTGCATTATTATTTCAACTCCTTAGAATGTAGATCAATAGGCATAACGTTCACTCTGCTAAGACTTCAAATATCCCAAATATGAGACTCCAACTTCATTGCTGAACACTTTATCATGCTTCCAAATGAAATTATGTCACAGGTTGGGACTCAGAACATTCTATCAAATGATTGGCAATATGCGTCTTTGGCCTGGTAGGCGATGTGAAGTTTTCCTCCTATCTTTGCTTTTGTGGAATTCACTATAGATAATAGGTACTGATCTCTCACCAACTTGCACTATGTAAGTCACAAAATAATGAGTGGGCATGGGTAGTTGTGTACGGGCCTCTCAAACTTTAAAATCTTTGCAATTTACTATCACAACTCGCTCTTCCCATACCCGAATAAAGCGATGTTTGTGCTGCCACTTGGCTCTTTTACTAGATACTAAATTACTTTGGTCAATATAGATCAAAATAATTAAATGAATAATTCAAGAATTTTAGGGCTATGACGGTTACAAATCAAAATGACGGACGACAGTTACAGAGCTACCATCCTCATCTTGTACGAGTTCTTCTTAATATTGTCCAAACAAGATTTTTGGGGGAGATTTTCTTGAAACAATTAACATACAGGAGGGGATAGTGCTGAAATAAGGGAGGACAATTGTAAGTTGGATGATGAAAGGCATAACTAGAAGAAATATTAGCAATCAGTGGAATAACCAGTTGCTTCTTGCTTTGAATAGTTTGTAGTTTTTGTCTTGTGCTTCATATAAAATATGATTATTCATGCTATTCTGATTATTGTGATGATTGTTTTCAAGAAATAGCAACTTCTTGGTACCCAGTGGTTTGATTGGTTAGTCTAGATTAAAATAGACAAAAGAATGTTGGAAATCGATAATGGAAAATCACTTGGAAATGTATTTGATTTCAATTACTGGGATTCATATTGAATCAATTTTATGGTATAGTATCCCTTATTATAAGTTCTTTCAATTAAAATGCTATGATATCTCATATGATCAAAACCTGATAGACTCATGAAATTGAATTGAATAATATAGATATTTCCAAGTAATACCACTAGAGATGTTATAGTATCGCTGTGACTCTTAGCTTGACCATGACCTTGTGCTTTGATTTACCTATTGATCGTTCTTTAACTGTTTTTTCACAACTCCAAAATTCTTTAGCTTAGACCGAAGGATTCTCATATAGTTTCATGTATGATTGTTCTTGTTCAATGCCATGGATTCGTTGGAGCTCTCTCTCTCTTCCTAAGTGTTAGATGCAAACTTTTTCTAATTTTTCCAGTTACTGTTTATTCTAAATGAAAACTTCTTAAGTAAAAGCCCTTTGATAGCATATAAAATGGCTGAAAGAGTATATACGTTTCTTCCTTGTTGACTGGCTGTAGGATGTGTTATAATTCTTACTCAAGTATGCCCAATTGGATGAATAGATGAGGGTCACATGTAAGGTTGTGGATGAACTCAAAACTAGATCTTATCTTCCTCTTGGGTAAACTGAGAAGGAGTGCTCATTTTCCTCCTTAGGTACAAGGCCAGTAGTGTATACTAGTATTTAATCTTTGTTGGATTAGCTCTTGTTGCAGTTGTAATCTCTATATTCAATGTTATATCAAATGAGTGGTTGTTGTGCTCAATCTCTATATTTAACATTGCTAGATTAGGGTTGTTTTAGTTGTAATTTCTATATTCAATGTTATATTGGATGGGTGGTTGTTGTGTTGAATCTCTATATTTAACATTGCTGGATTAGTGTTGTTGTAGTTATTATCTTTGTATTTCTTATTATTATGGATACACTTCTACTGATTTCTAATATAAAACAAGACTTCATATACAATGTTTTTACTATATTAGGGACATCACTAAATCCTAATATATGATGAAACTTCATATTTATTGATAAACTAAAGTAGTACATCCATTATTCTATGAAGTGTATTGACTATAGGCAAACAAATTTCTAAAATTGATTATCTTTATTACAATCTTTGAAATACTATAGCTATGTTGTTCATAGGAGATTCTATTTATTCTTGAAAAGAAAACAAGGTGAAATTGGATGAAATTAGAAAATAATCATTTTGTATTATGTTGAACTGATCTTGGGTGTTAATTTTTAACTCCTTTATTAGATGGGTACAATGTGACAAAAAGGGAGAGTTAGACATGGATTCAGGACTATTTGATTCTCTCATTCACTAGTACTAAAGGATGGATGCTCTAGGCGTAGTTTCTCCTTTCAGTTAATGCTGGCATCCCATTTTAGAGTGGATTATTTTGTAATAGTTAGAACCTTTCCTCTAAATGAAACTTGAATGATCTTCTCATTGAAAGGATACATTGATTTATTAATGAACTTACAACAAAATGTGAATACTCTTTTTACAAGATGTCTATGACTACATTGAAGTATAATCATTGTGTTTCAATAATGAATAGTGGATGGAAATCCTATATCCTTTTCTTTTCTTTTTTCTAAGATATAGTGGTATCTGACATTTATGAATTAGAGAGTGGTAACACATTAAAATAATTGTTAATGTTTAAATTATCATGCTATTTAATCATAAAAATTGTCATTGCATGATGTCTTGGATAGGTAATAACAATAGAAAAGGTATTATTGCATTGTTGTATTTTAGTGTTGTATAAGTTTGGGAAGAGAATATGGTCCCAAGATGTGGAAATGAATGGAAAACAATGATGTTGTTACTTTAATATGGACCTTGTATATCTATGTTTTATGAGGGTAATTCAAGACATGATTACATTCTTGGAATATTACTCAATGGAGGGTGAGTTTCATTGTAGTAGAGAGAAGATATATATATATATATATATATATATATATATATATATATATATATATATATATATATATATATATATATATATATATATATATATATATATATATATATATAGTGTTAGACATAATTCCATTACCACTCATGGTTTTATTTTCTTAGACTTGATGTTGGGCTGGGTATCTTTCATGTCATAAAAGATTGTAGGAAAGCTTAATAGCTTAATAGCGCATATATATATATATATACATATATATATATATATATATATATATATATATATACATATATATATATATATATATATACATATATATACATATATATATATATATATACATACATATATATATATATACATATATATACATATATATATATATATACATATATATATATATATACATATATATATATATATATGTATATATATATATATATATATATGTATATATATACATATACATATATATATGTATATACATATATACATACATACATACATATATATATATATATATATATATGTATGTATATATATACATATATATATATATATGTGTATGTACATACACATATATATATATATATGTGTATGTACATACACATATATATATGTATGTACATACACATATATATATGTATGTACATACGCATATATATATATATGTATACATATGTATACATATGTATGTATATACATACATATGTATACATATATATATATATATATGTATATACATACATATATACATATATATATGTATATACATACACACACACACACACACACACACACACACACACACACACACACACACACACACACATAATGTTATACACAATTTCATTACCACTCATGGTTTTATTTTCTTAGACTTGATGTTGGGCTGGGTATCTTTCATGTCATAAAAGATTCTAGGGAAGCTTAATAGCTTAATAGCTTCTATCAAAATGGTCAACATAATCGGTTCATCATGGTATTCTGGCAACAAAATTTTAGTTTCTTTTAGATTTGAGCATATATATATATATATAAATTTTTTTTGTTAAAGTTAATGATAGTTAATCAACTATAGTTCAATGGTCAATATTCCTTAACTTTGACTCACATTGAATTTTCAAATTTTATGGAGATTGCAACCGTGGCATTGGTTTTGTAGGGGCAATCTTTATATTTACCAATTCCAAGAGGACATTAAGTCAAATAGATGATGCACACTATCTCCTTTATTGTAGTTGCAAAAATACACCTCTGACATGAACTGCCCAATCCATTGGAGGATGTTTTGATTATTTATGCAATACATTGTGAGCATATTCTTATTCAAGATATTCTTGTGTTCTAGCAGCCTACATCAACCTATTCATCACTCATCCGAAGATGCTCCTTCTATGTACAAGCATAATAGAAATAATGGTATGCGTGAGGTGATTTGTATATGATCTTGAGGTTTTAGATTACCCCATAGAGCTAGTGAAGAAAATTCCTTTTATTAGTGCACCTTGCCAAACAATTCACATGAATTAGAGAGTATGGTTTATATTCCCATTTTAGGTTTAGTTTAACCGCCACTGTCTTTACCTTCAATATATCTAGCTTAGGATACATAAATGATGTCTATTTGCTTCGTTTTTCACCCACTCTTCTATTTGGTTCCATTCAAATAATGCCATAATCGTAAGGAGGAGATGTTATTACATTCCATGCTGCCAGTGGGAGAAAATGAAGTATGACATACGATTTGACCAAGATGATAAGGATGGAGCATTTATTTTAGACATGATTCAATCCACATTTCACATGCCTTCTCATTGTATCAGGTTCCAATTGGTGTATTGAAATCTCACCAATTACTCATACTTGAATTGCCAAAGATATTTTATCAAACACTTAGATGTCCTATCGATACTCTTTTGCATATCTTGCCAATATAAACTTCTTTCCCATGAGACTGCATATTCATTAGAGTATCATGCCAATATGGTTTACAGTCAAGACTATGTTTCCCAACCATGTTTTGCCTTCTTAGAACTTGTCTTGCAAAACGTAAACTTTCATTATCACCAATAGTAATCCATTAACACATATAATTCTTTATTAATAGGATAAGAGGTTAATAACCATCTCTAACATGCGCGTTTTGAGTAAAGATACAACCCAAACCCAAATTTCTTTCTAGAAGTTTTAGTACATAGAGAGAGATGATTTTAGTAGGTATAGAGAGAGGCACTTTTCGTACGTGGAGAGAGAATAGTTCTAGTACTTAGAGAGAGAAACTCCTAGTACATAGTAAGAGAAAGTTTGAGTATGTGGAGAGAAAAGTACATAGAGAGAGAAAGTTTTGGCATTTCAAATTATGCTCTCACTACATAATTAAACTTTGTTCTAACTCCTTGGGCAAGTTATCAAGGTAACATGCATGAAGTGCGCAACTTTTCTTATGATGGAAGGTGTGAAATTACTATCTTCTTTGTTCTTCTATTGTAATCTACAGAGTAGGCTTGAAACTTGATCCCTGGTACAACTTAGAATGTTAGTATTATAAAGAGAAACTCCATTAAGTTACATAATTGGGTCACTCTTATATTTAGTCATGATTTTTGAGTTTCTTATATAACGTTTGTGTACATTTATTTAGTTTGGAAGTGAGGTTGAGTCTAGTGCACAATGTAGAAAAAATGATAGCTAAGTTTTAATTTTCTTTTATGCAGGTGACATGTGGGTATTATTAGCATGCCAACTATAGCTTGTACCAAAATCATAGACACGTGTATCCAAATAAATTTGGAAGCATGGGAGGCTTAATAGGGTTCCTACAATTTGAAAGAAAGAAATAATGGTGTTTGTTAGAGTTGTTTTCATGGTGAATAAGTTTTTGAATACAAACAATAGTGGTTCATTTAAATTCATCTTTAAATTCCCCCAATTTGCAACTTGTACTAAGTAAGACACACAATTCAAACACATAGAATATTGAGCTTACAATAGTGGTTCATTTGAATTCATCTTTAAATTACCCTAATCTGCAATTTCTGCAGTTTATACTATGTAAGAGCCATAGGACCACCACAAATTCCAAACACCTAGAACAATGTAGAGAGGCATTGTTTTGTCAGTGTTCTAGTCAATTAACATAAGATTGAATATAGGGAGAATTTCTACTCATGTAGAAGATTACTTATTTTTGGAATCCAACTATGCTTAGACCAACAGTCTAAGCATAGTATAATGAATCACCTGTCTAAGATCTTCATTGCTTGTATTAAATGGGTGCCTTTTATTGTATTATCCTCTCTAACTACTCAATCATGATTTTCCATACTACTTTCTCAAATGATGTTCTCACTAGATTGAAGCCCTCTGTTCCTACTTGATGGGGTGCTCTCTCTAGCTAGTGCTTTTCCCTAGCCATTGTTCTTTTTTGTCTATGAGTTATTGCTAACCTTTGGGGGTGGGGGGAGGGAATATTATTGGAATGTTAACACAATGATTGGTAACTAAGTACATAGGCCATTTTTAAACCTATGTAGGTTTTCTGTAAACTTGGTTTTTAATTGTTGTAGGGTTCTGATTGACTTTAATTTATCTTTGTTTTTTTGAGATAACTTTGTAGATTTGAGTCTTTATAAGGAGATAACTTCTACGATTTCTAGTATAACTTCTCAAAAATATTTGCATGAATTAGAGCATGATAAAAATCTTGAATAAACTCCAAGTCTCTGCATCTTAATTTTTGCAACATGTTTTGCATAAAATTGTATACTTTTGTCTGAATTTAGTTTTCAAAATGGGCTTTCAATGGCCTCTAAATGTTTACTGATGTCTGAATCTTCTAAGTAATCTCCCAATATTTTCTTCCAAAGGAGACTTAATATGGTTTGCACTTCTCTTTAAAATTATTAAAATATAATATACATATTAAAAACATGTGTTGGGTTGATACATTCATATCCTAGAATTTATAAAAGAATCCAAAAAGCAACCAAAATAGCAATAAACACATCCTAAACAACAATGAGAATCTTTTGAAGCCTAATGTTAACAAGACAAGGTGTACAATTTTTTTAAAAAAATCAATCACCCTACAAATGACATTATACTGAATGTTGATGTTTCTTTGTTTTCATGGAAGAATGCTCAATGTTTATGGAGGATAACGCCGATAAGAGAAAGTAGCCAAAAATAGACACTCTCTTATTGCAATATACACCTCATCATCTAAGTATTTCAGTCTTGTCGTATGTTATGCAAACATGAAGCTTTGTCTTGTGGCAATTTCTTGCAACAAGGTCTTATGCGTTGCTCCTTATCAATTATTATTATTATTAATTTAGTGCATTTTCAAAAGAAAAGAACTTACATTATGGTATTATGTCTCAAATGTTTTGTTATCTATTTATGTCATGCAAAGTGAACCCCTTGTGGAATGATCTTTTATTACTGACAAATGAAGAGAAGATAAACAAAGTTGGTTAAAGCTTGCCCACCTTTTCACTACTCTTTCGTGAAGCCAAAACTTGCCCTACCTCCACTGTGGTAGGAACTAAGCTACCCTGAAATCCTTGTTTTTTTTACCCTTGTGGAATGATCTTTTATTGCTGACAAATAAAGAGAAGATAAACAAAGTAAGCTACAAGAATCAAAGATTTCAGAACAACAACACACAAATCATGATTTATTGTGGTTCACTAATATTGCTACATCCCTAGAAAGCAACAGGGAAAAGTTTTTTGGACACCATGCCGCCTTGGCCTTGGAGACATATAGTTGCTAGTTGTAATAGGATTTGTTATAGGATATATATCAAACTCAACCCAACTGGTAAAAGCTTGCCTGCCTTTTCACTACTCTTTCATGAAGCCAAAACTTGCCCTACCTCCACTGTGGTAGGAACTAAGTTGCCCTACAACCCTTTTTTTTTTACCCTTGTGGAATGATCTTTTATTGCTGACAAATAAAGAGAAGATAAACAAAGTAAGCTACAAGAATCAAAGATTTCAAAACAACAACACACAAATCATGATTTATTGTGGTTCACTAATATGGCTACATCCATAGAAAGCAATAGAAAAAAGTTTTTTGGACACCATGCCGCCTTGGCCTTGGAGACATGTAGTTGCTACTTGTAATAGGATTTGTTATAAGATATATATATCAAAATCAACCTAGCTGGTAAAAGCTTGCCCACCTTTTTCACTACTCTTTCATGAAGCCAAAACTTGCCCTACCTCCACTGTGGTAGGAACTAAGCTACCCTGCAACACTTATTTTTTTTTGTCATATTGACCTTTCAATTATTACTGTTAAAAGAATTTCAAAAATGATAACACATGTACTAGTAGCTGATAACACATGCATTGGTAATTGATCATTTTTAGCTTCTTTTGTTGGCCATTGGTTCATTTGTGCACTACTTTTAAGACATTTCATTAAAGACCATTCAAACATTTGGCCATAGTTACTAACATTTTTTAGGCAATAACTATTGGTGCATGAACATAACCAATTGTAAACAATATTTTGAAAAGATTGATTTTTGACCACTTGTTGTGCTCTATAGAGAGATCCATGAATATTGAGAAAATGAAACCTAATCTTTAAGTAATAAATTCACGTACAAACTTTGTACTGAAAAAGTGGATATCTGACTTACAATTTTGCAGGTGTGAGACGTTAGCCTATAGGGGAGAGGAGCACTAACTTCGTCAACATGTAGCCGCTACATGGGATATTGTAATACCTTCATTTGTTTAGAAATGTAAAATGGACATTGAACTACATCCAACTAAGTTTTGAATGTGTGATTCATCACACAACTTGTTAAAATAGTGCACCTAGTGAAATGTGTCCAAAAATGACTTTTTAAACATTCAACAAAAACATAATCTCAAAATCTCAAATAATTGAATTTAAAATTATCATTTGTTGTTAGTAGAATATTGTATAACTATATGAAATGTAACATATATGTAACTTAAATGGACCAAATAATTATTATTGATCATAAATATTTTTTATATATAACTTTTATATTAAATATAAAAGGACAAACACTTCAACACAAAAAATATATTTGTTGTTATAAAAATAACACATTATTATATAAAATATGACCTATATCCAATTCAAAGGAACTATTAGTTGAATACTATTTTTTTTTTGACAATCTCACACATTTCATGAGAAAATATAAGGAATTTATTTGTATTCACCTTTTATATTTGTGACGAGACATATTATTGATATGATTTATTCTATGCATATACATTGCTACCCCAATAAATGTACACATAAGAATAGTATTTGTACACTAAGATATCAATTTTTAGTTAAGCAATCATCTTATTTTATTAAGTGAACACATTATGTTTTGAGTGACAGAGATATATTAAATAGTTGTGGTATTTTGTTTGGGACAAAAAGTTATTTATTTCACTCATTAATGAATTCATTTAGTTATTTCTTCTATAACATTTATAAGTTTTCATGTGTTCAAGTATTGGTATATTTTTATTATTATCGATATTTAGATTTTTTATATTTATAAATAGATCAATTAATTATAATATATAGTAAAAATGTATTGCATGATTGGATAATATGTTCATGAGAGTGTGATGAACTATTGGACCTCGCTCAACTATTGGTTCCTCTCCCCTACAACTAGGAGATCACTTTGATTATAATTATTTAAAAAGATGGTAATTTTTTTAACGCTGATTATTGATGTTGACACAATATTTCTGATGCCCTATGAAGCATGTAAATACATAAGTTTTCAATGATGAAGTTTAAATTTAGCATGTTAGAATTGAAAGGTACACATCTATGATTACATTAATAGAAATTTGAGCATTGATAGTCACAATCACTATCACTACCACTTAACTAATACACTGCAACAAAAAGCCTAAAGAATAATATAAATAATATTAATTCTCCTCTTTTAAATTGAATTGCTTTAAAAAAATCATTTTTCAAAAACCTTAAATGGGTGTTGGAAACTTTGTAAGACTTATCTATATATACAATTAGTCAACAAATCTTAACATTTTAATGTTGAGATTAAGAAGCTTTCTAATGAATGGTTCATAATGCACAACACTTGGTGAAGTCTTTGCAAATGGGGTTGCAGATAGAGTGGGTTTAACCATGGAGAAAACTACATAGTTAAGTGCACTCAAGCTAAAGTAGTATTGGGATGGTTGACCTTCTAGGAAGTCAGGGTGCTTCACCTTTGTGAGCGTCACTTAGATCAAGTGTGTAGTGTTATATTTATTCTCATGAGAGATGGGTTCGTGTGAACAGCTACTCATGAAACATGGGTCAATGAGTTTGACTCAAAACTAAACAATTAAATCCTGATAGCAATATTACAATTTGACATGTGGAAAATAACTTCTACTTATCAATTGATTAGCTTAAAGGGGCTTTCAAAAGAATGGTTCATAAGGCAAAACACTTAGTGAAGGTTTTCCAAATGGGCTTACAAGCAGAGTGGGTTTAACCCTCATGGAGGAAGCTCCATAGTTAAGCATGCTCAAGATGAAGTAGTACTAGGATAGGTAACCTCTTGGGAAGTCTCAATGCTTCACCTCTATGAGCATCACCTAGATCTAATGACTGCTCATTGTTCCATCTGTTCTCATAGGAGATGGGTTTGTGTGAACCACTTCTCATGAAACATAGCTCAATGAGTTTGATTTAAAATAAAATAGTTAAATCTTGATAACAACATCATGATTTGACTTGTTGTGGAAAATATCTCCTACTTATCAAGTTTGAGCTTTTTCATGGTTCTTTTTTTGTAATTGAAAGTTAGATTGGATTTTGGAGTTCATTTGATTCATTTCTAAAAGTTCAAACAAGAGTTCATTCCATTCAACCATACAGTACAGAAAAAATGATCTAACTAAAATGTGGGATTTGTAGTTACTATTTTCTTAATATAATACTAGCACTTCTATTGAATTTTAACTTTTAAGTAACATTTATAAAAAAATAATTCATAATATAATAAACAAATGTATAATAATAAGTTGTAATAATTTACATATTTGGAGATGAAAAACATTGTAGCCATTTTTGATGTCATGTCCATCAAATATTTTAGCTGATAGACTATGTGTGGGAGTAAAATTAATATTTAGGCCAAAAATTTGATATCATTTGTTGGATTTTATTTTTTGACTAATTTTTATGTCAATCCCCTTTTAACTATGACTTTTTCTATTTTTATTTTATTTTTTTATTTTTAGTTTTAGTAGTTGTTATGGGGTATTTTTATTTTTAATTTATTTTTATATTAACTTTGGTTTTTCTTATTTTTAATATATTTTTTTATAGCTTTAGTAGCTTTTATGGGTTACTTTTAAATTTAAGAGAAGTAAAAAACTACACTTATTGTGAACATAATATCAAAATGATTTATTTTGAAATTATTTTAAATCTTATTTTTTCAGCTGTAATAGCTATTATGGGTTGATTTAAAATTATGAGAAGTAAAAAACTACACACTTATTGAGAAAACAATATCATAATTTTTAAATTTTTGTAAAATAAATACTCCATGTTTAAAACATATCATGTTTATAATCAGAGTTAAGACAAATATTTTTCATAAAGTGCTTGTAATACTAAGACATCACCATTCAACTTTACATGTTCTGAACATATGCTTCTTCATAGAAATTATTCATATTTAATCATATTTTCTCATAGAGACAATTTGTCATATTTTTCCATTATTACTCATCTTTTTGATAATTTTTTACCAATTCTTCTCATTGCACAAAATAATATACTCCTATTGGCACTTTGTACATAAACACACAACTCCTAGTTTATATTATTTTTGTGTTGGGTATAGAATTTGTTTTGAAAAAAAAGAAAAGAGATATAGTATAGAAGGTAGTGCAATGCATACATTTATTTATAATTTAACTTGTAAATATTATGTTGATTTTTTTATACAATAACATATGTGTTATAGAACAATAGGTGTCAAGTCTGGAGATTTAATGTCATGCCCATTAATATTTTTAATAACATGTTTTTATTCTTTTTTTTAAGATTTTAGACTTTGTAGAGTGAAAATAGAAAATACATTATAATGCATATTTGTATGTAGGTGGAATTTATTAGATTGACAAATATTCTAATACATTTTGGATGGGGAGGAGTGCTAGTCTCATTGGGTGAGAAATTAATTAAGAGGGCATTATCTATTCATTGAGTGTGAATTTATGGAAGAATTATAGTTCCCTTGGCCCTTAAGGCAAACCAATCTTCTATTTAGTGCATCACATCTTGCTCAAACAAGATGCTCTCTCTCTCTCTCTCTCTCTCTCTCTCTCTCTCTCTCTCAAATTTTTTATTATTATTATTATTATTATTATTATTATGCATTGAATAATGAACATTTTTTTTGTTGATTAATGAACAAGATTTAACAATGAACAAATTAGTTATCCTCTGTTGAATTTATAAGTGGGAAGATTCACTTTTGAGAGGGGGGTGAATCAGAAGTAACTAATTTTAACCATTTAAAACCTTTAGCTGATATTATTCACATGCATCTAATTCATCTAATAAACATGAAAGTAAATTTATGCATAAAAATAGATAACACACAAATTTGGTAACCTAGAAACCCTCCAAAATGAGAAGGTAAAAGTGGGGTAGGGATGACATCCACAAAGTATCACTGCAACAATATGTAACTATTTAAGGTTACAATGTTTGACCACTTCCAATGGTCTACCCTATGAAAGGTTTGCATTGTTAAAGACTTTAGACCCTATTAAAAGTGGCCTTGTTAAAGGATTTAACTACCCTGCTAAAAGTAGGCCTGGTTAAAGGACTTTAGTACATTCACTTGGAATGCCACCCTGTTAAAGGATTTACAAATGGCTGCTAGGCCAACCTAAGTCCATAGGATTTTCATATCTAATACAATTGCTAGAGAGTATTAGAAAGTCTTGACTTGATAACTTGTAATCCTCAATTTTTGATTCCAGATCCTTGTTCTACTCTGACTACTTTGATCCTTGCTTGATCTAATATGTCACTCTTCGTAACTCTGATACTCTGTTCTTGATCAAATGGATTCTACAATGCTACTCTATTCTTCACTAAGTCTTTTTACCCTTTTGTACTTTGCTATAATTCACCCATACACTTCTCTCTCACACATGCATAATGGGGTATTGTCCTCCTTTTAAAGATTTTGAAGACTTAGGGTTAGGTATGAATCTTTGATCAATATTAAATCTTCATTTCCCACTCAATTCTTGCACTTTTCCTATTGGTTGCATGCCTTCTCCATTTTTCTTATTGGTTGCATGCTGATTACATAGGTAATACAAAAGTTTCAATCTTATCTTCAAGATCCTTCGAGATTCATCCTATGTCAGCTCCAAAAACTATTTACATTTGAGTTTGTGAAGATACAAACTCATATGTTGATTCTGTTACTCGGCACTTACTAATTGCTAATGCTTGGCACATATAGGAATTTTGTGTCACTCAGCTCCTATAACATTTCTGTCTCACTCGACATCTATACTCTGCTCGGCACCTATAGTGACTCGACATCACTTATCACTCAGCATTTGAACTTCACTCGACACCTATTAAATTCTCTGGCTCGACACACACTATAGCTCAGCTTCTGTATTATACTCGACATCATCTTAAGAATTTGGTTAAGTGTGTTGATACTCAAATGTCAAAACCAATATGAGACCAACAATCTCCCCCTTTGACATGAGTGGCAAAAACACTTAACTAGACATTATGAATCTGATCTCTATGAGTATACTACACATTCTATTCAGCATATGTACAAGACTTCAAAAACTTGTTCAAAATTTTGTATACCTCAAAATATTGTAACTCCCCCTAAGCTGATGTGCCAGTTTTGTAACCAAAACTCTTGTGCTGAATTTGTTTCATGCTGACTTATCTGATACTCTTTGCCTCATTTGCACTCTGTATCTATTTGTCCCTTGTTTTTGCTCCTTGTACTCTGTATCTATTCCCTTTTCACATCTTCTTAAAGTTTTGCATCCTTTTGGTTGTATCTCCTTATTTCTCCTCAAAAATTTAAAATTTTATATCTCCCCCTTTTGTTATATCTCTCCTTATTTACACATCCATTCTTATTATATGCACAATGTTTATATCTCCGCTTGTTTATTTACATAATGCATATCTCCACCTTTATTATCTCTCCCCCTTTTTTGAAACTTATGTCAAAGGGTCCTAAGAATGAATATAATATTTTGCCAAAAATGTTTTATTTACCTCCATAATCATCTTGAGAGAAGCATCCCAATTGTCTAAAGTAATTTCCAATGATTTGTGTTGGATGGCTGTCTCTGCTACTAGATGTACTAGGCCTTCTAGAGTAGAAAGATTAGGATCTTTATTTAGTACATTTTCTACATAGGCCATTTCTTTATGGAGCACTTCTAAATGTGGGGTAATGGAGGATTGAATTTGTATCAATTTGGCCTTAATATTGGCCTCTTTTTCTATCCATACAATTAAATCTTTCTATGTGTGAAGTGTAGTTGCAAAATGCTTCTCACTCTAAGCTGGATCTTTGGCTAGTTGTGTGGGAAATCTTGAGATTTCGTTCCAAGCTCAGTATCCTTTGGCTAGTTTCTTGTGTGAAATATGATGAATCACACAACTTGGAGTACAATGAGACTACATTCCCAAGTACTATTTTTTTCTTTTCAATCTTCTTAGCCAATTCAACTTGTGAAAGTGCTATTTCACTAGATATCTTCTCATTGGCTTTCATTTGAAACTTCTTTTCAGACCATTCTAATAATTTAACATTAGTTTCAAGGTTTTCATTCTATACTTGGTCCACAATGTTGGACAATTGCTCCATGATGGGCTGGGTTTCATCAGGTACTTGCAAGCTAAATGCATCAAGAAATATTTCTTTGATCTCTACAAGTGCTTGCTTCTGTCTATACTCATTTCTAAGTATCTCTTGTCTCTTCCTTCTCTCTAGTGCCTCTTGCACTTCATTTATCTATGTTAAATTCATTGTTCTTGAGTCATAACTGGGTATGACTATTTCCTCATCAAGTTCAGGGTCTCCATAGTGAAGTACCCTTGTAACCTTGGTGGAGGTCGAGCCTGGTGCTAAAATCTGCAATGGTACCGCATCAGTGCTCAGCTTCTTAGTATGAGTCCCCGAGGTAGGAAAGTTCACCAATATTTGAATTGCCTCCTAGTCCTTTTCTTTAGGGGTTCTCTCTTCTTCTTTCTCCTCTTCTCTATTGCCTTGATCAATAATAATGATTTGAGGAGGTGCACCTTGGGTTTGTGCAGTAGGAACATCTTGCCCTGTTTGTTCCTTTGCTGGCTCCTTGACATGAGTTGTTGTCATTCTAACTGTAGAACCAACCTTAGTAGTTTTATCTTGTGTCTCTTACTCTTTAGGTTGATCTACTACAGTAGTGGAGGTTGTGAAGGTGGGCCTTGTGTGTTTTCCTTCTCCCTTATGATTTATACTACAACCTTCTACAGTTCATCTACACTCACCAAAATAGGATTTGTGCATAACTGTGATTGCAGTGTAGTTTGGTGAAGGAACTTTTTGAGATCCTCTATAGTGAGTGGATTGATGTTCTAAGCTGAAGTGTTAGGAACATCCTTTACAATTATTGTTTCTGCAGGTGCTGCATGTGGAGGACTTGGTGGTGGCAATTGGGTGTCTTGGACGCTTTGTTCTAGTTGCTGCTCTTCAGCTATTGCCTCTTCACCATGTGTCTTCTCCATTGTTTCCTCTTCTTTTTCTTTCTGTACCTCTTCCTCTTCCTCATTTTCCTCTTCTTCTTCATAATTTCTCCCTTCAAATGGGTCTTCCTACCCTTCTTTGACCATTGTTAATCCATATATTAATTTCCACATTTGTGTGGACTTTTGCACAACATCTTCAATCTAATTTTGCAAAATTCTGAAGGCTCTATATTTGGGTGCAAATTTTATCCCATACTTTTTGCTAGCCTTAGTTATTTGAACTTTAGTAAGGTCTAGAATTACTTAAGCCAATGTTGACTCCCTTATTTCCTTTTCCATCTTAAGGTAGTAATGCCATTTATTCTCAACTAATGATCTTAGCTCCTTAGGCATTGAATTATCTAGTTCAAGTGGGGTGGTCTTGAACTTAGCCATCATAGTGTAGATGGATTCTTTCACTATGTTCTGTTGTTCCTTTGAAAACTTATTAAAATCAATAGTCTTTACACTAGTTAGATCTGCATTATCTCTAATATTATTGCAAATACTTTCCAATTTAGATGTGGTAGAATGTCTTACCAATCTAAATTGCTCTTGATCATCAAAGTCTATCCTTTCTTCATCTGATTTAGGAGGTGCAACATACTTTCTTCTTTTCTTCTGTTGTGTAGGTCCTCCTTTCTTTGTAGCCTTCTACTTCTCCTATTCATTTACTACCTGAGTTGTATCCCTAGTATTTTCCCTTGTAGTTGGCTTGGCTTTGTAGCCTTTTTCTTTCCCTTGGGCTATGCAGCTAGCTATTTTTAAGCTTTTCTTTTCTTTGGCTCTGGCTTTGGTGCATCTTGCTCGGCACCTTCCTGCTCATCTACATCCTCCCTCATACCTTGGGTTAAAGAAAGTGGCCATTGACCTTGTTCCTCCTCATCATTCTCTACTTCTTCACCTTCTTCTTCTGCTACTTCTACAGTGCCTTCCCCAAATTTGGATTTTAATTTCTTAACAAGTTTTTCCTTCTTTTTCAATATGGAGGTAGTCCTCAACTCCATATCCACTTTTTATCTCACCACATCATAGATTCCAAAATGTGATGCATCCTTGTCTATTTCTTCTACTAATAATGCAATTATTGTTGCTAATGCTTCATCTATGTTGATTTCATAGCCAAGAGGTCTTAACCATCTCACTCTTGGTATGGCAGCTTGAATGCATGTATAGTCAATATCTACAATAAAGCATACATCATTTACATGTTTCTCTACTAAAGAAACTAGAATTCTTAGCCTTTGCTTCATTGACTTTTTGAAGTCTTCAAAATTGTTAGTCATTAAGGTCTCAAAATTAGCTCCCATCTGCTCAATATATTCATTTACTTGAGCTATTATTGACCTATCAGTTCTCCATGCAACTTTGCCAAAAGAAGGAAACTCATTCTAAACATAAAAGAAAATACAAATCAAAATAGCACCAAATTTGCATTGGGCTCCCTTGATTCTTCTGATTGCTACTAGATTCTCATTAATTTTTTATAGTTACAGTTCTGCAAGATCATAGGTACGATCCTTCTTCACCAATTTGTAGCCTACATCTACTGTAATGAAAGTCACATTGTTGAGTCTCCTTAGAATTTGTGTGTAATAACTTTGAGAGCAAAATCAACAAGAGGATCTTGGATGGTATCAATTGTCATCCCTCTCTTATTCTATTTAGCACTAGTAGTTTTCTCAATTGCTTCCTTTGCATCACTCCTAAGTGTCTTCGGCCATTCTAGGGTTGGGTACCCTATCACTCTATGTAGTTGTTCATTTTGCATCTTCAGTGTAGAGATCTCAATGTCCTTGACATTTAGTTCATGATGTGCATTCATCATCTGGCTTAGGGTGTCTAGTTGCATGTTTGAAATTCTTGCAAGCTCAATTGACTTTTCTTCCAATCTATTGGCAAGATTTCTCTTGTCTTCTTCTAGCATAGCCTTGTCTTCAATGGCTCTTTTCCTCTGTTCAGTCACCTCACAAAGCATCATAGCTTGTGATTCTTGTTCAAGCTTGAGTGTTCTAATTTCTTCTGCTTGAGCTCTATTCTTCTCAATTAGGTTTGCTATTGCTGCATCAAACTCTCTAGAATCTCCATTCGTAAATAGGTTGGAGGTGTTAGTTTCCTTGTATTGTGTATCATTCTCAGCTATGGCAATCTCTCTTCTTCTCTTTAAGGATTTTCTCAGTTCTTCTCTAGCTTCTTCCAAAGCATGTAAAGAAAGTTGTTTATCAATTGCCTGATTCTCTATGATCTTCCCAAGTTTGTAGACTTCCTTTTCCAGATCTTTTCACCAAGTTGTAAGGCTCCTCCTTATGATAACTTGGCTCTAATACCAATTGTTGAATTTACAGGTGGGAAGATTCACTTCTGAGAGGGGGGTGAATCAGAAGTAACTAACTTTAACCATTTAAAACCTTTAGCTAATATTATTCACATGCATCTAATTCATCTAATAAACATGAAAGTAAAGTCATGCATGAAAATAGATAACACACAAATTTGGTAACCCATAAACCCTCCAAAATGAGAAGGTAAAACTGGGGTGGGGATGATACCCACAAAGTATCACTGCAACAATATGTAACTGTTCAAGGTTACAATGTTTGACCACTTCCAATGGTCTGCCCTATGAAAGGTTTGTCCTATTAAAGACTTTACACCCTGTTAAAAGTGACATAGTTGAAGGATTTAACTACCCTGCTAAAAGTAGGCCTAGTTAAAGGACTTTAGTACATTCACTTGGAATGCCACCCTGTTAAAGGATTTACAAATGGCTACTAGGCCAACCTAAGTCCATAGGATTTTTGTATCTAAGAGAATTTCTAGAGAGTATTAGAAAGTCTTGACCTAATGACTTGCAATCCTCAATTGCTTATTCCAAATCCTTGTTCTACTCTGACTACTTTGATCCTTGCTTGATCTGATATGTCACTCTTCATAACTCTGATACTTTGTTCTTGATCAACTGGATTCTGCAATTCTACTCTGTTCTTCACTAAGTCTTTTCACCCTTTTGTACTTCGCTATAATTCACTCATACACTTCTCTCTTGCACATTCATAATGGGGTATTGTCCTCCTTTTAAACATTTTGAAGACTTAGGGTTAGGTATGAATCTACAATCAATATTAAATCTTCATTTCTTGCTCAATTCTTGCACTTTTCCTATTGGTTGCATGCCTTCTCCATTTTTCTTATTGGCTTCAAGCTAATTACATAGGTAATGCAAAAGATTCGATCTTATCTTAAAGATCCTTCGATTTCATCCTATGTCAGCTCCAAAAATGTTTTACCTCTGAGTTTGTGAAGATACAAACTCATATGCTAATTCTGTGTTACTCAGCACTTACTAATTGCTAATGCTTGAAACACATAGGAATTCTATATCACTTGGCTCCTATAGAATTTCTCTCTCGCTTGACATCTATACTCTACTCAACACCTATAGTGACTCGGCATCACTTATCAGTCAGTACTTGAACTTCACTCAACACCTATTGAATTCTCTAGCTTGACACACACTATAGCTCAGCTTCTATATTATACTCGGCATCATCTTGAGAATTTGGTTAAGTGTGTTGAAACTCAAATGTCAAAACCAATCTGAGACCAACATTGTCAAGTCTAGATGTACTAATTCAACTTTTAGCAACTTATTCAAACTCATAAATCACTCATCCAATATAGAAACTCATTAGCAACTTAACTTATTCATTAACACTTTGTTCTCTAACTAGTGTATGCCGACTAACATAAATAAACAATAGTAAATAATATGCATCACAAAATGACATTCACACATGTATGTCACTAGAATTTAATGTAAAAACCCAATTTGGAAAAAACCACCAAGTAACATGCCACCACTTTTTTAGTCTTTTGAAGTGAGCTCAGTTAAGAGCAAACAATGCTAAAGGTTACAAAACACATTGTTAGGTGTGACCTTGTTAAAGGACTTAATCACCCTATTAGGAGTGGCCTTTTTAGAGGACTTCAGATCATTCCATTAGAATGTCGCATTGATTAAAGGATTTACAATATGACTGTTAGATCAACCTCGATTAAAGGATTTTATTGTGATAATGGTTAGAAAGTAACACATTGGTTTGATTTGATAAATACAACTCACTTTGTAAATTTAGATATCCATTTGGCTCATTTCTAGTTCATTGACTGGACTTCATCACATTCTCCATCTCTGATATTCTTGACAACCCTTCAAGAAACCACTCTTTAGCAACCTTCTTACCTTTCCTCTGCTACTCTATTCTTCCCAATTCCTTCACAAATTCACCAATCAATAAATATAAAAAATCTCATGTTCTTCCTTAAATAGGTAGCTTTGATATTTTTTTCCACTTAAACATCATCCTAGATCTTAGGGTTTGATCATATTCATTGAATTTGTCCATCATTTTGTCCTTCTTTTCCTTCTTGAAACCTCTCCTTGAATCCACACCTTAGATCACTTAATAAACTTAATTCGTGCATTAAATATGCCAACTCATCAATCCTCATCATTCATGCAATTTTGACTAATCCAGAAATTCAACTACGTGGGCCTTAAACTCAATTATTTCAAAAAGTATTATTTTGCTAACACTCAGTCATCACTATGTTCTTGAGCTTGGTCAACACTGTCTAGCTCTGTCTCTATTATTCTATCACACCCTACTTACACTAGCTCACTCAGTCTTCACTATGCTCTTTCCTTCATCTTTCTTGGTCATAACTAGCACTCAACTAATACTGTTTGCTTGACTATCTTTGAATTTCCTTAATTATTTTTCTTCAATTTCTTCATTGACTTAGTAAACTATTACTTAGTCAAGCTTAGTATTTTCCTCAATAGCTCTTCTACACTTCAACTCACATAACTTCTCCACTTCATATATGATCAAACAAAACATTATCTTGTCAAAGCTAAGTGATCAAAAAAATTCACTAGTTCATCTTATTATCTTCTCTTTTCAAATCCTCTACATCAATCAACTAATATGACACTCTACTCTATTAGAAAATGTCTTAATAGTAAGGTTTGACATCAATGACAACATAACTATTGTTCCAATTATTGTTTCCAACAATCTCCCTCTTTGGCATTGATGGCAACACCTTTTGTTACCATGCAAATGCAAAAGAATTTCTCATGATTTTCCACTTGCATCTCCCTCTATGATTTGATACAAATCTTCATTAATATCCTTAGTTTCATTTTTATTCTCATCCATGTAACCTACATATGCTTCCTCTTTGCTTCTATTACACTGCTCCCCCTATGACACCAATTATAAATTCTTCATTCTAACACCAATGATATTAGCACTTGTAATGACCCCCTCTTTGACATCACTTCTTGCAAGATGGTAACACAACATCTCCCTCTTGCATTTATATCTTTAGATACTTGGAAGGTAACTTGATACATTTCTCCCTCTTTGAAAAAAATGTGAAAGACATCATTTACTATAGTCACACCATCCTCTTGTCATTATTATGACTAATCTTTGAAATATCACTCCCTCTTTCATCTTAACTTGTAGCTTCATCTACTCATACCACTATCCATTTTTTCACAGCTTTAAGAAACTCCTAAAGTTTCACCTCCTCTATTGATGTGTAAGATATTATGATCATAACAATTGATGCAATATTGCATCTCTTTTCAGTTTGCCTCAGATAGGGGAATAAACCCTAACTTACCTCTTAGACACTCAAATGTATCCTTAGGTAATGCCATAGTTAATATATCATCTATCTTCTCCTTTGTGTTCACATACTCTAGTCTTACTTCTTTATCTTGTACAAATTTCCTCATGTAATGATACTTGATTGCAATGTGTTTTGTCTTTGTGTACATCACATGATTCTTAGACATGTCTATAGCACTTGTGTTATTACAATATATCACTATAGGTTCAATAATCTCTTCCTTCATACCTTTCAAGAATTGCTTGATCCACTAAATGTTTGAACAATTAATTGTTGTTGCAATACATCCAACCTTTGCTTTGGATTAGGCAATATAATTTTGCTTCTTGCTTGTCCATTAAATTAATCTCCTACCTAGAAATAAAGCTCCCCCACTTGCACTCTTTTTGTTTGTTGGAAATGTAAGAGGAGTAATTGAGAGAGGAGGGGTGAATCAATTACCACAAAAAAAATCTAAGTCCCTTAGATGTCAATATAAACTTTTACTTAGACTAAATACTTCCTTTGCTCGGTTAGAAATAGATATTTATTGTAATTTGGTTAACAAAGAAACCTTAAGATATTGGCTACATAATCATAAAGCATTAAGTGAATAACATGAACATATGAGACACCAAGAGTTGATGTGGAAACCCAATATGGGAAAAAACACCAATGCAGCTAGTTATAATTTTTCACTCTTTTGAAGTGAGCCCTGTTAGGAGCCAATCCTATTAAAGGTTACAAAACACATGGTTAAGTGTGGCCCTATTAGAGGATTTAAATCACACTGTTAGTAGTGGCCTTGTAAGAGGTCTTTAGACACTTCAATCAAGAGATACTACATTATAAGAGGATTTAAAAAATGATTTTTAAGTCAAATTTATTAAGATATTTCTTTATTACTACAATGGTTAGAAAGAAACAACAATTTGACTTGATTGATGAAGCAACTAACTTTGCAAATTCAAATCATTGTTCTGTCTTAAGCTCTAGATCCTTCCTGATTAGATATTTCCTTCTAGCTTAACCTTCACACTTTCTGTTCTACCTTGTATTTTCTTATATCCATCTCTTTTATTCAACTTGATACTTTCACTTATCCCCACAACTTGACCTTTATTATATATCATAAGCTAGGACAAGTCAACTTGTAAACCCTTTCAAAAATTCAATAAACATCCATTTAGTTGGCTTGTATTAATCAAATAATTACCAAAAGTAATCTGCTATCAATCGGCTAACACTAGACTAAACACTTGGTTACTACAAAACTTTCTTTGATAACCAATCAAACTTGGTTAATACTAGCTTCCTTCATTGACCAACTTGACTTAGTTTACACTAACTCTCTTCATTGACCAACCTAAATAGATTTATACTATAATCTTCTTGGTTGATACTGTAAACTTCCATAGTGCTTGACTAAGCTCAATTAACAGTCATTGTGCTTAGTTAGAGTGTGACATTTGGTTAACATCAATGACAATATACAATTAAATAAATGTTTTCAACAATCTCCCTCTTTGACATTGATGGAAACACAACATGTCGCTATGCAAAGAAAGCTTTGGAGAAAATATCCTTAGTTTGATTCTAATTTATCATCCATGAGAACTCCCTCTTGCATCTTATCTTCAGACTCTATCTGAATCAACTCCCCCTCTTGCTCTTGTACAAATCTCTTCCTCTAATTCTTTTCTTTGGAATGACATCAATATCTCGCTCTTTTATGTCAAATGCCAAAGACTTTATTCAATGAATTTGTAATGTACTTGATATACTAATTCATATGCAATGTGCTCTAAATATCTTACATCAACTTGATAAATCTTCAATACAACTTGGTTGATGCATCACTAATCTGTACTCTAGTGAGAATCAGATAGGGGAATGATCCCTAGCTTACTTCTTAGATACAAAAATTCATCCTAAGGTAATGGCTTGGTGAATATGCCAACTATCTTCTCCTTGGTGTTTACATATTCCAATCTCACCTCTTTGTCTTGAACCAATTCCCTTAGGAAATGAAATTTGATTGCAATGTGTTTTGTCTTGGAGTGCATCGCTAGATTTTTGGATATATTGATTGCACTTGTGTTATCACAATAGATAACTATTGGTTCCTTGATTTATTCCTTCATTCTTGACATCAATTGTTTGATTTACATTATGTTAGAATAATTAATTGCTACAACAACATATGATGCTTCTGCTACGGATTGAGAAATACAATTCCGCTTCTTACTTGTCCAAGACACTAGCCTCTTTCCAAGAAAGAATTCTCCTCCACTAGTAATTTTTCTATAATCAATGCTTCTTGCCCAATCTGCATCAATCAAGGCTCTTAATTCAATATTTTTCTCCTCTCTTGTACCATAACCTATAATTGTTGGTTCCTTTTAGATATCTCAGGTTTCTTTTGACTGCTATCATGTGATTTTCTTTAGGATTAGCAGAGAATCTTAAAACTATGCCAACTTCCAATGCAATATTAGTTCTTGTGTGAATCACATATTGAAGTTTCTCAATCATTGGCCTATAAGAATTTTGGTTTACCTCCTTTGAATCATGATCCTTTGAGAGCTTATGTCCAATAGACATAGGTGTACCAACTAGTTTGGAATCTTCCATTCCAAATACTTTAAGATAAAAAATTAGGCTTATATCTATACCAAATTCATAAGGTGTTTTGTTTGTACCTTTCTTTAATTGAGCTCAATTTAGTGTGTGAATTTTTGTGTTGATTGCTTCTATCCAATACTTTGGCACAACATCATTTTCTGATAATAATGTTCTTGCACATTCTATGATGAATCTATTCCTTCTCTCTACTATTCCATTTTGCTATGGATTTCTAGGTGCTAATACTTATCTTTTGATTCCTCTTTCATTGCAAAACTCATTAAATTCATTTGAGATGGATTCTCTTCCTCTGTCTAATCTTAGGCATTTAAAAATTTTTCCTATTTCTTTCTCAACTCTAGCCAAATGCCGTTTGAACTTTTGAAAATCTGTAGACTTATCTTTTTAAAATATTACAGTCATCATTCTAGAGAAATCATAAAAAAAAAAAATGAAATATACATCTCCACAATAGCTTTCTACACCAATTGGTCCACAAAGATTTGTGTGAACTAGTTCCAAAACATCTTTAGAGTTATAGGACTTACTTTTGAAATTTCCTTTACTCATTTTTCCAATTTGACATTGTTTGTACATTCCCATTTAAGGTTTCCTTAGATAAGGTATGCCTCTACTCTATTATTCTTTCTTATGTTGATCATATTATCAAAGTTAACATTACACTTTATTTTATGCCATAGCCAAATTTCTTCAACTTGAGCTAATAAACATAATCTTTCATTGTGATCTAGATAAGAAAATTTACCTTTAATCTGATTTCTAGTTCCATCTAGTTTTCCCTTTCCATCCAATAGTTTGGCTTTCCCATTCATGAATTCAACTTTGTATTCTATATTGTTTAGTTGAGCTACACTGAGTAGATTATGTCTTAATCCTTAAACCTAATAGGATTTCTCACATTTTATTTCATCAGTCATTGCAATAATACATTTTCCTTTTACTTAACATGGTTCATTATTCCCAAATATTACACTTCTACCAGTCATGTGATGAGAACAACCACTATCTATGATTCGTGTATCATTTTTTATAACATGAGAGATAAGTGCCATTTTTTCATTTTTGATAACATGAGAGATAAGTGATATTTTTTCATTTTCCTCATCATCAGATTCATCTTTGACAGGAATATAAACTACTTCATCTTCATCATCATCATTATTAGAATATTTTGCAATGTAACACGATTTCTTACTTTTGCCTCTAAAGTCCTTGTAGCTTATGAAGTCTTTCTTGCATTTGAATTCACTAAACTTCTTTTCTTCTTTATCTTCCTTGTTTGTACATTTAGCTACAATGTAGCCAACTTCCTCACATGAGAAACAAATTAGTGGAATCTTTTCTTTGAATTTTCCTTTTCCCTTCTCTGCCCTTTTTACTAGGAGAGCCTCAATAACTTCAAGGTCCTCATTTGAATCCTCTTCATCTTCACTATCAACTTGCTTTCCTTTTGAGTTCCCTCCTTTTCTACCAAGGGTTAGTTTAGTGTTGAATGCAGATTCAAGATTGTTAGGAGTATAATTATCAAAATTGTCCAACTCAAAAGTACTCAATCTTCCCACAAGAGTATCTAGGAATATATCATGTGTAGGATTGCATCTCATCTCTTGAATAACTAAAACTCTAATTACATAAATAGGAAGAAGAGTTCTTAGCACCTCACTAATTACTATTTTATCATCAATTGTTCCACCTGAAGCTTTGATTGCACTAACACTTTCTTTGACCCTTTCACTATACTAGGTGATGTTCTCACCTTCTTTTCTTTTCAATCGATCAAACTTTCCTCTTAAGCTTTCAGCCATAGCTCTTTGCACATTTTCGTCACCTCCAAAGACTTTCTTCAATTTTTTCCACATGTCAAATGCAATAGGACAATCTTTGACTTCATCAAATTTAGAATAGTTCAAAGAGGATGCAATATCAATCATCATAATGTTTTTCTCCTTTTCTGCTTTAATTTTCTTCACATACATAGGCTTGGGTGGTGCCACATATTTGTTCTCTAGATAGAATACACCATCATCACTAATGCTTGATAAATGAAACTTCATCAACTCTTGCCATGCTGAAATTTTTTCTTTGTTAAGTTTAGGAATTTCCCTTCTATAAGACATCTTGATCTTTAGCTGAGGTCCTTAAAACCTTTTTTCTACAAGCACCAATGCTCTGATACCAATTGCTGAAAATTAAGAGAAATAACTGAGAGGGGAGGGGTGAAATCATTACTACAAAAACAAATCCATGTCCCTTAGATGTTAACAAAAATTCTTAATCCTTAAACCAAATACTTTCTTTGCTCGGTTAGAACTAGATATTCACTATAACTATGTTAACAAAGAAATCTTAAGATATTAATGTGTATTAACCTTTAGTAACTTAGTTGCAAAAAAATAAAGCATTAAGAAAATTACATGAACACATGAGACACCAAGATTTGACATGGAAACCCAATATGGGAAAAACAACCAATGCAACTAGTTACAAATTTTTCACTCTTATGAAGTCAACCCTATTAGGAGATAACCATGTTAAAGGTTACAAACCACATGATTAAGTGTGACCCTATTAGAGGATTTGAATCACCTTGTTAGGAGTGGGTGTTAGAGGACTTTAGACACTTCAATCAAGAAATGCTGCCTTGATAGAGGATTTGCAAAATGATTGTTAAGTCAACTTTGTTAAGAGATTTTTTTACTGCTACAATGGTTAGAAAGCAACAACAATTTGACTTGATTGATGAAGCAACTAACTTTGCAAATTTAGATCACTATTCTAGCTTAACCTATAAATTCTTCCTGATAAGATGTTTCGTTACATCTTAACCTTCACACTTTTTGCAGGAATAGATAAGGAGAAGGGAAACTTATAACATATATTTTACCCATCTCTTGGATTAGATCAAAGATTGTGAAGAAATATATTAAAAATCACTGGCACATGCTATGTGCTAAATGAAGAAATGTTAGTTTTCATTAGAAGTTCATAATCCTAAGGATATTTGCACTTACAACCTAAGTCATAGACAAATCTCTAAAGAATATAAATTGGATGAATTGATATTTCAAATTTCATCTTGTCTTCAAAAACAAACAAGAAAATCAATTTAAGAAAGCACCATCAATGTCATTTTTTGTTGTAATTTGGATGATCGAGAATAATGTGGTAATGGTATCAAACATGAGGAAGTTTCCCTTTTTAGGGCTGAATAAGATTAAGACCATCTGTGGACAAGCTGGATGCAATTATCTTGAAGAAAATGAAATATGTTTGAAGAGTGTGAATGCTTGAAGGGTGAACAAGCTATCAAAGTTGAAGTGTGTGAACGCAAAGCATAATGGAGGATTAAAACAGAGATCTATAATCTTCAAGTGAGTTATAATTTGTTATCAGATCAAGCCTTGTTGTTGCTTTCTAATCATTGTGTTAGTCTAGGGTAAATCTTTTGGATTAAGGTTGACCTAATAGTCATTTGTAAATCCTTTAACCAAGTGAAATTCTAATGGAATGGTTTAAAGTCCTCTAATAAATCTCACTCCTAATAGAGTGATTTAAATCTTTTCACCAAGTCACATTTAACAACATGTATTATAACATTTAACAGGGTTGGCCTTTCACATGGCATCACTTCAAAAGAGTGAGAATTAATAGCATGTTATTGATGGTTTTTCCTAAATTGGATTTCCACGTAAAATCCTTGTGTCAAATTGTGTGAATATTCATATGGTGTTTTATGTTTACATTTCTACAAAATTGTTTTGACCTAGGACAATAACCTACAAAGTTTAAGTATCGTATGATCTAATGGATGCATGCATGATAAGGTGTTATGGATATGGGCCTACTAAGCATTGAAAAGTTTTATTTGTACATCTGGACATTGGATAACTGATTCAACCCCCCACACCCCATAGTTTTTCTAAAGAATTCCAACAATTAGTATTAGAGCCATAGTGCTTGAGAGGACTAGTTTGAAGGTACTAGAAGCAAAAGATCAAGATGTCCAAAAGAGAGGTACCCAAGCTTAACAAGGAGAAAAACCCTACATGGAAAATTTTGATGAAGCTACATCTAGGTGGACTTGGAGATCATGCACAATCTACCATCACCATTGAGCATGTTGACCTTGTTGGAGCCCTAATTCTTAAGGATCTAAAAAGAAAGAAAGAACACAATCAAGCTATGTTAGAGATTGCATCTACCCTAAGCTACACTAAGTTTAATGACATAGAGGAATGTGATACTACTAAGAAGATGTGGGATGCTATAGAAAAGATCTATGGAGGAGACACAAATGTGCTAAGAGCCAAATCTTGAAGTTTTAGAGGTAAGTTTGATGATATGAGAATGCAAGAAGGTGAGAATATAGTTCAATATTGTGCCAGAGTAAAAGAAGTAGTTAATGCTATTAGAGGAGCAACTAGTAATATTGAAGATGAGACTATGATCAACAAAGTACTGAGAACCCTACTTCCTATCTATGCTATTAGAGTCTCTACCTGGTAACGATCTGACCCTTGAAGGATTGATAGGTAGACTCACTACCTTTGAACTCTCTAATTTTGATAATTTCAAATATGAGAATGTTGAATCTTATTTCAAAGCTAAACTGTTATTAAAAGAACCTAAAGAGAAGAAGAAAAATGTCAAATATGTTTCTAGTGACAATGATACAGATGAGGAGGATGTAGAACAACTTGAAACATTGTTGTAAAGGAGATTTCATAGAGGTAAAGGAAAATTCAAAGGTAAGTTACCTATCATGTGCTTTAATTGCAATAAGGTTTGTCATATTGTTGCTAGATGTCTAGAGAAGAAAAATAATAGAAGTGGAGACAAATACATAAGTAAAAGAGATGAGGACAACAAATATTATAAAGACAAAGGAAAGAAGTCTTGCTACATTGATAAAGAGGAAACCAAAGATGGATTTGACGACCATGATGATGAAGTGGTGTATGTTGCTATGAAGGATGATTCAGACGAGGATGAGGTAACCGCACTAGTATCTTATCTAAACCAGTGTGACATATGGATCATTAACAATGGGTGTTCACATCACATGACTGGAGAAAAAATTAAGTTCATTACCTTGATTATTATAATGGAAATAGTGTAAGGTTTGGTGACGATGCACCCTATCTAATAAAAGGTAAAGGATCAATCAAACTCATAGAAAAGATCATGTGTGACAATGCTTATTATGTAGAAGGACTTAAAACTATAACTTGTTGATTGTGTCACAATTGAATATTTTAGGTTGCAAAGTTGAGTTTGAGAACAAGATAACAAAGATCTGTAACACTGATGGCAAACTATTTGGGAAAGGTGATCAGACTAGAGGTAATCTATTTTATCTTGATATAAATGATGCTACTTGTCTTGTTGTAGAATTTAATGATGTGTGGCTATGACACAAGAGGTTATGTCATGTTAACTTTGGTAACTTAGTGAGTATCAGTAACATGAAAACTGTTAGAGGTTTTCCTAAACTAAAGAAGCCTGACAATATGATTTGGAAATAATGTCAGTTAGGCAAGATGACAAAATATAGTTTTAAAAGTAAGACTCACACCTCTAAAGAAATTTTGGAAGTAGTTCATCCTAATTTGTGTGGACCAATTGATGTGCAAAGCTACAAAGGTGAAAATTACATTATCCTATTTGTTGATGATTAATCTAGGATGATGACAGTTATATTTCTGAAATAGAAATCTGATGCTTTCCAAATGTTTAAGTGGTACTTAGCTAGAGTTGAAAAGGAGAAATGAAAAAGCTTGAAATGTCTGAGATTTGATAGAGGTGGAGAATTTACATCAAATGAGTTTTAGATGTTCTGAAATGATAGAGGAATCAAGAGACAAACTTCTACACCTAGGACCCCTCCACAAAATGGGATTGCTAAAAAGAGGAACATATTTGTAATGGACTATGCTAGAACACTCATGATGGAGAAGAATATTGCATTGAAATACTAGAGAGAAGATGCAAGTACATCTATCTATACCTCGAGCTGTGTACAAGTCAAGAAAGGTACTCATTCAACACCTTTTGAACTATGGTATGGATACTCACCCAATGTAAAATATTTTAACTCACTTGGAAACAAGTGCTACATTCTTAAGGATTTTATGAATGGTAAATTAGGTGCTAAAAGTGAAGAAGGTATATTCCTTGGCTATTCCACAAGAAGTAAAGCTTATAAGTGTTTAAATACAAATACTAACAAAGTTGTGGAAAGTACAAATGTAAAGTTTGATGAATATACAAAAGTACATGGAGTTGAACCTATGAAGGAACCTGAAGAGTACAAATCATTTCTATACTTTTATGAAGGTATACCTGATGATGAAGATGATGTAAACCAAGTTGTAAGTCAACAACAAGTTTCTATGACTGTTGAGTCATACATAATGAATGTTGAGTTGCATTCAGGAACTAAGTTATAGTTAGGAGCCAAGTTTCAAATAGAAGGTGAGACACATTCTAATTCTGAGATAAGTGTACATGAAAGAAATTTCAATCTACCTGATAGAGAAGTACATAGTGATTTAGAAGTTGACAGACCCATTGAAGAAAGAAGAGAAGAACTGAGATTGTCAAAGTATGTCAAAAGACATCACCCTACTAAACAAATTATTGGAGATGAAGATGCTAGATCGATGAAAAGGAACATATTGAGAAGTGATACCTACTTTTTGAGCATGCATGAGCCTAAGAAAATGAAAGATGCCTTAGAGAATGAGAACTAGTGTAAATCTATGAAAGAAGAGATTGATTAGATTGAGAAGAACAAGACATGGACTCAAGTACCCAAACCAGATGGCAAGAATGTGATTGGAACCAAGTAGGTGTAAAAAATAAGTTAGATGAAAATGGTGAAATCACAACGAATAAGGTAAGATTAGTTTGCAATGGGTATGCACAAGAAGAAGGAATGGACTATGGAGAAACATTTTCCCCTATTGCAAGATTGGAAGGAGTAAGAACTTTGATTGCTTACTCTACATAGAAAGGTTTCAAAATGTATCAAATGGATGTGAAGTCAACATTTTTCAATAATATATTAGAAAAAGAGGTTTACATTGAACAACCTAAAAGATTTTTTGATGCTAACAATACGAACATGGTATGTAGACTACACAAATCTTTATATGGTTTAAAGCAAGCCCCAAGAGCGTGGTATGAAAGATTTCATAGTTATCTTGTGAAGATTGGTTTTGAGAAGACTGATGCTAACAACAATTTGTAGTTGAAGACAAAAGGAGGTAAAGGTATTTTACTAGTTTAAATTTTTATTTATGATATCATATTTGGAGGTCAAGATACATTATGTAAGGCATTTGAAAATGAATTGAAGAAAGAATTTGATATGTCTATGTTTGAAAAAATCAAGTTCTTTGTTGGTTTGCAAGTATATCAGATGAAATATGGCATATACATCACTCAGTCAAAGTATGTGAAAGAAATAGTGAAATATTTTGGATTGGAAGATACGAAACTAGCTAGCACACCTATGGTGATAGGACATAAATTGTCAAAGAATGACGATTCTACTGATGTGAATCAAACATTGTATAGGTCTATGATTGGCAAGTTACAATATGTTCTACATAGAAGACTTGACATTACATTAGTTGTTGGGATTTTTGCAATATTTTTTGCAAATCCTAAGGAGAATCATTTGATGTTTGTTAAGAGAATTATGAGATATCTAAAAGGAACACAAGACTATGGTCTGCACTACAAGAAAAATAAAAAAATTGAGTTAAGGGCCTATATAGATGTTGATTGGGCTAGAAACATTGATGATAGAAGGAGCACAAGTGGTGAAGCATTTCTCTTAGGAAAGAGGTTGGTCACCTGGACCAGTAAGAAACAAAATTTCATATCTCAATCTACTGCTGAAGCTGAATATGTGGCTCCTATAGTAAATTATACAAATGTGGTATGGAGGAGGAAAAAACTGAACCCATGGTACTTTATTGTGATAATAAAAGTACTATAAACACATCAAAGAATCATGTGATGCACATGAAGACTAAGCACATCACAATCAAGTATCATTACTTGAGAGAGTTAGTTCAGGACAAAGAAGTGAGGATGGAATATGTGAATACAAAGAACATATAGATGATATATTTACAAAAGCTTTAGATAAGGATGCACATGAATACCTTAGAGGTAAACTAGGGGTGATACCCCTATCCAAAGCTACATAAGAAGCATGAGTAGTGACTTGCATCAATTGAGTTGAATATTGTATCTTACAACTTGATGTAGTGGATCTTACTTTAGGAGCTTCCTAAAGTAATGAAGGAACTAAATTAGAAGACTTACAGTCACATGCAAGGTGATAAAGGGAGAACTGAATTGATTATATCTATGTACATAGGTGACAAGTCTTTATCATTGTTGTCAAAGAGGGAGATATAAGTACTAAGGGAGATAAGTGGAGATAGATACCTGCATATTAGAAAGAGGGAGAGATACTCTAAAGAGAGAGATATAAGAAATATAAACCTAACCTACATAGGGAGATATAAAAGGAGATTGATAATACTCACATTACCCTACATAGAGGAAGGACATGTACCAATAGAGGGAGAAATTTCAAAAATATTATTTTCTTTTTGGTATTGTTGTTGGTATTGGTTTGCCATCAATGCCAAAGAGGAAGATTGTTGATATGAGATTGTTTTGAAAGAAACTATAATGGAACAATTATTATTTTGTCAATGATGTCAAAAATGCTACCTACTAGTGAGACAATTTGTTTTTGGACTTGAAAAGTGGAGATAACAAGAGCACCTCAAGAAAGGTTGAGTTAGTTGGTATGTAAAAGAAGCACTAAGACCAAGTAAGATATTGATACTATCATGTATTGTTTATCTACTTAAAGTCTAAAATGAAAGATTACTCAAGTTAAGACTGGAAGAAGATCAAGTAAGAAAAGTGCCTGCCAAGCCTTGCCAAGTAGTTAGTGCAAGCAAAGTAGAAATCAGTAAAAGCTGAGTGAAAATCAAGAGGTGTTGAGAAAAGATTAAAAAAATAGTGCAAGCTGAGTGATTTTTAGTATATGCTAAGAAAAGTTTAGTTGGTGCCAAGAATCAGTAAACTTTAGTGTTTTTCGAGTGAACTAGTGTTGGCTAAGTGATAGAATAGTATAGATGTCGAGTGACAACAAACAGTGTTAAATCAAAGATTTGACGAATCTAAGCTAACTAATTTGAATTCTTGAATTATGTGAAGCATGTGGAAGATAACTATGATGAGATGGTGGTACAGAATTCAAAGTAAACTGTTTCAAGGTGAATTCAAGGAAGATTGTAGAAGAAGTTTCTAGTGTAATCAAATGAAAAAGTGGGTAGATTCATTGTATCCTACCCAATTCTACCTAATTCTAAAATGGACGATTGTGGTGAAGTGACAAAAGATCTAAATTCTCTATTTATAGAGATAGCTTGTTAGAATCAAAGGTTTTCATGTGCGAGAACCTAAGGAAGATAAGAAGTCTTGGGTATTGCTTCATTTAGTGGCTGAATATAAGAGACTGTAGTTGACATATAAAGCAAGAAGGTTGAAGAGTACAAATACTTGAAGGGTGTACAAGCTATTAGAGCTTAAGTGTGTGAAAGCCAAGCAGAATGGAGGACTAAAAAATAGATCTATAATCTACAAGTGATTTGTAATTTGTTATTAGATCAAGCCTTACCATTACTTTTTAATTATTGTATCAATCTAGGGTAAATCCTTTTTTTAAGGTTGACCTAACAGTCTTTTGTAAATCCTTTAACCAGGTGACATTCTAATGGAATGGTCTAAAGTCCTCTAACAAGGCTCAATCCTAACAGAGTGATTGAAATCATTTAACCAAGTCACATTTAACAGTGTGTATTGTACCTTTTAATAGGGTTGGCCTTTCACAAGGCATCACTTTAGAAGAGTGAGAATTAGTAGCATGTTACTAGTGGTTTTTCCCAAATTGGGTTTCGACTTAAAATCCTTGTGTCAATTGTGTGAATGTTCTTATGGTGTTTCATGTTTACATTTTTGCAAAATTATTTTGACCTAGGACAATAACCTACAAAGTTTAAGTATTGTATGATCTAATGAATGCATGCATGATAAGGTTTTATGGATATGGGTCTACTAAGCATTGAAAAGTTTTATTTGTACATCTAGACCTTGGATAATTGAATCACCCCCTCTTAGTTATTCTAAAGAATTCCAAAAAAAGAAAGAAGAAGAAAAGAATAGAGAAGAAAATAAGGAAGAAAATCTTAAGAAAGTGACTGAGAAAATAAAAGTCCGTTGGAAAATCAGAGTTCAAGATAACTCCAACTTCAAACCTTAGCTAAAGCATGTTGAAATAGAGGAAGAACCCTTACAAAAAAAGATGACAAAGCAAGAAGAAGAAGTTAGTGAACCCATCCAATAGAATCCTCAAAGGGAAAGTGAACTAAGTTCTTCAAGGTCACCACTCTAATCATTTTTGCAACTCTATTTGGAGAGAATGATGATCAAATTGAGTTGATATCATATATGAGCAAGATAATTGAGAAAAACAAAAGAGTAAAGAATATGAAAAGTTCATTGATGGAAGTCACTGACAAATTGCAGAGTATCATATCAGTCAAAGTTATTGGATTTGACCTCAGAAAAGAGCAAAGGAAGTGATCAAAGATTTTGATAATGAGCTCATATGGTTATTAGAAATTGCAGCTATAAAGGTTTAGAGCCTTCATGATGCTGGAATGTTTAGAAATTTTTGTGAGAACATTAGAGAAGACTTGAAGAGTCTTGATGTATGTATCAAGGAATTAAGGAGATGTTTGACTGAAGCAAAAGAATTATATGGAAAATGTATTTTGTCACATGATTTTATCAAAGATATATTATATGAGCTAACAATCTAAATGATAATGTTGAAGACCTTTATTACTAAAGTGAAAATTTCTAATGTACAGATCATGGACTTAGAGAGAAGAGTTAGTAGAATTCATGATGATATTGGGCTATTAGAGTTGAAAAAGGAAAAGATATTAAAAATATTCTCACTATTGAGAGAGAATCTTACCTTATAGATTGACTATGTGCAAAAAGAATTAGATGAATTCCTTTCAGCTAAAGCATCATATGAAAAGTTTTTGTATTCAAATATAAATGTAGTAGATATTACATCTTATGGGCTATGTGCATTAATCGACACATCTAAAGTAATCAAGCAAAGGACATTTGATAAGGAATTCTCTATCTTGAAGAATAATTTTGTAGATTGCAACACACTGATATCAACTCAACAATCTTAAAGGTAGAAGTTCAAAATTTTTATTTGTATATAAGTTTTGACACCACCTTTGTCATTGATGTCAAAGGGGGAGTATAGTAAGGAAAATTTTATGTAAAGAATATAATTGTGTAAGACTATATAGTAATAAAATTATATAAGGGAGTTATAAGTAAGAGCATAGTCAATGGGGGAGTATCCTTATGTAAATATGATAAGAATACGATAATGATCCACAATTTTTGAAATTTTTTTAATGGCCATGTAACATATGTTACAAGTTTTGAAATTTTGTAATTTTGAGTTTTTTGGGACTTTGCCAATTTTCTCATATGTTGCCATCATTGCCAAAGGGAGAATTGTTGGAAATTTGGCTAGGGTAGATGATATAAGGTTGTAATTTATGGCAACATATAGTCAAGATCGAGTGAGAAAATCATGGAGATAAAGACTTGATAAAAGTACTTAGAAAATTATCTAAGTATTACATAATTTATTTGTTAGCAAAGAGACCATTTTGATCAACGTAGTTTATAGAGGTACTTTTGGCATGTGCACACTAAGGTATGAATAGAAAGGAGTATGAGGGTACTACAAACAAGAGCATGAGGTTACATAGATAGTACAAACAAAGTTATTGTCATTTATCCAATTGTAGTAATGGGACGAATGGACATGATAAAGACAAGGAATCAAATATTTTATATTAAGGAATTATTTTGTTTATAAAAATAATTACTTGATTAATTATGGACGACATCCTAGATGTTAACCCTAAGTTAGCAAGAGTTAATTTTGTATTTTGGCAAGCATGTAAAAGTATGAAGGCCAATAATATAAAGAAATGTAGTATAAAGGACATAACTTGAAATGCGAAGTATGAGTGTGAATGTGAAAGTGTAATTGTAAATGATTATAATATTATTTTGAGATATGAATTCTGATGTTAGATTACAATAATATAGGCATATGATTAGTTTTGTGAAGAGAAACAAAGGCAAATCAAGGATTGAAGATATCAACAGTAGTAAGAGGTACTCCAATGAGAACATGCACGACATGCCATAATACATATGTGTAATGTTGGGATCATTCCCTCGGCCAAAGACCATCCCGTTGCATAGAATGTCTACTCCTCAAGTACTCCAACATGCACAATATCCAATTATCTTGATTAATGTGAATTCCCAAACCCCCATAACCTATTAATTTTATTAATGTATCTACTTGATTACAAAAAATCACATGTAGAATCGACATGCATAAGGTCCTAGTCTTTAACACATTGGATCCTTTAGCATCCACTTATGGGCCCTAGCACCTACAGTGAGCTACTCACCTAGGTAATCTACTCTACTCATAGAAATAATCCAAAAATACAAGATTTATAGGGCATAATAACCTAGGGTCTCATGTGCCCTACTCCCAAACCATAACTTATACATCAAGCATAGTCACATGAACAACACCACAGGATCACAGAGATATAAATGACTTCCTTTTCCAAGGAACCACAAAATCCATAAGCCTTTGGTGATCAAAATAAACTCATTGGAAAACCATTTCAAACATCCACAAGAAAAATGGTTTAGGGCACATTTTTTGGGTCCCATATCGCTAGGTCAGTCCATTAAACCCTAATTCACCAAACAAGAAATAAAATGTAATTGTTGAAGTTTATGAAAGATCAACCCCACAACTCCCAAGAATCACCTACATGCAAAAACCTGTCATAGAAAGAGAGAAGCAAAAGCTATGGAGGCTAGAATTCCTAGATCCATAGATGAGACATTCTTGATGAGCAAAAAAAGAGATTGCTATAATCAAAACTGAATTAATTTTTACAAAGAGAGATGGATCCTTATAAAAGGAGATCAAAACCCTAACATGAATCTAACTTAGGTTGCATGATAATAATTAATAAAAGAATTAATTAGTATATACCGAAAGTTTAGCTTAAGTAAACTAGAGATAATAAGTGACTTAATATCAAAATGATTTAATTAATAAGGCAATATCTTATTACTCTAACACCCCCCTTACGATAAACTTAGGGAGTAGCTAAAAATCTAGAAACTACTACTAAATGTAAATTTGGGTCTTGACAACAAAACTTGATCAGGTACCCAAGCACAACCAAATCTCTAAAAAGAGGAGAAATAGAGAAAAACACATGGGAAAAACCCTACTCAAAAAAGAGATGGAAAAAAGGTTCTAAAAGATAGGAACAAAAGGTGATCATGAATGTAAGGAAACTCAGGTGTGGAAACAACTTCCTACACTAATCACTTAAGGAAAGTATCTAATCCCTTAAGGAAAGTATTGTGCAAATTCCCATTAAATCCTTACAATTTTAGATTTGATATTATGTAAACAATAATATTGCAGTCAACTGTGGATATATAAAATAGATAGAGAAAGAAAACACATAAACACAAAGATATGCTGGTGGGGAAAAACCTTTCAGTAAAACAACTCCACCCCTCCAAAACCTGCACAATGTATTATCTTCAACATAGAAGGTTACAACACACTTGTAATGTAAATTATTTTAGGAGAAAAGTGACACAGAAGATCAAACCAGTAACAACATATCATACCAACAATACACTTTCTCAATTTCCAATGTGCAACCCAAAAAATGCTTATATCATGCATGAGTTGGAGACTCGAGAGTATAGTAATCAATGAGAAATTGCCACATGTATTCATGTCTTCACCTATTATTGAATCTTCTAGAGATAACTCTAACACATCATAGGAATCCATCATAACCATTTCAGTCGTGATCTCCTTACACACAATTCAAGATGCTAACATATACAAGTGGAGTGACACATCAACATGCCAACTAGATATGTACACTCACACTTAATTACATTATTTGCAAAAAATACATTTACAAAACAAATAATAAGAATAGGAATTATCCAAGGTTGAGACACCTTATTCCTAACAATGAAGAATATCACTGAAGCATGAAGCTGCAAATACTGCCAAAATGCTAATATGAAGAACCTCTACTATATAAAACATGACCAGGTAGAGAAGAATAAGTCTAAAGAGTTGATCAATAGAAGATGGAAGGTATCTTCATGGACTCCAAAAAAATTAATGAAAGAATGTCTATATGGTAAATGATCCATCTCACCAAAATGCATAGGTATCCAGCTACAGAAATCACCTAGTACATAGGGTCAAATACTTAATACATAGATCTCTCCATTGAACTAAGAAATAAATAGAACCAACATACCCCCCCTATAATGCTGAGAGGTAAGACATAAATATTGAAACTCAATGCAATATCTCTTGTAGAAAGAAGAACCAAGAACATCAAGAGTGCAAAAGAAGTACAAACACTTATAATGGCACATGTCATCAACACATGATGAGGCTAATGTCGAGGAAGGAACACTCACTTGACAAAGGAAGATGATGAATATAGCCAACATGAAACTCCCCAAGGAAATTTATAATATAGTGTGAGTACAAAAAAACACAAAGATGTCCAAGATCCCAAAATGCAACAAAGTGACATTTTATCTCAGTGCATTTTCAAAAATACTACAAAAGGATGTCAACAAAGATCAAAAGAGACATAACACTAATACAATAGATAGAACAACCCATGAAAAATCATCTGAAACAACAAAATTGATCTTTAGAACTAAAATAACCAAGATAGCCATTAGAATGCAGAAAAAGCAAAAAACTAAATGGGATGTGCCTGGAGCAGAATCTGGAAAATAGAATGTCTCAAGATATGTCTCCCAGAGTGCAAAATAGAACCTCTGACTTTGACTACATAAAATAGAAACCAAAAAAAATCAAAATTCCAAATAAACTACACCATCATGACATGCTTGGAATTAGCTTTCTGGTGATATCTTGTCTGCAAAAAATGGAGTTCAGATGAGCAAGTTACGGCCAAAAAATGACATGTAGGTCAAAAAAGTGTTGGAAGGGCAAACCAAGTTTTTTTTACCACCTTGGGAGTTGTGCCAAATGTCTCAAAAAATGTGCTCACCAATACCAAAAATTACCTTGGGAAGTGCACAAATTTTGTACCAAAACTATCTCAATTTGCATACCAAAAAATTTTATTAGTGTGCCAAAAATTTTGATGTGTACGAAAAATATCAATTTGCGTGCCAAAAATATTGATTTGTGTCCTAAAAAATCATGATTTTTGTGCCAAAAAATCTCAATCTACGTGCCAAAAATAGGAAAATCACCACCTTAGGAAACATGCCCAATCTAGAAGCAATATCATTTTGCCTCAAATTCCAACTATGTCCAAATTGGATAAATTTTATATGAAAATAGGGATTTTTGGGTGCTCTGAGTTCAACCGTGATGTCTGTTTAGGCTCAAATTGACCCAAAAATTAGTAACCTCCCAGATTAAATACAAAATAACTCTAAAAAATGAAACCCTCCGAAAGAAAAAGTACAAATTTGAAAGCCAAGCCAAACCTTCATAAATATAATAGGAGCATGAAGATATGGAGCTCTGATACCATGTTGAAATTGATAAAAGATCAACCCGACAACTCCCAAGAATCACCCGCATGGAAACACCTATCACAGAAAGAGAGAAGCAAAAGCTATGGAGGTTGGAATTCTTAGGTCCATAGATGAGACATTCTTGATGCACAAAAAAAGAGATTGCTATAATGAAAAGTGAATTAATTTTTACAATGAGAGATCGATCCTTATAAAAGAAGATCAAAACCCTAACAAGAATCTAACTTAGGTTGCATGATAATAATTAATAAAAGAATTAATTTTTATATGCCCAAAGTTTAGCTTAAGTACACTAGAGATAATAAGTGACTTAATAATTAAATCATAATGACTTAATTAATAAGGAAATATCTTATTACTCTAACATTAACAAGCACATATAAAGCACTTTACAAGAATGAACATCACATCTCTAGAAAGTAAATGCCTCAAAAGTAGATATAAGATCACATAACATAAAAAGGACAAGCTAAATTTTTTATTTCTAAAATGTGGGTAAGTCTGAAATTTCTCAAAATCTCAAAATCTAAAATCTCTATTTTAACTCTTATGAGGCTAAAACCTATCTCAAAAGGTGTAGGATATATAACATAAAATGTAACTTAAAGTATAAGAGTGTTCCTTTTAAGTTATACCCTAGCATTGAAAATTGACTGGAAGTCTAATTTGCAAAGTTTCCCTATTGTTGCGCATCTATTTCTTTCTCGTGCACTTTTATTTAATAGAGTTGTTCTTTTATTCTATTTTCATATGCATTCATCTCATATAACTATGCATTTGTTATGCAAAAATCTGCATTTGTTCACTTCAACAAATTTGTGCATCTATTAAGCATATCTGCACTTATGATCATTCTAGTTGTGCTTTTGTTATCTAGAGTTGTATTGTGCTTTTGTTTCCTAATTATGCACTTTCGTTTTTCTAAGGTTGCAATTTTGTTCAAGGTGATAGAAAAATTGAAAATGTACAAAACTGTGTATATGTGCAGTATTCCTGCACATCTATTCTAGGAGACTCAGAAAAATGTAAGAAAGGCTATGAATTGAATTCTTAGGTTTATTTTGAATAAAAGAGGGTTCTTCTTTCAACACCTTGGATGAATCACGAGGTTGAAACCCTTTATTTACTCCTTATCTAAGGGATTCAATTCCTATCATACCAATTTTACATTTGGATAAAATATGAAACATGAAACAAGAAACATAAACATGGACACGAACTCAAGAATAACATTATAAACAGTAAAGACACAATACACCCATATTCATATGCAAAACAATTCTTCCTTAAGAAATCTATTCACTTTCCAAGATTATTTCATGTTAGTTACATTATGTGTGTGTGTGTGTGTGTGTGTGTGTGTGTGTGTGTGTGAGAGAGAGAGAGAGAGAGAGAGAGAGAGAGAGAGAGAGAGAGAGAGAGAGAGAGAGAGAGAGAGAGAGAGAGAGAGAGAGAGAGATAGAGAGAGAGAGAGAGTCAAAGCCTACTTGGTTTCTTGAGAAATTTGTAGGTGAAGCCTCTATGACATTCCAAGAACTCCTATGGCTCCTAGCTATCCTAGTTTTCTCCATCATCCTAGATTCTCCTTACCAATTATAATTTTATACTATAGTTTTTGCATAAATCTTCCAATAGTTTTGTGAAAATTTTCCTATGTTTTTTTTCTTGGGAAGGCTCCTACTTTATATGGATAGGAGGTTGTTGAATTGGTTGCATTCATTATAACTGACCTCCCCTAAGGTTTGATTAAATAAATCAAACCTTTAATTAATTAATTAATTAATTTTCTAATCTCTAACTAATCACTTGGTTATCTAGGTTGCCAAGAAGTCCTTTCTCAAAGGATTTTAATGGTACAATGGTTAAGACACTCTTGCTTCATTCACAAGGCCAAGGGTTCAATTCCCCTGATCTTTTATTATTGGTCTTTTCTCCTCATCTCCATGAATTACACTTATAACTTATTCCTTTGACCATGGTCCTTGAAGAGTACAATAGGTGAGATGGTAGATAGTGGGTTTGGTTGGTAAAGGGTGAAGTGTTCAAATCTCCAAAAGGGTTAAGGCATGTTCCTCTTTTATTTTATTGTATTTATTTTCAATTACTTTTGGTCTATATTTTTTTCTTTATCCATTTAAAACATTACTTAACTAAGACTCACCAAACAATGTATTTGAACTAATCCCACACATATACTAACTATAAATGTATATTTATTCAAGTATATATGCATGCACCCATATATACTAGGATAAATATACTAGATATCATGAAATCGAGAGCACATAAATGACATACAAAATATCAATACATCAAAGTATCGACTTAAGATCACATCCATACATAAAACCACCATTGCAAAATCACATATCACAATATTAAATTAGAGGAAAGATCCCAAAAGTTCCCCAAAAGGTAGATAACTCCCTAATCAAGAATTCTAGGCTTAGGTTACCTATATGGATCATGGTTCCATCTCTATTTTAACAATAACTGGTTCAAGGATTTTGAGACACACTCAAACTTGTGTATTCAAGTGGAGTCAATGCTTGGTACCTACGCACACCTGCATCACTAACCAAAAAGATACAATGCATATGCATATATATACAAACAATGACAAATAAGGAAGGAGGAGTGTGTCATCATGTACTTCTCCTAAAGAAGTGACAGTGACTACTTCCCCTCATCCTAAAGACATGTCAAGAAGAGTAAATACACACACACACACACACACACACACACACACACACACACACACACACACACACACACACACACACACACACACACACACACACATTATAAATATATACAATGGGTTAGCTAGGTTAGCTTAAAACCAAAATAATTAGAATATTAGAAACAGGCTAGTGAAAGCATAATAATGAATTTACAATACTTACAAAGCATTATACAAATCAACCAGATACCCAATCTCCTAAAGAAATTATATAAAATATGATCAAGTGTCAAATGCAAAGCAATATCTAACATAATAATCAAGAAGTGATTAAGCACCTAGTTGATTACCAATTTTTGAGTAGATATGTACCATTATTTTATGTTATGAATATTGGATATTATCCTATAGTTTTATCTATGCATGAATTTGTCAAGTTGTGAAATCAAGGAGTACTAGAAGTAACCTTATCTCCCAACCTAGTCCAAGTGTACTTATACTAGGACCTATTGATACATGTTAAGATGAGAGGGGTAGTCTCCAAAAAATTTACCAATGTGAGCCTCACCTACCCTTGGAGTATAAAATCCCCTCTCATACTAGTATCATTAATAATTTCCCTTCTTCCTTATGGAGTGAAGAGGGACCAAAAGGCAAGGGTAGCATAGTCCTTGCTATAGTATATCCTCTTCATTTCTTGGCTAACTTTCTTAGGCTCAAAGCTATATAACTTCATGTTATTTCTTATTGTATAAAATGCTATAAAATTAATAAGGTTTTGACCTGGAAGAATCAACACACCCGCATTTGTACTAATATCTCTTCATTCTTCTACCAAAATTGCCTATAACTTCTAATTTAGCTAATCCTTGACCTCATTTATAATGACTCCCTCTGGTATACTAGGAGTCTAAGATTTTATTTCTTTAAGACTCTAATTATAATCTTGGATATGCTACTGCCAATTTTTTTTTTGAAATGGAATGGACTTTACAAAATTGTCATCAGACATAAATTCTTGGCATGATTCTATTCTCAAATCTCTAGGCAATCCACCCTTTATTTCTTGCACTATCAAATTATGGGCTTGGGAAATATGGGTAGGAGGATCCCTTGTCTCATCATCTCATTAGGGATGAAAATGGTATCCTCTTCTTCATCATCCTCCTCCTTCTCATATTTAGGAACCAATTCTAGCTGTGAGGTCTCCTCCTCCTTTCACTGTCAATTTTCTTATTTGTGCCCTCCTCTCCAACTAATAGAATTTAAAGCACTTATTTGGTTGAAAGATCCTCTTCTGGAATACCCCTATGATGCTCTTTAGTGGGTGAGGGAAGATATCGAGGAGATGGAGAAGCCAGGGAAGAGGATCTTCTAGGTGAATCAATTGCCTCTTGAATGGTGATACCAATTGTAAGCACAAAATGTAGCACACTTCTCTAATAACGATGTGCAAGAATCAAGTAATGGTGACTCTCAAATGAACCTAGTTAGAAGAGCCTTGTGAGGTGCACCATGAAATGAGAGATTCAATAAAAATTAAATATAGAATGAGATTCAAGCTATCTTAAATGATATGCAAGTATAAGAAAGGAAATCTAATCTAAGAACAAGCAAAGTAAAGATCTATGTTATAATGCAAATTGAAACTATGCTAGTATGAATTCAAGAAAGTAGATTAGTATGCAAGAAAACAAAGTGAATGTATGTGCTCAAGTGCTCTGAGAATGCTAGTAGACAAAATGACAACATAACACTAGCATGAACATGAGATATGAGACAATGAGGAGAGAGCCTCCTTATGAAGAAAAGTGGACAATAGATATTAAGAGGCAAAATATATGGTAGATAATAAGTATCATATTGATTTTGGTGCACAAAATTCTTGAGAGGCAAGATCAATAGTTATATTTAAGAAGCAAAAGATGTGTGGATGAGTCTAAGAGGAAAAAGAGAGATTCCATTGACTTGGAAAGGGTGCATTCAAATGAAGACAAAAATATCTTTTATTTCATTTTTAAATTGGAAAAATACCTTTTTCATGTGCACACATAGGATAAAGGGGATTTATTTAATTAAAATGAAGCATGTTCTTCTAATTAAATAAAGACTTAGGATAAGGTGGTCAAACCATAGGTTATAATTGAATAAATAATAATATGATGATTTGATCAAGGATTAGAGATTGATAAATTATACATAATTGATAGAAAGGGGGCTAATGTTCTAGATGGCCATTTTTGGGTGATTACACTAGTCAAGTGCCTTTTCTTAGGGACTCTCTAACATGCCACCATTTCTTTCCCCTTTCTCTTTATTGTAGCTATCTTAAACTCCATGCCTCTAGGCCTATCTCCACCCTCAGGGGCTACCTAATGTTCAATATATTATGGTTTCTTTGGATCCAAACAAGACTTTGCAAATACAACCTTGGCCTTCTTAGACTTGCCCAACTTTTCCCTTGATGTAGCATATGTTTCTCCAAAATTATCAAAAAGAGTTTTTATTTTTTTATCCATGGGATCAATGAAAAAAAGAGGATCATACTTTGGATCATGTTGATGAATTTCATCAAAAAGCTTCTTGTAAAAAAACCAACACTTCCTCTTTTCATCACAAGCCTTGAGATTTAGTTCATTCCTTATTATGTCCTTAGGGAAATGAAAAATATGAGGTGTATTTTCCTTTAGTTTCACTCTTCTAATCAAATCCTTCAACATAATTCATTTGAGAAACACTAAACCCCATCCTCTATGGATCTAATGTTTCCCCAATCTTCTTCCATCCAGCTCTAATATGGAGAAATGATGGAAGACAATTAGTTTAGGAAAGAGTTTTCCCTTCTTGTCCCTGGGTGGAAATTATTTCTCCCGAATTTTCCCCATTTGCCTCATAAATTCTAAAAATCTTGATATCAATGCTACATGTAATGGAATAACCAAAGGCACAATAGTAAAATAATAAATCTTGAATACAATACATACTGATATGATGTCTCCCCAATTATGGGAAATTAGAGGTGTATATTTAGCATCAACATGCCTAAACCATTGAACCAATAGCCAAGGAGTTCTCTTAATAGATGCCATCAATCTCAATCTCAATCTCAATGCATGGGTAAATTTATTGTCAAACAAAACATAGTTTCCCTTTCCCCAATTTGGAGACATGATTGTAGACCACAATTGAACTGGTAAATTCTCACCTTCTTCCTCCAAACTTAAATCCATAAACTCTCCAAAATATGCCATGTTCTTGCATAATACCATATGCATCAAGGGGAAGAACCATTGAAACTTAGTAGTAAAGTTGACCATTGTGTAGCAATGCAAACAAGGATAACTTTAGTGGCTAATATTTGCCAATTGGTTAATCTCAGTCATCAAGGACCCCAACTTTGGCTAATCACTTTACAAAAAATTGGTCTCATGGTTGCCCCAATTGCCAATAATAATATAAAAGCATTTGTATTTTAGTGATGACTTCACCAGTGCATTCTATTTTTTCCAAGTGGTAAATTATATACATTCGCCTACAATTTCCAATTCTTATCTTAATTGATGTCTTTTTAGCCAATTTTTTGTAAGAATTGAAGTTAGGTTACACATTAAGTATGTAGATTTGACATGCGTCTCTATTCCAGAGACTTTCCATGAAACTTCTTATCCTTTATCACTTTGGCCCAAAATAGATTTGATTAGGAATATGTACCTTTAATTTTGGGACTTTCTTTAAAACTTGGTATCCTTTTAAAACTTTCGCCCAAAATAGGATTTAAGCCATTGATTTAAGATCCTCCAATGATCATAAATAATAGGGATTTTTCCTACATATAGGAAATCAATAATTTGGAGGTTTGTGTATTTCTACGTATGTGTACTTCTATCCATGATTTCCATCAATAATGAAAGATTCGCCAAGATTTTATAGAATTTTTATACAGTTGAAAAAATAGCCAATAATACTAAATTTTTTCCAAATCAATAAAATTAATTCACCAATAGAAATTAATTATTTTCCCTTAAACTAATGCTTGATTCGCCAAAATTTTATACATTTTTCCAAAGGGAGGTTTCTTAAAGTTATCTCAAATTATGCAAACCCCTCATTTATTTTCTTCTCCAAGTAAGTAGGATAATAAAACATTATAACATTATTAGGGGTCTAGATTTGGATGAACATCAACAAAATTTCCTTAGTAAACTATCCATTTTTGATCTCTCTTAAATCTTGACACATAGATGTGTGAGTATCAACAATTTCTTTCTTGAAATATCTTACCTCTTAGGGATCTTTTCCTAATTCTTTCAAGCTATATTTTACCCCATTAAATATTTATAAATTTGCATGAATGACTCTTTTTAGAACTAGGAGAGGGGCAAATATATATTTGTGAACTTTTCCAAACCAATTTCCTCTAGGATAGTCAATGCCTCACTTAAGTCAAAGATATGCCCGTTCTCATCAACAATGATCTTTATCAAAACTTATCCTTCTAAATCCCTGATTTCTTTGGTGATAGGGTCATTTCTCTCATCCATTTTTAGTAGTAGATCAACATTCAGGAAAACAATGGGCACAACTAATTTCCCCAAATCATATTGTTATTACATTCTATGAGGTATCACCCATATTTGACAAGCCATACCACTATCTGAAGAATTATAACCTGTAAGATTCCCAAACCAAACCATATTTATCCCTTTAACTAATGCACATTTCATTTCCTGATTTGGTCCATTAGGCAAGAGGTAGTCTCTTCATAGATGATCTAGGCAACTGGTCAAGAATATCATCAAAAAAATTCCTATCCTCATACTTTAATTTTCCTGAATGTGTTTTAGGAGGCATTATGACATACTTTGAAATAATTCACACTTTTCTAGGGTTTATAACACTATAGAATGTCACAGATAGGGTCTACACAACTTTACAAATCCAATTGAACAATGACTTCTCATAAATTTAAAACCCTAGCACAAAATAATTGAAACCCTATTTACCCAACAACTTCAAATTAGGGCACATTACTTGTAATTCTGCACTGAGGACTTCACAATTTTGCCAATTCTTCTATAGTTCCAAATTTGTAGAGCTATGGGATTCCTGAATCAAATACCTTTATGATTTAAAATAGGAGGAAATTACTTTAAATCATCCCACGAAAACCTCATAAAACCATGAAGCATGCAAATTTATTCATATGGTGAAATAAACAGCTACATCCTACAAATTTGATAATCTTTTTAACATCACCATAGATTTCCATCTACCACATGATCAATGGTTTAGATTCATTTTGACTGACATTGAAATCCTACACGGTGACAGGGTCTACCATGTCAACCAATTAGAAACAAGTAGAAAGCCTTTAACAATTCAAAGTGAACTGAGGTGGGCATGCACACATGTCTCAATATCACAACTTTACAATACATATCATCTGAGCACATCTCATTGTGAGTAAGTGATGTTCGTCAATCAAATCTGTAATTTATTTTCATGCTCCACCCCATATCTATTAAATTCTGATTACCTTTTGCCTAAATTATAAGATCACCATTGAAATGATCACATGCAAAAATATGGTGTGTTAGGTAGCTTGGAATTGAACCCACGTTACACCTACTTCCTCTTCAGACATGAATACATGTGACTATATCTCATACAATCACATACTTAACAAACTTTCAACTTTCATATTATACTTTTTTTAATAATTAAAAATAATAATTTTCTTGAATTTATATAATAAAAAATATATAAATGCAATGATAAGATTTAAAGAAAATAAATTTTAATAATATCTTCAAAACTTTAAATAGTAAAATTTAAGATCATTTTTTATATTAAGAATTAAATTAATACTTTCTCTAAATTTTTGTTCTTATAAAAAATAACTATCATCTATTTAATTAATTTGAACAAACTTAGTATACTAAACTTAAGATTGTTTTATTATTATTAAAAATTAAATAAATATTTTTTCAATATTTTATTATCATAATTTTTTTTGTCTATTTAATTAATTAAAAATGCCTCCATAAAAATTTCATTAATAGAAAATGTATGTTGTTTTTAACTTTATTTTGTTATTAATCATTTTGAAAATTAAAATTAAAAATAAATTTGTATAAAATAAAATAATAGAATAGATATAATTGTATAAAACTCAAAACTTATTTTTTGGATAAAAAAAGATATGTATTAATCAAATAAAGATTTAGAATTGCAAAAAATATTCATTCTAATTAAAATAATATCTTTGAACGAATAAAATAGAAAAAATATAAATGAAATTTCACATTAAAAAAATTAAATTATAATAATATTTCAAAAAGATTATATACTAAATTTAATATTATCTTTTATATGAATAATTAAATCAATAGTTTCCCAATATTTTACTTTCATAAAAAAAAAATCATCTATTTAATTTTTATATTAAAAATTAAATTAATATTTTCTCATTAAAAAAAAAATTCATACATTTTTTTCTCTAGTTGTTGATAAACAAAATAATCAAAATAAAACATTTTTTTTATTAAATAAAAAAAATAATAAACAATAATAAGATAACAAAATCTCAAAATACTAAATAAAATAGATTTGTAATTTAAAAAATATATTTTAAATTTTAATTTCGACTATAAAACTAAAAAAAATTCTTTTTTTAATAATTAAAATAATCAATATAAATTATCTATTTTGTTAAATAAAAATATAAAAATTAGAATAAATAATATAAGACTTGTAAATCTCTAAAATAATAAATTATTTTTTTAAAAATTATTATTTTAAATTTTCTAAAAAACTATTCATAAATCTTGTCATGTGTTGAACTTCTGCTTATAAATCTAGGGTCAAAGTATTTCAAATAACCACAAATTTGAGAAGTCTCACATACTTAAAGGTATTTGACATATTCATATGAATGAAGTTCAAATTGAACTTTTAATTGTTAGTATTTTGGTAGTTGTCTATTTTGTATAGTGTTAAGCATAAATTGTCCATTCAATACACTAATTGTTGATAAAATGGAACAACTATTGCAAGTACAACTTGTCACATAGTGATATCTACCTGTGTTTTAGATTGCAATATTTTTTTGATTTATTGTGTGATATGATTTTAAGTTCAAATTAGTCTGAAGAATCTTGCAATTATTTTGAATTCAGTTTTAGTAAGTAATTATTACATGGATGGTTGGTTTTTTGGGTGTACCAACCTTTACTTTCCTTGCTTTTTGAACCTTTTGATCAAGATTTAATGAGTTTGTATTTAAAATATTTCATTAGTATCTCTATGATTGATATCAAAAGTAGATTGCAATAGACACTTGGAGTTGGTTTATTTGAGCTAACTTGGATAATAATTATTTTCTTACAAATGAGAGACTTTAAGTAGTGTTACTCTAATATTCTCTTCTTATTACATCTATAGGTTTGAAATTATGTGGAGAGACTTTGACAACTAGTCGTCAAAATGTTTTTCATACCTCCTTTGGGATGAAGGGGAGTTCTATGTCCAAGATTGGATATAAACATGTGGGAAGGGTTCACTCGATAGTTCTCAAAATATTAAACCATCATGCAAGTAACTAAAACACATGAAAGAATGCTTGGGATTATGCTCTAAATCATTTTTTTTGAACCTTACAGTTTGTCACTTCCAATCATCAAGTTTCCTATGAACAAAGTAAAGAGTGTTGAAGCTTTCAAAGGAAAATCACTCTTGCCTCAATATAGCCATGACATATGGCAAGAGAGACAAGAAGACTTTGTGTTAGAGGCTTCCTTCAATGTCACAATGACAGAGAATAGACTTGATGCTCCCTATAAATTGAAGAAGCAAGACAATGCATTTCATTTTTCCTTGGAATTTTCATTAATCGAGCAAGTTGAGATACCTTTTTTTTTACTATTTCTTGAGTTACTGGGTCCATCTGCCATGAAAAGAATTTGTGATAGAGTAATCTATCTATTGGGAAACTCTATTTTTCATGCCATGATTACAGGAGCTAAGGATGCTTTTTGACTAGGGTAGATGATGCACATAGTAGGAACTACTTGGATAATCTATTCAATTTTATATAGTTGGACAAATAGATAGTTGAGTTAAAACATGTAGGCTATTCTTTTGCACCTCCTTATGACACAAGGGCACTGGTTTGCACCATAGAAATGTGTGCCCAATTGCTCTTTTGCTTGGATGTTGTCTCATACGACATGTTCTACCTAACATTATAGTGTCCTTCTCACCATGATACTACTAAGTTTTATTGTTTTACTTTGGTACATTGATATTAACTTATGAAATAGTAAATTAGACTCTTATAAATATTTTCACTTAGTGAAAGAAGACATTTTTTATTTCAATAGTATATAATATTAAATAATAATATATTTTTTAAATTAAATTAGTGTTATAATATTTTTAAGTAGAATGAAGTTTGAAATTGTATATTGAATTGGTAAAGGTAAATTTTATTTTTCTATTTTATAGTTATTATTAATATTTTATTTTATAAATAATAAAATAATTTATAGAAAATCTATGTAGAGTTGAATTTTAAATTTTATTAATTAAATATATAATTCTAGTATTATGGTTTTATTTTAAATTTTTTTTTTTTGTTATTATGTAACTTAATTCAAGTGAATAATAATAATTTATTATTAAATTTTTTTTTAAAATATTATATATTTTTTATATGATGTATTTTAGATATAAGTAAATCTATTTTAACTTATGTAATAGACAACTTTTTAATTTGATTGTTTCCTAATGCAAATTAATTTGGTATGTAATAAAATATAATTTTGATAAATTTAATAAGTATAATCATTCAACCAACAAAAAGTTTGATTTAGATTTTAGGAAGAAAAAGCTTGATTTTATTTATATTGAAAATATTTATATAACACTAATTTAGGGCATCCTAATTTACTATTTCAAAAGTTAATGCCAATGGATGAAAGTAAAAAATAAATCTTAGCAATACCATGGCAGGGAAGGACATTGTAATGTTAGACAAGACATGCGGTACAAGAGGACATCTGAGTAGAAAGGAATTGGGCACGTATTTCTTTATTTGTACCGTAGCTGGTGCCATGACACAAGTGCTAGTTGTATGGGCACCGACTACAATGCAACTTATTTGCACCATCGAGAGTCATGCCATTTACTACTCTACCTGTACACAATACTCTTCCCTCTATTTGACAATGTTGTATGTACATTAAATAGTAAGTTTTGCTTTTTACTTAACTTCTTAGTGTTAAATATATCTTCTATAAAATAATTTACTAAAATGCTAATAGATTTTTTTAATTTTGTTAATAAGTATTAAAAATTTATAAAATGGATTTTTTTTTTTATCGTTAAGAGGTCGAAGCCAAGGTCAATTAGTATTATTTGTTGTCAGTAGATTTGAACCCAAGGCCTCCCAATTGTTGTCAGTACAATCTACCATTATGTTGTAGGCTCTTGCCTTATAAAATGTTTTTTTAATGAAATTGAATTTTTTATATTATATTTTAAAAATAAATTAGTATTTAAATTTATGTATTCAAATAGAAAATTTTTGTATATATATAATTTCTGGAAAATATAATTTGGATAAAATAAGTATAATAAAGTATTAAAAATAATTTCATGTTTAATGTTTACATTATATAGTTTAAAAGGTTAAAAATAAAGAATTAAAAGCAATGTTAAATAAATAAATTTAATCTAATCTAATAATCACAAGTCATTTTAATCAATAAAAATAAATTATTATTTTAATTTTAATTGAATAATAAAATAAAATATTTATATAAAATATAAAATATAAAATATAAATGTTAAGAAAGCTTATATTTATAAATCTAATTAAATTTAAAAATAAAAACTATTGTAAGTATATTTAAATTTTAAAATGTTAGAGAATTTTATATATAAGTAAACATTATATTTTAAAAATAATTTAAGACAATAATTTTCACAATTATTAATTTATTCTTTTAAAATTTTCAACTATTAAAATCAAAGTTAACATGCTTAATTGAATACACTTATTAATTATCTATATTATATTTCAAAACAATATTGCTTTGCTTTCTTTTCTTCTTATCTTAAAATTTTGTTGAATTTTTGTATTTTTGAAATCAAAATAAAAGAAAAAGCATAAGAAGAAAATGAATTGTATGTAATTTAAAAAAAAAATTCTAAATATTTATAATATAAAATATTAAAGCTCATTGTTATATTAGAACAAATAAAAGTAACATTTAAACTTATGTCAATATTTTTTGACTTAATATATAAACTGAAAAATTAAGTCAATTGAAAAGTATATTATATAACTGCAAATTTCATAATTCTTAAAAATATTCTAAATATTTATAATATAAAATATTAAAACTTATTGTTATATTAGAACAAATAAAAGTAACGTTTAAACTTATGTCAAATTTTTTTGACTTAATGTGTAAATTGAAAAGTATATTATATAACTGCAAATTTTGAAAAAAGACTATCGTAATTTTTTAATATTGTATGCAACATTTTGTTTTAATATAATATAAAAATTTCAATTTTATTAAAAATATTAAAATTTAATTATTATTAATTAATGAAACATTTATTTATTTCAAATATTAAAATTAAAAATTATTAATAATTTGATGAAATAATTCTTGAGAGGATGTATTTAAAAAACTTAAAAATCCAAAAAACTTAAGATGTCAGTTGTTAGGCAACGAAGTAAGAACAAAGTAAGAGCACAACATCTGAATAGGGCAAAAATTAGCTCAGCTTTCCATGGTGCAAATAAGTTACACCGTAGCCAGTGCCAAAAATCACAGAGGTGCATAGTTTAAGGCACCGGTTACAATGCAACATATGTGCACCTAGCCGTTCCCCTGGTCTACCCATCCCCTAACCTCACTGTACTATCCTTATGTCCTTTGCTGACAGGAATGTGTTTTTGTTGCCCTGTACAAAAAATAATTTTTGAATTGAATTAGAATTCACCATTTGTAGTGAAAATACTTATAAATTAAAAAAAACAAACCTTTTATCATAGATGATATTTTTATTTCTTAAAATACATAGAACAATTTTTACATGGATACTTAAATGGTTTTAAACCAAACTTTTTAAATATATTATATGATTTAGCAAGATGCATAGTGGAAGTTAAATTATAAGTTAATAACTTTTATTTGAATATATGGAATGATAAATTTAAATTATTTTTTTAAATATATTTTTAAAAATATTTTAGCTAGAAATTATAGATTTAATTTTTATTTGAATATTTAAAATAATACATAAGAATACATTTTATTTAGTTTTAAATAATTTATTTAATAATAATTTTAAGATCTTATTTATTTTTATTATTATATAATATTGAAATGATAATATTTTTTTAGAAAAAGTTAAATTTATATATGTAATAAATCAATTTTAAGTATAACTATGAACACATTTTAAAAAATTTTCATTTTCACTAAAAATATAATGTCTTGTAATGTAAATACTAGTATACAAAATTTAGAATTATCCATTATAATGCATTATTCAAATATTAATTACAAATTATCCATTTCAATAAACTAAATAATTATGAAATAATAATTATTTTATATTAATAGAAAATTAATTATTTTTAAAGAGATAATCATAATTTTAAAATTATTTTAATATCATTTAAAATTAGAATAAAATATTTTTTTACTTTTCATTCTAAATATATATATATAATTATCATCTATAAAAAGTTTGATTAAAGAAACAAGAGCTCTTTACCTTAAATTGGGAAAGAGAAGTAGAATTATCAAGAGAGGATATTGTAAAAACTTACATTCTTGTGTGATTTCTTTAGAAATAATATGATCTTTAAATATATATTTAGAAACTATCAAAAGAAAAATATATATTATTTTGAAAAAACCTAAATAAATTAATTTTAAAAATAGAATGTCTACAAATATTTTAATTTTAACAATAAAATATAAACTTTGACTTCAAATAGTTTATCTAAAATAAATAAACATACTTACAAAAATTACCATTTAGAATGTATTATTTTAACTTACCCATCTACCAATGAAAATCAAATGCATACAAACAACACCATTATATTTTGATTAAAAGTGATATACTAGGTCACTTCCATTAAGTGTTGTGGGTTTCTATATTTAATTTTTTTTTGGACATTGTTTGGCACACCTAATAATGAAATACTATGGCCTATTTCCGATCTAATTCTTGACTTCTTCAATGACAAACTTCTATATACTTAATACAATTCAATAATTGATAAAATATGCATCTAAATTTAAAAATAAATCCACATGAGATATCAAATAATATTAAATTTCTAAAATCTAATCTTGTAATGTCAATATATTACAATTAAAATCTAATGATTTAAATTGTATTATATTTGTATATATATTGACATTACAATATATTACATTTTTTAGTGAAAATGAAAAATTTAAGAAATGTGGAGAATTGGAAAAACGTGATGACGGTCGAGCATTCTGCCTGCGTCTGCATCTCGAGCTAAGGCACACGTGCCCTAGCTCTATTCTCGTGCTTTCTGTGTGCTACGACAGTGGGTGCTTAGTGGATTAAGGGGCGGCTCTTGGGTGGATCTCCCTGACGGGTTGCGATCCGACGGTGGAGATTTTGCTATGCGCGGAGAAAGCTCTGCGTTTGTTTGCTATCCTACATTGTTCATGGGCAGTGGACGCTATAGGTGGGTTTGAGATTTCCCGTAGCCCTAGTCTAGTTTGTGTCATGGTGGATAGGGTGTGGTGGCTCTAGCCAAACTTGGATGGGTTTGGATAAAGGGAGGGGAAGGTAATCCTCTTTCGTTGGGTGGTTCATGGTAATGGCTATTGCCAAGGGGGAGTCAGCAATGAAGAGCCCCCACATGGATTTTTGGGTGGCTTTAGGCCCTAAATTTCCTAGCCAAGGGATGAAGACCTTTGACAATAACCTGTTTGCTTCAAATTTTGAGATTATTGATTTGGGGCTATCAAATGGCTCAAAGATTACGAAGATCAATGGATGTCTCGAGAGGTGCAAGGAGAGGCCAAAACTGATTGTCCTAGTGGAAATGATCACATATGATGTTGAATATTATTCGCACCATTCCCTATACTGAATGTCTAGGAATGAGGGTTTCCTTGCAATTTTTGGAGGTTTGGGCTCAGAGGACATGGGAGCTGGAAGGGGAAATGTAGATAATGTTGCTGGCTAACAATTATTTCATGGTTACCTTCAATTGCACTATTGATCGTAATAGGGTGTTTGAGGGAGGTCCTTATTTCCACAATAAGGTTGGGTTGTTTATCAAGCCGTGGCATGCAAGCTTCAACCCTACAGAGGAGCTACCTAATCGTGTCCCAATTTGGGTTCACTTACCAAGGTTTCTGATTGAATGCTGTCAAGAGGATGTGCTACATCTTATGGCCTCTGTGCTTGGAAAACCTGTAGGGACTTCATCACAGACCTTGGGTAAAAAGGTAATAACGTTTTCTCATATTTGTGTTGAAATTGATCTTAGTAGACCCTTACTAGATGCAATAGAGATGTGTGCAGGTTCTTATTCTTGGGTGCAGCAATTGGATTATGAAACTCTTCCATTTCGTTGTCGCCTTTGTCGAGAATATGGTCATTCAAGGAATCAACCTTAGGAATCCCATTCGTCACAGCTTGAGATCAAGCCTCTTGAGGTAGATAAAGGGAAGCACATTGCTCCTATTGAGGCAAGGGCTTCTGATGGTTTTGTTCCGGTCAGGGCTCAAAATAAGAGCAAGGGTTTTAAAAGGTCTTTTAAAGATAGGCAAGATGATACCTTTAACAAGTTTAAGGTTTTGTATGAGCTTAGCCAACATGAGGTGAACCTGAGTTTGATCAATTTGGAACATGGGCTTGTGGACTTAGCTCAAGATGACCCTATTATTGAGTCTACTATGGAACCCCTTGGGGATGAATGTCAGTAATTGGATGCTGATTAGCAAAAGGGGACTTCTAAGGTGCAGGAACCCTTGGCCATTGTTTCAACTGCAGGTATGGATTCTCTGGCTCTTGGACAACTCATTGGTTCAAGTTCAGCAGCGAAGAATAAGCCTCCTCCCAAGCTTGATATTTTGTAGAAAGATATTAAGAAGGATGGGGCAGAAAAATTTGGTAAACTTGGCAAAAAAAAGGATGTGGAAAAGATTAAATTAGCTGGTGAAAATCTGGTGGAGTCGAGGGCAATTAAGCCCCTGGATTCTATTTTTTCATGCCCCTTGAAACGATTGTTTTTTCATGGAATGTGAGGGGCTTGAATAGCGGCCCCAAACAAAAAGTTGCTCTTGAGTTAGTCAGAAGACAAGGTCCTGATGTTCTATTCCTACTAAAAACTAAGTTATCTGTGGAGAGTATGCAAGGTCTGAAGTCTAGGTTGTGGAGAAGTGGGGAATGCCAATGCATTGGAGCCCATGGTGCTTCCAGGGATTTGGCTTGCTTATGGAATCCTAGAAAAATCTAGCCTCTTTGGTGGATTTCCTCCAAATCCTCTCTATCGATGATTGCTTCTTGCCTTGAGACTGAAGAGGTCATATTATTTTCCAATATTTATGTGCCTACCGATCTTCAGGGTAAACATGCTTTGTGGTCCCACATCAAGCTGATTCATAGCATGTTGCCCTTTCATCCTTGGATTTTGGCTGGAGATTTCAATGCTATCTATGATTTGGCTAAGAAGTAGGGTGGTATTGGTAGATTGGAGCCTTCTACACTGCTACTTCAAGACAATATCAAATCCTTGAACCTTGTGGATATTAAACCAAACAATGGGCAGTTCACTTGGAACAATCGTAGGAGTGGTGAGTTTTGTATTGCAGAAAGGTTAGATTGATTCTTGGTTTCTTATTACTAGATTGGAGGGATGTGGTCATCTTTCTCTCAAATTTTGGATTGGAGGGGATTAGACCATTGGCCTATCAAACTTGCTTTAGAATCAACTCGGGTGCTACGAAAGCCTTCCTTTAGGTTCCAACTTATGTGGCTTCGAGACTCATCTCTACATGATTTGGTCTCTGATTGGTGGAAGAAAGGTAGACCAACTTATGGCACTTCAATGTATATTTTTGCCAAGCTACCCCAACATGTCAAATTTGAGCTCAAGCGATGGACTCATTTGCAGTATGGGAATCTATTTCATGAAAAGGCAGGGGCTCAGGCAGATTTGGATGGTATCACTAGAAGGATAAGAGAGGAAGGGGTAACTGATGAATTGCTTCATGATGAGGCTCGGGCTATAAAATTTCTTGAAGAATGGGAACTGCAAGAGGAAATGTACTGGAAACAAAAAGCATGAATTGAGTGGCTCCAGAAAGGGGACAAAATACAACTTTTTTCTTCAACTCTGTGAAAGCCAAGAGACATGGTAACTCTATCTCAGGATTGGTGAATGATAGGGGAGAGCTTCTTTCTTCATCTGCTAAAATGTTTAGGGAGGCAGTCCAGTACTTTGAATCCCTCTTTAGAGAGGACTCGCAAGGGGGGTCTCTTGAGGAAGCGCAAGTTCTTTCATGCATCCCCTCTCTTGTGACCAAAGATATGAATCAACAATTCATGAGGGATATCTCACTCGAGGAGCTTAAAGGGGTTGTTTTTAACATGAAGAGAGGGAAGGCACCAGGTCCGGATGGCTTCCCTATAGAGTTTTTTCAACAGTTCTACGATATTATCAAATTTGATCTCTTGGCCATGGTTCATGAGTCTCAACATAATAAGTTGATGTTAAGGGCTCTTAATGCTACTTTTCTTGCTCTTATTCCCAAGAAGGAGGGGGCTGATAGGTTGAGTCAATTTTGACCCATCTCTTTATGCAATGTTATCTAGAAAATTATTTCCAAACTTATTGCAGTTAGGTTAAAGAAGGGGCTGGCTGATTTAATCTCCGAGGAGCAAAGTGGTTTTGTTGCTGGCAGACAAATTCTGGATGGAATTGTTATTGCAATTGAGGTAATCCACTCTATGGCCAAATCAAAAGAAAAAGCAATGTTTATCAAATTGGATATGGTGAAGGCATATGACAAAGTAAGATGGTCCTTCCTGCAGTGGGCTCTTAGTGCTTTTGGCTTTGCGGAAGATTGGAGTCAATGGGTTTGGAGTTGTGTTACTTTAGTCTCTTTCTCGATGCTTATTAATGGGAGCCATTTTGATCTTTTTGGGGCTTCAAGGGGGCTTCTTCAGGGAGAACCTCTCTCCCCTTATTTGTTTATTCTTTTGGCAGAGGGCCTGGGGAGATGGATTAAGCAGAATGTGGAGTCTGGTTTTATTCAAGGTTGGAGGTGGGGAGGAGCTTTACCCCCGCAAACTCACTTGCAATTTGTGGATGATATTGCTTTGATGGGGTTGGCTACAATGAGGGAGGCATCTAATCTTCGTAGGGCCTTGGATGTGTACCTAGCTACTTAAGATTAACAGATTAATCAGGGAAAATCTTCCATCTACTTCTTCAATACTCTAGGCTCTATTCAATAGAGGATTGCGCACACTTTGAGGTTTCAAATTGGGAATCTTCTATTGAAGTATCTTGGAATCCCCATCTTGGTGAGTAGGCTTCCCAGGGAGTCTTGGCAGGTTATCTTGGACAAATTTTAGGTGAAAGTTAATCATTGGACCCACCACTGGTTATCCATTGCTGGTCGTGTCCAATTGATTAAGTTAGTTGTGCAGGCTTTGCCCATTTACAGATGCATGCTCCAGGTTGCTCCTATGGGCTTTCTTAAGGACCTAGTGTAACGCCCTGCCAAGGGATCCAAAGAATTAACCTCAAGTTTCACTAAGTTCGGTAACATTTTTTATTTATTTTAAAACATGAAAGTTAAACTATACACATAGTAACGGAAGCAATAACAACATTAAACTGAAAGTATACTTAAACATACATAACAAGTTACATTCTTAAAGGATCCCTTAACGTTGAATCACATCTAAATTAACTATTAATTATTCCATCTAATACTACATCCTCTTGAAATAATAATGAAAATTCCAACGTTATTAAACAATATACTTTTGTTCTGAATTTCCTTAGTAAATTACATTTTAGAATGCTCAATCATCCATTGTACATGTCACAGGGTATGAAAGGCTTAAAAGAATATACATATGTGAAATAAAGTACATCATCCTATTCTGATCCATAATGCAATAAAGTAAATGAAACCACATGTCATACATGATACATCACCATAGAAAATATAAACATCCATTGTAAAGTATAACCATACATCACAAACATAACTAACTAAGTGCATGGTTCCTCCCAACTATAAATAGCATCATTAGACCATCACGGGCCCTAGCTATCCCTCTGTGCGTAACATTCCAAATCACCGAAGAGATCATTGGTATTAACATAGTAGGAATGTCACTCCTAAATAATACTACATCATAAGCATAAAGAAATCTAACATGCAAGATAAAACATAAGATAACATAATCTAACAGATGCAAATCATCGATATAAGGATACGTGTCCACCATCATAATCAAGAATGCATCAGCCACAGTGTCTTAGACGTATCTCAAATGGTAAGAGTGAAAAAGCACTACCACCCGACCGTGTGGAACCTAAATGGTCCACTCCCACCATGTTGAGGAGATAATCTCAAGTCCCAAACAAGTTATCAAATCACATAGCACAATACTCTCTAAGTCCAGGAATCCTAAAAGTATACTAACTCAAAGGTTCCAACACAAACCAACATCTAATCCCAGAGGCACACAAAGACATGTAGGAAACCTACTATGCAAGTGGGAAAGTGTCATCGCATGGATCATGCTAGAGTTACCTTGGTAGTCTCCCAATAGACCTCGGCCCCCTAGTGATCCCTATGCGGCCACTAGCACCCTCTCATATAGACGAGGTATACTACGGAATGCAAGGTCACAACCAAGCGTTCTCTCTACTCCCATCCTAGTATGTACTAGCACTCGAGGCATGGGCGAGAACAAACAATTATCTTATTAGGTTCATTAAGTCAGTATTAGGTGTAATGTTTTCACTTATTAAAATAACTTACAATGAGTTACCCTGGCAGCCTCTTAGGGCCCCGACCCCCATTGCAAGCCACTTCCCGACACTACAAGTAGATAACCTACCCTAAGCTCATGGAATCATAAATCACAAAATCACCACAGTCCTTTACAAGTGACTGAAAAAATACCAAAAGATAATCCACAATAAGAACATCAAATCTCCATGAGCAACTGAAAAGCATCCATTGATAATCATGACCACAACAGTTCTCAATTGGCAACTGAAGGTATCACTGACAATCACAATATCCATTGGTTCTCAACAAGCAACCAAAAAGTATCTCAATGTAATACTGATCAAAGACTCCAAAATCGTCAAGTCAAAACATGTCACAACATGACATCATCAAGATCAGATAAACAATTCAATTCCATACAATTGATCAATAACTCATAAAGGGTTACATATATCACAACTTACACAAGAAGACTGAAGACAATATCAATCAGCATGCCCTCACATAACCATGGTTGAGTTTAAAAAGATTGAGATCAAAAGACATCATCATGACATCACAATCATAACCCCTGAGCCTCTCGTAGACGTCCTATAACTGGTCAACAATCTAGTCAACCCCCAAAAACCCAAAATAGATAGCATAGACAAAACACAAAATGCAAGCACATGTTTTGGTTTGCTAAAATTACATAGTTGACTTAAGTGTGGAGATCTCAGTGTTCATTTCCAAATTTAGATATCGAGTGGAGAAATTTGCACATTTTACCTAACCCATGTATTTGTTTGATAGATAAAAGTACTTTTTCCATAACCCATTAAATCAATTTCCTAAATGTTCTAGGAATATACGTTATACAATATTTTGGTAATGAATTATCGTTTTTCAAATAACTCAATTTCTTCTCTTGAGAATCCCCAAAATAATAACTTAAATATTTCATTTATAACATTCTCATTAACCTTAATTTAGACTAAATTCTAATTAAGTAAATTGATTAATTTAAAACTATATTATTTATTTAAAATCTAATTAACTTGGATCTTAAAATATCATTAATATTATATAAATATATACATAAATATATATATATATATATATATATATATATATATATATAACAACATTATATATATATACATATATATATATATACATATATATGTATATACATATGTATATGTATATACATATGTATATGTATATACATATGTATATGTATATACATATGTATATGTATATACATATGTATATGTATATACATATGTATATGTATATATATATATATATATATAAATTAACATATAACAATTTTTAATATTCACATATGAAATTGATTCTCAAATTGTATCATATCTTTTATCAACATTAATATAAAAATAGTGTATATGTACATGCCGCGGCTTGCATATTGGCATCGCTGTCAAGCGACAGTGTCGTGTAGTCCTGCCTCTACGACGGCAGTCGCAGTACCTGTGATATCAGGCTCAGCTGCCAGCAGTCGTAAAAGGGAATGCGGTGGGGTAAAACCCCCCCTCCCATCCTTATATATATATATATATAACATTTTTTCAAAAACGTCTATAACATGCGCAATTTAGATTGTTTTAATATGTATTTTTCGTTGTCGCTTTTTTTAAAAAACAACGTTTTTAAACAAATATATGTATATGTATATATATGTATATATATATATGTATATATGTATATGTATATATATATGTATATGTATATATATATGTATATATGTACATGTAGTTTGTTATCAAGTATTATTGCATTTGTTTTAATAAACATATGTGTGTGTGTGTGTGTGTATGCAAATTTTATATATATATAAAAAGAGAACATATACCTAGTTTTAAATAAAAAGGGCTTTCCAATTCGATGAATTGAGAATTTCTCCTAAATAGTAATTGTTCTCTAAATTTACCCATTAATTATTTTAAATAAGTTTGTCCATACGCATCTGAAACCCTAGCCCTATAGTTTCCTCAAATCTACGCATATGAAATTTTTTAATATAGAATTTAACTACTCATGAAAAAATGCATACAACCAAGATATGAGAATCCTCAGAAAGCATTTAGAAGACACGAAGAAGATAGGAAGTGCAAGAAGCGAAATATCATAAGCCAAAATCACAAGTGTCTACCTAGACACTGATACTAAATTACTTCTCCTCAAAATTCTGCAAAGCAAGCTCCTTCCTTCTCCAACGTTCTTGGGTCCTCCAAAAATGCTCCCTAAGCTTCTAGGAGTGCCTGAATATAAAGAACTCTCAGGAAGCACCCAAAATGTCTCTAGAAACAACCAGAAGATGGGATAAGTGTTGACAACTAAGCACGAGCTTTTTCCAACCTTCTAGATGAGTCACAAGGTTGTAGACACCATGTGCTTAATTTGTGCACTAACTCCTATGTTGTAGACATATGTGCAATCAAGAGGTACGTTTACTCCTAGGTAGACTTATAACTTTTATTTTAATTCATTTATCTTTTTTATTATTATTATTTATTTAATATTTTATTATTATTATTAATTTTAATTTCTTTTATTTAATTCTTTTCTCAATTAATTTCCATTTAATTAATTAAAATCAAAATATCAAAAGATCATGATATTATATTAATTTCCCCAAAATAATTGAATTATTAATTAATTTTTTTAATTCTAGACTTATTTAATAGAAAATTCACCATAGACCTCCAAGATAAAATATGAAAACCCATCGTAGCCAAAATACATACAAAATCAAACCAAGGGTTAAAATCACGAACTATGTCATCTGGTACATTCATAAGGTAAAACATCTCAGATACTTGTTCTACCTTTCTAGGACAAATGGTTTTAAGTGTTTAGGATTTGGACTTGAGAATTTATCTCCCCTCTCTTACCATTGAGATAGTGCGATAGGCTACACTCATCCTGGAAAATTAGGGAAGTTGATACCCGATACCTGCAACCTATATAACATCCATGCATGTACATACAATATATATATGCTAAGCTAAACAAGCAATGGCAGGAAGTGGTGCATCATGTAGATCCCGACTAGTAGGTGACTATGACTCCCTTCCTTAACCACATCAGAAATGCCATATAGAAAGAAAACAAACACACACACCATACACATGCAAGTATGGGATAAGTATCCATGAGAAAACACATCTAGAAATTACTAAATAATCATCATGCAAAAATGAAATATAAAGTACCAAGTAATCTCATCATATATCAACTGAATCTAAAAAAATACCTGATATATCTCAAAATAATGTCACCAATCATCAATATACAATTGACCTAAAAGAGTTTGGAAATGATAAGAAAATGTGACCTAGGGGCAGGCACTACATCCACCCCTCCTAGAATTAGGCTTACTCCTAGAAGCCTACATGAATAATAATACTTAAAGAACTCACTATGGGGGTCCCATTGAACCCTTTCCCCCTATAGGAGGATATGATTCCATTGAGGACACTACAACACACTTAGAGCAATATGATTTTGGTTTAATAATAAACCAAAAACCATATTGATCCAACATTCATTCTTTTAACAAATATTGAAATAGATTCCCTAAACACTCCAAACAAAGGATCAACATAATGCTCGCAAAGATGATCAAAGGAATACTACCTTAATCCATAGATGAAAGATACATGTTTTGCAAATAGAATAAGTTTCAATTTTTAGTTTTGCCCATGTTCAGGTTTCAGTATAATTCTAGGTTTGAAACCTAAGTGTTGAATCATGGGAAATATGCAAGTAAAGTTTAAGTCCTGTTTCAACTCACCTAGTTTCAAGTTTCAGTTTGAAAGAGATACACATGATAGTTCAAATTTTTTATTTTGTTCAACTAGTTAACAACTAGTGGCATTCCAATATACCTAGATCTCCCAATATAGAAAATTGGGCTCTGATACCAAATGTAATGCCCTGCCAAGGGATCCAAAGAATTAACCTAGAGTTTCACTAAGTTTGGTAACTTTTTTTTTTTAAACATGAAAGTTAAACAATACACATAGTAACGGAAGCAATAACAACATTAAACTGAAAGTATACTTAAACATACATAACATGTTACAGTCTTAAAGGATCCCTTAATGTTGAATCACATCTAAATTAACTATTAATGATTCCA